>JACBWV010000626.1:22064075-22161049 GCA_013435795.1 Chlamydomonas sp. ICE-L
CGTAGCTTCTTTACAGCAGCTCTTCATCCTGGCTTCGACTGCGGCCCACCCCACCGGGGGTCACTCAGCGCTAGCCAAGCTGCAGAGCGGCATGAAGGCTTTAAAGGATCACTTGAAGTGTATGAGGGAGCCAGGAGTGACTCCCAGTGTGGCCGATCACAGGGTCGCTGTGGGGCTGCTGACTGCTGTGGTGACAGGATGTGTCCAGGCTGCAGACAGTGCTGACGTCCAAGATCTGGGTAAGTAAATACACAAATAAATAGTACGCCTTATTACTAGGCGTGAGGTTGAGAGGGCAAGCCCGTTTTCTTGCACTGCGGCTGTGAGTGATCACTTGTAGGGTATGCTAATGTCCAAGATCTAGGTAGGATGAGGCCAGGGTGCTGTCATATCAACTAGGAGCTCCTCCCAACCGAGTTCAGAACTAATGGCCTATGCAGGTGCCTGGCCCAAGCGCCTTATTACTAGGCGTGAGGTTGAGAGGGCAAGCCCGTTTTCTTGCACTGCGGCTGTGAGTGATCACTTGTAGGGTATGCTAATGTCCAAGATCTAGGTAGGATGAGGCCAGGGTGCTGTCATATCAACTACGACCTCCTCCCAACCGAGTTCAGAACTAATGGCCTATGCAGGTGCCTGGCCCAAGCTATCAATACCAATACCACACACCACCGCCACCACCACCGTCACCACCACACACCACCACCACCACCACCACCACCACCACCACACACCACAACCACCACACACCACCACACCACACACCACTACCATCCCACACCCCACAACAGGTATCCGCTCCAAGCTGTCCACCCTGTCATCTGATCTAACTGCCTTGGGTGTGGAGTTTGAGGAGGAGGCTACACACGCAACAGCTGGTCGCTTTGAATGGGTGGACGGCCCACTCACCCGCGCAGTGGAGCATGGCGGATGGGTGCTACTGGACAACGCCAACCTGGTCAACCCCACCGTCCTTGACCGACTGAACCCCCTGCTGGAGCCACACGGCCAGCTGTACCTGCCCGAGTGCGGTACCATCAACGGGCAGCCTAGAGTGGTTACCCCGCACTCTGATTTCCAGCTCTTCTTGACCATGGACCCGAAGCACGGGGAGGTTTCCAGGGCCATGCGCAATAGAGGAATTGAACTGTTCATGCTGCCACCAGCACCAACACGCCCTGCTGTGTCCTCCTCTGCCGCTCTCCGCTCCCCCAGTGATCAAGATGTCCCCTCGCTCGCCGTCCTGCCTGCCTCTCACACGTCCGCAACAGTCCCCTTGCCAGGAGTAGGCGGTACAGAGGAAGATGGACTACGCTTGATCTTGGAGTCTGCTCGTGTATGTGGCCTACCGGTACTCAACGCCATGTGCGCTGCGCACCACGATGCCGTCGCCCTTGCCAAGCGCGCCCACAGGCGCGGCCCCTCCGCCTCCGAGCTCTACTCCTGGGCCCAGCTGACTCGCTCGCTCCTTGAGAAGGGGTGGGGCCTGAGCCGTGCGCTTTCGGCTTCCTGGGATCAGGTGTACACTGGTGCCCAGTCCCTTTCTGCCGCCGAGACCCTACGAATGGAGCGTGTACTGCATGATGCCGTAGCCCCCATGGGCATGACCCTACCATCCTCCACCCCCCCTGAGGCTGGCCAGCCTGGCGACGCAGAAGACCTGGTGGTCAGCATGGATGTTGACGCAGATGATGCGGCAGAAGAAGCTGAGCTCCCCGCAAGGTAAGGAACCATGGGGTTAGCAAGTACGCACTTACCCCCACCACCACCACCACCACCACCACCACCACCACCACCACCACCACACCCACACACACACCCACACCCACCCACCCACCCACACACACACACACACAAATGAATGTTGACGCTGATGATGTGGTAGAAGTAGCTGAGCTCCTCACAAGGTAAGGAACCATGGAGCTACGCAAGTACGCACGTAACCCACTCACCCACACCAACCCACCCATCCACACCAACAGTCAAATACTGAAATACTCACACACACAAGCACCAACCCACACACACAAACACCCACACACACCAATGCTCACTCCCACCCACCCACCCACCACTCCCCCCCCCCCCCCCCCCCCTTACCCCAGCTTTCCCTCAGTTCACACCCACACCCACACATTTCCACACGTCCCTCCCCCAAGTGTCCCCCCAGCTCACCCACCCACCTACTCACACAGTTGAGAGTTACAGCAAGCTCTGCTAGACATTGCCACAGGCACACACAAGTACCCGCCCACACCAACCCGCACCCACCCGCACCAACAGTCACTCCCCTACCCACCCACCCACCCACCTACCCACATACCCACACACAGAAGCAGCTGCTTCTGCTATGGATAAGGACGCCCCTCTGACAGAAGGATGGGAAGTCGAGAGTTACAGCAAGACTCTGCTAGACGCTGCCCCAGGCACACCCACCCACCCACCCACACCAACACTCACCCACCCACCCACACCAACTGTAAAACACCCACACACTAGTACCAACCAACACACACACACCCACCCACCCAATACCCACACAAACACTCACCCTCACCCCCCCCCCCCCACACACACACACATCCCCACCCCCCCTCCCCCCAGCTTCCCCCCAGCTCACCCACCCACTCACAAACCCACCTACCCACACAGAGAAGCCCCTGCTTCTGCAATGGATGAGGACGCCCCTCTGACAGAAGGATGGGAAGTTGAGAGTTACAGCAAGGCTCTGCTAGACAGTGTCCCAGGCACAGCCTCTTCTTTTATCTTCCCAGCCTCTTGGCCCAATCGCATAGACGTGGGAGTCCTTGCTGGGAGCTCCGTGCTCTCCTCTGTCCGAAGGGATTTCTCCATACTGGACTACTTCTTAGCAGCTTGTGTTGGTGCTCCCTTCTCCGAGGTAAGTGTAGGAGCGTGTGCCCCCCCCCCCCCCCCCCCCCCACACACACACACACACACACACACACACACACACACACACACACACACTCACAGATGAACACTGCTGACGATGAACACCTGCACAGCAATCATACATCCTCCCCTCTTCTCCCCTACTTCTACCTACCCGCCCAAACTCAGTACCCCCCCCCCCCCCCCCCCCCCCCCCTCCCTCCCCCCCTCCCCTACCACCACCACCACCGCACCCACACCCAAACACACATACGAACACCCACCCATACGCATACACACACTCAGTGCTGTGTATGCTACCATCCAGCGTGCTAGCTCCCCTCCTGCACACACACACGCACACAAACCTCTCTCTCCTTGCCTCTCAGGACAGTACAGCTTCGGGAGCTGTAGACCTGCAAGTACAAACGCGCACCCAAACACCCACCCATACACAAACGCACACAAACACACACAAACACAAACACACACACAAGCCCCCCCCTCCCCCCCCCCCCCCCCCCCCCACCACACACACCACCACCACCACCACCACACACACACACACACACACACACACACACACACACAAACCTCTCTCTCTCCTTGCCTCTCAGGACGGTACAGCTTTTGGAGCTGTAGACCTGCAAGTACTACGAGATGCCCCCCCATCAGTGCTGTGTATGCTACCACGCAGCGTGCTAGCCCCCCTCCTGCATGGGGCGGCGGCAGCAGTGGGGCGCGAGGTCAAGGGAACGGAGTTGCACAACCCAATTGCATTGCAGCAACTGGCTTGGGCAGCAGTCAATGTGATGGTACAGAGGGCATGTGTGATGGATGCGGAGTTGAGAAGGCTGTATGTGACTCGTCTCGCAGAGAAGATCAAAGTAAGGAGGGTTTCTAGGGGGTTAAGGTGCAGCAAGTGGCTTGGGCAGCAGTTGGTGGGGTGGTCAACAGGGCATGTGTGATGGATGCGGAGTTGAGAAGACTGTATGTAACTCGACTCGCAGAAAATATCAACAAACACCTGACCACACCCACACCCACACCCACACCCACACTACTTACACAAACACCTACCCAGCCACACACACCAAACTACTCACATAAACACCCACCCACACACCCACACTACTCACACAAATACCACCCCCCACACACACACACCACCCACACACACACCCCCCCCCCCCCCCCCCACACCACACACACCACACACAAGACTGCTCACACAAACACCCACACACCCACCCACACACACACACACGCCTTCCCCCCCCCCCCCCCCCCCCTTCACACACACACACACACACATACACATACACACACACACACACACACACACGCATACACACACATACACACACATTACTCACACAAACGCTCTCTTTCCTTCCTCACCTGCACTCCTCTCCCCCGTACACAGGCTGCCCAGGCTTTACTCTTCCCCTCCAGCGAGTCCAGCACTGGGCAACTTGCCCTCATGATCTCCCAGCTGGTGCACCGGCAGCTAGACCACCCGCTCACAACCTCGCTCAACACCGCGACGGAAACTGCTCTGTCCTGCACTGGTATGCCGGCCTCCCTTCTCTCCCTCCTTCCTCTGGATCACACCTACAACCAGCTCGCGAAGCCCTTTCTGTCGTGCACCTCGGGCGATGCTTGGAAGCTGGCGGCTCACCTAGCCTCCCGCTGGAAAGCCTTGCAGACACACTTGGCACACTACGAGCTGGTGTCTCAAGTCCAGCGTGCTGCTCCTCTGGCGGTCGCTGCCGGGTAAGCTTGAGCTTATGAATATGCTTGTGCTTGTGCGTGAGCTCGTGCGTGTGTATTGGGGCTTGTGCTTGTGTAATTTGTTTGTGCTCGCTGGGAAGCCTTGCAGACACACTTGGCACATGGCGAGCTGGTGTCTCAAGTCCAGCGTGCTGCCCCTCTAGCGGTTGCTGCTGGGTAAGCTTGAGCTTATGAATATGCTTGTGCGTGAGCTCGTGCGTGTGTATTGGGGCTTGTGCTTGTGTAATTTGTTTGTGCTCGCTGGGAAGCCTTGCAGACACACTTGGCACATGGCGAGTTGGTGTCTCAAGCTCAGCGTGCTGCCCCTGTTGCAGTTGCTGCCGGGTTTTCTTGCTCCCCCCCACACTCCACACCACTACCACACCACCACCACACCACCACCACCACCACCACTTCCACCACCGCAGCACCACCAGCACACCACCAGCACACCACCCACACACCACCAACACACTACCTCACACCTCGTAACAAGGCGTACTATTTATTTATTTATGTATTTATTCATTTATTTATTTATTTATTTATTTATTTATTTATTTATTTATTTATTTATTTATTTATCTATTTATTTATCTTGCTTCAGGTGTGCCACCTATCTGGAAGCTTCCTTCTTGCGTTTCGGCCGACCAGATGAACGCGTAGAGAGCGATGCTCAACACCAACAAAACAACCCCACCACACCACCACCGCACAACTAGCACACCACCGACACGCAACCAACAAACTATGCTCCTCATAATCAAGCGTACTATGTATTTGATTATTTATTTATCTTGCTTCAGGTGTGCCACCTATCTGGAAGCTTCCTTCTGGCGTTCCGGCCGACCGGATGAGCGTGCAGAGAGCGAAGCTCAACATCCGTGCATTGACTGGCTGCATGCTGTCTTCTCCACTGTGGCTGAAGTAGAACACATGGCCCTTGTGTCAGTCGACTTGGAGTGGACGTCAGCCCTAGCTGTCACTATTGGCAGCGTTCAGCATTGGCGTGAGGGTCTATGGCGCGTGGTCCACGGCCCCTTGCACACATGGTACCTATTTTATGCAGAGTTTATTTTCAACGTATTTTACAATGTTCCTGGTATTCTACATGTGTTTTTTTGCGAAGCCCCCCCTTGCGGGTAGTGGGAGCCCCCTGGCTCACCCTGTCATCTGTCCGACCAACCGACCGACACGTCCGCCAACTGTTTTGTAGCTAGCTGGCTTCGGGCCGCTCCATTCAGTTGCCACCTGTTGTTCCATTAGCCAACACTCTCCGCCAATTTTCCGCGTCGCTTGTGAAGCTGCCAAGGACTTGTTTACATGTTAATGCACGTTTTTTTTTTTCAAATGTGTAAACCTTCCGTCACTTTACAGCTAGTAGCTAGTAGCTGTAAAGTGACAACAACAACAACAACAACAACAACAACAACAACAACAACAACCACCACCACCACCCAAGAACCACCAACACCACCCACCTACAACTACCACCAACCACCAACCACCAACACTACCCACCAACAAACACCAACAACCACCCACCAACAACTACCACCACCCACCAACAAACACCCACCAACGACCAACGACAACTACCACCCACCAACAACCCCCACCACCCACCACCCACCAACACCCCCCTTTAAACAGGGCACCAGCATCTGCAGCGTCCTCTGAGACTGAGGTTGACCACGACAGGCTGGTGTGGACTTGGCAAAAGATGGACAAGCAGCTGTCCAGGCTGGCAACTTCTCTTGAGGGCTCAGTAACTAGTCCCAGCGCAAAAGACAGCGTTCTACTAGCTGCCTCTCGCCTCCTCCACATCCGCGAGGGGATGTGCAAGGTGCTGGACTTGCTGCTGATACCCCCCAAGCCTCTGCTGTGGCGACATGGAGGTAAGCCGCTGCTGCCTCAGTCGCGAAGCCTGATCCTGGGGCAGATCCAGTTGCAAGCCCTGGCCGCGCTTCTGGCTGTTGGGCCAGAGGGCTTCCAGGTGGATCCTATGGGGGCACCCATGGCGTTGGCTGCTATGGGTGTTCGACTCCCCCAGCTTGAGATGCACGGGGTCGGACACGAGAGCTCCAGTGCAGACATGCTGCAGCGCCAGCGGGTGTCGCAAGTGGTGGTGGCCTCGTTGTGCTCAGATGTGCAGTTCAAGCAGAAGGTCGCCAGTGGCCTCAGTCTGCTGATGTTCATCCCAGCCATGACCCTGGCTGCCGCGTCTGATCCTGCGACCAACTCAAAGGCTCTGGCAGTCACGGCTGCCTCTGCTGCTGCTGCCAACTCCAAGGCGATCTCAGTCAGTGGTGTCCACCTCCCGGAGGGTCCAAAGCAGGGAGCACCTGCTGCCCCTGCACTCGCCATGAACCGCACGCAGAGGCGCGAGCAGGAGAAGCAAGGGGGAGAGATAGTCTCCGCCCTCTTGAGCGAGCTGAACAAGCGTGCCCTGGTGGCGGCTGACGAATGCCAAGGCTCTGCAGAGGCTCTGTGCGAAGCTGCCTGGCTGCTGAAGGTGTCATCCAGCCTGGCTCTCTCTGCCAAGTCCCAACCCGGGGCAGATAGTGGGGGGTCCCAAGAAGTCAGCACCATGCCTGCCTACATGATGATCTCGCCTGTTTGCCAGAGACTGCAGCTGCAGCTCATTTCCCTATTCGACCTGTCCAGTCTGAGGACACAGAGGGAACTGCTGGCCGGCAGCATCTTGATCACTGCAAATCTGGCCTTGGCGCAATCGACCTCAGGACAGCCTGGCAGCTCAGGACCTCAGGACAGCCTGGCAACAAGCGAGCTCCTCGCATTGGCTAGGCAACAGTGGGCTACTTTCCAGGCCGGTGGCGGTCGCTCACCCAGTGACGGTGTACCCTATCAGCAACTGGTGTGGGTTCTGGAGGAGTTGGCATTCGCACAAGGGGAATCAAATTCCCCCCGAGGGGCAAACAAACCGAATCATTTGAGCGAGGTCGTCCTCCCGTCTGTGTTGAATGAGATGTGGCTGAGGTGGCATCAAGCCATGTGGTCCGGTGCACGCAGCTGTACGCCGTCAGCTGCAAGTGCCATGGCGGCAATAGCTCCAGCTGGGATGCAAGACACGACGCTTAGCGCATGCCCCTCCCGCTTGTACCTGGCGTCATATTCAGCGGCCATGGCGGCGCTCGTGAGGGAGGGCTGCAGTGCAATTCAAAACAAGACTGTGCGTCTGCACCAGCTCAAGCTGGCCATACAGAAGGTGCGTGAATGAATGTATTTGTGCATGTATTTGTACAGTCCAGGGTAGCCAAATCAGGGTACTTCAAATTGCCAGATTGGCCAGCGCTTTAGCGCACTTGAAAACAAAAAAACTGCGCTTTGTAGTGCAAAAAGCGCAAAAATTGCTTGCTGCGCCCACAGGGAGTTGCAAAAAACTGCGCTTAAAGCGCAGAGGGGGTCAAAAAGTCAGCGCTCAAAAGCGCAAAAGCGCGCGCTTTGAATTACCCTGATCCAGATAGGGACCTTGACTTTCTGTCTTATAATTAGGTGCCCTGTGTTTCTATTTAGTATACCTTATTCAGGGCTTTTTGATATTAGCTTTAGCTATAAATTGGTTCTTCAAAAACCAAACCAACCTTTTAAACAGTCAAGGCAGTTAAAAAAAGAACAAGCAGTGGTGAACTGAACCCAACTGAATCACCACCATCACCACCCACCACCCACCCACCACCCACCCACCACCACACACACACATTGGGAACCCAACTGAACCCAAGTGAACCCAACTGAACCCAACTGAACCCAACTGAGCTGAACCCTACTGGCTGCATCTGAATGTATTCTGTGCTCAGGATCTGGCCCACATTACATTACAGTACAGTACAGTACATTACATGTTAAAGTTTACTTGACACCGCGAGGGTGTATGAGACTCTGTGCTTTAAACAAAAAGAAAAAGCACCCACAAAGCAAAAAAAACATTACATCAGGGGTGTGTCGAAGACAAACAAACCAAACTCCCAACCACCAATTTGATGTATTCTCTACTCAGGATCTGTACTCAGGACCCCCCCCACACCCACCCACCCACACACACACACACACACACACACACACATAAAAAGAGCATCAGCCTTTCCTAGGGCATTGAATATCCATGCTCAGGACCTGATCCCCAGTGTAGAATGTTGAATCATCACCTGCGTCCACTCTACTCAGGATCTGGCCCATATGATTGATCACGTTCATGAAATCATGACACATTCATATGGCTTCTTCTTTGTTGCAGGTGCAAAACATGGCATCAACCGCTGCTGAAGGCTGGACAGGGACCGCTGCTGTTCTACCGTCCAACCTTTGCGCAGCTGCCAAGCCATCGGATGTCACGTTCATCTGGCAAGCTCTGACAGGCCTGTATGTCCAAGCTCTGCTTGCACATATCTCCAGTCTACCCGAGACCATGCCACAGGACGTCCCAGTCTTCAAATGGCAGAAACGGAAGTCCCAGATTTCCAAGGGAGGCAGTCCGAGGCAGTCACTGGTGGAAATGATGGAGAGCCTTCTTCAGTGTGTCGACCAGACCAAGTCCATTGACTTCAACAGCGCCCCCAAGCGCCAGCTGTGGCTCGCAAACCTAGGCGCACTGCTGTCCCTCTCCACACATCCCACCCTCTTGCTGATCTTGGAGCAAGTAGTGCTGCCATGTGCCGACGCTCTTCTCCACCAGGCAGATCAGGGGATCCAGGTGCCCTTGGTAGCTGCTGCGCTGCCCCTCCACGGGCGAGTATGGCTGCTGCTGGGTCTCCTGCGCCTCCACCTGGTGCTCCCACCTGCGGGGGTTGACCCGGCTGGGAAGTACAGCCTCAAAGCTCAGCAGCTGCTGCTCCACATTTCTGAAGGCATTGATCCAGAGATCACTGTCCGCCAAGCTCTTCAGCAGCTCCCCGGGGGCCCTGACGAAAGCACCCACCTGGTCCATCTCCATGAACAACGAGGGTCTGCGTCAACCAAGCTCCAAGCTGCCGTGGCGCGCATCGTCCCCCGCCCGGTTCCCTCGCAGTACAAGACACTCGCAGCTGAGGTGAAGTCCTTTGTCGCCAGTTTCGCAAGCCTGCCCCGCATTCAGTCCCTCCTGGGGGACTTGTCCAGGACACCGGCGACACAGTCAGCAGGGTATGAGGCAGCAGTGTGGCAAGCCAACGCTGGCAGCTGGCTTGAGCGTCTGGTCAAGCAGTACCCAATGTACCTGGACATCATCCAGCCGGTACAGCTGGCTGTGGAGGAGATGCGCCATGGCATGTCCCTGCTGAAGGCAGCCGTAGCCGTGAGAAGTCCCGCTCAGCAGGAGCAGCTAGCGCTGACATCATGCATTGCCTCAGGGCTGATGTCCTTCCCCCTGGCCCTCCCCCAGCCACAAACACCAGAGTCAACACAGACTGCGTCGACCAAGCACAAGAAGGCCCTCTCCACCTCGGCATCCCCCACGCTCTGCATCTCAGGGGCACCCCTGCCCACCTCACACCTAGCTGAGGCGGGGCCCCACACCGTCTTGTTCCAGTTGGCGGGTGAAGCAGCTCGCGCTGCTGCGCCTCAGCACCTGACCTCAACCCAGTTGGATAGAATAGCTGAGCTAGCCTCATACACCACCAGCCTGCATGCAGCAAGAGCAGCGCTGCTAGCTGCCTGCCGTGAGATCCTTGTTGCAGGTATGTGTGTATGTATGTTACAGCCAATAATCATCATGTTGGGCGTCAACCCAGTTGGATAGGATAGCTGAGCTAGCCTCGTACACCACCAGCCTGCATGCAGCAAGAGCAGCGCTGCTAGCTGCCTGCCGTGAGATCCTTGTTGCAGGTATGTGTGTATGTATGTTACAGCCAATAATCATCATGTTGGGCGTCAACCCAGTTGGATAGGATAGCTGAGCTAGCCTCGTACACCACCAGCCTGCATGCAGCAAGAGCAGCGCTGCTAGCTGTCTGCCGTGAGATCCTTGTTGCAGGTATGTGTGTATGCATGTGTGTATGTATGTGTGTATGCATGAGAAAATGTGTGTATGTATGTGTGTATGTATGTGTGAATGCATGAGCGAATGTGTGTATGTATGTGTATGCGTGTGTGTATGCATGTATGTGTGAATGCGTGCGTGTATGCATGTATGTGTATGTATTTATGTGTGTATGCATGTATGTGTTTGTGGATGTATTTATGTGTGTATGCTTGTATGTGTGTATTCATGTATGTGTGGTACGGCGTAGGACCTGGGATCAAGCACTTTGCATGTATGTATGTTACAGTCTAGGGGTTGGCTAAATAGGCTAAACGGACTTTTTTCTTTTCAGCCCACCCGTGATAGGAAGGGCTTAAAAGAAAAGGCATTGATGAACTGAACCCCAAACAATCGTTTTACCAACGGAGGCCCTGAGTTTGTGTTACAATATAATTACATCATCATCCCAAATGATGGGATTGTTGAGAGTTGACTCCGAGGTCCACTGGAGCAGCAACAGTCAGTATATATACATAAATAATAATATATAATAGTATACATAAATACATAAATATAATAATATACATAAATAATCATATATAATAATATAATAATATACATAAATAATAAATAAATACATAAATAAATAGTACACATTATTACGAGGCGTGAGGTTGAGGGGACCAGCCCGTTTGCTTGCCCTAGAAACAACCACGAAAGCAGTCAGTATCTTATGTTCATAATAGCCCCTTCAAGTGATAAACATTGGTCTAGTGGTAGACCAAATCACTGGAGGATGAAGAGTCGGGGGTCTGATCCCCCCTTCTGTCGCTCTTGGCGTTGCAGGTCGTTGTCAACCGCGATGGTAGCTTGTCCAGTTGAGGTAGAAGACCGCTCCCTACCCGCGTGCGACGGGCTCCCTTAACACCACGCCCCACCAGGCGTTATCATTACCTATGTTCATAATCTGTTCATCACTTGTTTCAGGCACCACAGGCACCCCTAATACGTAGAGGTCGGCTATGTTATATAATATTAGTGAATAAATTATATTATATTATATTATATTATATTATATTAGTCGACGAGCCGTCTCACCAGAATTTTGAATTTATTTGAAAAACTAATATTATTGTGACACTATAATAATATTAGTTAATATTAGTTTTCAAACACTAATATTAGTTGCCGTTCCCTACTAATACGACCTTCCTGTAGCGCCTGTGTGCTTTCTTCTTCAACTCCTGGAAGAAGCTGTACGAGTTTGAGGAAGCTAGGGCTTAAGAGGAGGCTGAGCAGTTTAAAAGAATGTTAACGCGAACAAATCATTTTCTTCTTCTTTGCAGGCACTACAGGCACCCCTAACACGACCTCCCTAGAGCGCCTGTTTGCTTTCTTTTTCAACTCCTGGAAGAAGCTGCGAGAGTTTGAGGAAGCTCGGGCTGAAGAGGAGGCAGAGCAGTTCAAGAGCAAGGCTGTTACCAGCACCTTTAAAACTGACGAGGTACGATTATGATGTAAACTGCATTGTCCAACCCACAGCAAGGCACAGACCAGCACCTTTGAAACTGTCAAGGTACAATTATGATGTACAATGCATTGTCCAACCCACAGCAAGGCACAGACCAGCACCTTTGAAACTGTCAAGGTGCAATTATGATGAACAATGCATTGTCCTACCCACAGCAATAGGACAGAACAAGCAATTTGAAAATGTCAAGGGACCAATTTGCTGTCAGTGGCATTGTCCTACCCACAGCAAGGCACAGACCAGCACCTTTGAAACTGTCAAGGTACAATTATGATGTACAATGCATTGTCCAACCCACAGCAAGGCACAGACCAGCACCTTTGAAACTGTCAAGGTAGCAATTATGATGAACAATGATTGTCCTACCCACAGCAAGGGCACAGTACCGCACTTGAAACGTCAACGGTACAATTTATGAGGTACAATGCATTGTCCTAACCCACGCAAGGCACATCGACCACGCACCTTGAAACTGTTCAGGCTACAATTATGAGTACACTGCATTGTGTCTAACCCACCACGCAAGGCACAGCCGACAGCACCTTTTGAATTTTTTTTTTTTTTTTGGAACTGTCAAGGATGACAATTATTGTTACCATGCATATGTTCCACCCACGAAGCAAGGCCACCACCCAGACCAGCACATTTGAAACTGTCAGGTTAAATTATGATGTTTACAATGCATGTCCATACCCACGCAAGGAACCAGACCCGCAACCTTGAAACTTGTCAAGGTACAATCATGATGTACAATGCATTGTCCAACCCACAGCAAGGCACAGACCAGCACCTTTGAAACTGTCAAGGTACAATTATGATGTACAATGCATTGTCCAACCCACAGTAAGGCACAGACCAGCACCTTTGAAATGTTGGGAGGGTGGAGAAAGGAGGGCGAGTAGAGGCGACAGCGAGGGGAGAGAGAGAGAGATGAGTGGTACGCTAGAAAAATGAGCAATGCGAAATCGACCGAGAAAGCGACGATTCATATCCCTCGTCACTAACACTATCCCTCTCCCTGCATCCCACACCTGCACCTCACCTCACCTCACCCACCACAACATCCCACCCTGACCCAACACAATTTAACCCCCAACACAATTTAACCATGTAGGAGGAGGCGGAGGAAGACTTCAAGAAGAGCCACCCAGACCACTTCATCCTGTTCAAGGATATCTCGGGGCCCTTGGAGGGCGAGGCGACAAACATCATAACAGACGACGGCGGCGCAGCCGATGCAGCTGCCAATGCCGAGGCCCTCATCAAGGCTGCCGAGGATGCTGAGGAGCCCACCGCCGCCACCGAGCTCGAAGCCCGAAGCACAGCTGCCAGGCAGCTTCTAGATGGGGACATCCTGGAGGATATAGTGCGCGTCCACACCGCTGTTTATCAATCCCTCCAGCTGGTGGGGGCGGTACGACCTGACAGCAGTACATTGCTTGGGCCTGCCGCAGTCGACAAGATCTTCTCCATCTCCTATGATCTGGGGGCAGACCTGTTGGGAGTCCTAGGTGGCTTGGACGCAAGTGTGGACAGCAACACGCTTGTTGGGCACTTGTACAGGTAAGCACTTGTGCACCACACCACACTACCACACTACCTCACATCACACACACCTCAGCACACACCACACACCACACACCACCTTCTGGGAGTCCTAGGCGGCTAGGACGCAAGTGTGGACAGCAACACGCTTGTTGGGCACTTGTACAGGTAAGCACTTGTACACCACACCACACTACCACACTACCTCACACCACACACACCTCAGCACACCACCACACCTTCTGGTAGTTCTTGGCGGCTTGGACGCAACTGTGGACAGCAACACTCTTGTTGGGCACTTGTACAGGTAAGCACTTGAACACCACACCACACTACCACACTACCTCACCCCACACCACACCACACACCACACACCACACACCTCAGCACACCACCACACACACCACACCACACACCACCTTCTGGGAGTCCTTGGCGGCTTGGACGCAACTGTGGACAGTAACACACTTGTTGGGCGCTTATACAAACCACACACCACACCACACTACCCCACTCACCACACCACACCATTCCACTCCACTCCTCTTCACACAATCCTCGGCGGCTTAGACACCAGTGTGGACAGTGGCACACTTGTTGGGCACTTGTACTGGTGGACACTTGTACCCCAACTCAACCAACCCAACCAACTCAACCAACCCAACCACCCACCCGACCCACCCAACCCACCCAACCCAACCCAACCCAACCCAACCCAACCCAACCCAACCCAACCCAACCCAACCCAACTCAAACCACACGAGTACAGGTGCAGCAGCGAGTAAACTCCCCTCGCACGTGCTACAGAGTACAGGGCACTTGTACCCCACCCTGTCCCACCCCACTCCATCCATCTGACACAATCCACCTAACCCAACCCAACCCAACCCAACCACACGTGTACAGGTGCAGCAGCGAGTACACCCACCTCGCACGCGCCACAGAGTCTACTGCAGCTGAGGTAGTGGCCGCAGCCTCTGGTATAGCGATTGGCAGCAAGCGCAGCCGGAAGAGGGGCAAGGATGCTGCGAGCGACAAGTTCACGGCCATCGATGTACAGGTCTCATGTGTAGAAGAAGTTTCCCTACTCCAGGCACCAGTGACGGCAGTTGAAATTCGGTTGAGGGAGCTGCTAGAGGAGTTCCCTACCCACCCACTGCTGGAACAGCTGCTGGCTATCTGTACCAGGTGCTTGGAGCTGCCTTTGACTACTCCGCTGAAGACCGCCCTGACAGGCTTGGAGCTTCTCCTCGCCCGAGCGCAGGTTAGTTCTCCCCCCCCCCCCCCCCCCCCCCCCCTCCCCCCCACACCCACACCCACACCCACACCCACACCCACACCCACCCATCCACCCACTCCCACAAGCTGCCCCCCCCCTATGTTCAACTGTGTGGGTGTGAGTGGGTGGAGCTCCTCCTCGTTTGAGCTCAGGTTAGTTCTCGGGTGGTGAAGTGGTGGGGACAAGTGTGTGATTGAAAGGGAGGAGGGAAAACGGGGGGGGAGGAGGGAAGCAGGGTGTGTGTGCTGGGGGAGAGAAGCAGGAATGGGGGGGCTGTGGGAGGGAAGCAGGGGTGGGGGGGGGGCTGGGGGGAGGATAGCAGGAATGGGGGGGCTGGGGGGAGAAGGGAGGGGGTACAACTTGAGTATGGCCGTGCTACTTCATTCTGACGACATGCTTATTCAAATTATGACACAGCTTTGGGAGACTACCGCCGCTACCAAGAACCACCTAAGCCCTAAAACCCTTAACCCTAAAACCCTAAATTATGACACAGCTTTGGGAGACTACCGCCGCTACCAAGAACCACCTAAGCCCTAAAACCCTTAACCCTAAAACCCTAAATTATGACACAGCTTTGGGAGACTACCGAAGCCACCAAGAACCACCCAAGCCCTAAAACCCAAAACCCAATAACCCTAAATTATGACACAGCTGTGGGAGACTACCGCCGCCAAGTTCGTGGCCATCACTGCACTCAACTCGACTCGACTCAAATCAAATCAAATCAAACCGAATTGTGACACAGCTTTGGGAGACTACCGCCGCCAAGTTCGTGGCCATCACTGGACTCAACTCAACTGGACTTGACTCAACTAAAATCAAATCAACTCAATTCAACTCGACTCGACTCAACTCAAATCAAATCAAATTATGACACAGCTTTGGGAGACTACCGCCGCCACCAAGAACCGCCTAAGCCCTAAAACCCTAAACCCAATAACCCTAAATTATGACACAGCTGTGGGAGACTACCGCCGCCAAGTACGTGGCCATCACTGCACAACTGCGTGACGTGGCGGCGCTAGCTATGCGATGGCGCAGCCTGGAGCTTGCCAGCTGGCGAGCTACACTGAAGCACGTGAGCCAAAGACATGCCTCGGGTGCTGCCAAGAATTGGTTTCACCTTTTCCAGCTGCTCATCCTAGGTATGTTGGGTGTTGGTGTTGGGTTTTGTGTATTGGGTGTTGGGTGCTAGGTTTGCCGCCACGTTGGGTGTTAGGGTACTGCCAAGAACTGGTTTCATCTGTTCCAACTGCTCATCCTAGGTATGCCATATGTTGGGTGCTGGGTGTCAGGTTTTGGGTTTTGTGTGCTGTGTGTTGGGTGTTGGGTGCTGGGCTCTCCACAACTCTCAGCTGGCGCTTGTAGGGCGCCAGAATCTGGTTTCATCTGTTCCAACTGCTCATCCTAGGTATGCCATATGTTGGGTGTTGGGTTTGGGGTGTTGGGTGTCAGGTTTTGGGTTTTGTGTGCTGTGTGTTAGGTGTTGGGTGCTGGGCTCTCCACAACTCTCAGCTGGCCCTAGAAGGGTGCAAAATCTGGTTCCACCTGTTCCAACTGCTCTTCCTAGGTATGCCATATGTTGGGTGTTGTTTGGGGGTTTTGTGTTGTGCATTGTGTGCTGGGTGTTAGGTGTTGTGTGCTGTGTGCTGTATCTTGTGCGTTGGGTGCTGGGCTCTCCACAACTCTCAGCTGGCGCTTGTAGGGCGCCAGAATCTGGTTTTACCTGTTCCAACTGCTCTTCCTAGGTATGCCATATGTTGGGTGTTGGTGTTGGGTTTGGGGTGTTGTGTGCTGAGTGTTAGGTTTTGTGTGCTGTGTGTTGGATGTTGGGTGCTGGGCTCTCCACAGCTCTCAGCTGGCCTTAGTAAGGCGTCAGAATCTGGTTTCTCTTGTACAACTGCTTAACCTAGGTGTGCCATATGTTGGGTGTTGGTGTTGGGTTTGGGGTGTTGTGTGCTCGATGTTAGGTGTTGTGTGTTGTGTGCTATGTATTGTGTGTTGGGTGCTGGGGTCTCCACAACTCTCAGCTGGCGCTTGTAGGGGGCCAGAATCTGGGTTTACCTGTTCCAACTGCTCTTCCTAGGTATGCCATATGTTGGGTGTTGGGTTTGGGGTGTTGTGTGCTGTGTGTTGGATGTTGGGTGCTGGGCTCTCCACAGCTCTCAGCTGGCCTTAGGAAGGCGTCAGAATCTGGTTTCTCTTGTACAACTGCTTAACCTAGGTGTGCCATATGTTGGGTGTTGGTGTTGAGTTTGGGGTGTTGTGTGCTGGGTGTTAGGTTTTGTGTTGTGTGGTGTGTGTTGGGTGCTGGGCTCTCCACAGCTCTCAGCTGGCCCTCGTAGGGCGTCAGAATCTGGTTTCAATTGTTTCAACTGCTCATCGTAGGTATGCCAGAGCCTGAGGCGGCAACTGAGCCGGCAGAGGAGAGAAGGAACAAGAGCAAGAGGAAGAGGAGGAGCGAGACGAAGGCTGAGCTGGATCCTGTGACCAAGCAGTACCGCAGTACAGCCGCCACCCTGGAGGCCTTCTTACAGACCTCCACCCTGGGGGAGTTCGAGGCACGCCTGCAGCTGCTCCGATCCTTCATGTGCCATGTCAAGCTAAGGCTGGCTGAGGCTGAAGCAGCCCAGGAGAGCTCCTCATCTCCTGACACGGCCCTGGTAGCGGCGGGTGCCTTTGGCATTGACCACCCTGGCAGCAGGAAGTACCTGCCCCTGGTGGTTGGAGCTCTGGCCAACACAGTGGCGTACTACGCCCAGTTCTCAGGAGCGGTACGGAGCGCGCTGGAGTCCGGCCTGTCTCCTATTGAGAAGGACTTGGATGACTTTGTCCGCCTTGCCAAGTGGGAGGATCGTGGCTACTATGCCATGAAGGCCTCGACCGAGAAGGCGCAGAGGTACTTACATCGCCTCAAGCGCCGAGCAGAGGAGGTGCTGGCACAGGCCGCAGCCTCTGTGCTTGCAACCAGTGTTAAGGCTATGGGCGTGGCGGAGCTCATGGCAGCGAAGCCCCCGCCCCCCCCTGTTACAGTTGCCCCAAAAGAAGCAGGCGCTACCGACAAGCTAGATGCTGCCGTGGAGAAGGAGAGCGCTAAGAAGGCCAAGGTGACTCCAAAGAAGGTGACCCCTAAGCCTCCTGCCGATGCTGCCTCCACCCTGCCTGCTGCCTCCGGCCTCGAGATGTCCGAGGTAGATGGAAGTGCTTTGCTAAGGGACGACCTGTGCCTGGGTGCTGCAAACATTCAGACCTGGTCTAAGCTGTGCTCGGCCGCTGTTGCGGAGGCAATTGCCGCCCAGCCCGCCGGCTCTAGCGCGACTACACCTCAAGCTTCCGCCCAGCTTCCATATCACCGCAGGGTGCCTCAGCTCACCAAGCAGCTCTCGAAGGTGCTGAACAGCGTAGTCGCTGCCGCTGGTGTTGCTGGTGGTGTTGCTGTAACTGGTGTCGCTGGTGTTGAAGGAGATGCTGCCGATCAGGAGAGCGAAGGGTACCCAGCTGCTATGTATGTGGATGAACTAGCCGTAGGTGCTGCCTCCCGCGCTGCAGAGCTGAAGGACGATATCGCCAAAGGAGCTCGACTGCGAAAGAAGAAGGCGCTATCAGACTATACAAAGGCATTGATGGCTATGGGCGTGTCGAAGAGAGCCTCGGATGTACCTGCGGGTAAGTGGGTTGTGCTCTGGGTTGTGAAGACGCTAGTGCTAGCGGGTAAGTGGGTTGTGCTCTGGGTTGTGAGGATGCTAGTGCTAGCGGGCAAGTGCCCTGGGTCGTGAGGACGCTAGTGCTTGCTGGTTAGCTGTTCTCGTTAATGATGCTTCTAGTGCTAGCTGGCAAGCGCTCTGGGGAGTGAGGATGGTAGTCATTACATATTTATGTTTATATTTGCTCTATTCACTCCTAATAAGGCTGCTGCGTGAAACCTAAACTAAACTAAACTAAACTAATCTAAACTAAACTAAACTAAACTGACCTGACCTGACCCCACCTGACCCCACCTGACCCCACCTGACCTGACCCCACCTGACCTGACCTGACCCGACCTGACCTGTCCAACCTCACTTTCCCTGACCAACCTGCAGATGACAGAGAGGTCGCCTCATGGTTCTCAAAGGCCCCTGCCAATCTCGACCCTCTGCTGAAGTTGCTGCCTGGCAGTAAGCATAGCCTGAGCAAACTGCCTGCCGTGAATGAGGAAGCACTAGCAGGGGCCAGCCGCTCCCGCACGCGAGCAGATGTGTACTATTACCGCTCAGTCGCACGAGTGCAAAAGCTGTGGTCAGCTTCCAAGCAGCCCCATACCGACCTGAGCCCCCCCGAGGTCGCAGCCTTGCAGCGACTGAGCGAGCACCTGTTGTTCATGTGCCGACGCCAACGCTCCATGCTGTCAGATGTCGTGGACTCCCATGCAGCCATCACCCAGCTGTGCAACTGGCTGAGCACCTTGACCTCAGGCCATTCTGACAACAGGCTGCAAGGGGAGCAGCAGTTGGTCGAGGTCGGCATAGGGAGGTCAGATGCTGACCCAACCTCAGACTCGTCTTCCCCACCATCGCTCCCTCCCCCCCAAGCCCTAGCCTGTACCTGGATGGGCCGCCTCAAGCAAGTGCTGGACCGCCTGGCATCTGTACTGCCAGATACCGTCCAGCTCCTGGCTGTACTGCTTGAGGTGAACACGGAAGCTAGTCAGAGGAGTCACTTGCAACAAGCTGCTGCTGTCGTGGACGTGTGGAACTCATCGGTGGAGGGGTGGAAACAGGATCTGGAGACAAACATGGCTGATACTGGTAAGCCTCTTGATTATCCATTAGTATAACCTATGAAGCTCATTACAAGCAATTCTAACCTAGTATTACACCTGATTATGACAATCTAGTATCACGACCTGGTCAGAAAAGTCACTTACAACAAGTTGCAGCTTATCACAAGGGATTACAAGGGATTACAAGGGATTACACCCGATTATGACAATCTAGTATCACGACCTGGTCAGAAGAGTCACTTACAACAAGTTGCAGCTTATCACAAGGGATTACAAATGAGTGTAACAAAAATTGAAAATTGAAAATTCGAACATCCAAGTAAGTCACACTGCCGGGAACAGTTGACCCTACTAAGGACGTGGTGTTATCGACACCGAAGTAAGCTCACCTTGCTCGAGTTGGCAACAAGGCTAGAACCAGTCACGTTTCATACGGTTGACGGCCACCGTGAGAACCGAAACGCTCCCGACGGGGTTCGAACCCGGCATCTCCTTCGATCAAGGCCGGACACTCTACCATGAGTGTAACATCCTAGTCAGAAGAGTCAGTAGTCAGTATTACATAGTCAGTATACATCCTAGTCAGAAGAGTCAGTAGTCAGTATTACAACCTAGTCAGAAGAGTCACGTACAGCAAGCTGCAGCTTATCACAAGCCATTATAAGGGATTACAAGTGAGTGTAACATCCTAGTATTACAACCTAGTCAGAAGAGTCATGTACAACAAGCTGCGGTTGTCACAAGCCATTATAAGGGATTACAAGTGAGTGTAACATCCTAGTATTACAACCTAGTCAGAGGAGTCATGTACAGCAAGCTGCAGTTGTCGTGGATGTGTGGAACTCATCAGTGGAGGGGTGGGAACAGGAGCTGGAGACGAATATGATTGATATTGCCAAGACTCTTGCTCTACAATGCTAAATCCAATCAATTATATTTATTACTGCTCTGAACTATATTCCCTCCCTTACTTCGCCCATCTACCAGGTCTGACTACTCAAGTGTGAGAATGCCCTGTCATGCTGCTGGGTGTCTTCCCTCCCTTCCCCCACCCAACACTGTAAAGTATCTTCCCTCGCCTCCCTCACCCATCGTTTTTAAGTATTTTCCCTCCCTTCCCTCACCCATCCACCAGGTTTGACCATTCACAAGCGTGAGAATGCCCTTTCATGCTGCTGGGTGTCAGACCACAGCTGGTCCCACTTGGTCTCCACGTTCAGCGCCATCGACGACCTCTACACGAGCCTCGACACCCTGATGCAAGCCTCGAAGAATGACGGCAGCGAGAGCACGCAGTGGCCATCCTCGGTGCCCGGCTTAGAGCCTTTGATGGCCGAGGTCACGGCAGCAGCGGCTGAGGCCCAAGCCTTTGCCCAAGCCACTCGACCATCATCTTTGGGAGCACTGGGTGTGTCACTTGCATCAGATGCCTGTGGCCAAGCCAGTGGTGCTGCTGGCAAGACTTCGGCTGGTCAAGCCGGAGCTGCTGAGGGAGCTGACAGTGTTGTGCCAGAGGGGTTCACCAGCCACGTGGAAGCCGCTATCCAGGGGGTGCTTCTCTGGGCCCAGAGCGCCCTGTCTGTGACTGAGAAGAAAGCCCCAGGTGCCCCTGGTGCAGCTGCCCAAGGACAGTTGAAGAAAGAGGAGGAGGAGGCAGAGGAGGAGGAGGAGGAGGAGTGTAATATCCCCCAGTGTGTGGACAGTCTGCTGGCTCACACCCAGGTTGCACGAGTGGGCAAAGTGGCTGCAGCCACAAGCTCAGTGTTGCTTCAGCTGGCGGAAGCACGGGACTCGCTGTTCTCAGAGTCCTCTGCATCAGACTTACAGCCGTCTCAAGAGAGGGTCCAGCAAGTCCAGTTGATGACACAGCAGGCAAGAAGCCTGTACCCCATGCTATGCCTGCTGGGAGGCGTTCTGCAGCAGCTAAGCTTGAGGGCTATCGCGCTTCACAAGTCCACTGCCAAGTTGGCCTACATCACCTCCTCTATCTTCGCCACGCTGGTGGAGGAGGGCTACTGTGTCCCCGAGGGTGAGGGCGAGGGCAAGGACGGAGGAGACGGGAATGGGGAATTCAAGGAGTGCGAGGGTACTGGTATGGGAGACGGCGAGGGCAAGAAGGACGTCAGCGACAAGATCGAGGACGAGGATCAGCTTCGGGGGGCCCAGCAGAAGGGCAAGGAGCCCAAGGAGAAGGAAGAGAACGGCCCCGAGGAGGGGCCGGAGGGTGAGGAGAAGGGCGTTGAGATGAACGACGACTTTGATGGCAGCCTCCATGACATCGATGCGCCCAAGGAGGAGAGAGATGGAGAGAGCTCCGAAGATGAGGAGGGAGATGACGATCGCATCGACCAGCAGATGGGTGACCTTGGAGAAAACGAAGAGGTGGGTATAGGCAGTCATTGATGGCCTCGCATTATAAAAATAGATATGGGTATATTTCAGTCCTTGATTGACTCGCACTATCAAGATAGATGGGAGACCTTGGATAAAACAAAGAGGTGTGTGTATATTTTGAGTCCTTGATGGCCTCGAACTATAAAGATAGATGGGAGACCTTGGAGAACATGTGGGGTGTTATGTAATCCTTGATTGCTATGCATCAGAATACTTTCTTGTTTTTCGCCTCTTTGGCAGTTCATCCAACTCACTCTTACCTCGTATCTATAGGTGTATATACATATAAGCATAACCATGGCATATATACGTACATACATACATACATACATACATAGATACATACATACATACATACATACATACATACATACATACATACATACATACATACGTGCATACAAACATGTATACATACATACAGGTTGTGGATGAGAAGTTGTGGGGAGATGACGAAGACGACAAGAAAGACCCTAAAGACAAAAAGGAGGAGAAGTACAAGGAGGACGCGCCAATCCAAGTGGATGATAAGAACGACTTGGACTACGGTGCCGGGGAGGAGCAAGATGACGAGAAAGATGAACAAGGGGGTGACAAGCCCAAGCCTGAGAAGCCCAAGGGCAAGGATGCCAAGGAGGAGGAGCAGGTAGGCTTCTTGTGTGTGTGTTTTACAGTCCAGGCTGGTCCAGCGGTAGGCTGAAGTGACTTGCCCGACCTTAAAATCAGGAAAGCAGGCAACCCAACCCAAACCACCCAAACCAAATCAACTAACCAACCAAAACAAAACCAACCCCTCTACTCATTCGCTTTATAGACCAAGATGGATGTGTAAGGACAGGATGAGGGTGATGTGATCTAGCCCAAAACAAACAAAGCAAGCCAACACAACCTAACCCAACCCCTCAACTAATTCACCTTAATAGACCAAGGTGGATGTGGAAGGAGAGGACGAGGGTGACGTGAACTGACCCCAAACAAACGAAGCAACCCAACCCAACACAACCTAACCCAACCCAACCCCTCAACTGATTTACCTTATAGACCAATATGGATGTGGAAGGAGAGGACGAGGGTGACGTGAACTGACCCCAAACAAACGAAGCAACCCAACCCAACACAACCTAACCCAACCCAACCCCTCAACTGATTTGCCTTATAGACCAATATGGATGTGGAAGGGGAGGGTGAGGGTGACATGAACTGACCCCAAACAAACGAAGCAACACAACACAACCTAACCCAACCCCTCAACTCATTCGCTTCATAGACCAAGATGGATTTGGATGGAGAGGACGAGGGCGGTGTGAACGACGACTTTGACGACAAGTACGAGGACAACGAATTCACAAAACCTGAGGCTCCGGAAGAAGAGCTCGAGCTTCCAGATGACATGAACCTTGACGGTGCGCGTGATGATGACGACGAGGGCGGCAACCAAGAGGAGGCTGGACCAGAGGCTGATGCTGAAGGTGGGTGTTATTACAGTCTAGGTATCATATCGTTGTCGAGTTGCTCAACCTCCGTATTGGGAGGGGCTGTATACAAAACAAGCACTGGTGAACTGAAGATAATGCTTACTCAACTGTTGCGCTCCGGCTAATGCATTATATACTCAGCCTTGTCGGCTGCCCCTGAACTGTAACACACACTTAATGTACATACATACACACACTTCGTGTACCAGGAAAAAATGTAAATGTGAGCAAATCATTTTGTTCTCGCTGCAGGTGGTAAAGAGGCTGAGGGGGAGGATGAGAAGGAAGGAGGTGACGATGAAAAGGATGGTGAGGGCCCTCCGGAGGATGTTGAAGGAAAGGTTGGTGACGACGGAGAGGATGGAGAGGACAAACCTGGTGACCGCGGTGACGTTGAAATGCCTGAGGGGGAGGAGCCGGAGGCTAATGATGATGCTGGGATGGGCCAAGAGGCTGCTGACCAGGAGGACGGTGGTGAGAAGGATGAGGGCGCTGATAAGGAGGAGGATCCCCCGGCACCGGCTCATGGTCGGGGTGAGGAAGAGGACGCTCCCACTCCGGCGGAGCAGCAACAAGCTGGACCCGAGGGTGTTGAATCCGCTGCTCCGATTGCGGCGAGTACGGGGGAGGCGCGTGGGAAGCAGCAGGAGGAACCAGAGGAGCCCGTAGGCATGGAGGACCAGCAAGCACCTCAGGTGAGTGCAACATACTTTATCTCGTGTTGTTTGTATGTGGGTGGGTGAGTGGGTAGGTGAGTGAGTGGGTGAGTGGGTGGGTGGGTGGGTGAGTTGAATCACCTGCTCCGATTGCGGCCAGTACGGGGGAGGCGCGTGGGAAGCAGCAGCCAGAGGAGCCCGTAGGCATGGAGGACCAGCAAGCACCTCAGGTGAGTGCGACAGGCTATATCTCGTGGTGATCGTATGTGGGTGGGTGAGTGAGTGAGTGAGTGGGTAGGTGAGTGGGTGGGTGAGTTGAATCAGCTGCTCCGATTGCGGCGAGTATGGGGGAGGCATGTGGGAAGCAGCAGGAAGCAACCTCAGGAGCCCGTAGGCATGGAGGACCAGCAAGCACCTCAGGTGAGTGCGACAGGCTATATCCTGTTCAGGTGGTTAAACAGGTGTTCAGGGTGTTAAGCTCCTGTTTATGTACATCATTTAGCCTGCATCAGACATGCAGCCTGCATCCTGCTCAGGTGGTTATGTACATCCTGCAGCCTGTATCTTGCAGCCTGCATCCTGTTAAGGTGTTTATGTACTTCATGTAGCCTGCATCATACATGTAGCCTGCATCCTGCTCAGGTGGTTATGTACATCCTGCAGCCTGTATCCTGCAGCCTGTATCCAGCAGCCTGCATCCTGTTCAGGTGTTTATGTACATCATGTAGCCTGCATCATACATGTAGCCTGCATCCTGCTCAGGTGGTTATGTACATCCTGCAGCCTGTATCCAGCAGCCTGCATCCTGTTCAGGTGTTTATATGTACATCATGTAGCCTGCATCATACATGTAGCCTGCATCCTGCTCAGGTGGTTATGTACATCCTGCAGCCTGTATCCTGCAGCCTGCATCCTGTTCATGTGTTTATGTACATCATGTAGCCTGCATCATACATGTAGCCTGCATCCTGCTCAGGTGGTTATGTACATCCTGCAGCCTGTATCCTGCAGCCTGTATCCAGCAGCCTGCATCCTGTTCAGGTGTTTATGTACATCATGTAGCCTGCATCATACATGTAGCCTGCATCCTGCTCAGGTGGTTATGTACATCCTGCAGCCTGTATCCAGCAGCCTGCATCCTGTTCAGGTGTTTATGTACATCATGTAGCCTGCATCATACATGTAGCCTGCATCCTGCTCAGGTGGTTATGTACATCCTGCAGCCTGTATCCTGCAGCCTGCATCCTGTTCATGTGTTTATGTACATCACGTAGCCTGCATCATACATGTAGCCTGCATCCTGCTCAGGTGGTTATGTACATCCTGCAGCCTGTATCCTGCAGCCTGCATCCTGTTCATGTGGTTATGTACATCATGTAGCCTGCATCATACATGTAGCCTGCAACCTGCTCAGGTGGTTAGGGTGTTAAGCACCTGTTTATGTACATCATTGGGTCTATTATGGTGTAAACGTTTGGGTGTTGAACAGGTGTAACACCCTGAACACCTCTTTTACAACCTGAGCAGGGTGCAGGCTGCCATAGGGAGAGTAGCTCAATCATTTGCCCCTTGTGTGTACAGCAGGGGTAGCAAAGTAGCATCGTTTTGAGGACACGGATAAGTTGCTGGGCTGGGTGTCGGCTGGGTGTTGGGTGTTGGCTGGGTGTTGGCTGGGTGTTAAGTGGGTGTTGGGTGTTGGCTGGGTGTTAAGTGGGTGTTGGGTGTTGGCTGGGTGTTAAGTGGGTTTTGGGTGTTGGCTGGGTGTTAAGTGGGTTTTGGGTGTTGGCTGGGTGTTAAGTGGGTGTTGGGTGTTGGCTGGGTGTTAAGTGGGAGTTGGCTGGGTGTTAAGTGGGTGTTGGGTGTTGGCTGGGTGTTAAGTGGGTGTCGGCTGGGTGTTGGCTGGGTGTTAAGTGGGTGTCGGCTGGGTGTTGGGTGTTGGGCTCAATCCTTTGCCCCTTGTTTGTACAGCAGGGGTAACAGCAACCGTTTAACCATTCGTCGAAATGGGATTAGGGAGCAGTTGAAGGGCAGCTAAGTAGCATTGTTTTGAGGACACTGATAAGTTGCTGGGCTGGGTGTTGGCTGGGTGTTGGGTGTAAGGTGTTGGGTGGGTGTTCGGTGTTGGCTAGGTGTTGGGTGTTGCCTGGGTGTTGGGTGTTGCCTGGGTGTTCGGTGTTGGCTGGGTGATGGGTGTTGGTAACTTGTCGACTACCTGAGGTTTCATCGCCCTTTTCCAGTTGGGAATTGCTTCTCGTTGTTAGTTCTGATTTTAAAGCTGACGCTCGAAGTGAGGCCAGAAAAGAAAAGAAAAAAACTACCCAACCCACCCACCCAACCCCATCCAACCAACCCCACTGCGCATTATGCGTTACCCAACCCAACCAACCAACCCACCCACCCAACCCCATCCACCCAACCCCACCATTTTCAGGCTGGGAACACTGCAGAGGACGATGACACCGCACCCGATACTGCGCCTCAAGCACGACAAGGTAATGTCGGCCAATCATCAGCCGCCCCCAAGGGTGGCGCTGCCCCCCTGAAGGGCGGTGACAAACAGCAGCCGCCACAGCCCAAGGACAAGAATTCGAGGGGCAAGCAGCAGCGCCAGGAGCCCAACCCTCTGCGCAACCTCGGGGATGCCATGGAGAGGTGGAAGGCAGATCTGGCCGTCAATCATGAGGCTCCTCAAGACAAGAAGGAAGAGGAGGAGGAGGGGGCTGCGCATGATGAGGACGCGGCGGAAGACGCTGGGCCTACTAGTGCTGTAGAGCACCAGTTTCTGGGTGCCAATGAGCAACGGCTAGAGGGTGACACCCAAGCCCTGGCGCCGGCAACCGAGGACCAGGCCCAGAAGCTTGAGGGAGAGCAAGACGCGAGAGAGGAGGAGGAGGCTGGAGCCGAGGTGGTAGATGCCATGGATGAAGACGAAGTTGATCCGGGAGGTGGTGATGACGAGCCGGAACCTGGGAAGCAGCCGCTGGCAGGGGTGGCTCCCAAGCAGTGGGCCGGGGCCCAGAAGAACGCCAAGCTCGCAGCCGACAAGGAGGAGGAGGAAGAGGAGGAGGTCGGTGGCGAAGGGGCTGGAGATGATGCGGATGCGCTTGCTGCCCTGGACTTGGGAGGTCATGGCGGCGAACCTGATGGCCTCGAAGATGGCATTTTCAGTAGCGTGGTGGCCAAATTCGGCGAAGAAAAGCAGCCTGGGGAGCAGGAGCAGGCCCGCGACGTGGTCAGCACCACAGGACTGAGTGAGGAGCGTGCCGATGCGCTGCGTCAGCAACTAGACGAGCGGTTGAGAGCGCCGGTGGCAGAGGATCCTAGTGGCAGTGAGCGCTATGGGGCCGAGCTGTGGTCGCGCTGTGAGGCATTGACGGCCGGGCTGTCTTCAGAGCTTACCGAGCAGCTCCGACTCATTCTAGAGCCGACCCTGGCAAGCAAGCTGGCGGGAGACTACCGCACAGGTAGGGTCAGAAAAACAGAAGAAGAAGCTACCCCCCCCCCCCCCCACACACACACACACACACACACACACACACACAAAGAAACACACACCCTCACACACACACAGAAGAAGCTACAGCTCTATGTGTGTATGTTACAATCCAAGAGGTAACCGATTAGACTAAAGGGACTTGCCCTACCTCAAGTAGTATAGATATTGCTGGCAGGAGACTATCGCACAGATAGATTCAGAAAAATAAAAGAAGCTACACAAACACACACTCTTCACACACACACACACAACCTCTCTCACACACCCACACCCTCTCACACACACACACACACACACAAACAAACACAAACAAAAACACACACCTTCACACACACACACACCCTCACACACTCCCACAAATGTACACGCGCACACACTCCCCTACACACACACGCTGGCCCACGCCCCCACCCACCCACCCCCCCCCCCACCCCCCCCCACCCCCCCCCACCCCACACACACACACACACACTCTCACACACACACTCTCACACACACACTCACACACACTGCAGGCAAGCGCATCAACATGAAGAAGGTGATTGCATACATTGCATCTCACTTCCGCAAGGACAAGATTTGGATGCGCCGTACTCGACCCGACAAACGTCGATACCAAGTCATGCTGGCCATCGACGACTCTCGCTCAATGGCGGAGAATAGCTGTGGTGGGGTGGCTTTGGAGGCCTTGACACTCATCTGCAAGTCCATGTCTCGCCTCGAAGTTGGACAGGTACGATTGCTGTATATTGTTTCGGGGGGGGGGGGGGGGGGGGGGGTAATGGTGGTTATGGATGTGGTAGTGGTAGAGGCGGCGGTGGGGTTGCTTTGGAGGCCCTGACACTCATCTGCAAGTCCATGTATCGCCTCGAAGTTGGACAGGTACGATTACTGTGTTTTGTGTGTGGGTGGGTGGGTGGGGGGGGTCAAGTTTGGTTAGCTGAAAATCAAAGGGCACAAGCAAGAAACGTAATGCAGCCCCGTTTCCAGCGCTGCTTTAAATCGGCGTGATCAAGTTTGGCTTGCTGAAATCAAAGGGCATCAGCAAGAAACTTAATCAAGCCTCCTGGCCCCCCTAGCCTTTTGGCCCCCCTGCCCCCCTGGCCCCCCTAGCATCAGCAAGAAACTTAATCTAGCCCCCTGGCCCCCCCTACCCCCCTGGCCCCCTGCCCCCCTAGCATCAGCAATAAACTTAATCCAGCCCCCTCGCCCTCCTACCCCCCTGGCCCCCTTAGCACCAGCAACTTAATCTAGTCCCATTTTCGGCGCTCGTTCAGGTCGGCGTGATCAAGTTTGGCGGGAGTGATGGAGTTGTCCCTCTCCAATCGCTGGATACTCCCTTCTCAGATGCTGTGGGGCCCAAGCTGGTGGGCTCTTTGCGCTTTGCCCAGGACAACACCTTGGCAGACCAACCCATGCTGGACCTCATGACCTCCCTCACACACATGTTGGATGTCGCCCGGCACCAGGGTGGTGCTGGAGGGATCGGAGTAGGCACCCAGGTATGTCCATTTCAATTCTTAACTTTATTAACTTATTATTATTATTATTATTATTATTATTATTATTATTATTATTATTAAAGTTGACCAGGACAGCACCTTGGTAGACCAACCCATGCTGGACCTCATGACCTCCCCCACATACTTGTTGGATGTCGCCCGACATAAGGGTGCTGCTGGAGGGATTGGTGAAGGCACCCAGCTACGTATGTATTTGTACAGTCCAGGGGTAGCCAAATAAAAATAGGTTCTCAAAGCGACTTGCCCAACCTTAAAAACAGGAAAGGCAGGTTTAAAACAAACACTGGTGAACTGAACCCCAACAAATTGTAAACAACAGGGGGCTGGAGTTCGTGCCATGCAGATGATTTAACTTCACGTTTCCGGTCAGGCATCGGTGGTAATTCTTTTTACTGAGGTGGCCCTACGGTGACTATAGCTAGCTCCGGCTTACGCTATGGTGTCCTTAACTTCACGTCCTGTGAGTAACGGTTTTACACGGATGTAAAAATTTCAATTTCAATTTCACGTTTCCTGTCGCAGGATCTCCACCAGCTGGTCCTTGTCTTGGCTGATGGCCGGTTCCACGAGAAGGAGAGCCTGCATGCAGTCGTGCGAGAGATGGCGGCCAAACAGGGTGTCTGCCTCGTGTTCATTGTGCTGGATAATCCCCAGAACAGCTTGTCGGACATGCAGTCCGTATCGTTTTTGAACAACAAGCCGGTGTTCAGCAAGTACCTGGACAGCTTCCCATTCCCCTTCTACATCCTGCTGCGTGATATCTCAGCCCTTCCTAGAACTCTGGCTGAACTGCTGAGGCAGTGGTTTGAACTCAGTGCCCACTGAGGAGTAGGTTAGGCTGCATTTCATGGTTAGCTTCCCCAGAACTGATGAGAGGTTGGGATGAGTTCAATAATTGACAAAATCCACTCGCTATGACAGTTTGCTTCAAGTATTAAATAATTAAATGTTACGCCTTAGTATGTAGATGAGGGGGGCAGCCCGTTTGGTTGCGCAGGGGCCAACCACCAATGAGGATTATTATAGTAGGATGGATGTAGTGATACCAATGATACCAGGGATACCAATGCCCACTATTTGTTCTTGTGTGGCACATCGCCATTCCGTCGCTGCATGGCGACGCATGGGGCTTGTTAATCTAGCCAGAAATACACCCCCCCCCCCCCCCCCCCCCCCCCCCCCCCCCCCCGAAAGCCCCGGGGCCCGCTTTGCAAATCCCCCGGTGTGATATCCACGGAAACCAGGGAGCCAACTTTGCGGATTAGCCAGTTTAAAGAACACTCATAAGACTCAAACGATCGTTTTTAGCTGACTTTGTTTCGTTTTGCATTCAGTGCTTTTTCATTATAGCCCCTCCTGTCATGGTTGGGCTAGTCCCTTGAGCCTTTTTGGTCTACCCCTGGACTGTAACAACTTACGAACACACACGTGTACTGCGTGCTTTTTTTTCAGCTACGTGCAGAAACTTTAAGGCATCTCCCAGCAGCAACAGGCAGAGATGTACACGGTGAGCAGTGCAACGTGAGCCCCCCCCCCCCCCCCCCCCCCCCCCCCCAAAAAGATAACGCCTGGAGGGGCGTGCTGTTAAGTGGACCCTCCCGCGCGCCGCAGCTGGGGAAAGGCACCATGGCAGACATAGTAAGTGTCACCCTCCATAGTAAATGTACACGGTGAGCAGTACAACGTGAGCCCAACAAGGATGAGGGGTTCAGGGTTGTTCGGGATGCTGCGTCCTCCGTCAAAGGACGCAACGTGGGGAGGGTCCGTTGACCAAAAGGAAGGGTCCATTGCGTCACAGAGCGCAGGCTATATAATTGGTTGTGTCTCAGGCAGCAGAGCTGGGGGTCCTCCTAAAGTACCATGGAGGGGTTCCTGTGGTGATCCCGATGATAATATTGTTTATAGTCGTGATCGGGTAGCGGCTCCACCGCAGACAGCAGTCTTGTCGACGATACCTCATGGGCCCTCAGGTTGCAATTCGTTTTTTTATCGTTCAGAAGAAGAAAAGAAAGGAAAACAAAAAACGAGAAAAAGAAGAAGAAAAAGGATTTTGTCCGCGTTTACATTTTCCTGGTAATTGTTGTACTGCCGAAGACGGCTAGCAGTCAAATTGCTGGCTGAAGCAAAGTAACCAAGTCCAATATCAAGTTATCAACAATGCCCCAAGGGTCCTCGGTTTTTTGTAGTTGTGAAAGGAATCTCACCCTAGGAGGTGGGTCTCCCGACTCAAGTTAGTTCGAATGGCGTTGCCACTCCTATAAAAGAGTAACATACAAATGTATCAACATATCATCGACTGTTTCCAAGCGGGACATAGACAGGCCTTTAAACAGGGCACCCGGACAAATGTCACCACCATCATCATCATCATCATCATCGTCAATAGCCTTTACCGACTCAGAAGTCGAAACATCCGTGTTTTCCTTGCAAATGGAATGAGAGCACTTGGAGCACCCAAAAGCCCCCAAGAGCGCCCAAGAGCACCCAAGAGCGCCCAAGAGCGTCCAAGAGCACCCAAGAGCGCTCGGAGTACTTAGAGCACCCAAGAGCGCCCAAGAGTGCCCAAGAGCACTTGGAGTACTTACAACGCCCAATAACGCTCGGAGTACTTAAAGCACCCAAGAATGCCCAAAGATCCTTGCAAATGTAGCATGGGGTATCACTGGTACCATCGGTTGTGTTGAAAGCCTTCGTGGCAGGTTGACCATACCAATAGGTGACTGTCTTGTGTTCTGCTGGCTACCTTGTATGTTAGTGCCTGTTAGTGTTGTGTGTGAATACCAGAATAGCAGTGTTATAGCAGACATTTGTACCGTAGTGCAAAATGTAACTGACATCGTGCAGCCTGATCAGTCAGTGAGTCAGTCAGAGGTAGATTCCCCATGGGATTTAGCATGAGCTCGGGGTCCCCGTCGGTACAACGATTGTTTTTTGTCTTGCTAGTTTTGCTAGATTGTTTGTTTGCCGTATGATGCCATCGCTGAATGATGCCATCGCCGTGTGATGCCATCGTCGCTAAGCAAACTGCTTCGCATACTATCTAGTGTAATTGTATTCAGCAGACAGGTAGATGACAACAGTGAGTGTGTGTGTGTGTGTGTGTGTGTGTGTGGGTGAGTGGGTGAGTGGGTGTGAGCTTCATGCAGCATTTATGCTTCATGCAGCAGCATTGGGTGCCCTTCAATGCGAAAAATTATGTCCCTGGTCTGTGTGTGTGTGTGTGAGTGTGTGTGTGTGTGTGTAAGGGGGGGGGGGGGGGGGAAGAAGGGGAGGCCAAGGACACAGTGTTGTTAGTACTTATGCACACTGCCTCATATGCTTCCTAATGCAGCATTGGGTGCCCTTCCATGCGAATTATTATGTCCCTGGTCTGTGTGCGTGCGTGTGTGTGTGCGGGGGTGTGCGTGCGGGTGTGTGTGCGGGGGGGGGGGGGGGGGGGGGGGGGAGGGGAGGCCATGGACACAGTGTTGTTAGTACTTGTGCACACTGCCTCATATGCTTCCTAATGAAGCATTGGGTGCCCTTCCATGGGAAGAGTTATATTCCTGTGTTTACCAGCTGCCTGCAAGCTGTGGGGGGTTGTGTGGCTTGGTGGGTGGGTGTATTCGGGACCACAGTCCCTCATCTTCTCCTTAACAGCTACCATGCAGGCTGTGGGAGTTTGGGTGTGTGTGTGTGGGTGGGTGTTATCGGGACCATAGTCCCTCACCCTCCCCTCAACAGCTACCATGTCCTTCCATGGTAAGAGTTATGTTCTTGGTCTGGACCACCCTGTTTCCTCCCATCAGGACCACCCTGATTCCTCCCATCTGGACCACCCTGTTTCCTCCCATAAGGACCACCCTGATTCCTCCCATCTGGACCACCCTGTTTCCTCCCATCAGGACCACCCTGATTCCTCCCATCTGGACCACCCTGTTTCCTCCCATCAGGACCACCCTGTTTCCTCCCATCTGGACCACCCTGTTTCCTCCCATCAGGACCACCCTGATTCCTCCCATCTGGACCACCCTGATTCCTCCCATCTGGACCACCCTGTTTCCTCCCATCAGGACCACCCTGTTTCCTCCCATCAGGACCACCCTGATTCCTCCCATCTGGACCACCCTGTTTCCTCCCATCTGGACCACCCTGTTTCCTCCCATCAGGACCACCCTGATTCTTCCCATCTGGACCACCCTGTTTCCTCCCATCAGGACCACCCTGTTTCCTCCCATCAGGACCACCCTGATTCCTCCCATCTGGACCACCCTGTTTCCTCCCATCAGGGGGTGTTTGGAGCTATGAGTCATATATATGCGCGTATTTTGGGGCTTTGCCTGGCAGCTTCTAGGCAGCTCCCTTTAATAGTCCTTGGGCCAAACCTGAAGCAAGGTAGTGTGTCTAGAAGCTGACACGACAGGCATTCTTGCCAAGTTCCAAGGTCTACTATTGAAGAGCATCTAACCGTCAACAGCGCCTTTCTCGCTGTTTCTATTGGGGCTAAATGTGGCAGCTATGAGTCATATATAAGCGCGTATATATCCAGGTACCAATGGACATCAGGATGAAAGTAAACCCTAGCTGTTGACCCTGGCGTGGTCTCCACATTGACAGCACAGGGTGACTCATCATCCATGGAGCAGGATGAAAGTAAACCCTAGCTGTTGACCCTGGCGTGGTCTCCACGTTGACAGCACAGGGTGACTCATCATCCATGGAGCAGGATGAAAGTAAACCCTAGCTGTTGACCCTGGCGTGGTCTCCACGTTGACAGCACAGGGTGACTCATCATCCATGGAGCAGGATGAAAGTAAACCCTAGCTGGTATCTTTCATGCGGAACACCCAGAACGACCTTCTGGAACGCGAGTAACACTCTATAAACACTATTACACCACACTCCGGAGTACAGAATGTCAGACTGACCTGGAAGGCCGGGGGAAGTTGCCTCTGTCTATCAATTGTTGTATAAAGAGATTGTATGAAGCACATTTTGAGAAGAGCGTTTTTATTGCTCTTGCCCCCTGGTCTGTGTGCGTGCGCGTGTGTGTGCGGGGGGGGGGGGGGGGGGGGGGGGGGGGGGGGGGGGGTGGGGGGGAGGGAGGCCAAGGACACAGTGCTGTTAGTACTTGTGCACAGAAGAGCGTTTTCCGCACAGAAGAGCGTTTTCCGCACAGAAGAGCGTTTTCCGCGCAGAAGAGCGTTTTTATTTTTATTTTTCCGCACAGAAGAGCGTTTTATTTTTATTTTTCCGCACAGAAGAGCGTTTTTATTTTTATTGCTCTTGTCTTCTCCATTTGCATGGCATAATGTTGTACAGCCGTCCTGGGCACCTTCGGGACCGGAAGACGTGATACAGGTGAGGGGCTGTGAGAGGTCCCTGCCCCTGTTCGATCCAGTTCAGGTGGGGGTCTCCCAGTGGTTGGCTTGGCCTCTGCCAACCACTCCGGAGTGGTTAGCTTGGTATGGGCTCCCAGTTGTTGGCTTGGCCTCTGCCAACCACTCCGGAGTGGTTGGCTTGGTATGGTCTCCCAGTGGTTGGCTAAGCCTCTGCCAACAACTCCAGAGTACTCCGGAGTGGTGGTCCAGAGTGGAGGCGAAGGCCTCACAATAATATTTGACTTGACAAGGTCACCTTGCCCCACCCGGAGGGTCGTCGACCAGCATGGTAACTGGACTCTAGGTGTGATGTAAGCCCGTCCATCGCATACTTACGAGCCGGTTCCCTTAACCCCACGTCCTTAGAAGTGTCATTGTGACATCTTGGAAGTTCAGATTTATTTGTATTTATTGATTTAATTTATTTGACTTGACAAGACCCTATCGTCTACTGTTGGACACTGTTTCCTATTTAGGCTACGCGTGGCAGCTTCTGGGCAGCTCCCTTTGTGCCCACTGTTTCCTATTCAGGCTACGCATGGCAGCTTCTAGACAGCTCCCTTTGTGCGTCCTTGGGCCAAACATGGAGCTAGGTAGTGTGTCTGGAAGCTGACATGACAGCACCACCACCACCGCCACCACCACCACCGCCACCATAACCATTACCAACCGCTGCCACCAACAACATACCCTCCCTGCAGCTGCGAGGTCGGCGTAGCTTGCGATGGAGCGCACTGTGTTTCCACTATGGTGTGACCGAAGGATGGTTGGAATGTTCCTGGAGTTGGTATGGTTGATTGGGGACCCAGATTGGGCCACACTATCGTTGCTTGCTACCGAGGCCCGTTTCTGCTGCCTCCATCCAGGTGAAGGCTTCCTGGCAGCCATGGAAGCAGCAGCACCCCCACCCCCACCCCCACCATCACCACCCCCACCAGGGGATGAGGGGGGATGGTGGAAAGAGGTAGAACGTATCAAAAGCTACAACAACTGCACCAGCACCAGCACCACTACCCCCCCCCCCCCCCCACCCCACCCCCACCACGCACACGCACCCACCCACCCACGCATCCACCACCACACACACACACACACGCACCCACCACCACACACCCACGCACCCAACCCCCCACGTGCCCACCACCACCGCCATATCCTCGTGCCTCCATCCAGGTGAAGGCTTCCTGGCAGCCATGGAAGCAGTTAGCTACATGAGGGAGGTGGTGCTAGTGGCAAGAATGCCTGCAAGTTCCAAGGTCGACTATTGAAGAGCATCTAACCGTCAACAGTATCTTCCCCACTGTTTCTTTTGGAGCTACGCACGGTAGCTTCTAGGCAGCTCCCTTTATGAGTCTTTGGGCCAAACTTGAAGCTAGGTAGTGCGTCTGGAAGCTGACACGACAGGCATTCTTGCCAAGTTCCAAGGTCGACTATTGAAGAGCATCTAACCGTCAACAGTATCTTCCCCACTGTTCCTTTTGGGACTAAACGTGGCAGCTTCTAGGCAGCTCCCTTCAATACTCCATGGGCCATACTTGATGCTAGGTAGTGCGTCTGGAAGCTGACACGACAGGCATTCTTGCCAAGTTCCAAGGTCGACTATTGAAGAGCATCTAACCGTCAACAGTATCTTCCCCACTGTTGCTTTTGGGGCTGAACGTGGCATCTTCTAGGCAGCTCCCTTTATCACTCCTTGGGCCAAACCTGAAGCAAGGTAGTGTGTCTGGAAGCTGACACGACAGACATTTTTGCCAAGTTCCAAGGTCTACTATTGAAGAGCATCTGACCGTCAACAGCATCTTTCACACTGTTTATTTTGTGGTTACGTGTGGCAGCTTCTAGGCAGCTCTCATGATGAGTCCTTGGGCCAAACCTGAAGCTAGGTAGTGTCTGGAAGCTGACATGACAGGCATTCTTGCCAAGTCCTAAGGTAAACTATTGAAGTGCATCTGACCGTCAACAGCATCTTTCTCTCAAATGGTATTTTTGGCGGATCCCCCTCATCAAGGGGGCGGGAGCCCCCAGGGTAACCCATTTGCCCGTATGTCCGACCGCCCCCCCGAGACGAAGCCTGACATGTCAGCCAACAGTCTCATAACTAACCTGCTTCCGTTGCCACCTGTCACACCGTCGTGAACAGAGGGTCACGAACACCTGTCCGCTGATTTTTAACGTCGCTTGCAACGCTTCATAGAACTTGTTTTGTAGTGGAATCTATTATATAATAGCGCGCTGTCCGTCACGGGTTTTGGCCCAGGCAGTTGGGCTTTTGGCCCAGGCAGTCGGGCTTTTGGTTTCAGTGGTTTCGGATCTCGATTTTCCGAGGCCTGTCGCTGACGTGGCCACGGGGGTCCTCCCGTCGGTACGACGGGCTCAGATGCTAGTCCATATAAACATAGCGTGACCGGATGACAGTGTGACCGTCTGATCGAGACAAAGCCTGACACGTCAGCCAACGGTCTCGTAATTAACTCGCTTACGTTGCTCCATTGCGAACACTCTCCGCCAATTTTAGCGTCGCTGGCGGACACTGCATAGAACCTGTATCATATGATGACATTATATCATATTATAGCATATTTTATACCCAAACAAAAGAGTCATCATCCATGTGGATGCCATAGACCCATAGGATTCCTGTGCTCTTGCCATACACACAAACACACGTTTATATAATTATATAGCCATGCAGGGTGAACCCCCTTCAGTGATATACAATGGTCTAGTGGTAGACCAGATCGCTTGAGGATGAAGAGTTTGGGGTTCGACTCCCCCTTCGGTCGCTCTTGGCATTAGTAGCTTGTCCAGTTGAGGTAGGAGACCGCTCCCCACCCGCGTACGACGGGCTCCCTTAACACCATGCCCCACCAGGCGTTTTCATTTTTAGCCGTGCAGGGGATGATTTGGATTTGGGTCTCGTAGTTCTTAGTTCGTAGTTTGTACCTCAACTTTTTCAGGCCCAATTCCCGAAAAGTCTCAGAATTCTCAATTCTCAGGCAAAAAATCAGAATTATCGCCAATTCTCAGGAACATTCTCAAATTCGAGGTATAAACTACGAAGTGTCTTGAAAACCCAAATCATTCAGCTTGTTAGGCCTTTTTAGGCTTTTAAAGGCTTTTCAAGCTCTAAGCTTTTAGCTCTCTTATCCTGTTATCCTGTCTGTGGGTGATGCTCCCTGAGCTCAACTAACGGCAGGCACTAAACGTCCGCTCGCTTAGATATCAGAGGCAGTACGTGCTCAGATTTGGCAAGAAACAGGCACCATCTTGTTGTGTAGGTGATGCTCCCTGAGCTCAACTAACAACAGGCAGTACACTTTCCCTCAATAAAGCATATCAGAGGCAGTACGTGTCCAGACTTTGCAAGACGAAGGCACCAACTTGATGTGTAGGTGATGCTCCCTGACCTCAACTAACGGCAGGCAGTACACTTTCCCTCACTTAGAGAGCAGAGGCAGTACGTAGATTTGGCAAGAAGCAGGCATCAATTGATGTGTAGGTGATGCTCCCTGACCTCAACTAACGGCAGGCAGTACAATTTCCCTCACTTAGAGATCAGAGGCAGTACGTAGATTTGGCAAGAAGCAGGCATCAATTGATGTGTAGGTGATGCTCCCTGATCTCAACTAACGCCAGGCAGTACACTTTCCCTCACTTAGAGAGCAGAGGCAGTACGTAGATTTGGCAAGAAGCAGGCACCAACTTGATGCGTAGGTGATGCTCTCTGAGCTCTATGAGGTCTGGCCCATCCAAGCAATACACGTCCGCTCGCTTAGTGATCTGAGGCAGTACATGCTCAGATTTGGCAAGAAGCGGGCACCAATTTGTTGTGAAGGTGATGTTCCCTGAGCTCCACGAAGTCAGGACCATCCAAGCTCATATTTTCCATGGCCAGCCAGTCAACGCTCTATGGAGCAAAAAACATAAATCCCATTTAGATTCCATTTGTGTGTGTGTTTTTGTGTGTGTATTGCCATGCCATGTGTGAGTCTTTGTGTGTGCCATATGTATGTGTGAGTGTATACGTTTGTGCACGTTTAGGTGTGAGTGTGACTGTTTGTGTGTGCCATATGTGTGTGTATACGTTTGTGCACGAATATGTGTGTGTGTGTGACTGTTTGTGTGCCAAATGTGTGTGTGAGTGTATACATTTGTGCACGTTTAGGTGTGTGTGTAAGTGTGTGGGTGTGACTGTTTGTCTGCCATGTGTGGGTGAGTGTATACCTATGTGCAGGTTTAGGTGTGCGTGTGTGTGTGTGCCATATGTGTATGTGTGAGTGTATACGTTTGTGCAGGTTTAGGTGTGAGTGTGACTGTTTGTGTGCCATATGTGTATGTGCGTATCTGTTCGTGCACGTGTATGTGTGTGTGTGACTGTTTGTGTGCCATATGTGTGTGTGAGTGTATTTGTTTGTGCACGTGTATGTGTGTGTGTGTGACTGTTTGTGTGCCATATGTGTGTGTGAGTGTATTTGTTTGTGCACGTGTATGTGTGTGTGTGACTGTTTGTGTGCCACATGTGTGTGTGTATGAGTGTATACGTATGTGCAGGTTTAGGTGTGTGTGTGACTGTTTGCGTGCCATTTGTGCGTGTGAGTATATACGTTTATGCACGTTTAGGTTTGTGTAAGTGTCTGTGTGTTTGTGTGTTTGTGAGTGTGTATGTTTGTGTGAGTGTGTAAGTATTTGGCTTTGCAGCTGAGTTGTTACAGTCCAGGGGAACCAATTTGGCATTGTCCACATATATATGAGACATTTAAAATCTTACTTGGAAAAATGGATGCTGCTTCATTTTTGCTAAGGTGATCCTATTACATGAGTCCAGGGGGATCGATTTGGCACTGTCCACAGATATATAAGACATTTATAATCTTACTTGGAAAAATGTATGCTGCTTCATTTGTGCTGAGGTGATCCTATTCAATGAGACATTTATTAAAGAAGGCCTGGAGGGGCGTAATGTGAAGGGGACCCTCCCGTACGCCGCAGCTGAGGAAAGTCACCATCACATTTATAATCTTACTTGGAAAAATGGATGCTGCTTCATTTGTGCTAGGGTAATCCTGTTCGAGGGAGACTTCTCCAGCATCCTGGTCAGCAGGCTCTTAAGCTCCTGTATGACACACCAGGTGGTATTTATTTATATCTGAATAAAAACATGTTTTTAGTGCTAGATGAGGTGACATGGAGCGTGTGATGGACAAGTTAAACAAAGGGAATCCTGTTCAAGGGAGACTTCTCAAGCATCCTGGTCAGCAGGCTCTTAAGCTCCTGTATGTCACAACAGGTGGTATTTATATCTATATTGTATTTATATTTAGATTGTATTTATATTTATATTGTATTTATATTGTATTTATATCTATCTTGTATTTATATTTAGATTTGTATTTGTATTTCTATTGTATTTATAATCTATATTGTAAATCATATCATATTGTATTAACATTTATATTGTCTTTATATTTATATTGTATTTATTTTATATGGTATTTTATCTATATGTATTTAAATACCTATATTGTCTTTATATTATATTGTATTTATAGCATATGTATTTATATTTATATTGTATTTTACTTTATATGTATTTAATTATATTGTATTTATATTTATCTTGTATTTATATTTATATTTGTATTTTATAATCTTATGTATTTATATCTATATTGGAATTTATATCTATTTTATTTATTCTCTATATTGTTTTATATTTATTTGTCTTTATATTTACTATTTTATTTATATCTATATTGTATTTATATCTATACTGTATTTATAATCTTATATTGTGGTTTCAGATCTATAATTGTCTTTCATTTATTTTATATTGTATTTATTTAATTGTATTTAAGTATATTGTATTATATTAATGTATTTTATTTATATGTATTTATATTATATTGTAATTTATATTTATATTTGGTCTTTATATCTATATTGTATTAATCTATATGTCTTTATATGTTACATGTGTTAATTCTATATTTATTTAATATTTAGAGTTTATTTATATTATATTGTGATTATATCTATATGGATTTATATCGTCTATACTGTATTTATATCTTATATTGTATTTAGATCTATATTGGATTTATATTTAGAGTTATATTGTATTTCTTATATTTATATTGTATTTATTATATTTATATTGTATTTATTATATTTATATTGTATTTATATTGTATTTTATTGTATTAATATCTCAGCTTGTATTTATATCTATAGTGTATTTATATCTATAATATTGTATTTATATCTATATTGTGTTTATTCTATATTGTTTTATTCTATTGTATTTATATTTAATTGTTTTATATCTATATTGTATCTATATCTATATTGTATTTATATCTTATATTGTATTTATATCTATATTGTAAATTTAATATCTATTTGTATCGATATTTATATTTAGTTATATCTATATTGTATCTCTATTTATATGGTATTTATACTATATTGTAATTAGATTATATTGTATTTTAGATTTTATTTGTTTATATTATATTGTATTTATATCTATATATTGGTATTTATATTTATATTGTATTTATTCTTATGTAATTTTATATCTATATTGTATTTATATTTATATTGTATTTATATCTATATTGTATCTATATCTATATTTTATTTTATATCTATATTGTATTTATATTTATATTTTATTTATATCTATATTGTATTTATATTTATATTGTATTTATATCTATATTGTATTTATATTTATATTGTATTTATATTTATATTGTATTTATATTTATATTGTATTTATATTGTATTTATATTTATATTGTATTTATATTGTATTATATTTATGTTTTTATTTATATTTATACCCGGGTTCTCCAAGAGGCTGGCTATCAAGAATCTTCTGCTGTACCCCTTACTAAGCCCAAGGCCGACCTACTGCTGGCCTATCTAGATCAGCAGATAGCACTCTCTGCCTCCCCTTTTCAGAAACTGAGTTTGGCCCGTGATGCCCTCCTTTGATTGTTTGCCTGGGACAGTGTTTCTTTTTAGACGCGTCGCCATACCGTCGCCATTCCGTCGAATGCTTCACCCCCCGGCCCCCCCGATATCGGGGCATGCTGCCCCCTGACCCCCCCGGGATCTGCGCTTTGCGCTCCGTCATGCGATAGCTATGCAAATATCCTGAAATCAGGGTTGAGTAGTCCAAGTGGCTACTCAACCTGGACTACAGAAATCTGAAATAAAAAACACTGTGCCTGAGACAGTGCCATGCAGGGGAAAGAAGGTGGTAAACTATGCCTTGCCGACTTCCACTACATGGACAAAACTCCCATCTTCCCATCCACTACATGGACAAATCTCCCATCTTCCCATCCACTACATGGACAAAACTCCCATCTTCCCATCCACTGGCTATGTCTCTGGCTTGCCCCTGCCAACCAAAGTCCTGATCTTGCCTACCCATTTCACAACAGGTGGTATTTATATACCATATGTATGTATTTGTGTTTCTTATTTGTATGTATTTGTATGTATTTGTATGTATGTATGTATTTGTATTTCTTATTGTTAGATGACAGGTGACATGGAGTGTGTGATAAACACACATGGTGATATGTGTGACAGGTGATATGTGTGATAAACAAGTTAAATAAAGAGAAAACAAAAATGATCATGTTTGAGGCAGACTTCTCCAGCATCCTGGTCAGCAGGCTCTTAAGCTCCTGAATGTCACGCCAGGATTTATTTGTATTTATATTGTATTATAGTATAATTATTTAATATTTATATGCATCTATCCTTTTCTTATTCATTTTAGCCAGGGTGACCCTGTTTGGGGGAGACTTCTCCAGCATATCGCTCAGCAGGCTCTTAAGCTCCTGTATGCCACACCAGGTTGTATTTATATTGTACATTTTTAATTGTATTTTGCTATACTTATTTAAGATTTATACGTATGTATTCATTACTTATTTAATATAGCCAGGTAGGGCGTTTCGGAGAAAAAGGCACGTTTTTTTTATTTTAGGAGAACAAAATGACCCCCCTCCGAAAAAAAAAAAAATCCGCTGTTTGGACGCACCAGCGGAAAAATAAAAGAGCAGAAGCGTAAAAACTAGGTCGCAGCTCGTCGTAATCTCTTGATTCGAGCAAGTTTAAGTTTTCTATGCGGATATTGGGGTCGGCCATTAGATCATCAACCATAGATAATAGGAATTAAGGTGTTCGAATTTTTTTTGAGAAGGTCACTTTTGCCTACTCTCTACGAAAAAACGGCCCACCTACCAGGGTGGACCCTGTTTGGGGGGAGGAGAGGGGACTTCTCCAGCATATCGCTCAGCAGGCTTTGAAGGTCCCGTGAGGGACACACCGGTTTTTGGTATTTATTGTTGTACATTTTCTACATTGCCCTTTTTTGCTATTAATAGTTAGTATATATACGTATGTATTTATTACTTATTTATTATAGCCAGGGTGACCCTTCTTGGGGGAGGGAGACTTCTTTCCAGGCATTATCGCTCAGCAGGCTTTGCAAAGGTTCCATGTATTGTTACAAATGTCTACTGTCCTTCACATTCTCTACATATCCTTTTTTCAAACGAGGGAGGGGATGGCTGACCTCCAGGGTTGTCCTCTCTTGTATTGGGCCTTTAGGTGGCTATACTAGGTCTGGTTGTTCATGTTGGAATCCTGTGTGCCATTTACATAGATGTGCTTTATAGTCATCAACAGAACAAAAACCTTTCATAACTAAAACAAAGGGTGAGCCGCTTGAAGGGGAATTGTCCAGAATATTGCTCAGCAGACTCTGAGGACTATGATGCCACAAAACAGGGGGCAAAGCAGTCTTGTTCCACCCATTTCAACCCGCGTTCACACCCCAAACCCCCACCATGGACGCCCATACTCACCCTCCCCCCCACGACGGACCAGAAACGCCACCACCAAACACAAGAACTCCCTACTCAACCCCCAACCAGCCACTCCCAACTTCAACTCCACTCCCACCAAACCCCTATTTCATATAAAACAAAAAACCTTTTAATAAAACTAAAAAAAAAGGGTGAGGGCTATAATTAAAGGGACTTGTCCAGCATATGGCTCAGCAGGCTCTGAAGGTCCTGTATGTCGTGGCAAAGTATCGATGAATTAGCCTGCGGTATAACCTGGGGCTAGCCTCACCGGGGTGCTTTCGCGGGTTTGTTTTGGTTTGTTCACCACTCATTTATTTCGGCCTTTTATTCGCCTTTTATTTGCGTTTATTTTTTTAGTTTGTTACAATTTTATTATTTATTTTTATTGTTTTTATTTGTGTGCACGTATAAGTATCGTTGTATAGGCCTGGGTATCCTGGGTTAGCCTGGGTATGCCCCGGAGGGTTTTGTTCACCACATCATTTTTATTCGCCTTTTTATTTCATTATTTTTATTTGTTAATTTTGATTTGTTTTATTTGTGGTGCAAGAGTATCGATGAATTAAGCCCTGGGGTATAAACTGGGGTTAGCCCTGGGGTGCCACGGGGGGTTGGCATCGGCGGGGGGAATACAACAAAAAGCTTTCATAACTAAAACAAAGGCGAGCCTGTTCCCAGGGGAGGACTGGCCAGGCATATGCTCAGCAGGCTTTGAGGGGGTCTTAGTCCTACAAGTCACCAAACATGGATAAGAATTTTATATATGCACCATTCTAGTTAATTTCTAAATGTTGATGACAGGTTGAAAAATGAAAGCGGCGTTTTTTTGGAAACAAGTTAATAAAAAAAACAGCGTTGGACCCCAAAACTGGGTTGTTGACCTTAAAAAGGGTTGACCCAAAACACCCCTGGACCGTAACAAAACATACATGACAACAATTTCATACCCAAAAACATGGGTTGACCCCAAAAACACCCCTTAGACCCGTAAAACAAAACATACATTAAACACATCCATTGAACATGCCATGTATTCCACACCAAACAACGGTGTCTATGTTATGGCCCACCTTGGAGAAGTGCTCAGGGAAATGCAGGCACGTGAAACATACATACACCGTGTCTATGTTTAAAAAATACATACACTGTATTTATGTATCTATGTATCTATGTTATAAAACTGCATACACCTTGTCCGGACCTTATCTATGTTTTAAAAACATGCATGGTTGGGCAAGTCCCTTTAGCCTATTTGGCCTACCCCTGGACTGTAACATACATACATGCATATACCGTGTCTAAGTTTTAGCCCACCTTGGAGAAGTGCTCAGGGAAAGGGCAGGGGGTGAAAGTACCATGGACAAATGGCCAACTTTGTAGCGACCCTCAACAGCTCCCACAAAGTCATGCCTAGGGACCCAGGATGTGGTGTGTGGGTTGGGTTGGTTGGTTGGGTGTGGGGTTGGTGGGTTGGATTGGATTGGTTGGATGGGGTTGGGTTGGTAGGGTTGGGTGGCTTGGGTGGGTGGGTTGGGTTAGGTGGTTGGTTGGGTATTGGGTGGGTCTCGGGTTGGGTTGGGTTGGGTTGGGTTGGGTTGGGTGAGGTTGGGTTGTACGGATTGTGTTGATGCTGGGTACAAAAAGTCATGCATAGGGACCAGCTGCGGTTGGCAAGAGGAGAGACAAGTGTGAGATTGGTAGTTGGTGTGTGGGTGTGTAGTGCAAAGGGTGGGTGTGTGGAGTGTGTGGTTTGTGGGTGTGTTGGGTGGTGGTGGGTGTGGTGTGTGGTGTTTGTGTTGTGTGTGGTGTGGGTGTGTGGTTGGGGTTGTGTAGGTGGTGTGTGTGTTGTTGTGTTGTGGTGGGTGTGGGTGTGTTGCGTGGTGTGTGGTTGTTGGTAATCTGGTGTTGTGTTCCTAGGCTGGTGTGTATTGTGTGTTACTTGTGTGTGTTGGTGGTGGTGTTGGTGTGTGTGGTGTGTGGGTTTTGTATTTTGTGTGGTGGTCTTGTAGTGTGTGTGGTGTGTAGTGTGTGGTGGTGGGTGGTGTGTGTGGTGGCGTGGTGGTGGCGTGTGGCTTGTGGTATATGTGTGTGGTGTCCAGGCGTGTGGTGTGTAGTTGGTGTGGTGTGTGTGGTCTGTGTGGGTGTGTTTGTGTGTGTGTTGGTTGTGTGGTGGGTGTGTGTGGTGGTTGTGGTGTGGGTGCGTGGTGGTTTGTGGTTGTTTGGTGTGTGGTATATGGTCGTAGTGGTTGTTGTGGTGTGCCAGGCTTGTGTATCATTTTGTTTGTGTGTTGGTTGGTTGGTGTGGTGATTGTGTGGTGTTTTTCGTGGTGTGGTGTGTTTGGTGTGTGGTGTTGGTGTGTTCGCTTTGTGTAGTGTGTGTGTGGTGTGGTTGTTTGTTTGGTTTTTTGTTTTTGGTACACTTAGTGTGTGTACCAGGCGTGTGTTGTGTATTTTGTGTGTCGTGGTATTGTTTTTTGGTTTGTGTTGTGTGTTTGGTGTGTGTGTAGTTTGTTTGTACTGTGTTTGGGTGTTTTTTTCCACTTGTTTTGTTGTTGTACTAGTTTTAGTTGTGTTTGTGTGTGGTTTTATGTGTGGTGTTCTTTACGTGTGTGTGTTTTGTTGTTGTGTTTATTTTTTTTGTGATAGTGTTTGGTTTTGTGGTGTTTTTGTCATGTTGTGGTTCCTTGTGTGTGATTTGTGTGTAGTGTGTGGTACTGTGGTGCTGTGGTGTGTAGTTGTTGTATTTGTTTTGTTGTCTTGTTTTTTAAGTTGTACTATGGTGTGTGGTGTCAGCCATCTCCTCTTATTGTGCACCCCCTCCCCCCCCCCCCCCCCCCCCCAACACACACACCCTCTGGTTTTGTGCACCCACCTTTCCCACCTCCCCCACCCACCACACACCCCGTTATTGTGCACCCACCTTTCCCCACCTCCCCCCCCCCCCCCCCCAACACACACACACACTCCGTTATTGTGCACCCACCTTTCCCACCTCCCCCCCCCACCCCCCCCCACCCCACACACCCTCCATATTGTGCACCCACTTTCCCCACCTCCCCCCCCCCCCCCCCCACACACACACCTCGCGTTATTGTGCACCCACCTTTTCCCACCTCCCCCCCCCCCCACACACACTCCGTTATTGTGCCCCCCTATCCCCACCCCCCCCCCCCCCAACACACACACACACTCCGTTATTGTGCACCCCCACCTTTCCCCACTCTCCCCCCCCCCCCCCAACCCCCACCCCCAAAACACACCACTCCGTTTTGTGCACCCACCTTTCCTCCCCCCCCCCCCCCCCCCCCCCCCCCCCCCCCCCCCCCCCCCCCGCACCCCCACCCCCACCCACCCACTGCCTTACATGTCAGCCGGCCAGCTGTAGCTTTCTCTCTCCCTTCTTGTGTCACCCCCCTTTCCCTCCCCCCCCCCCCCCCCCTCCACCCCCCCCCCCCCTCCTTACCCCCCCCCCCCCCCCACACACACACACTCCCCACACCCCACACCAACTGCCTTACATATTAGACGGCCAGCTGTATCCTTTCTCCCCTTTCTTGTGCACTTGCGCTGCCCTCTGGAGTTAACAATCTCAGGAGCCATGTAGCCAGGGGGTCCCCACATGAGAAATGTGTGGTGTGTGGTGCATATAGTCAGGTCCCCCCACCCCCCCTCCCACCACACCACCACACACACACCCTACAACACCTTACCGACCCACCACCACACCTACACCACACACCCCACCCCACACCCCCCCACAACTGCCTCACATGTCAGCGCCAGCTGTAGCCTTTCTCCCCTCTCTGTGCACCCATCTTTTCCCTACCCACCCCCCCCCCCCCCCCCTTACCCCCCCCCTCCCCCCACACACCCACCCCACCAACCACCACCCCTATACACACACACACACTGCCTCACATGTCAGCCGCCAGCTGCAGCCTTTCTCCCCTTCTTGTGCACCCACCTTTCCCTTACCCCCCCCCCCCCCCCCCCCCCCACCCCCCAACACACACACACACACCCTCCGTTATTGTGCACCCACCTTTCCCCACCTCCTCCCCCCCCCCCCCCCACACACACACAACACCCTTGGTTATGTGTGCACCCACCTTTCCCCACCTCCTCCCCCCCCAACACACACACCCTTGGTTATTGTGCACCACCACTTTCCCCACCCCCCCCCCCCCCACACACCCACACACACCATCCATTATTGTGCAACCACCTCCCCCCACCCCCCCCCCCCCCCCCCCCCCCACACACACACACACACCCTCCGTTTGTGCACCCCCGTTTCTCCCCCCTCTCCCCCCCCCCCCCCCCACACACCAACAGCCTTACATTCAGCGGCCAAGCTGTATCCTTTCTCCCCTTCTTGTGCACCTGCGCTGCCCTTGGAGTGAACAATCTCAGGAGCCATGTAGCCAGGGGTCCCCGCATGAGAATGTGTGGTGTGTGGTGCATAGTGTCAGGTCACCCCACCCCCCCCCTCCCCACCACAACCACACACACACACCATACACACTCACCGACCCACAACCACCACCTACACACACACACCACCCCACCTGCCCACCACACCACACACACACCCTACCACTCACCTACCCACAACCACCACCTACACACACACTCCCACCCCCCCTCCCCACCCACCACACCCACACACCACACCCTACACACTCACCGACCCACCACCACCACCTACACACACACACACACCCACACACACCACACTACCCCACACACCTGCCTTACATGTCAGCCGCCAGCTGTAGCCTTTCCTCCCCTTCTTGTGCACCCACCTTTCCCTTACCCCCCCCCCCCCCCCCCACACCCCAACACCCACAACCCTACCTCCCCCACCACACCACCCTACACACACACACACCACACGCACACTGCCTCACATGTCACGCACAGCTGTATCCTTTCTTCTCCCTTTCTTGTGCACCCATCTTTCCCTACTCCCACCCCCCCCTTCCCTTCCCCCCCCCCACACACCACACACCACCCCACCACCACACCACCAACCCTACACCACACCACCACTGCCTCACAGGTCAGCCGGCCACTGTAGCCTTTCTCCTCTTCTTGTGCACCCACCTTTTCCCCCTTAACCCCCCCCCCCCACACACACCCACACACACACTCCCCCACCACCACCCTCCACACACACACACACACTGCCTCACATGTCAGCCGGCCAGCTGTATCCTTTCTCCCCTTCTTGTGCACCGGCGCTGCCCTTGGAGTGGACAATTTCAGGAGCCATGTAGCCAGGGGTCCCCGCATGAGAATGCGCATTGCAGCCCTCCTCCAGCTCCTTGACAAGACCCAGGTCACCAAGCTTACAGTATCGGTTCTCAGCGATTAGCAAATTGTCGGGCTTGATGTCCCTGTCATGGGTGTGAGGAAATTGTTGTCCAGAAAATTGGCGGAGTGCGTTGGCAACGGAACCAAAGGTGGCAATGATGGAGCTGACGAAGCGAGTTAGTTATGCGACATTTGGCTGAGCTGTCGGGTAGACATGGGGGCTCCCGCCCCCTTGAAGAGGGGGCGCCGCCTAAAAGACATAAGAAAATAAATAAATAAATAAATGAATGAATAAATAAATAAATAATAAATGAAGTTGTCAGGCTTTATGTCCCTGTCATGGGCGAAGGGAAAATAAATAAATAAATAATTACATAATCGCAGTTGACCGAGTTTAAAGAATCAAGCATGGTTAGTGTTTGAAGCTTTGGTGACCGGACAGAAACGAAGTTGACCGGCGTCAGGTCCCTGTCATGGTGAATGGCAAATACATTAATAAAGAAAGACACAAACGAACAAACAAATACATAAACAAATAAACAAATAAATACAGAAATATAGAAATAAAGTTGTCGGGCTTATGTCCCTGTCATGGGTGACGGGAAATTATACAAAATAAATAAAGACACAAATAAATAAATGAATACATTTGTCCCAGTCATGGGTGAATGGCAAATACATTAATAAAGAAAGACACAAACGAACAAACAAATACATAAACAAATACATAAATAAAGTCGTCGGGCTTATGTCCCTGTCATGGGTAACGGGAAAATATACAAAATAAATACGTAAATAAATAAGCAAATAAATAAATAAATAAATAAATAAATAAATAAATAAATACATTTGTCCCAGTCATGGGTGAAAGGCAAACAAATAAACAAATAGATGAATACATGAATAAATAAATACATACTGAAGTAAATAGATAAAAAAATACTGGTAACTCATAAACAGCATCGGTTCTCAGAATTAGCAAGTTGTCGGGCTTCATGTCCCTGTCATGAGGTGAAGGGGAAATTAATTAATTAATTAATTAATATATTAATTAATTAGTTCATGAACAAAATTGCCAGGCTTTATGTCCCTGCCATGGGTGAAGGGGAAATAAACAAATAAATAAATAAATGCATAAACAAATGCCAGCCCTATGTCCCTGCCATGGTGAAGGGGAAATAAAACAAAATAAATAAATGCATAAACAAGTTGCCAGGCTTTATGTCCCTGCCATGGGTGAAGGGAAATAAACAAATAATAATAAATGCATAACAAAGTTTGCCAGGCTTTATGTCCCTGCCATGGGTGAAGGGGAAATAAACAAATAAATAAATAAATGCATAAACAAAGTTGCCAAGTGCTTTTTATGTCCCCTGCCATGGTGAAGGGGAAATAAACAAATAAATAATAAATGCAAAACAAAGTTTGCCAGGCTTTTATGTCCCTGCCATGGGTTCAGGGGAATAAACAAATAAATAAATAAATGCTAACCAAAGTTTGCCAGGCTTTTGGTCCCTGCCATGGGTGAAGGGAAAATAAACAAATAAAAATAACTAATGCATAAACAAGTTGCCAGGCTTTATGTCCCTGCCATGGGTGAAGGGGAAATAAACAAATAAATAAATAATGCATAAACAAGTTGCCAGGCTTTATGTCCCTGCCATGGGTGAAGGGGAAATAAACAATAATAATAAATGGCAAAACAGTTCCAGCTTTATGTCCCTGCCATGGGTGAAGGGAAATAAACAATAAATAAATAAATGATACAACATTGCCAGGCTTTTCCCTGCCATGGTGAAGGGGAAATAAACAAATAAATAAATAAATGCATAAACAATTTGCCAGGCTTTATGTCCCTGCCATGGGTGAAGGGGAAATAAACAAATAAATAAATAAATGCAGAAACAAAGTTGCCAGGCTTTATGTCCCTCGCCATTGGTAAGGGGAAAAAACAAATAAATAACTAAATGCATAAACAAAGTTCCAGCTTTTATGTCCCTGCCTATGGGTGAAGGGGAAATACAACAATAATAAATAAATGCATAAACAACGTTGCCAGGCTTATGTCCCTGCCATGGGTGAAGGGGAAATAAACAAATAATAAATAAATGCATAAAACAAGTTGCCAGGCTTTATGTCCCCGCCATGGGTGAAGGGAAATAAACAAATAATAAATAATGCTAAACAAAGTTTGCCAGGCTTTATGTCCCTGCCATGGGTGAAGGGGAAATAAACAAATAAATAATAAATGCATAACCAAGTTGCCAGGCTTTATGTCCCTGCCATGGTGAAGGGGAAATAACAAATAAATAAATAAATGCATAAACAAAGTTGCCAGGCTTTAATGTCCCTGCCATGGGTGAAGGGGAAATAAACAAATAAATAAATAAATGCAAAACAAAGTTGCCAGGCTTATGTCCCTGCCATGGGTAAGGGGAAATAAACAATAAATAAATAAATGCATAACAAAGTTGCCAGGCTTTATGTCCCTGCCATGGGTGAGGGAAAATAAACAATAATAAATAAATGCTAACAAAGTTGCCAGCTTTATGTCCCTGCCATGGGTGAGGGAAATAAACAATAATAAATAAATGCTAAACAAAGTTGCCAGGCTTTATGTCCCTGCCTGGTAGAGGGAAATAAACAAATAATAAATAATGCATAAACAAAGTTGCCAGGCTTTATGTCCTGCCATGGGTGAAGGGGGAAAATAAACAAATAAAAAATAAATGCATAAACAAAGTTGCCAGGCTTTATGTCCCTCCATGGGTGAAGGGGAAATAACAAATAAATAAATAAATGCATAAACAAAGTATTGCCAGGCCTTATTAGGTCCCTTCCATGGGTGAAGGGGAAATAAACAAAAAATAAATAAAGCATAAAACAAACAAAAGTTGCCAGGCCTTATGTACCTGCCAGGTGGTGAAGGGGAAAATAAACCAAATAAATAAATAAATGCATAAACAAAGTTGCCAGGGCTTTATGTCCCTGCATGGGTTGAATGAGGGGAAATAAACAAATAATAAATTTAAATGCATAAACAAAGTTGCCAGGCTTTATGTCCCTGCCATGGGTGAAGGGGAAATAAACAAATAAATAAATAAATGCATAAACAAAGTTGCCAGGCTTTATGTCCCTGCCATGGGTGAAGGGGAAATAAACAAATAAATAAATAAATGCATAATTAAACAAAGTGCAAGGCTAGTCCCTCCATGGGTGCAGGGGAAATAAACAAATAACTAAAATTAAATGCATAAACAAAGTTGCCAGGCAGGCTTTTGTCCCTCCAGGGGTGAAGGGGAAGGAAATGGAAATCAACAATAAATAAATAAAGCATAAACAAAGTTTGCCAGGCTTTATGTCCCTGCAATGGGTGAAGGGGAAAAAACAAATAAATAATAAATGCATAATAAACAAAGTTTGCCAGGCTTTATGTCCCTTGCCATGGGTGAAGGGGAAAATAAACAAATAAATAAATAAAGCCATAAACAAAGTTGCCAGGCTTATGTCCCTGCCATGCGGAAGGGGGAAATAAAACAAATAAATAAATAAATGCCTCAATATAATAAACAAAGTTGCAGGCTTATGTCCCTGCCATGGGAAGGGGAAATAATAAACAAATAAAATAAAAAGCATAAACAAAGTTGCCAGGCTTTATGTCACTGCCATGGGTGAAGGGGAAATAAACAAATAAATAAATAAATGCATAAAACCAACGTTGCCAGGCTTTATGTCCCTGCCATGGGTGATGAAGGGGAAGGAAATAAACAAATAAATAAATAAATGCATAAACAAAGTTGCCAGGCTTTATTGTCAACTGCCATGGGTGAAGGGGAAATAAACAAATAAATAAATAAATGCATAAACAAAGTTGCCAGGCTTTATGTCCCTGCCATGGGTGAAGGGGAAATAAACAAATAAATAAATAAATGCATAAACAAAGTTGCCAGGCTTTATGTCCCTGCCATGGGTGAAGGGGAAATAAACAAATAAATAAATAAATGCATAAACAAAGTTGCCAGGCTTTAGTGTCCTGCCATAGGTGAAGGGGAAAATAAACAAATAAATAAATTAAATGCAAAACAAAGTTTGGCCAGGTTTATGTCCCTGCCCTGGTTGAAGGGGAAATAAACAAATAACAATAAATAAATGCATAATAAACAAAGTTGCAGGCTTTATGTCCTGCCAGGCGGAAGGGGAAAGTAAACAAATAAATAAAAAATGGCAAAACAAAGTGCAAGGCTTGTCCCTGCCATGGTGAAGGGGAAGGAAATAAACAAATAAATAAATAAATGCATAAACAAAGTTGCCAGGCTATATGTCCCTGTCATGGGTTAAAGGTAAACTAATAAATAATAAAAAAATAGATAGATAGATAAAATAAAATAGATAGATAAAATAATAAAATTACTAGTTAAAATACTAAAATCATAATAAAAAAATAAAATAAATAGCTAAAATATTGGTAACTCATATACAGTATCGGTTCTTAACAATTAGCAATTTGTCGGGCTTCATGTCCCTGTCGCGGGGGGAAGGGGGGGGGCTTGCTGACCACAGGTGGGAGGGTGGTGGTGGTAACTTGTACGAGGTTCCCCCCCCCCCCCCCAATGACAGGGACCTGAAGCCCATGGTGGGGGGGGGGGGGGGGGGGGGGGGGGGGGGGGGAGGGAAACCATCGTACAAGTTGCAGCTCCAGAAACTAGCATGGGTCGATACTGCTACTTTGAAGAGCCTCGGGCACCCTTTATATTTGGCCTGGAAAGGGTGCCACCCAACCACCACAGTGTTAAGCGAGCCACCACCAATCTCCCATCCCCACCACACCACCTGTGTAGGCAAAGCACCACCATCATCCCACCCAAAACAACACCACCTGTTGTAGAAGCCACCACCATCATTTCCCACCCACCCACACAACACCTGTTGTAGACAAGCCACCACCATCATTCCCACCCACACACCACACCACCCTGTGTAGCAAGCCACCACATCATCCACCACACAAACACACCCACCTGTGTAGCAAGCCACCACCATCATCCCACCCACCACACACCACCTGTGTAGCAAGCCACCACCATCATCCCACCCACCCACACACCACCTGTGTAGCAAGCCACCACCATCATCCCACCCACCCACACACCACCTGTGTAGCAAGCCCACCAACCAGCACCCACCCACCACACACACCTGTGTAGCAAGCCACCCTCCATCATCCCACCCACCCACACACCACCTGTGTAGCAAGCCACCACCATCATCCCACCCACCCACACACCACCTGTGTAGCAAGCCACCTCCATCATCCCACCCACCCCACACACACCGTGTACACGCCACCACCACTCATCCCAACCAACCCACACACCACCTGTTGTAGCAAGCCGCCTCCATCATCCACCCACCCACACACCCACCACCACTACCATCCACCCACCCAACTGTGAAGTAACCGCCCCCCCCCACCACCACACACCCACACACACAACACACCACACAACCACCACATACCCGCAAATAGAGAGGGGCATTGCTAATTTCGGGGGAGTTCATCCGGCACCCTTATATTTGGTTTGAAAGGGGTGCATTATGGGCGAAAGGGGGTGTCAGGGGGGAGGGGAGGGGGGGCGGGGGGGGGGGGGGGGGGGGCTTCTGCACAGGTGGGTGGGTGGGTGGTGAGAGTGGGTGGTGGTTTTCACCCACCCCACCCCACCCCACCCCCCCGCCGCCAACATACACACACACCACCACCAACCAACCCTCCACCACCACTACCCACCTGTGCAGCATGCAACCATCCCCCCCCCACACACACAAACACACCACCACCCAACCCACACCCACCACCACCACCCACCTGTGCAGCAAGCCCTTAGCGTGCATGGATTCCAATCCTATGACAGCGTTGGCCATCCAGAACCTGGCCTCTTGTTCTGAGAAGCCAGCGTGGCGATCTGTTTTCAAGACGGAGTCGGAGAGCCAATCCATACATGAGCTGCCACTCTTGGATCGGACGTGGCTGACTCGCTGCAGCAGGAGGGTGTGTGTGGGGTGTGGGGTGTGGGGTGATGGGGTGGGGGGGGCAGGGGTGCGTGTGTGTGTGTGTGTGGGGGGGGCGGGGGGGGGGGGGGGGGGGAGGGATGGTTGTTGAGGTTGAGTTGTGAGATGTCCAGTGAACGCAGCGTGGCGATTATGTTTCCAGACGGACAAGTCAGAGAGGCCCAATCCATACAGGAGCTACCCACTCTTGGATCGGACCGTGGCTTACCTCAATGCCAGCAGAGAGGGGGGGAGGGATAGGGAGTGGGTGTGCGGGTTGGGTGTGGGGGTGTTGAGGGGGTGGGGGTGGGGGTGGGGGGAGGGGGTGGGGGGGGGGAGAGAGATAAAGGTGGTGGAGTTGGGGGTCACTCTGGGATCGGATGGGGCTAACTCGAGGCAGAGGAGGAGGGGGGGGTTGATGTGAGTGGGGGTGGGGTTAGGGTCGGGGATGAAGGTGTGTGGGTGAGGGAAGGGGGGGGGGGGGGGGGGGGGAGATGAGAGAGGTGTGAGGTTTGGGTTCCACTTTTGGATCGGACGTGGCTACTCGCTGCAGCAGGAGGGGTGTGTGGGGGAACTGGGTTGTGGGTGGGGGGGGGGGATGGGGATGGGGAGGAGGGGATGGGGATGGGGATGGGGATGGGGATGGGGCTGGGGATGGGGGGGGGTGGGGGAGGGGGTGGGATGGGATGGGATGGGGATGGCATGGGTTGGTGGGGGGAGAGGGGGGGGGGGGGGGGGGGAGGGGGGGGGGGAGAGCTGGGGGGGGGGAGAGGGAGCGGTGGGGGAGTGTGGGGGGGAAATATGGACGAGCGGATGGGGAGATGAGTCATGCAGAGGAGGGGGGGTGTGTGGGGTGGGGTGGGGGGGGGAGGGGAGGGGGCATGGGGGGAAGGATGGGTGTTTTGTGTGGGGGGGGGATGCGTGTCGTCTGTGGGGGGTGGGGGGGGGGGGATGAGATGAGGGTTAGAGTTTGGGGGGCACTCTTGGATTCGAGTGGCATCTCGCTGCAGCAGGAGTATGTGTGTGTGTGTGGTGTGTGTGTGTGTGGGGGGGGGGGGGTAAGAGGTGTGAGAGTTGGGGGTTAGGGTTGTCCTGTGAAATCAGCGGAGGCAGCGATTCTGTTTTCACAAGATGGGACGGAGAACCAATCCATCCAGAGCTAACGCTTTTTTGGATAGGCGTGGGATCGTTAACTCGCTGCAGCACAAAGTGTGTAGTGTGTTGTGTGTGGTTGTGTGTTTGTGTGTGGGGGGGTTGGGGTGGGCGGCGGGGGCCCACCCCCCCCCCCCCCCCCCGAGGGGGGGGGTTGTGGGGGGGGGGGAGGGGGTGGGGGGAGGGGGGAGATGAGTAGTCGGGTGCGGGGGAGGGGGGAGATGGAGGTGTGAGATGAAAGTGTGAGAGTTTGGGGGTGAGGGTGTTCTGAGAGGCGCGAGGCGGATCTTGGGTTTTCAGATTGTGACGAGAACCATCCCATCCATGAGCTAGCCGCGTTTGGAAGTCTGGGGGGATCGTAACTCGCTTGCAGCACAAGTGTGTGAGTTTGTTTGTGTGTGTTTTTGTGTTTGATTGTTGTGTTGTGTGGGGAGGTTGGGGTGGGGGTGGTTGGGGTGGGGTGGGGTGGTGGGGGGGGGCGGTGGGGGGAGGGGGGCGATGAGGTGTGAGATGTGAAGTGTGAGAGTTTGGGGGGACCGTGTTGTGTTCTGAGCGAGGAAAGCGTGGGCGACTGTTTTCAAGTTGCGTCGGAAGAAGGAGAACCATCCGATCCATGAGCTATGCTCTTGGATCGGGAGAACGGGGGGGCTCTTAACTCGCTGCAGCAGGAGGGAAGGACGGGGGAGGCGGGAGGGGTGGGGGAGAGTGGGCAGGTGGGGGGGTGTGAAGAGGATGGGGTGTGGGGGATGTGATGAGGAAGGTGTGAGCGTTTGGGGGGCACTTATGGACTCGAATGGGCTAATCGCCGCAGGCTGCAGCAGGAAGGGGGGGAAGGGGGAGGGGGAGGGGGAGGGGTGTGATGTGGTGTGATGGACTGTGAGGGATGGGGTGAGTGGGGGGGGATGGGGGTGTGGGGGTGGGGGGGATTGCGATCATGGGATGAATGAGGTGTGAGGGTTTGGGGGGCACTCTTGGATCGGACGTGGCGAAGTCGCTGAAGGAAGGAGAAGGGAGGGGTGTGTGGGGTGTTGGGTGTGTGTGTGTGTTGTGGGTGTGTGTGTGTGTGTGTCAGTGGGTGTGGGGGGGTCGACGAGTGGGGGGGTGGGGGTGGGATGGGGGGGAGATGAGAGAGGAAGAGAGTTCGGGGGACACCTTGGATCGGACGTAGTAGCTAAATCGCCTGCAGCAGGAGGGGGGCATGGTGTGTGCTGGGGGGGGGGGGTACGGGGCTGTGTGGTGGTGGGGGGGGGGGGAGTGAGGGGATGGGATGGGGGGGGGGGGGGGGGGGGGGGGGGAGGGGGGGGGGGGGGGGGGGGGGGGTGGGGAGTGAGATGGGTGTGAGGGGTTTGGGGTTTTCACTCTGGATCAGCAAAATTTGCCACCCACCAATACATCGTCCCTACCTGATCCAACGAGCACTACAGCCGACAGCCAACATTCTCACCTTCAACTGACTATTAAGTGACTCGTAGGGGCAGTAAATAAATAAAGAAATAAATAAACAAATAAATAAATAATTAGGAAGTTGTATTATGAGGCGTGAGGTTTGACGGGTGAGGGGCCAACCCACCAAATAGGGGGGGGGGGGGGTGGGCGTGGGTTGGTTTACTTCTAAAACAAGGATAGTACATTCTCACCTTCAACAGATCAGTGACTGAACTGAACCACAGGGGCAGTACTCTAGCCACAAGGTGAAATCAACACTCCAAGCCCAGCCCAGCCCAGCCCACTATACCCAATGCCACCCCACCCTACATCGTTCCTACCCGATCCAATGACCACTACAGCCAACAGCCAACAGCCAACAGCCAACATTCTCACCTTCAACAGATTAGTGAGTGACCCACAGGGGCGGTACTCTAACCACAAGGTGAAATCAACACTCCCAGCCCAGCCCACTCTATTATACCCAATGCTGTCCCTCACACATAGTGGCTACCTGATCCAACAAGGACTACAGCCGACAGCCAACATTCTCACCTACAACAGATTAGTGAGTGACCCACAGGGGCGGTACTCTAGCTACAAGGTGAAATAAACCCTCCTAGTCCACCCCACCCCACTCCACCCCAATCCGTCCAATGCCAACCCGTCCGACATTGTTCCTACCCAATCCAATGACCACTACAGCCGACAGCCAACATTCTCACCTTCAACAGATCAGCGAGTGACCCACAGGGGCAGTACTCTAGCTACAAGGTGAAATCAACACTCGTAGTCCACCCACCCCACCAATCCGTTTCACTACCCCCGTCGGATACACGTCCTACCAGATCTAACTACCACTACAGCCGACAGCCAACATTCTCACCTTCAACAGATCAGCGAGTGACCCACAGGGGCAGTACTCTTAACCACAAGGGGAAATCAACACTCCCACCCCACCCCACCCAACTCCAGTCCACTATACCCAATGCTACATTGCTACCCCACACTACGCAGTGGCTACCTGATCTAACTACCACTACAGCCGACAGCCAACATTCTCACATTCTCAACAGATTAGCGAGTGACCCACAGGGGCAGTAAATAAATAAAATTCATCATTAGTACTTATTATTCAGAGGCGTGAGGTCGAGGGGGCCAGCCTGTATGCTTGCACTGGGTCCAACCACCAATATGGGGGGGGGGGGGCAGTACTACAACAACAAGGTGTAGTACATTCTCACCTTCAACAGAATAGCGAGTGACCCATAGGGGCAGTACTCAAGTAACAAGGTGTAGTCGTAGAGGCCCACTACATGGCTCCACATCTGCACTACCAAGGGCATGCTGCAGCACTCCTCATAGAAGCGCACCTGCAGGGGGACAGCACACACTAGCAGTGAGGGTGGGGAGGAGGGGGAGGGGGTGGACAGGTGGAGAGGTCGGGGGGGACAGGGGATAGGGGAGATAGGTGGGGGGTGCGTGTCAGGGTGAGGCTCGACATCTGCACTACCAGGCGCAGCGATGCAGCAATCTTCATAGCAAGCGCCTGCCGGGGACAGGCACACATCGCACCAGTGAGGAGGGTGGGAAGGAGGGGGAGAGAGGTGGTGGACAGCACCACAATGCTTAGAGGTGCGGCTGGTGAGGGTGAGGGACTCCACGTCGCACTAACCAAGGTGCATGACTGCAGCACTTTATTAGAAGCGCACCTGCAGGGGGACAGCACACAACTGCAGTTAGGGTGGGGGAAGGAGGGGGAGGGGGAGTGGAACAAAAAGCACACACATGCTTTAGGTGGGGGTTTTTGCTGTGAGGTTGAGGCTTTCACGCATCTGACACTACCAAGGCATGCTTGCAGCACTCTTCACTTAGAAAGTCGCACCGGAGGAGGCAAAGCACACACTGCATGAGGATGTGTGGGGAGGAGGGAGGAGGGGCTGGACAGCACACACTGCATGGTGTAGTCTGGTGGGGGGCAGGGGCAGGGGGTGGACAGCACTAAGGGTTGGGCCACTGTATGAATGTATGAACATAAGTATATAGCTCATATGATAAATGACGCTCTGTATATGTTTTCTCAAAAATAGGGGGCAGGAGCGATGTCCCCACAGCCTTGTGGGGCTGCGGAGGGGGTGGGGGGGGGGGGGGGGGGGGGGGTTGGTGTGTGGGGGGATGGGGGGGGGGGGTAGGGGGGGGGGGGGTGGGGTCGAGCTGTTGGGAGTGGGGGGGGGTTGGGGGGGGGGGGGGGCGGGGGGGGGAGGGTTGTCCTCTGGGGGAGGCAGGAGGTCCCAGGAAGGGGGGGGGGGGGGGGGGGGGGGGCGGGCGGGGGGTGGGGGGGGGGGGGCTGTTTCCTTGGGCGGTGCAGGAAAGAGTCCCCAGAAGAGGGGGGGGATGTTGTCTCTGGGGGGCAGGATTATATTTTTTCTCCAATATTATACTCATACGTTGTATAAAAACATGTGGGCTGTACTTCAAAAGGACAGCACACACCCCGGCACGACTTTTTCTTGGTTTTCATTCAATATTGATTTAGAGATGATGCGCTCATCGGGAAAGCCATAGGATCTTAATCGTATACTATCGTGTCAATAAAATTAATCCTTTTGCATGGAGGTGTTGTGTTAATGAGGGGCTCTAAAGTCGATATAAGGAGTAGCAGGATGGAACAACATATCAGAGCGACACTGCCTTCCATCCAGAAGCGTGCCCTACGTGTGGCTTAAGTATGATGGTTTTTGAAGCAGGTAGTGCAATGTGAACATGGACAATATTGCAATATAGTTATATACTTATATTATTATACACTTATACAGTTAAATACTAGACCAACTGGCATTCAATTACTCCCTTATATTGGCACCGCGCTTATCGGTCGACACGCTTTCTGGACGTGATTTTTTCTTCTGAGATTTGGACAGGCAAACCTTGCCAGACATTGTTCTTAGAGTTGAAATGTGATGCCAAAGAAATTAGCAACACGGCAATACCTTTTACCCCATGTAAAAGTCTTTTCTCTACAAGTGCAACAAATATTCATACGTCTTAATATGTTTTAAAACGTACACCGCTTATACGAACCTGAATATACGTTTGCTTACAACCCTAGACAGCACACAAGCAGTGAGGTGGTGTGGAGGAGGGGGCGGGGGCGGGAGGGGGAGAGGGACAGGCACACGCCTGGTACTTGGAGGGGGGAGAGTGGGAGGGCCAGGTGGAGGGGGGGGGAGGCGGGTAGCACACAGTACATGATCGAGGGGTCGAAACGCAAACACTGTATCATGGGCATAGACCTAGCACCCATATCTACCCTACATGAAAAAAGGGGTGGTTGGTATCGTGGATTTGCTGCTTCAACAACTTCATTCCTCTCTCTCTCTCTACCTCATTCTCTCTCTTCTCTGCTGTCTCTTTCCACGCCACATCACACATGCACCACCCCCCCCCCCCCCGCCCCCCCCCCCCCCCCCCCCACCCCCCCGCCCCCCCCCCCCACCAGACCCCCCCCCAATACCACATGGCATAGCAATGGCACAGCCAGCTTCAGCAACTTCGTTCCTACGTCTCTCTCTCTCTCTCTCTCTCTCTTCACGTCGCTCCTCCAAGTCTCATTCTCTCCGTCTATCTCTTTATCTCTCTATTCTTAAACACCATGGCTAAACCACTAGCCACCCATACCTACCTCCATAGACCGGGCGGTGTTTATTCTTTGTTGTTGCTCAGCAACTTGTTCCTCCCCCCTCCGCTCCTCTCTCCGCCTGTCTCTCCTGTCCTCTCGTTTGTTGAGCTCTCTTGATCTCTTCTCTGATCTCTCTCTTCTCTCTCATCTCTCTATCTCTTCCTCTCTCTCTCTCTCTTTCTCTCTCTCTCTCTTACACACACCATGGCATAACCACTAGCTCCCATACCTACCTCCATAGAAGGGTCGTTGTTATTCTGCTTCGTCTGCTTCAGCAACTTCTTCCGCACACATAGCAGTCCTCTACTATACGGCGTTAACGCAAACTTATCCGACCCTCGTTCTGAGCCTCCATCTGACCCGCAATCAATGGGATAGTCCACTAGCACCAGGTCGACTATCCCAAAGGCGCCTTCGCCAAGCACTTTAACTGAATGAATGGACTGCTTGTTGGCAGAAGATAAGAACTCCTGTACACAAGGGATGAGGATGAGGGTGAAGATGAGGATGAGGATGAGGATGAGGATGAGGATGAGGATGAGGATGAGGGTGAGGGTAAGGATGAGGATGAGGATGACGGTGCGGGTGAGGGTGAGGGTAAGGGTGAGGGGGTGAGGATGAGGATGAGGGTGAGGATTAGGGTGAGGTTGCGGGTGAGGTTGCGGGTGAGGATGAGGGTGAGGATGAGGATGAGAATGCGGGTGAGGATGAGGGTGAGGATGAGGATGAGGATGAGGATTGAGATGCGGATGAGGATGAGAATGAAGATGAGGATGAAGATGAGGGTGAGGATGAGGATGAGGATTGGGCTGGGGCTGGGGATGGGGCTGGGGCTGAGGCTGGGGCTGAGGATTCTATTATCCTGGTGCCCCTCCAGACGCTAGATGTGCCCATAGGTTGACAGAGACAAGGGAAAATCACAATCCTCACAAACAATCCTAATGAAGGTGGGTGACTCAATAATGGTCTGGAGGGAATGAGCTGGGGTTGATTAGGTTCGAATACGCCTTGGCATCAGCCCCCCCACCACCACCACCCCCACCCCCCCTCCCCCCCCCAGGCCTAACCGCACCCCCAGTCCCAACTACAATCCCACTAGCATTCCTCTCCCCTCTCCCAATGCCAACTGCACTACCAACCCCACCACACTTGCTAACCCGCTCCCTTACTACTAACACCACTACGAAAACCCACCAGCATTCCTAAACCCTACCCTGCAACCAACACCGCTACAAAACCCACCAGCATTCCTACCCCCAAACACAACTAACACTGCTACAAACCCACCAGCATTCCTAAACCCTCCCCCCACAACCAACACTGCTACAAAAACCCACCAGCATTCCTAAACCCTCCCCCACAACCAACACTGCTACAAAACCCACCAGCATTCCTAAGCCCTCCCCCACAACCAACACTGCTACAAAACCCACCAGCATTCCTAAACCCTCCCCCACAACCAACACTGCTACAAAAACCCACCAACATTCCTAAACCCTCCCCCACAACCAACACTGCGACAAAACCCACCAGCATTCCTAAGCCCTCCCCCACAACCAACACGGCAATGAAACCCACCAGCATTCCTAACCCCCCCAACACAACCAACACCGCGGCGAAACGCACCAGCATTCCTAAACCCTACCCTGCAATCAACACTGCTACAAAACCCACCAGCATTCCTAAGCCCTCCCCCACAACCAACATCGCTACAAAACCCACCAGCATTCCGAAGCCCTCCCCCACAACCAACATCGCTACAAAACCCACCAGCATTCCTAAGCCCTCCCCACAACCAACATCGCTACAAAACCCACCAGCATTCCGAAGCCCTCCCCCACAACCAACATCGCTAGAAACCCACCAGCATTCCGAAGCCCTCCCCCACAACCAACATCGCTACAAAACCCACCAGCATTCCTAAGCCCTCCCCCACAACCAACATCGCTACAAAACCCACCAGCATTCCTAAGCCCTCCCCCACAACCAACATCGCTACAAAACCCACCAGCATTCCTAAGCCCTCCCACACAACCAACATCGCTACAAAACCCACCAGCATTCCTAAGCCCTCCCCCACAACCAACATCGCTACAAAACCCACCAGCTTTCCTAAGCCCCCCAACACAACCAACATCGCTACAAAACCCACCAGCATTCCTAAGCCCTCCCCCACAACCAACATCGCTACAAAACCCACCAGCATTCCTAAGCCCTCCCTTACAACCAACATCGCTACGAAACCCACCAGCATTCCTAAGCCCCCCAACACAACCAACACCTCTACGAAACCCACCAGCATTCCTAAACCCTCCCTCACAACCAACACCGCGGCAAAACGCACCTGCATTCCTAAACCCTCCCTCACAACCAACACCACTACCAACCATCTAAGCACCTAAGTATCTAACCCTGTCCCCATCCCCAACCCCTCCCCCAATCCCCACACCCCACACCTCAACATACAACAGACCTTGTATTTTGACTCTCTCAGACCATAACTGTAGATAACCCATAAATTGTGAACAATTCTTTACTTTCTTGCTTCCTTTCTTTAGTACTGCATTGCTTGATGGGAATTGTGAAATGAAATGATCTGTATATCACAAACTCAGGGCCTCTGTCGTTACAACGGCCCAGTTCATCAGTGCTTGTCTTTGTTTTACCCCCTCCTGATATCGAGGATGGGCAAGTCTATTTAGCCTATCTGGCTATCCCTGGACTGTAACATACACACACAACCCCAAGGTACAGCTGTTTTTCCACTACGAGTAGCAATCGCTACCTTGACCCTGTTTTGGCCGACCCCTCTGCTACCCTGAGACTCCCCCGCCCCGCCTCCCAAACCCCCCAGGTCGGCTCAGCAGGGCGGCCCTTCGGGCCACCTACCCAAATCGTTACCAGAAGCCCAACCTTGAAAGACATCAAATCCCTGATCGCTTCCAGAAGACCCCCGTCTGAAACAAAACAAAACTTTGCACCAACGCAGTATTTGCTTTGCCCCAAGGCAGTATGCGGTAGCTCGAAGCTGGAGGGACCAGCCGCTAGACCCTCCATTCGGTATAAATATCTGACAAAGCCAAATAAGTATCTGACAGAGTCAAATAAATATGTGACAAAGCCAAATAAGTATCTGACAGAGTCAAATAAATATGTGACAAAGCCAAATAAGTATCTGACAGAGTCAAATAAATATGTGACAGAGCCAAATAAGTATCTGACAGAGTCAAATAAATATGTGACAAAGCCAAATAAGTATCTGACAGAGTCAAATAAATATGTGACAAAGCCAAATAAGTATCTGACAGAGTCAAATAAATATGTGACAAAGCCAAATAAGTATCTGACAGAGCCAAATAAGTATCTGACAGAGTCAAATAAATATGTGACAAAGCCAAATGAGTATCTGACAGAGTCAAATAAATATGTGACAAAGCCAAATAAGTATCTGACAGAGTCAAATAAGTATCTGACAGAGTCAAATAAATATGTGACAAAGCCAAATAAGTATCTGACAGAGTCAAATAAATATGTGACAAAGCCAAATAAGTATCTGACAGAGTCAAATAAATATGTGACAAAGCCAAATAAGTATCTGACAGAGCCAAATAAGTAACAAAGAGCCTGACTAACAGAGCACCGTAACTATCTGACAGAGCCAAATAGTTATCTAGCACAGCCACATAACTACCAGACAGCCAAATAAGTATCTGACACAGCCACATTACTACCAGACTGCCAATTACGTATCTAACAGAGCAAAAATTATATCACAGATGCTGCCTGACAGGCTTAGGACCTATCACACCCCAGCTCCCTTCTTCCTTCCTCTTCTTCGCACCACCACACAATTAAACCTCTCAGTCTGGCAACCTCTTTATCAACGTACCTTGGAATCACTCATTGCTTCATTGTTGTGTATCTTACCTCCTACCGGACCACCTACGTACACACATGCTCTGCCCAGTTGCTGAGTGAGACAGCTTAATATCTTCCTATCTTTCCAACGCACCTCGTCTGAGCGCATCGCTATGCGTGTGAATGCCAATCTTGATATGGACTTGGCTCGCTCCTCCTCGATGATGGAGTCTCTTCGGCCCTTGCCTCCTGGTGCCTTGGGTGCGAGCTCTTCCCCGCATTGATCCGGCCGATCCATCGCTACATCAGGTAGCGCCATTTTCAACTGTGAGCTTATCCCGAGAGGGAGAAGCAGCTATAATTACAGGGGGAGGCAACTGCTGGAAACAGCTTTCTGCCCTCTTGCAATAGGCTGCTTGAAAAGACAACTGCTCCTCCTGCTGCAGCTGGTACCGAATGCTACTGCTGTCTTGAAACAGCGCGTCTGGGTGGCCTATTTGTAACAGTAGACTGCTCTGTGGTACATATCTGCTAACATCACGCGGGCGAACACCTGTGTGAGGGGCAGGGGCAAGATATGCCGCGCACGTGGAGACTTATATGAAAGAATAGTCTGATAGTAGCACACAAGAGTTGTCCAGGAGAAAAATAAGAGCAACGAGTCGCTGGATAGTTCTTATCATAAGGAGCAGAGTGTTGGTGGAAAGCGGGAACACCCCAGTCCAACACAGGAACGTCACGCCCCCTCGTGTGAAAGGGTAGTTGGTGGATTTATTCGTGGATGGGTGCACCCAGCACCCAGCACATGGGTGCAGTCAGAGGGTGTAGTACTGGATGATGGATGGGGTCGCTAAATCGGTTTACTGTCGGTTATGCCTCGTGGATTGGTCGTGGTTGATTCGTCCGCGTCCGAAACCAATGGACCGGCAGTAGCGAATCTATGAAATCCTGCTGCCGCATGCGCATGCTAGCTGCAGGCGCAGGCCGCAGGCGCTAGAGAAGTGGGGGAGCGAGGGGGGAGATACTCGCAACCTCGGATATTTGATTATTATTTGCACATGTATGCGATCTGCTTCCCTTCCTTTCTTGCACAATTCTGCGCATTTCCGCGCATTTTATTCTTGACCTGAGGACACGCCCCCTGCGTGGCTGGTCACGCCCCCCGTCCCAGGGCCCAACTCAACGCCTAGTTCGGTTGATTCCGTTGTGTCGGAATTTCGAACTATGGGCACTGCTATGCCAGCGAGGCTGGGGGCTAAAACAGATTGGCAAACATAAGTTTTCATCTCATCTATTAGTCTTGAGTCTTCCCTATAGGACCCAGTTTGACTGCAGACCGAGACATATCTTAAACATATGACTATTTAAGTCAGAGATATCTCTGAAACATATGGGATTGGCTAACACAAGTATTGATGTCATCTATGAGTCTTTTCTGTTGGACCCAGTTGGACTGTAATCTGAGATATCTCGGGAACATAGAAGTTTGATATATCTCGGAAACATACGTGACTGGGAACAGGCTTTCCCGATGTCACACCTGGAGGTACGGCAGAAAAACGCACCAAAATTCAGAAACAAAACAAGCTGACGCCAGGTGTCCTAAAGAATCGTCGAGAATATAAATTCCCATTTGTCAGGAAGGGAGATGCCGAATACCGTATTCTTCAGTTGCCAGTATACTTGGGACATCTCGTAAACGTACCCTGATGCGGGATGGGCGTGATTGCCCTCACATCCAAACCCAAGCCGATGCCCAAACTACGGGGGACAAAATTCAGGTCTGCAAGAGCTGCACAGTGGCATCCCACTATCTCAGATATTTCAGCTCAATTGTCAGCACAAAGCCCCCCAAAACACCTGCGACATCTGCGGGATCAACTTTCCTTTCCCGTACAAATTACTTGTGCACCACAATGTCAGACCTCCTGTAGTCCTGTGATGTTCAAAGAACAAAGAAACCTAACACCTGTGATCTGCTGGTCGAGGTTTGAGGATAGCTGATATTGAAATCCAGAGAGAACACACGATCAAGTCTGATACAACGCACTACATTATCGCGAGCCGGGAGTTTTGGATGGCTGGATGAAGAAAAGTGGACACACGCTCAACAACGCTTGATGCCTTGGCAAAGTTGATATCTACATGGACTACATCATCCCGCATATCACGCTGGTAAAACTTGAAAAGAACGAGGGGCACAATAAAGACCCGGCTCGCTACAGCACGCACAATGAGGTGAAGAAGATGCGATTGCAGGCAGAAACGTAACAGCAAGGGCACCTAGGCAAGACACTCGTGTTCTTGCTCATCAATCCACATGCCTGCACAGTTAACAGCATGTTAGGCAAAAAATAACTGCCAAACCGAATTGACAGCGTGGTGAAGATGCTCTGTCCAGCTTTCTTCGAGCCATTTGAGGCAGACGTGGTCATCTTGTACTTCTACTATGATTGGTGGATGGGCATGGGCAGGCTAAGATCACAAGATCAGAAGAGTTCCATTTGGAAATGGAGCAGTGGCCTAGCCCATAGCCAGACATTCAACCTTCCATTTTATAATTTGGGGGGGGGACAGCCGAGGGCAATGAAATGTTCAGCCCTTCAGCCCTTTAGCCAATAAGCCAAACGGTTGATTCCCGTTGCGAACTTCGAATACTTGGGCAAATGGGCTTAGGGGCGCTTGCGCTTGGGCACTACTATGACGAGGTTGGGGGCGCGGGCCTTTAGCCAAACGGTTGCAACCGCGGTTGATTCCGAATTTCGTGCTGTACAGTGATCTGGACTAGAATGTCTCCGTCCTGCGCGTTGCGGCACTTTAGCCAACCACTTTAGCCAACCACTTTTGTTGGCTCCAGCTGTCGTTTCCGACCGACCTGACCCGGCCCGTACTGTTTCATTAAAGAATGCGCAGCTGTCCACGTTCCATTGACTCTGCAGACGACTGAGATCTGGCTGTGATCTAGTGTTTCCCTTCAAGACACTTCATCTCCTCTCGATATTTCTCTCTGCTGGCCTACTTCTACCCTTCCTGTATCGGTAAGTCGTCTGCTGCAAGAACGAAATTTCAAGCTGGAGGCTTCCGCTGTGATCTGGCTGTGACAAGCAGTGCGCAATTTGAAATGCTTCGTGCTTGAATCGCTGATAATGCAATCGCGATCTATGACCTGACTTGACAGGGAGCTTTTAACCCATCTCACCCAGACCGACCGACCGACCTGTCCACCCAGACCGAGTCTTGCACCTTTGACGAACTTGATTTTGCCTTTGCATCGCAGATCCTGAGTTGCAACCATGGGTGGATTTCGGGCTTTGAACTTGGTCAGGCCCTTCCTGTCCATTCTTCCTGACGTGCCTCAAGCCGAGCGCCGCGTGCCTTTCAAGGAGAAGTTCTTGTACACGGCTGTCACTCTCTTCATTTTTCTGGTTTGCTCGCAGCTACCTCTTTATGGTATCCAGACCAACTCCAGCTCTGATCCATTCTACTGGGCCAGAGTCATTATGGCCTCAAACCGTGGTACCTGCATGGAGCTTGGTATCAGTCCTGTTGTTACGGCTGGCATGATCATGCAGCTACTTGCTGGTGCCAAGATCATCGATATTGACAACAGTGTGAAGTCTGACAGGGATCTGCTCAACGGTGCACAAAAGCTGTTGGCTGTCCTGATCACTATTGGCGAGGCTGTGGCTTATGTGGTGTCTGGCATGTACGGTGATGTGAAGGAGTTGGGAGCTATCAATGCTATCCTGATCGTCTTGCAGCTGTTCTGTGCCGGTATCATCGTCATTTGCCTTGATGAGTTGTTGCAGAAGGGTTACGGCCTCGGATCTGGTATCTCCCTCTTCATTGCCACTAACATCTGCGAGAGCATCATCTGGAAGGCCTTCTCTCCCTACACTGTCAGCTCAGCCAAGGGTGCCGAATTTGAGGGAGCCTTCATTGCCCTTTTCCACCTCCTCCTCACTCGTACTGACAAGCTCCGTGCTCTGAAGGAGGCCTTCTACCGCAACAACCTGCCCAATGTGATCAGCTTGATGTCCACTGTTGTCGTCTTCATGGTGGTCATCTACTTCCAGGTAAGAGGATACGAGGTTGATAATAATGATTTGCATGCCTGCCTTGAACATCTTGCATTGACTTGCTAGTTTGATGCCTTATCCATCTTTGCACTGTTCATTTCATTCTACAAGATTGTGTGCTGTTAAGTCTGACCCAGGATTGACTGACCAACTTGCTATTTTGAATGTGCAGGGCTTCCGCGTTGACCTGCCTGTCCGCAACAAGAGCGCTCGTGGACAGCAAGGTTCCTACCCCATCAAGCTGTTCTACACCTCCAACATGCCTATCATCCTCCAGTCTGCCCTGGTGTCCAACCTGTACTTCATCTCCCAGCTGTTGTACAAGCGCTATGGAGGAAACTTCCTTGTTCAGCTTCTAGGACGTTGGCAGGCAACTGAGTACAGTGGAAACATGATCCCTGTCGGCGGACTTGTCTACTACATCTCCCCTCCCCAAAGCTTGATGGAGGTTGCCGCCAACCCCCTTCACGCCTTCTTCTACACTGTGTTCATGCTGTCAGCATGTGCCCTCTTCTCCAAGACCTGGATTGAGGTATGTGATAGAAAATGTGTTACTCAGCATACAATGCGTAGATAATGGTACATAACGACATAATCGGTGTAGTTCATGATGTCGGCCTGTGCTCTGCTCTCCCAGACTTGGATTTAGGTATGGGCTAGAATGCGAATAGAACAATATAGCATCAGTAAAGAGTGTGATATCTGCTCCCGCCCATCTGCTTATATGAAGAAACACTTGCATTAGAATCTAAGCTTTTCTTGTCCCATTACATGCAATGCGTCATGTGAGTCCCCTTTCACCTTACCAAGCCGTGGGCACAGATGGAATTCAATAGGGCTCCAGGATAGTCTAGTCATGATGGGAAAAATCATTGTCACATGGGGTCCAGCACACTTTAACTTAATGCAGTCCATGGACACGCAAAGTCAAGAAGGGCACCAAGACAACGTAATCATCATCATCTCTGGTAACCAATTCCACACTGCTCTGACAAGCCATGCCACTCTACATTGCTCTGCAGGTATCCGGTTCATCCGCCTCCGACGTTGCCAAGCAGCTGAAGGAGCAGAACATGTTCATCCAAGGACATCGTGACACCCAGGCCTCCCTAAAGAAGGAGCTCAACCGCTACATCCCTATTGCTGCTGCATTCGGAGGCATGTGCATCGGTGCACTCACCATTGTTGCTGACTTCATGGGAGCTATTGGCTCTGGTACTGGAATCCTGTTGGCTGTGTCCATCATCTACCAATATTTCGAGACTTTCGAGAAGGAGAAGCAGCAGGGTGCCATCTTCTAGAAATCTTCTTCAAGCCTGGTTCTTGCTTCTTGGTCCCAAGGACACGTTCAAGGTTGTATAGGATTATTTATTGGTTTTCAGCTGACTCTGGGCTGCTTGATGTATTCCAATCCCAGGTTCCTGTGCAATACCAACGGAGACTATGGAGCAACCCCTTCTAGAAACCTTACATTTGCTACTTGTCCAAGATTTCGGAGCACATATAGCTTGAGTTACCCGTGTAAATGTCTGACTTTTCTTCATATAGGACCTAGGATCTCCCAGCTTCCTGCTTGTACATTGTAAGTGCTTGGTCACACTGCACTACAGGATTTGACTCCGAGTCTCTGACCACCCCTTCTATGACGGTATCCGGATCAGGGTTGTTGAGGACGCTGCTTCACAGACGCGTAGTCGAAGTTTCCTTTGCATCGCAGGCACAGCTTCAGTGGGTTGCGTCTGGGGACGAATAGCTGGGAGTCCTCGTGGACAACCCGGACAGAAGGTCCTCCTTTGCTCTTTACTTGGGTCAAACTTGGTCACATGGCTCGGGCCAGCAATTTGGCTTTTCGTTGGCTTTTACAGTGAATGCAAGAATTATTTGACAGGCACTAGTACATCCCAAAGATTGTGCGTCAAACGACTACCACCACTCCCCATCTTCTGCAGTAACATAATTACTAGGAGAAATGAGGGCATCATCATAAACAATCCAAATCTGAGCATCCTTAATCCTTATCAAAATGTGCTTGATCCAATCTCATCAGACATTCGTGGATGTGATCCTTAGAAAACGTAACTTGGGCTTAGTAACCGTCCATGGCCAGATGCCCCCAGCCAACTATTGGGCTCCCCACACCAGGCGGTGAAAACTTTTAAGGGTATGTACAATGAGTGTATTCAAAATATCTAACTACCGGTAAGAATACCACCGGCAAGAAACAAATACAGTGAGTAATCAGTGCGCAGAGACTGACCTCCAGGGGTTTGGTATTTGGAGATCAAAATTCAGATTCAGCAACCAGGAATAGACAATTCGAGTTTTCTGTGTGTGTGTCCAGGTATGTCAGTAAATAAAGTATGGACTTGTTGAAAGCGCTGCGTCTTGCGTGTTAGACGCAGATCTTGAGGGTCCGCATCTCGGATTTAGGAGGGTCCGTTGCGTCCCAGACCTAGATCCAGGCAGAATGCGTTTTTTGATTTAAAGATGAGGGTCCGTTACGTCTCAGATGCAGATCTTGGATGGGTACCTCTACGGTATACTACGCCTTGGACCTAACCGTTATCGACGTCACTACGTCAGCAAGGCTGGGGGGTGGGGTGGGGGGTCCCTTCAGCCCTCCAGGAGTAGCCGTGCCAGCTCGGCTCAGCGCTGCCTCGGGACGAAATGGCGAGATTCTGTCTTGGCGAAATTCTGGCTCACGAAGGCAACGACAAGTCATAGTTGCATGTCACTCAGGTGCTGCCGTCAGTCAAATTCAGAAAGAGCTCGCACAATTGCTTACAGAGCTCATCACTTACGCGTTTCAGAAATTGACTGACAGGCAGTACGTCTCATTGAACACTTCAAGAACGTATGTGTTTGCTGTGGCATGTACCCCTTAGACTTCCTGATCTGTCGCCCTGTCGCCCTGCCAAGCACCGAGATGGCGAGATGTTATCGCATGCTTTGCGTGCGCTCATGAGAAGAGCCATCTGTTTTTTTACGTGCACTGATACCATATTATAATTATTGTGAATGGATCATGTCGTACATCACGAGATTATTTGGTTTCTATGATGTCTCTGTCTTACACCCAGCTTCTATGGTCCTTCGAGATTGTCTCTTGATGTTGTGACAGGAGGGTGCGATACTCCATAAGAAGTCCGGCAATGTCGGTCTGTGGGGATCGGGATTTTGATACCAGTTTAGGTGTAGGTTGAGACCAGTTCTAGTTCTGAATTTGAATTTTTGGATTAGGTTGAGACCAGTTTGGCTAAGGTTAAGACCAGTTTAGGCTTAGGTTGAGACCAATTCTAGATCCGAATTTGAATTGGATTGTAACATAGGTCTTCAGCCAACTGCTGAATCCGCCCGTCAATCCCAAATCACCCCGTGCGATACCCGCGGAAACCAGCACGAGCACACTCACTGAGCGGATTAGACAGTTTAAAGATTTTCCAGGTTCTAGTTCTGTCTAGTTGATATGCAGCCTGCTCTGGTGTACGTATTTAGTCTTTTGGCGGAGCCCCCCCTCCTGGGGGGCGGGAGCCCTCAGATTCACCCCGGACAACGGTGTGAATCGTTTGTCCGTCTGTGCAACCGCTGCCACCCCCCCCCCCCCCCCCCCCCCCCCCCCCTCCGAGACGAAGCCTGACACGTCAGCCAACTGTTTCGTAACTAACTGGCTTCGGTCCGCTCCATTCCGCAGCCACCTGTTGATCCGGTAGCCAACACTCTCCGCTATTTTTCCGCGTCGCCTACCCTAGGACTTGTTTAATTCAAAATCAGGCCAACACTTAGGCTATTCAGGTATTGGTAGGCCTCTGATAATTTTTATTGTGTCTTTTAGCATTTATGTTAATTCAGGTATTGGAAGGCTAGTCCCTGCCGTAAGGGAACCTTCCCTTCACTCAGGTGGATTCAAACCATAAACCCTAGATGGGTTCGATACAGCCCTTTGGCTATTCATGTATTGGATTTCACCCTAATGGCTCAAAACCTAAACCCTACATTTGACCGATGTTTGAGTTTACCGGTTGAGCCAGAATGTAAGCAATATCGTGCATGCCGGTACCTATTTTTAATGTTTCCATCTCCTCAACCCCAAGACCTGGGCATTGAGCACTGTCGATGATTACAGTGTAGGCCAAAATCCTTAGGTAAAATCACTAGGAATAAGATTTTGACTTTTAAGATGTCTGATTCAGGGTTGTTCAGAAGGACCCCAAGCTCTGCGTCCTGAGACGCAACCAATTTGAAAGCCTGCGTCCTGAGACGTAACTAACCCATAACCGAAGTATAGCCTTCGTCCTGCGACGCAACCAACCCACTGAAGCTGCGTTTGCGACGGAACGGACCCTCCCCACGGATGTGCGTGTTTATACGGCATTTTTGCATTTTTATTACACCGGTATGTTGACGGAGACGTGCGTGAATTCAATAATTTCACAGGCCTTTTCGCAAATTTTGATAGAGACGTGCGTGTTTACACGAAATTGGGGGGGGGGGGGGGGGGGGGGGGGGGCTGTGTGCCACATAAACTCTCGGGGGGCTTTGGACAACCCTGCTCCTGGGGCATAGACGTATAGAGACAGAAGGTAGTCCTTAGTGATAAGTTAACTCTGTTTATCAATTATTGTATGCAGAGATTTGACCAAATACATATTGATAAGAATGCTTTGATGTTAATTGATTATGTTACTGCCGAAGCCGGCGAGCAGCCATAAAGCCTGGAGCCATTAAATTTGAAGTGTCCAGTCCAACGAGTGTCCATATGCTAAAAAGCCATCTTTATTTTGTGGCTAGCCATCTTTCACACTGTTTATTCTGTGTCCAGTCCAGCGAGTGTCCATATGCCAAAATATGCGTGAAAACACGCAAGCCCCATTTACAGTGTGCGTTTTTGGACAGTCGTGCAAACACGTACGCTTTGAACTACCCTGGTTACATACTTACATGGCTGCAGCCAACAACTTGGCTGCTCGCCGATTTTGGTGACAGGTAGCTCGAGACTTGAGTGGCGGCTGAAGGTACCGGTGGCACAGTTAAGTAGGTTTACGACATTGGAGCAAGGGCTACGGTGAAAGACAAAAACTGACTAACAGACAGGCAGATGGACAAAAGGAGTGGAAGAAAGAGAAACAGTCACCTCCTAAGACCTAGCAGTAAGCAACACACGTGGATAACCGGTAGGCAATTGTCCCCATCAACACTGGAACCACATTGCCTTGCGACACTGCCTTGACCCGGACAAGTCTTTCAGCTGTCTAATCCGCTTCCTGGTTCCCACAGGTATCGCACGGGGGCACTTGGAATTGGCAGACGGTGAGCAGCCCAGAGTTGGCTGAAGAACCATGTAACATTTCAAATTCAAATTCATACTGCCTTGATCAAGCCTTGGGTGCCTTGGTTCCATACTTGGAGCGAGATGACTTGCGTTCCTTTTCTCAAGCACAGTCGTAGTGCCCTCGGACACCCTGTACATGATCATGCGGCATCATTGGCCACTTTCCATACAGATGCCGCAGGTGTGACTTGCGGTCCTTCACTCATGCACAGTTGTAGTGCCCTCGGACACCCAGTACATGATCATGTAACACCAGTGGCCACTTTCCACACAGATGCCACGGGTGTGACTTGCAGTCGTAGTGTTCTCGTACACCCTGTATAGGATCATGTGACACCAGTGGCCCCTTTCCACACAGATGCCACGGGTGTGACTTGAACAGTTCTAGTGCCCTTGGACACCCTGTACAGGATCCTGTGACACCAGTGGCCCCTTTTCCATACAGATGCTGCAGGTGTGTCTTGCGGTCCTTCACTCATGCACAGTCGTAGTGCCCTCGGACACCCTGTACATGATCATGTAACACCAGTGGCCACTTTCCACACAGATGCCACGGGTGTGACTTGAACAGTTCTAGTGCCCTTGGACACCCTGTACAGGATCCTGTGACACCAGTGGCCCCTTCTCCATACAGATGCTGCGGGTGTGACTTGCGTTCCTTCACTCATGCACAGTCGTAGTGCCCTCGGACACCCTGTACAGCATCATGTGACACCAGTGGCCACTTTCCACACGGATGCCGTGGGTGTGACTTGCAGTCGTAGTGTTCTCGTACACCCTGTATAGGATCATGTGACACCAGTGGCCCCTTTTCCATACAGATGCTGCGGGTGTGACTTGCGGTCCTTCACTCATGCACAGTCGTAGTGCCCTCGGAAACCCTGTACAGCATCATGTGACACCAGTGGCCACTTTCCACACGGATGCCGTGGGTTTGACTTGCAGTCGTAGTGTTCTCGTACACCCTGTACAGGATCATGTGGCACCAGTGGCCACTTTCCGCATGGATGCCGCGGGTGTGACTTGCAGTCCTTCACTCATGCATTGTCCTAGTGCCCTCGGACACCCTGTACAGGATCATGTAACACCAGGGGCCACTTTCCGCATTGCTAATTCCTTGTTAATAGGGAACGGGGAACCGCAATATGATATCATATGATATCATGTCATTATATGATATCATATGATGCCTGCAGTTTGACCAGGCAAAAGTTACCATTGCTATACAATATCATATGATGCAGTTTGTATGATATCATATGATATCATACTCGCCTTCGGTCAAAATCATATGGTATGCCGGTCCCTAATTGCTCAAGCCTTGCTCATGCCTTGGGTGCCTTGGTTCCATACTTGGAGCGAGATGTCTTGCGGTCCTTCACTCCTGCACAGTCGTAGTGCCCTCGGACGACCTAAACAAGATCATTCATTATTGTGGCATGAGCATGGGGAATGATTGTAATATAATGCATGGGGAATGATTGGTGCATGGTGCATGAATAGGGCATGTATGGTGTATGAATGGTATGATGCATGCATGGGACATGGGGCATGGAACATGCATGGGCTATAGGGCGTGCATCCAGCATGGTTGCACGGGGAATGATTGTAATATGGTCCACTTTTCACACCAAAGCTTTTCTTTTTGGCTACGAGCAGCAGCTTCTAGGTAGCTCCCCTGGCTTGCTACACAAGCAAACCTGAAGCAACGTGGTGCACCTGGAAGCTGACAGAATCAGCTTTCCAGCACTGCTGAAACTTGGGACTTAGCCAGTGGCTGGCTCAGGGAGCTGCCTAGAAGCTGCTGCTTGTAGCCAGTAGCTGGCTCGGGGAGCTGCTTAGAAGCTGCTGCTTGTAGCCAGTGGCTGGCTCATGGAGCTGCTTGGAAGCTGCTGCTTGTAGCCGAAAAGTCAAGTTCTATGCAGCGACACAAGGGACGCTAAAAAATGGCGGAGAGTGCTCGCGACGGAGCGACAGGTGGCAACGGAAGCGAGTCAGTTACGAGACAGTTGGCTGGCGTGTCAGGCTTCGTCTCGGTCAGACGGATGGTCGGTCGGGTCAATTTCAAATGGGTAACCCAGGGGGCTTCTGCCCCCTCGAAGAGGGGGCTCTGCAAAAAAACTGTGTTTCACGAGCGGTATGCAAGTCTGGGTTGCGAGAATGGGATTGCGGGCATGGGAGACATTGGATTGAATACAGTGCATCAGCCTTTAGGCTGCTCACTGTCTGCAGGCAAAGTAAACATGAGGAGGATAAGTACACACTACTACACCAACACTCCTGATAAGAGAATACTATTGCCTATAGGTTGGTGTGCACTTGGGCCAGGGTCCCTTGCTGCTCACTGCCTGCCGGCAAAGTAAACATGAGGAGGATAAGTACACACTACTACACCAACACTCCTGATAAGAGAATGCTATTGCCTATAGGTTGGTGTGCACTTGGGCCAGGGTCCCTTGCTGCTCACTGCCTGCAGGCAAAGTAAACATGAGGAGCGTAAACACTATTACACCACACTCAAGCCTTGTTGATAACACTACATACACCACCTAAACCACATACAAGCAATGCATAGTGTGCAGAATGCAATCACACAGGTTTAGTCAGCTTATAGCCATTCAGCGGATGATTTGGATTTGGGTTTTCAAAACATTATAAAAAACTTGTGGGAGTGATGTTTCTTTTTTGGGATACCTATGACAGCCTCCGGCCATCTTCATTAGCCAGCCACTGGGGCAAGGCTAAAGTTTGCAGCTGCACTGGAATGCCCATCATGTCAGCTTTCGTACACACTAGCTTGCTTCAGGTTTGCCCCAAGGATGGGGTAAAGGAGCTGCCTGGAAGCTACTACATATAGCGGAATAAAAGAGACCATGGCCAGAGGGCGACCTACCTTGAACTTGACTCCAGGATAATTTTTCACTCTGCCTCCTCGTACAAACACCATGGGAGTGCTCTTTCAGGTACAGAAGCATATACAGAAAGCAACAACAAAAAGATAGAGGCCAGAGGGCTATTGTCTACACCCACGCCCTGGACTCTTGTCTACACCCACCTTGTACTTGACTCCAGGCATATCCTTCACTCTGCCTCCCGTACCAACACCACGGAGTGCTCTTTGAAGTACAGAAGCATCTACAGAAAGCAAAATAAAAGATAGTGGCAAGAGGGCTATTGTCTACACCCACTATTGTCTCCACCAACCTTAACTTGACTCAAGGGTACTCTTTCACAGCAGACCTCCCCTCCCAACCACTAATTGTACTACACCCACATGTATGCACCACCCCTATTGTCTACACCCACCTTGTCTGCACCCACCCCTACTGTCTACACCACTATTGTCTGCACCCACCCCTCTTGTCTACACCCACATTGTCTGCCCCCACCCCTATTGTCTACACCCACATGTCTGCACCCACCCCTACTGCTCACCCACCATTGTCGCACCCCTATTGTTACACCCCATTGTCTTGCTCCCACCCATATTGTCTACACCCACATGTCTGCAACACACCCCAATTGCTCGACCCCACTTTGCTGCAACCCACCCCTTTATTGTCTACACCACATTGTCTGCACCACCACTATTGGTTTTAAACCCAAATTGTCTGCCACCCCTATTGTCACACCACATTGTCTGAACTCACCCCTATGTTCTACACACACATGGTCTGACCAACCACCTTTGTCTACAACCCACCATTGTCTGCACCCACCAGTATTGTCTTAAACCAACATTGTCGGCACCCACCCCTACTGTATAAACCCCAATTGTCTGCAACCCACCTATTGTTACACCCACATTGTCTGCACCACAACCAACTATTGTCTACCCAACATTTGTCTGCACCCATTGTATACCACCCACCAGTGTCTTGACACCCCTATTGTCTACACCCACATTGTCTGCACCCCTATTGTCTACACCCACATTGTCTGCACCCCTATTGTCTACACCCACATTGTCTGACACCCCACCCTATTCTACCAACTCCACATGTCTGCACCAACCCCTATTGTCTACACGACACATTGTACGGCACCGACACTATTGTCTACACCCACATTGTCTGAACCCCTATTGTCTACACCAATGGTCTGCACCCACCCCTATTGTGACACCCACATGTCTGCACCCACCCCTATTGTTTACACGCACATTGTCTGCACCCACCCCTATTGTCTACACCCACATTGTCTGCACCCCTATTGTCTACACCCACATTGTCTGCACCCACCCATATTGTCTACACCCACATTGTCTGCACCCACCCCTATTGTCTACACCCACATTGTCTGCACCCCTATTGTCTACACCCACATTGTCTGCACCCCTATTGTCTACACGCACATTGTCTGCACCCACCCCTATTGTCTACACCACATTGTCTGCACCCACCCATATGTTACACCCACAGTCGGCATTCCCTATGTCTACACCCACATTGTCTGCACCCCTATTGTACACCACATTGTCTGCACCCACCCCTATTGTCTACACCCACATTGTCTGCACCCCTATTGTCTACACCCACATTGTCTGCACCCACCCCCTATGTCTACACGCACATTGTCTGCACCCCCTATTGTCTACACCCACATTGGTTCTCCAACCCTATTGTCTTAAACCCCACATTGTCGGCACCCCACCCCTACTGTCTACACCCACATTGTCTGAACCACACATATTGTTACACCAACATTGTATTGCACACCACCCCTATTGTTCTACACCCAATGTCTGCACCCACCCCTATTGTCTAGCAACAACATTGTCTGCACCCACCCTATGTCTACACCCACATGTCTGCACCCCTATTGGTCTACACCCACATTGTCTGCACCCACCCCTATTGGCTACACCCAAGGTCTGCACCCACCCCTATTGTCTACACCCACATTGTCTGCACCCACATTGTCTACACCCACATTGCCTGCACCCATCCCTATTGTCTACACGCACATTGTCTGCACCCACCCCTATTGTCTACACCCACATTGTCTGCACCCACCCCTATTGTCTACACCCACATTGTCTGCACCCACCCTATTGTCTACCCACTGTCTGGAACCCACCCCTATTGTCTACCACACATTGTCGAACCAACCCTATGTAACACCCCACTTGTCTGCACCCACATTGTCTGCACCCACCCCTATTGTCTACACCCACATTGTCTGCACCCACACTGTCTACAACCACATTGCCTGCACCCACCCCTACTGTCTACACCCACTATTGTCTGCACCCACCCCTATTGTCTACACCCACATTGTCTGCACCCACCCCTATTGTCTCCACCCACATTGTCTGCACCCACCCTATTGTCTACACCCACATTGTCTGCACCCACCCCTATTGTCTACACCCACATTGTCTGCACCCAACCCTATTGTCTACACCCACATTGTCTGCACCCACCCCTATTGTCTACACCCACATTGTCTGCACCCACCCCTATTGTCTACACCCACATTGTCTGCACCCACCCCTATTGTCTACACCCAACAGGTATGACCCCTATTGCTGCACCCCGGTATACACACCCACATTGTCTTGCACCCAACCCTATGCTACACCCAATTGTCTGCAACCACTATTGCACACAACATTGTCTGCTCCCACCCCTATTGTCTACACCCACATTGTCTGCACCCACCCCTATTGTTCTACACCCACTCGTTGCACCCACCCCTATTGTCTACACCCACATGTCTGCACCCACCCCTATTGTCTACACCCACATTGTCTGAACCCTATTGTCTACACCCACATTGTCTGCACTCACCCCTATTGTCTACACCCACATTTGTTGCAACCCACCTTGTACTACACCCACATTGTCTGCACCCACCCCTATTGTCTACACCCACATTGTCTGCACCCACCCCTACTGTCTACACCCACTATTGTCTGCACCCCCACCCCCTTGTAACACCCACATTGTCCTGCACCCCTATTGTATACACCCCACCTTGGTTTCACCCACCCCTATGGTTCTTCTACCCACATTGTCGCACCCATCCATATTGTCTACACACCAATTGTCTGACCCTATTGTCGACACCCAACAAATGTTGCTCACCACCCTATTGTCTTACACCACATGGCTGCATTCCACCCCTATTGTCTACACCCACATTGTCTGCACCCACCCCTATTGTCTACACCCACTATTGTCTGCACCCACCCCTATTGTCTACACCCACATTGTCTGCACCCCTATTGTCTACACCCACATTGTCTGCACCCACCCCTATTGTCTACACCCACATTGTCTGCACCACCCCTATTGTCTACACCCACATTTGTCTGCACCCACCCCTATTCTCTACACCCACATGTCTGCCCCCACCCCTATTTTCTACACCAATTGTATGAACCCAACCCTATGTCTTCCACCCACATTGTATGCACCCATCTCTTTGTCTTACACCCACATTGTCTTGCAACCCCTATTGTCTGCACCCCTATAGTCTTACACCAAATTGTCTGCACCCACCCTATGGTATCACCCAAATTGTCTGCAACCCTATGTATACCACCCACATTGTCGCACCCCTATTGTCTACACCCACATTGTCTGCTCCCACCCCTATTGTTAACCACATGTCTGCCCCCACCCATAGGTATACACCACTTGTCTGCACCCCCAACCCCTAGTGTCTAACACCCCACATGTCTGCACCCACCCCTATTGTCTCCACCCACATTGTCTGACCCACCACTATGTCTAAAACCCACATTGTCTGCACCCCTATTGTCTGCACCCCTATTGTCTACACCCACATTGTCTGCACCCACCCCTATTGTCTACACCCCACATGTCTGCACCCACCCCTATTCTCTACCCACATTGTCTGCACCCACCCCTATTGTCTACACCCACATTGTCTGCACCCACCCCTATTGTCTACACCCACATTGTCTGCACCCACCTATTGTCTACACCCACATTGTCTGCAACCCCCTATGTCACACGCACATTGTGTCTGCACACACCCCCTATTGTCTACACCCACATTGTCTGCACCCACCCCTATTGTCTACACCCACATTGTCTGCACCCACCCCTACTGTCTACACCCACATTGTCTGCACCCACCCCTATTGTCTACACCCACATTGTCTGCACCCCCCCCTATTGTCTACACCCACATGTCTGCACCCACCCCTATTGTCTACACCCACATTGTATGCCACCACCCCCATTGTCTCTACACCCACATTGTCTTGCACCCACCACTATTTCTAACCCACATTGTCTGCACCAATATTGTTACACCCAACATGTCTGCTCCCACCCTTTATCTACACCACATAGGTATTGCACCCACCCCTATTCTCTACACCCACATTGTCTGCACCCACCCCTATTGTCTACACCCACATTGTCTGCACCCACCCCTATTGTCTACACCCACATTGTCTGCACCCCTATTGTCTACACCCACATTGTCTGCACCCACCCCTATTGTCTACACCCACATTGTCTGCACCCACCCCTATTGTCTACACCCACATTGTCTGCACCCACCCCTATTGTCTACACCCACATTGTCTGCACCCACCCCTATTGTTAACAACACCACATGTTGCACCCTCTATGTCTACACGCACATTGTCTGACACCCTATTGTCTTTTAACCCAAAAAACCCACATTGTCGCACCCACCCCTATGCTACACCCACATTGTCTGCCCCCTATTGTCTACCCCACATTGTCTGCACCCACCCTACTGTTACACCCACATATAAACCCACATCCACCCCTATTTGTCTACAAACCCACCATGCTGCCACACACCTCCTATTGTCTACCAACCCTCCCTTGTCTGCACCCACCCCTATTGTCTACACCCACATTGCTCCACATCCACACTCCCTCACTGTCACCCCCACTTTTGTCTGCACCCACCCCCTATTTGCTCACACACCCACATGGTCGCACCCCCCCTGCCCCCACTATGTTCACACCCACGCAGTGATCTGCACTCGCAACACTCTATTTCCTACGTGACCCCACATTGTCTCTGCACAGCCTCTTGTCTTCACCCCGAGTGTCTACATAGACCCAACAGTGTCGGCAACTCCATCCACCCTATGGTCTACACCCACACATCTTTTCTCGCATTCACCTATGTTCGTACTTGACTCCAGGCAAAGCTCCCTTGCACTTCTGCCCTTCTCGGACAAACCCATGGGAGTGGCGAGCTTTCAGGTACAAAGTTACGAAATGTGAAATTGGTTATAATCCTGTAAAAAACCGTTCTCCAGAAGCTGCATTAAGGACACGACCATAGCGTCACGCCGTAGCTACTAGCAGTCACTGATCAGGTTAACAGAAGCTTTATACAAAAGCAACAACAAAAAGATAGTGGCCAGAGGGCTATTGTCTACACCCACGCCCTGCACTCTTGTCTACACCCACCTTGTACTTGACTCCAGGCAAATCCTTCACTCTGCCTCCCCGCACCAACACCATGGAATGTTCTTGCAGATTATGTCCCTCTCCTGCAATGAAAAAGCAACCAAGCTTGAGCCTTTCGTTTCGAACAAAACTACAGTGCAACCAAAAGCACCCACTGGGGGCACCACATGCAGTAAGGTATAAACCAGACCCATGGTCAGTGTCCATGTCGAAACGCCACAGTCACAAAGCAAAAGGTTCCAACACTATGGAGCAGCCTTGCAGGTTATGGCCTTCTCCTGCAACGAAAGAGCAAACAGGCTTGAGGCATTGTTTTGAATAACTCAAGGCAATAAGCACCATGGAGCACCATGCACTAAGTCTATGCCCAAAGCACGGGTACAAACACCATGGAGGACTCTGCCAGGTTATGGCTCTCTCCTGCAATGAAAGAGCAAACAAACTTGAGGCATCTTTTGAAAAACTACAGGCACAAAGCACCATGGAGGACCACGTACAAAGCACAGGTTCCAACACCATTGAGCAATCATGCAGGTTATGGCCCTCTCCTGCAAGGAAAGAGCAAACACACTTGAGGCATCGTCTTGAAAAACTACAGGCACAAAGCACCATGGAGGACCACGTACAAAGCACAGGTTCCAACACCATTGAGCACTCATGCAGGTTATGGCCCTCTCCTGCAAAGAAAGATCAAACAAGCTTGAGGCCTTGTTTTGAAGAACTACAGGCACAAAGCACCATGGAGGACCACGTACAAAGCACAGGTACCACCATAATGGAGCACTCTGCCAGGTAATGGCCCTCTCCTGCAATGAAAGAGCAAACAAGCTCGATGCATTGTTCCGAAAAACTGAAGGCACAAAGCACCATGGACAACCATGTACAAAGCACCATGGAGCTCTATGTACAAAGCACAGCTTCCTACATATGGAGCATGCATGCAGGTTATGGCCCTCTCCTGCAATGAAAAAGCACACTAGCTTGAGGCCTTGTTTGGAAAAACAAACTAAAGGCAGAACACGCCTATGGTAGTGCAAAACTGCGAAGTACAAGGTACAAAGTACAAAGTACACAGTACAAATACAAGGTACAAAGTACAACAGTACAAATACAAGGTACAAGGCACAAAGTACAGGCACGAAGTCCATATACGAAGTACAGGCACGAAGTCCATTACAACAGCACAACCGTCCAACACAGCATGAGCAGCCTTTACCTAGTGGCCCCTATTCACTGCAATTGAACTAGCAATATAGCTCCAGGCCGTCTTTGGAAAAGTACAGGCACAGCACCATGTGAAAAAGCTAACAGGCACGATGCCCCATGTGGAAAAGTACAGGCATACTATGGCCCACCATGTGAATAAGTAAGGCCTATCCGAACAGTCGCACCTGTGGACAAGTACAGCACGATGCCACCAGTGTGGAAAAATATACAGCACTAGTGCCCACCATTTGGTGCGAACCTGATAAATACCAGCACAGCGGCCACGGATGCACCCATCTTGGCAAAAGTACCAGCACGATGCAACCAATGCTGGAAAAAGTGCAGGCACGTGCAGCACCATGTGGAAAAGTACAGGCACGATGCACCATGTGGAAAAAGTACAGGCACGATGCACCATGTGGAAAAAGTACAGGCACGATGCACCATGTGGAAAAAGTACAGGCACGATGCACCATATCCGGAACAAAGACAGGCACGTGCCCATGTGGAACCACCAATTGCAAAGCACATTACAAAGCACAGGTTCCCAAAACTATGGAGCACTCAAAAAATGGGCCAAACACAGGGTTTTTTTTTACGGCCACGCGCCCGCTCTGCAATGAAAGAGCAAACACACTTGAGGCATCGTTTTGAAAAACTACAGGCACAAAGCAACCATGGCAAGGACTCATGTGTCCAAGCACAACGGTTCCAACACCATTGAGCACTCATGCAGGTTACGGCCCTCTCCTGCAATGAAAGAGCAAACACACTTGAGGCATCGTTTTGAAAAACTACAGGCACAAAGCACCATGGAGGACCACGTACAAAGCACAGGTTCCAAAACTATTGAGCACTCATGCAGGTTATGGCCCTCCCCTGCAATGAAAGAGCAAACAAGCTTGAGGCATTGCTTTGAAAGGCAACAGGCACAAAGCGAATGTGTGGAGCAAATGTGTGGAAATGTGAATTGCTATTGCTAACTCTCCACCAATACCACGCAGTTTTCTTTGTGTGCGAACGGTCGCCAATTGTGCGACCCAGGTGTGACCCCTGTGCAACCCTCAGGTGTGCGAGTTTAGGGCGAAATGGGCCCTTAGTCGCCACAAAGTGCGACCGCGAGTGATTGCTTTGTGCCCAGGATATATCCTACCAATACAAATTGAAATTTAAATGGTTACATCCGTGCAATGCACTTACTCACAGGACGTGAAGTTAAGGACACCACCGCGTCAGCCGGAGCTAGCAGTAGTCACCATAGGACCACCTCATTAAAAAAGATCAACGTTGCCACGGGCAAGCCCCTAGGCAAGCCCCTAGGCAAGCCCCAGACACCGTTGCCACGTCATGCAACTTACTACGGGGGTTTTCCACCCCGGTTTGGAAGCACCTACCAGTATATATATGGCTTGCTCATGGGTTTCTAATAGCTGCAGGTTTAAATTTCAGATCAAATATCACAAGATATAATAATGAATGATTCCTAAGAAGACACTCAAATCGAGGAAACGAGGAAAAGAGCATCGCCTTATCCTACCAATATATTACCAAGGAGCGAAGCAAGAGCAAACAAAGGCTGATACCGAAAATGGAAGTTCCAAAGACAACTTGCCAGTGACAGCCCAAAACTGCTAAGTGCAAGGTACAAAGTACAGCTACCAAGTGCAAGGTTCAAAGCTAAGGTACCAAGTACAACATCCCTTATCAGAATATTATCGTATCTGTCGGGGGTATGACAGCCCCCCCCCCCCACCCACCCACCTCTATTGGTGGTTGGCCCCAGTGCAAGCAAACTGGCTGGCCCTCTCAGCCTCACGCCTCGTAATAAGGCTTACTTTTTATGTATATTATATATTTATTTACGTGTTATATTTATTTACATTATATTTATACTCTTGTATATTTATTTATATTTTATATATTTTATCAGATCTGTTGTCTCGAGACCTTAGTGGACCAGGGTGCTTCCAAGCACGCTGCCTTTTTGAGCCCCACTGCGCGTTACGCGCAGTATGTTGCAACCCCCTGTGGGCGCAGCAAGCATTTTTTGCGCTTTTTGCACTACAAAGTGCGCTAAAGCACTCGCCAATTTGGTCAATGGAAGTACCCTGCAGTGGACCCCAAATTTGAAGAGCGAAACCCGTAAGAAACCTACCAGGGATGCCATATGTCATACGAAGATTGGCTCAAGGGTGGGGAAAGGGAGCTACCTAGAAGCTACCATGCGTAGCCCAAAAGAGAAACAATGCAAATAGACAACACGATTAAATGATCATCCCAGATGAGATGATGATTTAATTATATTGTAGAATTAAATGTTTAATTTAGCACGAACTCAGGGCCTCCGTTGCCAAAACGTACCAGGGATGTAGGCGATGACCTTAATGCCATTGCTGAGCTGGACCTTGCATACCTTCATGATGTACAGTACAGGTACAAGATCAAACAGTCCTAATTAGAATTGTCCAAAGACCCCCCAAATTTGTAGTGCGAAACCCGTAAGAAACCTACCAGGGATGTAGGCGATGACCTTAATGCCATTGCTGAGCTGGACCTTGCAGATCTTCCTGTTGGCGGAGTTTGGCTTCTTGGGCGCTGTTGTGTAAACCCTCAAACAGATGCCCTTCAAAAACGGGTTTCCTTCCAGAGCAGATTTCTTTACTTTCCGATGCTTTCCACCTACACGGGCACCGCTTAAGCACTGACCCATAGTGAGCCCTCGTGTTTGATGATATTGCCACACTACTGCTTCTGCCTCGGACCTATCTCTTGCTCTCCCCGTGCTGAGGACTGCATGTGAGGCCACAATGATGCTACGTGTTTGCTGATACTGCCACACTGCTGCCTCTGCCTGTGATCTACCTCCAGCCCCCAACCGTATAGGCAGCTGTATGCTGGGGCCCAGACCTCCATAGGTAGACGGGAAGCTGGTGGTGGGGCTAGGGGAGTGGGCAGTGTTGGCCCCGGCTGCAAGACGGATCGCTAAGGTGGCACCAGTGGGTTGGCTGATTGACTCAGCCGGTGGAATGCTAGTGTGCGCGCCCATGGGTGCCTTGGATGAGCTCAAGCTGATGTTATTAGTGGAGTACAGACAGCTCCAGGGCTTCTGCAGGACGGTGATCAGCCATGGGGTGGCGGTGGGGATGTTAGCTGAGTGGAGTGGAGTTGGGTTGTGTGAGTGGCGCTGGGTTGAGTTGAGTTGCGCTGCGTTGAGGTGAGGTGAGGTGAGAGTTGAGGTGAGTTGGGTTGAGGTGTGTTGAGTTGTGGGGAGAGCTGAGGTAAGGTGGGCTAACAAACAAGAATGCCATCCACCCAAGCCTCCCTAGTTGTAGATGTAGCTACCCTCCCATCTATTATTGCAAGCACATTCAGGCATCAAAGATGCCGATGAACCTATAGCACCAGTTCCTATTTGCACATCCACACCCCCACCAGTGTCCATTTGTGCACATTGATAGTACTCAGTTGTACCGTAGCCAGCTGTACCAGTGCCCATTTGTACATCCACACATGCCTGAAACAGTGTGGCAGAGTCGGTATAACCAGAGCCTTGCCCCTAAGACACCAACAACAGCTTTGCATCAAGAAGGGCGGACATCAGTTCAATGCGTCATTTGACCCCCAACATGCGCAAAACTGATAATCAAGCACCCACACCCTCTTCAACGGAATATATTGCATGCATCCATACAAGCCTGACAGATGGCAGCCGGCCCTTCTTCCCAATGCCACAACTATGCAAGCATCTACACAAGCATAAAAGACTCATCATTGCAACACCTACACCACCCACTCATGCATCCATACAGGGTTGATTGAGGACAGGGAACCAGAGGTTCCAGGGCCCCTATGGGGAATTGGCTTACCATAGATTGCCATGCTACAGAGGAGACGCATCTATCGAGACATTCCACCGCACTTAACCTGTCCACCGAGAAGCAACATTCTGCAGCATTAACTACGGCACGTCTCATCGCACTTGCTGATCGTGATAGTACGGTCTAGTTTTTGGCTGTGATATTCTCAGACGCAACAGACACCATACGAATCAAACTCCGGGTCTCGCTATTTGCTTCATGCACTTTATCAGCGTGCGGATTTCAGGTGCTGGTAAACTGTACTTCAAGAGTCGCTGGGTAAACTGTACTTCAACTTTGAGGCGCACTCGATGATTTCGTCGAGCAGTGGATGGTGACCAGCAGAGGTGACCGGTGTTGTCGAGTCTGACTTCCTTTGGACCTCCTTCCTTAGTCCACGCCGACTTGGCGCACTGCTTTCTTTCTGGCTGAGTGGATGGCCTCAGGGATGGCCTGCTGGATAGCAGACCGACCGAACAGATAACATGATCGATCGCTGGAAGAGCTCGACACCTCGTGAAGCTCGCTGGAATGTGTGAAGCGTCGAAACGAGGTGGTAGCAATTATCTGTGGTCGTATAAAGGCTTATAGCAATTCAGGGGATGATTTGGGTTTGGGTCTCGTAGTTCGTAGTTCTTACCTCCACTTTATCCAGAATTCTCAGAATTCTCGATTCACAGGCCAGAATGTCAGAATTATCAAGCCAAATTCTCTAATTCGAATTTTTTGTAGGAGAATTTTCACCTCGAAGGGTGGGTCTCCCAACTCAAGGCAGAGACTGGACGGATAACTTATTTACTTGTGATGTGGTGGAGCCTTTCTTACTTTGTATGCCTTTCTTACATGGAACGAGGGAGTAGGCTTTAGGCACCCTTGTGAGATTTGAGGATGAAATCATAGAAAATCCTTGAAGTTAAACCGTATATTGTATGCATGTTTAATTACGGTACATATTTGCATCCCAACCGAATGAATGTGGTGTGGTTATTGTGGTGGCTTTGACAATGAACGACAGTGAGCTGAAGGCCTGTAGAGTATAGACCATGGCACCATGTATATATGGTATCATGGTATGCAATCCATCCTACATATGTGCTATGAGCATAACAATGGCATGTTGGACAAGAGGCATCATAGGGAGCCACATAGGAGGTGCTCAAGAACTGCAGTCCGGTCGTAGTTTTTTTAAGTTGTAAAAGGAATTTCACTTCAGGAGGTGGGTCTCCCGATACCAACCAGCGACACCGAGGATTCAGTATTTCAGGTCGAATGGCGTTGCCACTCCTGCAAAAGAGTACTTCGGGCAGCACTTAGGGTCGGCAGGAGATACCGATCCTCGACTAGCCACTACCCCAGTAGATATCGTACAAACTATGTTGTCTGCCCTACATCCACCTCATATGGACATGTGATCTATTGTTGGTTTAGCACACCACGTCTATTTGAACACCCCCAGAGTTCCAGACTGTATGGCAGATATTGTTATAGTGGTTATAGTGGCTTTGTGCGCCCCGGTCTCACAAGTCTCTGTACCGCCTGCCTGGCAGAGGCGACGCCCCCGGCTGTGGCGACGCCGCCTGCCGCACTAGTTGTACTGCCCAGCCATCTCTACTAGAAGTCAGCAGGTGCATCCTGCTACTTTCTCTATACTTATCATTTACAAGTTTTTACCACCAGAGTCCCTACAATGCCTAAATATTAATTAAGATATATATTGGTAGGATTTGGGCGATGCTCTCTTCTTCGTTTCCTTGATTTGTGTGTTTTCCTAGGATTTTTTCCTAGGATTTTAGGAATTCATTGTTACATCTTGTGATATTTGATCTGAAATTGAAAATTGTAGCTATTGGAAACCCATGAGCGAACCATATATATATTGGTAGGATATGGCATGCACCCCCTTCAAGGCTTGACTCCTTGGTAAAACCTTTTTTCAACTTTATTCCCCTCCCTCCTATTGTGTGAAACTCCCACACTTCTAACTCCCATCTGAATCGGACACCGAACGGTATTGGACACCCGGTACAAAATCTGTCTTCCTAACCCCCTTCCACCCATCACCACACCCTATGGCTGTTACATAATTGTTTTTCACTGCAAAAGACGACGAGCAGCCAAATTGCTGGCTGGAGCCATGTAACCAAGTCCAACTGTCCAAGTACAAATAACACGCTGGGTCTTTTGTTACAGCCCTGTGATAGCAAAATATTATTAGGAACCCCCTATACACCCGTCATGCCAAATGGTGTGCCCTACCGCTATCTAGAACACAAGTTGCACTGGCACTACAAAAGGTTGACTAGCAGTACAACGCAAGTTGACTAGTAGTACAACACAAGTTGACTAGCAGTACAACACAAGTTGGCTAGCACTGCAACAAAAGTTGGCTAGCAGATAAGTAGACTAACAGACAAATGGTGCGTACAAATACAACTGGACTCCTCTCATTGTGACACAACTCAACAGGCTGAAACAGCCTTGCAAACACTTTAGGCACATTTCAGGAGATCAGGAATGTAGAATTTGATTCCTAGTAGAAAAACGGCTGGAGCAGGCTGGTGCAGCCTTGCAGGTACATAGGACACATTTCAGAATATCAGGAATGCAGAATTTGATTCCTAGTAGAAACACAACTAAAATAGGCTGGTGCAGCCTTGCAGATACTCAGGACACATGTCAGAATATCAGGAATGTAGAGCTTGATTCAGAGTAGATTAGTGGGCAGCATAAGGTCATGCCCTGTTCTTGGCTTCGTGACATAGAGAAACTATCATTTCTGGAAACTTTATAATCTGCTTGGTGTTCTCCCTGGTTTCCATGCGTATCGCACGGGGGGACTTGGAGTTGGAAGACGGTGAGCAGCCCAGAGTTGGCTGAAAAACCAAGCAACCATCAAATTCAATGGTGACGCAGAAGCCACAACAAGGGGGTGTAACTACACATCTAAGTTTCTATCTAACTATGCAAATCATGACAGCCCATGGTGTGCCAAAACACAGTCAGTTATGTTAATTGGTACTGTGCTGGTGCATACCATCCGCTTCGTATGCTCCTTGGATTCCGTGCGTAAGGCACGAGGGGACTTAGGATTGGAAGAGATTTGGCTGAACAACCACATAACAATCCAATAGACCGATAGCATCTCAGCCCATGGGGCGCATCAACACAGTTCGGAAAGCCTCTTAACACCGCCTGATGCAAATGAACACAGTTCATGAATCAGCGGTCCATGAATCAACAGCCAGATAAACGAAAGTCCATGAATCATCACAGTCCATGAAACAACAGTCCATCAATCGACAGCCAGTTAATCAAAATTCCATGAATCATGACAGTCCATGAATCGACAGTTAGTCAGTCACCAGTCAGTCAGTCAGTCAGTCAGTCAGTCAGTCAGTCAGTCAGTCAGTCAATCGACAGTCATTGACCAACTGCTAACACAGTCCATGGTGCGCATCACCACTCGGTGATGTGGATCAACACACACGCTTGGAATTCCCTCTGAGTGGATGACCCCTCGTGGAATGGTCACTGTCATGGTTTCAGAGAGCTCTAGGGCGGCCGCAGCCTTTTGGTTGCAGCAGTACAAACAACCGCAGCCTATTGGTTGCAGCAGTTCCAACAACCGCAGCCTGTTGGTTGCAGCAGTACGAACAACCGCAGCCTATTGGCTGCAGCAGTCATACAAACACATGACTTCAATATATTATAAACAAAACATTCAACAACAAGACTTGCACAGCTGACTGTCCCAGGATTGCAGAATACACCACCATTGATTATTAAGACCACCATAAAAAGGCGCACCAAGTTGACTGGCCAATTTACAAGCTGGGGTCCTAACCAGGATTCAGACAGCTACCCAAAGTTCTCAGTACTATTGTATCAGTAGTACTTTATCAGCAATACTACATCAGTAATACAGAATCAGTAATACTACATCAGTAATACTACATCAGTCGTGCTACATCAGTAGTACAACACCAGTGGTATTACATCAGCAATACTACATCAGTATTACTATACCTGTAATGTTTTATCATCATGGTACGCGCTTGAGGCTGTCAATTACCCCCAAGCCACCAAGAATCAACAGAAACTGAGCCCTTGTTGTGCTATGGTGAGCCGGGAGAGGAGAGGTGCGGTAGACTAAAAGCAAACACGCTATGGTCCCCATCAAGGAAAGGTACCGGAGTCTCTACGTAGAACGATGGTGCTCCTAGTAGACTTCAGTATGCTCCTAGTAGACTTCAGTATGCTCCTAGTAGACTTCAGTATGCTCCTATCAGCTTTCTAGGGGCAAAAAAGCAATCCCCAAAGGCCCTAACGTAGCACCCCCAAATACCGAGGTTCGTCATGTAGCACTTGTGTCACAAGTAGCACCTCCAAGAAAACCCTGGTCTCCACAGATGGTGGCCAACGCGCAAGCTATGTGGGCATTGTTATATTCCACCACAGCTTATATTTTGGAATATGCGTAGCAGCTTCTAGGCAGCTCCCTTTCCCCGTCCTTGAGCCAGCCCCGAGGCTAGCTCGTACGCCTGAAAGCTGACATGGCAGACATTCCAATATAGCTGAAAGCATTGGGCTCAAGCCAGTGCATGGCTAGTGGCGCTGACAGGAAGCTGCTATGCGTAGCCAATCAACGAAACAGTGGTCTTCATTGTATTGGCCGCAAGGCTTTGGAAAGCCCACCAGCCACAAATGTTCGGTCAACATGGACGTCTGCAGAAGCACCGGGTAGATGTGTAGGCAGCGCTCTCTGTGGTGCAGCAACATGGAGAGGAGGGGTTAAATGTTTTGCAAAGAAGACTAGAATCTGAGAATGGAGACAGGCGGTTGGGAACAGCCCCATGTGGTGCAGCAACATGGAGAGGAAGGGTTCAATGTTTTGCAAATATAAATAGGATCTGAGAATGGAGACAGGCGTTTGGGAACGGCCCCATGTGGTGCAGCAATATGGAGAGGAGGGGTTCAATGTTTTGCAAATATAAATAGGATCTGAGAATGGAGACAGGCGGTTGGGGACAGCTCTCTGTGGTGCAGCAACATGGACAGGAGGGGTTAAATGTCTTGCAATAATGAGAAGGATGTGAGAATGGAGACAGGCGGTTGGGAACAGCCCCATGTGGTGCAGCAACATGCAGAGGAGGGGTTTAATGTCTTGCAATTATGAAAAGGATGTGAGAATGGAGACAGGCGGTTGGGGACAGCTCTCTGTGGTGCAGCAACATGGACAGGAGGGGTTAAATGTCTTGCAATTATGAAAAGGATGTGAGAATGGAGACAGGCGGTTGGGAACAGCCCCATGTGGTGCAGCAACATGCAGAGGAGGGGTTAAATGTCTTGCAATTATGAAAAGGATGTGAGAATGGAGACAGGCGCTTGGGGACAGCTCTCTGTGGTGCAGCAACATGGAGAGGAGGGTTTAAATGTCCTGTAATTATGAAAAGGATGTGAGAATGGAGACAGGCGGTTGGGAACAGCCCCATGTGGTGCAGCAACATGGAGAGGAGGGGTTCAACGTTTTGCAAATCAGACTAGAATCTGACAATTGGGACAGGCGGTTGGGAACAGTCTCATGTGGTGCAGCAACATAGAGAGGAGGGGTTAAATGTTTAGCACATATGAATGGGGAACGGCAACTAATATTAGTGTTTGAAAAACTAATATTAACTCATTTTATTACAGTGTCACAATCATATTGGTGTTTCAAATAAATTCAAAATTCTGGTGAGACGGCTGGTATTTATTCACTAATATTATATAACACAGCCGACCCCTACATATGAAGAGGATCTGAGAATGGAGGCAGGCGGTTGGGAATAGCCCCATGTGATGCAGCAACATTGAGAGGAGGGGTTCAATGTTTTGCAAATATAAATAGGATAGGAGAATGGGAGAGTAGGGGAATGGGAGAATAGGAGAATGCAGACAGGCGTTTGGGAACGGCCCCTTGTGGCGCACCAACATGGTGTGTAGGGGTTGTGTGCAAAACCCAAACCCTACATATACTGGTGTGCCACGCATCTCAATATTGCCCCCCCCACCCCCGCCCCCGGGACAGTATAGCCTCCTTCCGTTTTTCTCTTCTCACCTCTGAACCCTCCTACAGGAACCCAGTTGATTTCAGGATGGCTTTTCAATTCCCCAGCCAATCTCTCTAAACATCTATTTAAATGTATATTGATGTGCCATGCAGGTGCCATGCATCTCATTATTCCCTCCCCCCCCCCCCCACCCCCCGGGACAGTACAGCCTTCCTTCCGTTATTCCCCTCCCACCTCTGAGCCCTCCTCCAGGAAGCCAGTTGATTTCTGGATGGCATTTCGAGTCCCCAGCCAATCTCTTGTATTTGTATGTATATTGATGTGCCATGCAACGCATTATTGCCCCCCCCCCCCCCCCCCCCCCCCCCCCCCCCCTCCCTCTCCCTCTCTGAGACAGTACAGCCCTCCTTCCGTCATTCCCCTCTCACCTCTGAACCTTCCTCCAAGAAGCCAGTTGATTTCAGGATGGCATTTCGAGTCCCAAGCCAATCTCTTGTATTATATGTATATTGATGTGCCATGCAACGCATTATTGCCCCCCCCCCCCCCCCCCCCCCCTCCCTCTCTGAGACAGTACAGCCCTCCTTCCGTCATTCCCCTCTCACCTCTGAACCTTCCTCCAAGAAGCCAGTTGATTTCTGGATGGCATTTCGAGTCCCCAGCCAATTTCTTGTATTCATATGTATATTGATGTGCCATGCAACGCATTATTGCCCCCCCCCCCCTCCCTCTCTGAGACAGTACAGCCCTCCTTCCATCATTCCCCTCTCACCTCTGAACCTTCCTCCAAGAAGCCAGTTGATTTCAGGATGGCATTTCGAGCCCTCAGCCGATCTCGCTTCATGCTAGCTAGACTCTCTCCCGTTGCCAGAGAGAACGCGAACCCTTGTGTAGTGGCCATGCTTTGGCTTAGCTCGTGAGGGGGCACGAATGTGGAGCCTGTTGGAGGATCTACATATTCACCTCCTGGCTGAGCTGCAGGCGAGGCACTCATATTCTTTATTTGGATATGCATGGGAATGTTGACGGGTACTGACGAGCCCTGCATTGAAAAAAGAGGGGATATGTTAAGTGCGAGGGGGGGGCAGAAATAAAATTCTCAGACCCCACGCGCTTTTTTCCTACAGAGGGCTCCCCCCCCGCTCCAGAACCCACTTGAAGGCCATTATCTCCCCCCACAATAATAATTAGGGGGTCAAAGTTTGATGCATTTCGTAAAGCTTGAAAAGGCCCATCTACTGGTGCTGGTCCCATAACCATGCGCCATATGTGGGGCAAGAAAAAGCAAATCAGACAATACAATCAGTTTGTGGGCACGCAGACAAAGTGCCATCATAACCATCAATGTTACATGAGAGTTAGGGCCTGGGGTTTAGGGCAATTTCTTCATTTCCAACTCGGTGTAGACATATATTTTTGGGGTTGCGGGTTCGATGCTGGTGGGTGCTGGTGCTGGTGAATATTGGTGTGTGGGGGGGGTATAGGTGGTGCTGGTGCTTGCTGGGGTGGTGGGGTGGTGGTGGTGGTGGTGGTGGTGGTGGTGGTGGTGGTGGTGGTGGGTGGTGGGGTGTGTGTGAGGGGGGGGGGGGGGGGGGGGGGGGGGGCTAGTAGCACCAATGGAGACTGGTCTTTAGTAGAGAAACAACCCATTTCCACTCCCATGTCATTCTGTGGGCTATGAGAAAAACACCCCCACAAGAATATTTACTTGCATGCACACACTCCAATCCTATACTCTGGAAACCTACAATCTTGCGTTCAAAACACCATCATCCCAGTGTGCGCTACCCCCACCCTAGTCCACAGCTACAAACCATATCTGGCCATGGCCATCATAATCACACACAGTGAGACTATTTTCCCTACATATATTGTGGTTAGCAAACTTCGGCGCATTAACAATGCCCCCCGCTCCCGCCCTCTTACCATTCTGATATTGGACCTGACAGGCATGCTGCCTGCTACTGCCAGAGTTCGGAAACAATCGCTACCAAGTCCTCCATCGTCTTCAAGGCCCGTTCCTTCATCATCTTCCACCTCAGAATAACCGTTGGCTTTTGAAAGCTGCTGAGCAGCTTTCATACCTGCACTTGCACCTGCAACAAGAATATGAGTTTTAGCATTTACCTCCTACTATCGAGAATCTAGATCCAGGAGTGGTTAGAGAGGGTGGGCTACACGGAGGGGTTCGCCTTGTAAACGCTGTAATAGGCATATTGTTTGAAACATTAAATACAGATAAAAAAACTGCTTTGATTTGACATGGACTGAAATAAAGTTGATTGATATGGAACAGTGCCTATTTAAGCACAGTCAGACAGCATGAAGAAGAAGAACAAGGACGTCCTAAGCAGAAGATGATTAATACATTATCAGTGACAGAGCAGATTCCAGTTAGTTAGGAAGAAATTAGCCATCAAATATTCCTGTTGTTCATCAGCAGTACTAGCTCCATGATGCTAGCTCACGGACGCTGTGGCAGTAACAATACGAAGCCGGCTTTCCAGGAGGCTATCATGCCGAAGCAACCAGCATAATTTTGTTGGCGATCATTGTACTAAACTCTTAGCCCAATTTCTTTGTCGGTCTGCTTCAAGCCCTACAAATAATGCTACCATACTATTTCGAACATGTGCTCGCGTACTTCTATTAAACAAGCTTCCGAACCATGATGTGACAAGTTCGCGGCACCGACAGAACAATTGTGCGACATAAACGAGATAAGAGAAAGGAATTGGCGACAAAATCGGGAGGGGGCGATTCATGTAGCCACAAGGCCAAAAGAAGCTTGAAGAAAAGTGAACAAGGACAACGGGGCACAGCCGGTTTGCATCTTCATAAATTAAGCCGAGATACTCACCAATACCTATACTGTGGCGGGGTGCCATTGCGTCCTCCTCGAAATCGGAAGACTCGCGGTCGTTATCTGAGTTGGATCCTTTATTACGTTCCTCCTCATCGCTTTGGTCTGCGTCTCGCGAATAAGAGGTCTTGCTCGGCAAAT
>JACBWV010000626.1:22161549-22184327 GCA_013435795.1 Chlamydomonas sp. ICE-L
GGCTACAAGAAGGTGATAAAGACAGATTGTGGCACCAAATATGGGTGTGCTGTACTGTGCTGTCCTGTACTACGTTGTGTGTGTTGCCCTGTGTTGCCCTGTACCTGTGCTGTGTTGTTTGTGTGTGCTGTGTCTGCTGTGTTGTGTTTGTTTGTGTCGTGTAGATGTACATAGCTCATAGGGCTACAAGAAGGTGATAAGACAGATTGTGGCACCAAATATGTTGTGCTGTACTGTGCTGTCCTGTACTACGTTGTGTGTGTTGCCCTGTCTGCTGCTGTGTGTGCTGTGTTGTTTGTGTGTGCTGTCTGTGCTGTGTTGTGTTGTTTGTGTCGAGTTAGATGTACAAGCTATAGGGCTACAAAAGAAGGTGATAAAGACAGATTGTGGCACCAAATATGTGTGTGCTGTACTGTGCTGTCCTGACTACGTTGTGTGTGTGCCCTGTGTTGCCCTGTACTGTGCTGTGTGTGCTGTGTTGTTTGTGTGTGCTGTCTGTGCTGTGTTGTGTTGTTTGTGTCGAGTTAGGTACATAGTCATGGGCTACAAGAAGGTGTCAAGACAGATTGTGGCACCAAATAGTGTGTGCTGTACTGTGCTGTCCTGTACTACGTTGTTGTGTGTTGCCCTGTACTGTGTGTGTGTGCTGTGTTGTTTGTGTGTGCTGTACTGTGTTGTGTGTTTGTGTCGAGTTAGATGTACATAGCTCATAGGCTCAAGAAGGTGATAGACAGATTGTGGCACCAAATATGTGTGTGCTGTACTGTGCTGTCCTGTACTACGTGTGTGTGTTGCCCTGTGTGCCCTGTAGTGCTGTGTGTGCTGTGTGTTTGTGTGTGCTGACTGTGCTGTGTGTGTTGTTTGTGTCGAGTTAATGTACATAGCTCATAGGGCTACAAGAAGGTGATAAGACAGATTGTGGCACCAAATATGTGTGTGCTGTACTGTGCTGTCCTGTACTACGTGTGGTGTTGCTGTGTTGCCCTGTACTGTGCTGTGTGTGCTGTTTGTTTGTGTGTGCTGTACTGTGCTGTGTTGTTGTTGTTTGTGTCGTGAGTTAGATGTACATAGCTCATAGGGCTACAAGAAGGTGATAGACAGATTGTGGCACCAAAATGTGTGTGCTGTACTGTGCTGTCTGTACAGTTGTGTGTTGCCCTGTGTTGCCCTGTACTGTGCTGTGTGTGCTTGTTGTTTGTGTGTGCTGTACTGTGCTGTGTTGTGTTGTTGTGTCGGTTAGATGTACATAGCTCATAGGGCTACAAGAAGGTGATAAGACAGATTGTGGCACCAATATGTGTGTGCTGTACTGTGCTGTCCTGTACTACGTTGTGTGTGTTGCCCTGTGTTGCCCTGTACGTGCTGTGCTGTGTTGTTTGTGTGCTGTCTGTGCTGTGTTGTGTTGTTTGTGTCGAGTTAGATGTACAAGCTCATAGGGCTACAAGAAGGTGATCAAGACAGATTGTGGCACCAATATGTGTGTGCTGTACTGTGCTGTCCTGTCTACGTGTGTTGTTGCCCTGTGTTGCCCTGTACTGTGCTGTGTGTGTGTTTTGTGTGTGTGTGTCTGTGCTGTGTTGTGTTGTTTGTGTCGAGTTAGATGTACATAGCTCATAGGGCTACAAGAAGGTGATAAGACAGATTGTGGCACAAATATGTGTGTGCTGTACTGTGCTGTCCTGTACTACGTTGTGTGTGTGCCCTGTGTTGCCCTGTACTGTGTGTGTGGTGTGTGTTTTGTTTGTGTCTGTCGTGCTGTGTTGTGTTGTTTGTGTCGAGGTAGATGTACATAGCTCATAGGGCTACAAGAAGGTGGATCAAGACAATTGTGGCACCAAATGTGTGTGCTGTCTGTGCTGTCCTGTACTAAGTTGTGTGTGTTGCCCTGTGTTGCCCTGTACTGTGCTGTGTGTGCTGTGTTGTTTGTGTGTGCTGTACTGTGCTGTGTTGTGTTGTTTGTGTCGAGTTAGATGTACTAGCTCATAGGGCTACAAGAAGGTGATAAAGACAGATTGTGGCACCAAATATGTGTGTGCTGTACTGTGCTGTCCTGTACTACGTGTGTGTGTTGCCCTGTGGCCCTGTACTGTGCTGGTGTGCTGTGTTGTGTGGGCTGTGCTGTGCTGTGTGGTTGTGTTGTGTCGAGTTAGATGTACAAGCTCATAGGGGCCAAGAAGGTGATAAAGACAGATTGTGGCACCAAATATGTGTGTGCTGTACTGTGCTGTCCTGTACTACGTTGTGTGTGTTGCCCTGTGTTGCCCTGTACTGTGCTGGTGTGCTGTGTTGTGTGTGTGCTGTACTGTGCTGTGTTGTGTTGTTTGTGTCGAGTTAGATGTACAAGCTCATAGGGCTACAAGAAGGTGAAAAGACAGATTGTGGCACCAAATATGTGTGTGCTGTACTGTGTGTCTGTACTACGTTGTGTGTTGTGCCCTGTGTTGCCCTGTACTGTGCTGGTGCGTGTTGTTTGTGTTTGCTGTCGTGCTGTGTTGTGTTGTTTGTGTCGAGTTAGAGTACATAGCTCATAGGGCACAAGAAGGTGGTAAGACAGATGTGGCACCAAATATGTGTGTGCTGTACTGTGGTCCTGTACTACGTTGTGTGTGTTGCCCTGTTGTTGCTGTGTGTGCTGTGTTGTTTGTGTGTGCTGTACTTGTGTGTTGTGTTGTTTGTGTCGAGTTAGATGTACATAGCTCATAGGGCTACAAGAAGGTGATAAGACAGATTGTGGCACCAAATATGTGTGTGCTGTACTGTGCTGTCCTGTACTACGTTGTGGTTGTTGCCCTGTGTTGCCCTGTACTGTGCGTGGTGGCTGTGTTGTTTGTGTGTGCTGTACTGTGCTGTGTTGTGTTGTTTGTGTCGAGTTAGAGTACATAGCTCATAGGGCTACAAGAAGGTGGTAAGACAGATTGTGGCACACATATGTGGGTTGCTGTACTGTGCTGTCCTGTACTAGTTGTGTGTGTTGCCCTGTGTTGCCCTGTATGTGCTGGTGTGCTGTGTTGTTTGTGTGTGTGTCTGTTGTGGTTGTGTTGTTTGTGTCGAGTTAATGTACATAGCTCATAGGCTACAAGAAGGTGATAAAGAAAGATTGTGGCACCAAATATGTGTGTGCTGTACTGTGCTGTCTGTACTACGTTGTTGTGTTGCCCTGTGTTGCCCTGTACTGTGCTGTGTGTGCTGTGTTGGGTGTGCTGTACTGTGCTGTGTTGTGTTGTTTGTGTCGAGTTAGACGTACATAGCTCATAGGGCTACAAGAAGGTGGTCAAGACAGATTGTGGCACCAAATATGTGTGTGCTGTACTGTGCTGTCCTGTACTACGTTGTGTGTGTTGCCCTGTGTTGCCCTGTACTGTGCTGTGTGTGCTGTGTTGTTTGTGTGTGCTGTACTGTGCTGTGTTGTGTTGTTTGTGTCGGAGTTAGATGTACATAGCTCATAGGGCTACAAGAAGGTGATAAAGACAGATTGTGGCACCAAATTGTGTGTGCTGTACTGGTGCTGTCCTGTACTACGTTGTGTGTGTTGCCCTGTGTTGCCCTGTACTGTGCGTGTGTTGTTTGTGTGTGTTTTCTGTGCTGTGTTGTGTTGTTTGTGTCGAGTTAGATGTACATAGCTCATAGGGCTACAAGAAGGTGATAAGACAGATTGTGCACCAAATAGTGTGTGCTGTACTGTGCTGTCCTGTACTACGTGTGTGTGTTGCCCTGTGTTCCCTGTACTGTGTGTGTGTGCTGTGTTGTGTGTGTGTGCTCTGTGCTGTGTTGTGTTGTTTGTGTCGGTTAGATGTACATAGCTCATAGGGCTACAAGAAGGTGATAAGACAGATTGTGGCACCAAAATGTGTGTGCTGTACTGTGTGTCCTGTACTACGTTGTGTGTGTTGCCCTGTGTGCCCTGTACTGTGCTGTGTGTGCTGTGTGTTTGTGTGTGCTGTACTGTGCTGTGTTGTTGTTGTTTGTGTCGGTTAGATGTACATAGCTCATAGGGCTCAAGAAGGTGATAAGACAGATGTGGCACCAAATAGTGTGTGCTGTACTGTGCTGTCCTGTACTACGTTGTGTGTGTTGCCCTGTGTTGCCCTGTACTGTGCGTTGTTGTGTTGTTTTTGTGTGTTGCTGTGCTGTGTTGTGTTGTTTGTGTCGAGTTAGATGTACATAGCTCATAGGGCTACAAGAAGGTGATAAAGACAGATTGTGGCACCAAATATGTGTTGCTGTACTGTGCGTCTGTACTACGTGTGTGTGTTGCCTGTGTTGCCCTGTACTGTGCGTGTGTGCTGTGTTGTTTGTGTGTTTGTGTGTGTGTTGGTTGTTGTGTCGAGTTAGATGTACATAGCTCATAGGGCTACAAGAAGGTGATAAAGACAAGTTGTGGCACCATATGTGTGGTGCTGTATGTGCTGTCCTGTACTACGTTGTGTGTGTTGCCCTGTGTTGCCTGTACTGTGCTGTGTGTGTGTGTTGTGTGTGTGCTGTACTGTGCTTGTTGTGTTGTTTGTGTCGAGTTAGATGTACATAGCTCATAGGGCTACAAGAAGGTGATAAGACAGATTGTGGCACCAAATATGTGTGTGCTGACTGTGCTGTCCTGTACTACGTGTGTGTTGTTGCCCTGTGTTGCCGTTACGTGCTGTGTGTGTGTGTTGTTGTGTGTGCTGTCTGTGCTGTGTTTGTTGTGTGTCGAGTTAGATGTACATAGCTCATAGGGCTACAAGAAGGTGACAAGACAGATTGTGGCACCAATATGTGTGTGCTGTACTGTGCTGTCCTGTACTACGTGTGTGCTGTGTTGCCCTGTACTGTGCTGTGTGTGCTGTGTTGTTTGGTGTGTGCTGCTGTGCGTGTTGTGTTGTTTGTGTCGAGTTAGATGTACATCGTCATAGGGTACAAGAAGGTGATAAAGACAGATGTGGCACCAAATATGTGTGTGCTGTATGTGCTGTCCTGTACTACGTTGTGTGTGTTGCCCTGTGTTGCCCTGTACTGTGCTGTGTGTGCTGTGTGTTGTGTGTGCTGTACTGTGTGTGTTGTGTTGTTGTGTCGAGTTAGAGTACATAGCTCATAGGGCCAAGAAGGTGGATAAGACAGATTGTGGCACCAAATATGTGTGTGCTGTACTGTGCTGTCCTGTACTAGTTGTGTGTGTTGCCGTACTGTGCGTGTGTGCTGTGTTGTTTGTTGTGTGCTGTACTGTGCTGTGTGTGTGTGTTTGTGTCGGTTAGATGTACATAGCTCATAGGGCTACAAGAAGGTGATAGACAGATTGTGGCACCAAATATGTGTGTGCTGTACTGTGCTGTCCTGTACTACGTGTGTGTGTTGCCCTGTACTTGCTGTGGTGCTGTGTTGTTGTGTGTGTGCTGTCTGTGTTGTGTTGTTTGTGTCGAGTTAGATGTAAATAGCTCATAGGGCTACAAGAAGGTGATAAGACAGATTGTGGCACCAAATATGTGTGTGTGTACTGTGCTGTCCTGTACTACGTGTGTGTGTTGCCCTGTGTTGCCCTGTACGTTGCTGTGGTGTGTGTTGTTTGTGTGTGTGTCTGTGCTGTGTTGTGTTGTTTGTGTCGAGTTAGAGTACATAGCTCATAGGGCTACAAGAAGGTGGTCAAGACAGAATTGTGGCACCAAATATGTGTGTGCTGTACTGTGCTGTCCTGTACTACGTGTGTGTGTTGCCCTGTGTTGCCCTGTACTGTGCTGTGTGTGCTGTGTTGTTTGTGTGTGCTGTACTGTGCTGTGTTGTGTTGTTTGTGTCGAGTTAGATGTACATAGCTCATAGGGCTACAAGAAGGTGATAAGACAGATTGTGGCACCAAATATGTGTGTGCTGTACGTTGCTGTCCTGTACTACGTTGTGTGTGTTGCCCGTGTTGCCCTGTACTGTGCTGTGTGTGCTGTGTGTTTTTGTGTGCTGTCTGTGCTGTGTTGTGTTGTTTGTGTCGAGTTAGATGTACATAGCTCATAGGGCTAAAAGAAGGTGATAAAGACAGATTGTGGCACCAAATATGTGTGTGCTGTACTGTGCTGTCCGTACTACGTTGTGTGTGTTGCCTGTGTTGCCCTGTACTGTGCTGTGTGTGCTGGTTTTGTGTGGCTGTACTGTGCTGTGTTGTGTTGTTTGTGTCGTTAGATGTACATAGCTATAGGGCTACAAGAAGGTGATAAAGACAGATTGTGGCACCAAATATGTGTGTGCTGTACTGTGCTGTCCTGTACTACGTTGTGTGTGTTGCCCGTGTGCCCTGTACTGTGCTGTGTGTGCTGTGTTGTTGTGTGTGCTGTACTGTGCTGTGTTGTTTTGTGTTCGAGTTAGATGTACATAGCTCATAGGGCTACAAGAAGGTGATAAGACAGATGTGGCACCAAATATGTGTGTGCTGTACTGTGCTGTCCTGTACTACGTTGTGTGTGTTGCCCTGTGTTGCCCTGTACTGTGCTGTGTGTGCTGTGTGTTTGTGTGTGCGTACTGTGCTGTGTTGTGTTGTTTGTGTCGGTTAGATGTACATAGTCATAGGGCTAAAGAAGGTGATAAAGACAGATTGTGGCACAATATGTGTGTGCTGTACTGTGCTGTCTGTACTACGTTGTGTGTGTTGCCCGTGTTGCCCTGTACTGTGCTGTGTGTTTGTTTTGTTTGTGTGTGCTGTGTGCTGTGTTGTGTTGTTTGTGTCGAGTAGATGTACATAGCTCATAGGCTACAAGAAGGTGATCAAGACAGATGTGGCACCAAATATGTGTGTGCTGTACTGTGCTGTCCTGTACTACGTTGTGTGTGTTGCCCTGTGTTGCCCTGTATGTGCTGTGTGCTTGTGTTGTTGTGTGTGCTGTCTTGCTGTGTTGTGTTGTTTGTGTCGAGTTAGATGTATAGCTCATAGGGCTACAAGAAGGTGATAAGACAGATGTGGCACCAAATATGTGTGTGCTGTACTGTGCTGTCCTGTACTACGTGTGTGTGTTGCCCGTGTTGCCCGTACTGTGCTGGTGTGTGTGTGTTTGTGGTGCTGTGCTGTGTGTGTTGTTGTGTTGTGTCGAGTTAGATGTACATAGCTCATAGGGCTACAAGAAGGTGATAAAGACAGATTGTGGCACCAAATATGTGTGTGCTGTACTGTGCTGTCCTGTACTACGTGTGTGTGTTGCCCTGTGTTGCCTGTATGTGCTGTGTGTGCTGTGTTGTTGTGTGTGCTGTCTGTGCTGTGTGTGTTGTTTGTGTCGAGTTAGAATACATAGCTCATAGGGCTACAAGAAGGTGATAAAGACAGATTGTGGCACCAAATATGTGTGTGCTGTACGTGGCTGTCCTGTACTACGTTGTGTGTGTTGCCCTGTGTTGCCCTGTACTGTGCTGTGTGTGCTGTGTGTTTTGTGTGTGTACTGTGCGTGTTGTGTTGTTTGTGTCGAGTTAGAGTACATAGCTCATAGGGCTACAAGAAGGTGAAAGAAAGATTGTGGCACCAAATATGTGTGTGCTGTACTGTGCTGCTGTACTACGTGTGTGTTGCCTGTGTTGCCCTGTACTGTGCTGTGTTTGCTGTGTTGTTTGTGTGTGCTGTACTGTGCTGTGTTGTGTGTTTGTGTCGAGTTAGATGTACATAGCTCATAGGGCTACAAGAATGATAAAGACAGATTGTGGCACCAAATATGTGTGTGCTGTACTGTGCTGTCCTGTACTACGTGTGTGTGTTGCCCTGTGTTGCCCTGTACTGTGCTGTGTGTGCTGTTGTTTGTGTGTGCTGTCTGTGCTGTGTGTGTTGTTTGTGTCGAGTTAGAGTACATAGCTCATAGGGCTACAAGAGGTGTAAGACAGATTGTGGCACCAAATATGTGTGTGCTGTACTGTGCTGTCCTGTACTACGTTGTGTGTGTTGCCCTGTGTTGCCCTGTACTGTGCTGTGTGTGCTGTGTTGTTGTGTGTGCTGTACTGTGCTGTGTTGTGTTGTTTGTGTCGAGTTAGATGTACATAGCTCATAGGGCTACAAGAAGGTGATAAAGACAGATTGTGGCATTTAATATGTGTGTGCTGTACTGTGCTGTCCTGTACTACGTTGTGTGTGTTGCCCTGTGTTGCCCTGTACTATGCTGTGTTGTTTGTGTGTGCTGTGCTGTGCTGTGTTGTGTTGTTTGTGTCGAGTTAGACTGACAAGCATAGGGCTACAAGGAAGGTGATAAAGACAGATTGTAACGATTGTGGCACCAAATATGTGTGTGCTGTACGGTGCTGTTACCTGTTTACTAAGGGGGTGTTGCCCTGCAGAGTTGCCCGTACTGTGCTGTGTGTGCTGTGTTGTTGTGTGTGCTGTCTAATGTGCTGTGTTGTGTGTTTGTGTCGAGTTAGATTTTTGTACATAGCTCATAGGCGAACAAGAAGTGATCAAGACAGATTGTGGGCCCACAAAAATGTGTGTGCTGTACTGTGCTGTCCTGAAACATACGTTTGTGTTGTGGTGAATTTCTGGCCTGTTGCACCTGTGTGCCCTGTTCTGTGCTGTGTGTGGCAGTGTTGTGTGTTGTGTGATGTACTGTGCTGTGTTGTGTTGTTTGGCGAGGTAGTAATGTACATAGCTCATTAGGGCCTACATAGAACTTTTTTGGGATCAAGACTAGATTGTGGCCCCAAATATGCGTGTGCCTGTACTGTGCTGTCCTGATACTACGTGGCGTGTTGCCCGGTTGTTCTCATGTACTGTGCTGTGTGTGTTTTTTGGGTGTGCTGTGCTGTGGTTAGGTGTGTGATGTAGAGTTAGATGTTACATAGCTCTAGGGCTACAAGAAGGTGATACATGACAGATTCGTGGCACTCAAATAGTGTTGGTGCTGTACTGTGTGTCCTGTCGTACTCATTGGTGTGTTGAACGTGTTGCCCTGTACTGTGCTGTGTTGTGTTTATTGTGTGTGCTGTGCTGTGTGTGTTGTTGTGTCGAGTTAGATGTACAAGCTCAGGGGCTAAAGAAGGTGATAAAGAAGATTGTGGCACCAAGTATGTGCGTGCTGTACTGTGCTGTCACTGAACGTTGTGCGTGTGCCTTGTTGCCCTGTACTGTGCTGTGTGGGGGGGGGGATTGTGGTACTGTACGTGGGTGCTGTACTGTGCTGTGTTGGTTGTTTTGTCGAGTTAGACGTACATAGCGCAAGGGCGACTAGAAGGGATAAAGACAGATCGTGGCATTAATACTGTGTGTGCATGTACGTGCTGTCCTGTACTACGTTGTGAGTGTTCTGACCATGTGTTGACCTGTACTATGCTGTGTTGTTGTTTGTTGTGTGTGCTGTGTTGTGTTGTTTGTGTCGAGCAGATGTTACATAGCTCATAGGGTCTATAAAAAGGTGATAACGGCACAGATTGTGGCAACACACAAATATGTGTGTGCTGTGTTTTGTTACGGTGCTGTCCTGTACTACGTTGTGTGTGTGCCCATGTGTTGCCCTTAGTGGAATGGTGCTGCTGTGTTGTTTGTGTGTGCTGTACTGTGTGCTGTGTGTGTTGTTGTGTCGAGTTAGAGTAAATAGCTCATAGGGCACAGAAGGTGGACAAGACAGATTGGTGGCACCAAAAATATGGTGTTGCTGTACTTGCCGTCCTGTACTACGTTGTTGTGTGTGCCCTGTACTGTGCGGGGGTGTGTGCTGGTTGTCTTGTGTGTGCTGTACTGTGGGCTGTGTTGTTGTTTGCCGAGTGATGTACCAAGATCATAGGGCTACAAGAAGGGATAAAGACAGATTTTGCACCAACTATGTGTTGCTGTACTGTGACTGTCCTGTACAAGTTGTTTTGTGTGCCCTGTGTTGCCCTGTACTGTGCTGGTGTGCTTGTGTTGTTTGTGTGTTGCTGTTGTACTGTGGGTGTTGTGTTGGGTTGTGGACGTTAGACGTAATAGCTCATAGGGCACAAGAAGGTGGTCAAGGACAGATTTGTGGCCGGCACAAATATGTGTGTGCTGTACTGTGCTGTCTGTACTAGTGGTGTTGGGTGCACTGTACTGTGCTGTGTGTGCTGTGTTGTTTGAAGTGCTGTGCGTCGAATGTGCTTGTGTTGTTGCTGTTTGTGTCGTGTTAGACGTTACAAGCCTCATAGGGAACACAGAAGGTGGTCAAGACAGATTGTGGCCCAAATTGTGTGTGCTGTACGTGTTGTCTGTTTAACTACGTTGTGTCGTGTTCGTGCACCTGTACTGTGCTGGTGGTGTGTGTTGTTTGTGCGTTCTGTACTGTAGTGTGTTGTTGTGGCGAGTTAGATGTACAACGGCCATAGGGCTACAAGAAGGTTGATCAAGAAGATTGTTTGGCACCAAATAGGGTGTGCTGTACTGTGCTGCCCTGTTAATACGTGTGTGTGTGTGCCCTTGTTGCCTGTACTGTGCGTGTGTGCTGTGTTGTTGTGTGTGCGTACTGTGTGTTGTTGTGTTGTTGGTCGAGTTATTAGAAGTACATAGAGTTAGGGCTACAAGAAGGTGGTAAAGAAAGATTGTAGGCACCAAATATTGTGTGTGCAGGTTACTGTGCTGTCCAGAAAATACGTGGTGTGTGTTGCCCTGGTGTTGCCCTGTACTGTGGATGGGTGGAGTGTTGGTTGTGTGTGCTGTAGATTTACCGTGCTGTGTGTGTTGTTTGTGTCGAGGTTAGATGTAAATGCTCATAGGGCTACAAGAACGGCGATCAAGACAGATGTGGCACAAAATATGTGTACATGTGAGTGTACGTGCTGTCCTGAATAAGTTGTGTTGTGTTGCCCGTGTTGCCCTGTACGTGCTGTGTGTGCTGGGTTGTTTGGTGGTGATGACTGTGCTGTTTGTGTGTTTGTGTCGAGTAGATGTTTACATAAGATTCATAGGGCTGGCCTACAAGATTAGGTGATCAAGACAGATTGTGGCACAATATGTGTGTGCGGTATGTGCTGTCCTGTCCTACGTTATGTTTGTTGCCCTGTGTTGCCTGTACTGTGTCTGGTTGTGCTGTGTTGTTTTTGTGTGCTGTACTGTGTCTGTGTTGTGTTGTTTGTGTCGAGTTATGTAAGAGGGAAAACATAGCCTTATAGGGCTACAAGAAGGTGGTCAAGACAGATTGTGGCAAACCAAAATATGTGTGGTGCTGTACTGTGGGCTGTCCATGTACTACGTTGTGTGTGTTGAGGCGCTGTGGTTGCCCTGTACTGCTGGGGCTGTGTGTGCTGTGTTGTTTGTGTGGTGCTGTACTGTGCTGTGTTGTGTTGTTTAGGTGTCCGAGTTAGATGTACATAGCGTCATAGGGCTACAAGAAGGTGATGAAAGACAGATTGTGGCATCTAATATGTGTGTGCTGTACTGTGCTGTCCTGTACTACGTTGTGTGTGTTGCCCTGTGTTGCCCTGTACTATGCTGTGTTGTTTGTGTTGTTTGTGTGTGCTGTGTTGTGTTGTTTGTGTCGAGTTAGATGTACATAGCTCATAGGGCTACAAGAAGGTGATAAAGACAGATTGTGGCACCAAATATGTGTGTGCTGTACTGTGCTGTCCTGTACTACGTTGTGTGTGTTGCCCTGTGTTGCCCTGTACTGTGCTGTGTGTGCTGTGTTGTTTGTGTGTGCTGTACTGTGCTGTGTTGTGTTGTTTGTGTCGAGTTAGATGTACATAGCTCATAGGGCTACAAGAAGGTGATAAAGACAGATTGTGGCACCAAATATGTGTGTGCTGTACTGTGCTGTCCTGTACTACGTTGTGTGTGTTGCCCTGTGTTGCCCTGTACTGTGCTGTGTGTGCTGTGTTGTTGTGTGTGCTGTACTGTGCTGTGTTGTGTTGTTTGTGTCGAGTTAGATGTACATAGCTCATAGGGCTACAAGAAGGTGATAAAGACAGATTGTGGCACCAAATATGTGTGTGCTGTACTGTGCTGTCCTGTACTACGTTGTGTGTGTTGCCCTGTGTTGCCCTGTACTGTGCTGTGTGTGCTGTGTTGTTTGTGTGTGCTGTACTGTGCTGTGTTGTGTTGTTTGTGTCGAGTTAGATGTACATAGCTCATAGGGCTACAAGAAGGTGATCAAGACAGATTGTGGCACCAAATATGTGTGTGCTGTACTGTGCTGTCCTGTACTACGTTGTGTGTGTTGCCCTGTACTGTGCTGTGTGTGCTGTGTTGTTTGTGTGTGCTGTACTGTGCTGTGTTGTGTTGTTTGTGTCGAGTTAGATGTACATAGCTCATAGGGCTACAAGAAGGTGATAAAGACAGATTGTGGCACCAAATATGTGTGTGCTGTACTGTGCTGTCCTGTACTACGTTGTGTGTGTTGCCCTGTGTTGCCCTGTACTGTGCTGTGTGTGCTGTGTTGTTTGTGTGTGCTGTACTGTGCTGTGTTGTGTTGTTTGTGTCGAGTTAGACGTACATAGCTCATAGGGCTACAAGAAGGTGGTCAAGACAGATTGTGGCACCAAATATGTGTGTGCTGTACTGTGCTGTCCTGTACTACGTTGTGTGTGTTGCCCTGTGTTGCCCTGTACTGTGCTGTGTGTGCTGTGTTTGTTTTTGTGTGCTGTACTGTGCTGTGTTGTGTTGTTGTGTCGTAGTTAGATGTAGCATAGCTCATAGGGCTATCAAGAAGGTGATAAAGACAGATTGTGGGCACCAAATATGTGTGTGCTGTACTGTGCTGTCCTGTACTACGTTGTGTGTGTTGCCCTGTGTTGCCGCTGTACTGTGCTGTGTGTGCTGTGTTGTTTGGTGTGTGCTGTGCTGTGTTGTGTTGTTTGTGTCGAGTTAGAATGTACAGAGCTCATAGGGCTACAAGAAGGTGTCAAGACAGATTGTGGCACCAAATATGTGTGTGCTGTACTGTGCTGTCCTGTACTACGTTGTGTGTGGTGCCCTGTGTTGCCCTGTAACTGGTGCTGTGTGTGCTGTGTTGTTTGTGTGTGCTGTACTGTGCTGTGTTGTGTTGTTTGTGTCGGTTAGATGTACATAGCTCATAGGGGCTACAAGAAGGTGATAAAGACAGATTGTGGCACCAAATATGTGTGTGCTGTACTGTGCTGTCCTGAACTTACGTTGTGTGTTGTTGCCGCTGTGTTGCCTGTACTGTGGCTGTGTTGTGCTGTTGTTGTTTGTGTGTCTGTACTGTGGCTGTGTGTTGTGTTGTTTGTAGTCGAGTTAGATGTACATTAGCTCATAGGGGCTACATAGAAGTGTGATAAAGACAGATTGTGGCACTTAAATATGTGTGTGCTGTACTGTGCTGTCCTGTAACTACGTTGTGTGTGTTGCCCTGTGTTGCCCCTGTACTGTGGTGCTGTGTTTGTGTTGTTTGTGGTGTGCTGACTGTGCTGTGTTGTGTTGTTTGTGTCGAGTTAGATGTACATAGCTCATAGGGCTACAATAAGGTGATAAAGACAGATTGTGGCACCAAATATGTGTGTGCTGTACTGTGCTGTCCTGTACTACGTTGTGTGTGTTGCCCTGTGTGTGCCCTGTACTGTGCTGTAGTGCTGTGTTGTTTGTTGTTGCTGTGCTGGCGTGTTTGTTGTTTGTGTCGAGTTAGATGTACATAGCTCATAGGGCTACAAGAAGGTGATCAAGACAGATTGTGGCACAAATTGTGTGTGCTGTACTGGTGCTGTCCGGTACTACGTTGTGTGTGTTGCCCCTGTGTTGCCCTGTACTGTGCTGTGTGTTGCTGTGTTGTTTGTGTGTGCTGTGACTGTGCTGTGTGTGTTGTTTGTTGTCGGAGTTAGATGTACATAGCTCATAGGGCTACAAGAAGTGATAAAGGACAGATTGTGGCACCAAATATGTGTGTGCTGTACTGTGCTGTCCTGTACTACGTGTGTGTGTTGCCCTGTGTTGCCCTGTACTGTGCTGTGTTGCTGTTGTTGTTGTGTGTGTGTACTGTGCTGTGGTTGTGTTGTTTGTGTCGAGTTAGATGTACATAGCTCATAGGGCTACAAAGAAGGTGATAAAGACAGATTGTGGCACCAAATATGTGTGTGCTGTACTGTGCTGTCCTGTACTACGTTGTGGTGTGTTGCCCTGTGTTGCCCTGTACTGTGCTGTGTTGTTTGTGTGTGCTGTACTGTGCTGTGTTGTGTTGTTTGTGTCGAGTTAGATGTACATAGCTCATAGGGCTACAAGAAGGTGATCAAGACAGATTGTGGCACCAAATATGTGTGTGCTGTACTGTGCTGTCCTGTACTACGTTGTGTGTGTTGCCCTGTGTTGCCCTGTACTGTGCTGTGTGTGCTGTGTTGTTTGTGTGTGCTGTACTGTGCTGTGTTGTGTTGTTTGTGTCGAGTTAGATGTACATAGCTCATAGGGCTACAAGAAGGTGATAAAGACAGATTGTGGCACCAAATATGTGTGTGCTGTACTGTGCTGTCCTGTACTACGTTGTGTGTGTTGCCCTGTGTTGCCCTGTACTGTGCTGTGTTGTGTTGTTTGTGTGTGCTGTGCTGTGCTGTGTTGTGTTGTTTGTGTCGAGTTAGATGTACATAGCTCATAGGGCTACAAGAAGGTGATCAAGACAGATTGTGGCACCTAAATATGTGTGTGCTGTACTGTGCTGTCCTGTACTACGTTGTGTGGTGTTGCCCTGTGTTGCCCTTTACTATGCCTGTTGTTGTTTGTGTGTGCTGTGCTGTGGCTGTTTTGTGTTGTTTGTGTCGAGTTAGATTTACATAGCTCATAGGGCTACAAAAGGTGATACAAGACGAGATTGTGGCATCCAAATATTTGTGTGCTGTACTGTGCTGTCCTGTACTACGTTTGTGTTGTGTGGCCCTGTGTTGCCGCTGTCTGGGCTGTGTTGTGTTTTGTTTGTTTTTGGCTGTGCTGTGTTGTGTTGTTGTGTGTCTATTAATGTACTAGCTCATAGGTCAATACAAGAAAGTGTTCAACAATTGTTGGCACCCAAATATGTGTGGGCTTACTGTTCTGTCCTTGTACCTACGTTGTGTGGTGTTGCCATGTGTTGCCTGTACTGTTCTGTGTTGTGTTTTTTGTGGTTGCTGTGCGTGTTGTGTTGTTTGTGTCGAGGTTAGATGTACATAGCTCATAGGGCTACAAGAAGGTGATAAAGACAGATTGTGGCACCAAATATGTGTGGGGCGTACTGGCTGTCCGTTACTGTGTTGTTTGTGTTAACACCTGTTTTGCCCTTTACTGTGCTGTGTTGTTTTGTGTGTGCTGTACTGTGCTGGTGTTTGTTTGTTTGTGTCGAGTTTAGATGTACATGCTCTAGGGCCCTACAAGAAGGTGATCAAGACAGATTGTGGCACAAAATAGTGTGTGCTGTAACTGTGCGGTTCCCTGTACTACGTTGTGTGTGTTGCCCTGTGTTCCCGGTACTGTTCTGTGTGTGGCTGGTGCTTTTTTTGTCGTGGCTTTGCTGTGCTGGGTTGTGTTGTTTGTGTCGAGTTGGATGTCATATCTCATATGGCTACCAGAAGGTGAATAAGACGATTGTTGTGGCAATTTACTAGGTTGTGCTGTACTTTGGCGGTCCTGTAGCTACGTTGTGTGTGTTTGCCCTGTTGTTTTTGCCCTGTACTAATGCTGTGGGTTTTGTTTGTGTGTGCTGTGCTTGCTGTTTGTGTTGTTTGTGTCGAGTTTAGATGTACTAGCTCATATGGCTCCAAAAGGTGATAAAGACAGATTGTTGCATTTAAGAGGTGTGTTCTAGACGTTCTGTCCTTACTACGTTGTGTTGTGTTCCCTGTGTTTGCCCTGTACTGTGCTGTGTGTGTTGTGTTGTTTGTGGTGCTGTTGCTTGTTTGTTTTGTTTTTGTGTCGAGTTAGATGTACATAGCTCATAGGCTACAGAGGTGATAAAGACAGATTGTGGCACCAAATATGTGTGTGCTGTACTGTGCTGTCCTGTACTACGTTGTGTGTGTTGCCCTGTGTTGCCCTGTACTGTGTTGTGTTGTGTTGTTTGTGTGTGCTGTGGCTGTGTTGTGTTGTTTGTGGTCGATGTTTCGATGTTCATGCTCAATAGGGCTACAATAAGGTGAAAGACAGTTGTTTGTACACCAATATGTGTGGCGTACTGGGCTGTCCTGTACTCACGTTGTGTGTGTTGCCCCTGTGTTGCCCCTGTACTGTGCTTGTGTTGGTGTTGTTTTGTGTGGGCTTGGTCTGTGTTTGTGTTGTTTGATGTCGAGTTATATGTACATGCTCATAGGGCTACAAGAAGGTTGATCAGACCATTGTGGCACCAAAATATGGTGTTGCCTGTACTGTGCGTCCTGTTACTACGTTGTGTGTGTGCCCTGTGTTGCCCCTGTAAAATGTGTTGTGTTGTGTGTTTGTGTGTTGTGTTTTGTTTTTTGTGTCGAGTTAGTTGAGTTGTACATAGCCTCATAGGGCTACAAGAAGGGATTTAAAGACAGCTTGTGCAACCAAATGCGTGTGTTGTTACTGTGCTGTCCTTTACTCGTGTGTGTGTTGCCCTGTGTGCACTGTCTTCTTGGTTGGCTGTTTGTGTTGCTGTGCTGTTGTGTTGTGTTTTTGTGTCGAGTAGTGTACATAGCTCATGGGCTACACGAAGGTGATTCAAAGTAAAGATTGTGGCGGCACCAAATATGTGTGTGCTGTACTGTGTTGTGTCCCTGTACTAGTGCTGTGTGTTGCCGTGGCCCTGTACTGTGCTGTGGTGTTGTGTTGTTTGTGTGTGGCTGTGCTTGTGTTGTGTGTTTGTGTCGAGTTTAGTTTACAAGATCTAGGGCTACACGAATGTGTTAAAAGACAGATTGTGGCACCAAATAGGTGTGTGATTTACGGTGCGTCCTGTACTATTGTTGTGTGTGTTCCTGTTGTTGCTCCTGTACGTGTGTGTTGTTTTGCTGTTGTGCTGTACTGTGCTGGTTGGTTGTTGTGTCGATGTTCGATTGTACAAGCTCATCGGGCTACAATAGGTGGATGATCAAGACAGTGTGGACCAAATATTTGATGTGCTGTTGTACTGTGCTCCGTACTACGTGTGTGTGTTGCCCTGTGTTGCCCTGTACTGTTTGCTGGTGTTGCTGGCTGTTGTGTGTGCTTTGTCTTTGCTTAGTTGTGTTGTTTGTGTCGACGTGAGATGTACATAGCTCATGGGCTACAGAAGTGTAAAGACAGATTGTGGCCATTTAATTATGTGTGTGCTGTACTGTGCTGTCCTGTACTACGTTGTGTGTGTTGCCCTGTGTTGCCCTGTACTATGCTGTGTTGTTTGTGTGTGCTGTGCTGTGCTGTGCTGTGTTGTGTTGTTTGTGTCGAGTTAGATGTACATAGCTCATAGGGCTACAAGAAGGGATCAGACAGATTTGGCACCAAATATGTGTGTGCTTTACTGTGCTGTCCTGTACTACGTGTGTGTTTGCCCTGTGTTGCCCTTGTACTTTGTGTGTTGGTTGTTTGTGTTTCTTTGCGTGTGTGTGTTTTGTGTCGAGATTAGTGTAATAGCTTCATAGGGATCCAAGCAGGTGATAACGCCAGATTGTTGCATTTTAATTATTGTGTGACTATACTGTGCTTTTCCTGTAACACGTTTTTGGTGTGTGTTGCCCGTGTTGCCATGTACTTTGCTTGTGTTGTGGTGTTTGTGTGTGCTTGCTGTGTTGTGTTGGTTTGTGTCGGAGTTAGATGTACATAGCTCATAGGGCTTACAGAAGGTGCTAAAGACAGATTGTGGCACCAAATATGTGTGTGCTGTTAATGTGCTTGTCTGTACACGTTGGTGTGTGCCCTCTGTGTTGCCCTTACTGTTGTTGTTGTTGTGTGTTTTGTGTCGTGCTTGCCGTGTTGTGGTGTTTGTGCGGAGTCGATTGTTCATAGCTCTAGGGCTACTACAAGAAGGTGATAAAGAAGATTGTGGCAACCCAACTATTGTGCGCTGTACTGTGCTTGTCTTGTACTAGTGTGGTTGTGGCCTGTGTTGCCCTTTAAGTGTGCTGGGTTGTGTGTTGGGTGCTGTGATGTTGTATGTTGTGTTTGTGTCGAGTTAGATGTACATAGCTCATAGGGCTACAAGAAGGTGATAAAGACAGATTGTGGCACCAAATATGTGTGTGCTGTACTGTGCTGTCCTGTACTACGTTGTGTGTGTTGCCCTGTGTTGCCCTGTACTGTGATTGTACTTATGCCGTGTGTTTTTGTGTGTGTGTGTGTGCTTGTCTGTGTGTTTGTGTCGAGTTAGATTGTACATAGCTCATAGGGCTACAAGAGAGGTATTAAGGAAGATTGTGGCATTAATATTGTTGTGCTGTGTTAATGTGCTGTCATGTACTACGTGGGGTGTTGCCATGTGTGAATTTACTGGATGTGTGTGCGTGTTGTGTTTGTTTGTGTGTGCTGTTTACTGTGGCTGTGTTTGTTGTTTGTGTCGAGTGTAGATGTACCTAGCTCATAGGCTACAAGAAGGTGATAACGAAGATTTTGTGGACCAAATATGTGTGTGTACTGTACTGTGCTGTCTGTATCGTTTGTTGTGTTGCCCTTGTGTTGCCCTATGAGCTGTGTGGTGCTGTGTTGTGGTTGTTTGTGTGGCTGTACTTTGCTGTGTGTGTTGTTGTGTCGAGTTAGATGTACATAGCCCTATAGGGCTAAAGAGGTGATAAAGAAGATGTGGCAACAAATATGTGGGCTGTCTGTGCTCGTCCTGTACTATGTTGTTGTTGTGTTCCCACTGTGTTGGGCCTGTACTATGACTGTGTTGTTTGTTGTGTTGCTGTGCTGTGCTCTTGTTTGTGTTGTGTCGAGTTAGCTGTACTAGATCATAGGGCTACAAGAAGGTGATAAAGAATAGGATTGTGGCACACAAATATGTGTGTGCTGTACTGTGCTGTCCTGTTACTACGTTTGTTGTGCCCGTGTTTGCCATTTTAGTGCTGATGTTGTGTGTTGTGTTGTTTGTGAGGCTGTGCTGTCGTTGTGTTGTTTGTGTCGAGTTAGATGTATAGCTGAAGGGCTACAAGAGGTGATATAAAGACAGGATGTTGCATTTAATATGTGGTCTTTACTGCTGCTTGCCTGTAGACGTTGGTTGTTGCCCTGGTTTGCCCTTTACTATGCGTGTTGTTTGTGTGTGCTGTGCTGTGCTGTGTGTTTTGTTGTTGTTGTGTCGAGTTAGTGTACTAGCTCATAGGCTACCAAAGAAGGTGATTAAAGGACGATTTTGGCACCAAATATGTGTGTGCTGTACTGTGCTGTCCTGTACTACGTTGTGTGTGTTGCCCTGTGTTGCCCTGTACTGTGCTGTACTATGCTGTGTTGTTTGTGTGTGCTGTGCTGTGCTGTGTTGTGTTGTTTGTGTCGAGTTAGATGTACATAGCTCATTAGGGACAAGAAGTGATCAAGGACAGGATTGTGGCACAAATATGTGTGGCGTACTGTGTGTCCGTATGTACTACGTTGTGGTGTTGCCCGTGTGCCCTGTACTGGCTGTGTTTGGTTGTTTGTGTGTGATGTGCTGTGTTGGTTTGTTTGGTCGAGGTCGATGTTACATAGCTCATAGGGCTACAAGAAGGTGATTAAAACAGATTGTGGCACCAAAAGTGTGTGCTTGTCCTGTGCTGTCCTCTGTACTAGTTGTGTGTGTTACCTGTGTTGGCCCTTTACTGTGTGTGTTGTTTGTGTGTGCTGTACTGTGATTTTTTTGTGTTTGTGTGTTTGTGTCGAGTGTAGTTAGGATGTACCATAGCTCATAAGGATAAAAGAAGTGATAAAGACGATTGTGGCACCAAATATGTGTGTGCTGTACTGTGCTGTCCTGTACTACGTTGTGTGTGTTGCCCTGTGTTGCCCTGTACTGTGCTGTGTGTGCTGTGTTGTTTGTGTGTGCTGTGCTGTGCTGTGTTGTGTTGTTTGTTCCGAGTTAGATTGTACACTAGCCATTTAGGGCTACAAAGAAGGTGATAAAGACAGATTGTTTTGCCATTAATATGTGTGTGCTGTTACTGTGCTGTTCCTGTTAACTACGTTGTGTTGTGTTGCCCTGTTTTTGCCCCCTTTACTATGCTTGTGTTTGTGTGTGCTGTGCTGGCTGTGTTGTGTTGTTTGTCGAGTTCGATGTAACATAGCTCATAGGGCTACAAGACAGGTGCCAAGACAGATTGTGGCACAACCTGTGTGGCTTTCTTACTGTGCTGTCGTACTTACGTGGTGTGTGTGCCCTGTGTTGCCCTGTATTTGCTGTGTTGTGTGTTTGTGGTGCTGCTTTGTTGTGTTGTTTGTCGAGTTAGAATGTACATAGCTCATAGGGCCTACAAGAAGGTGATAACGACACGATTGTGGCATTTAATTATTTGTGTGCTCTACGTGCTGTCCTTGTAATCCGTTGTGTGTGTTGCCCTGGTTGCCCTGTACTGTGCTGTGGGTCGTGTTGTTCGTGTGTGCGGCTTTTGTTGTGTTGTTTGTGTCGCGTTAGTTGTAATTAGCTCATAGGGCACAAGAAGGTGATTTAAAGACGCTTGTGGCACCAAATATGTGTGTGCTGTACTGTGCTGTCCGTCCTACGTTGTTGTGTGTTGCCCTGGTTGGCCTGTACTGTGTTGTGTGTTTTGTTTGTGTTGCTGTGCTGTGTTGTGTGTTTGGTCGAGTTAGATTTTCATAGCTCATAGGGCTACAAGAAGTGATAAAGAACGATTGTGGCACCAAATATGTGTGTGCTGTACTGTGCTGTCCTGTACACGTTGGTGTGTTGCCCTGGTTTGCCCTGACGTGCCGTTTGTTGTTGTTGTGTGTGCGTGCTGTGTTGTGTTGTTTTGTGTCGCGTTGACGTTAGATTTTGTACATAGCTTCATAGGCTCTACACGACATTGATAAAAGCATATTTTGGCACACATATGGTGTGCTGTACTGTGCTGTCCTGTACTACGTTTGTTGTGTTTTGCCCGTGTTGCCCTGTACTGGCTTTGTTACTATGCTGTGTTGTTTGTGGTTGTGGTTTGCTGTGTTGTGTTGTTTGTGTCGAGTTAGTGTACATATCCTCCATAGGGCTACAAGAAGGTGATAAAGACAGCTTGTGGCATTAATTCTGTGTGTGCTGCTGTATTTGCTTTCCTGTACACGTTGTGTTGTGTTTGCCCTGTGTTGCCCTTGTCTGTGCTGTGTGGCTGTGTGTGTTGTTTGTTTGTTGCTGTAACTGTGTTTGTGTGTTGTTTGTGTCGAGTTAGATGTACATAGTCATAGGGCTACAAGAAGGTGAATAAAGAAGGACAGATGTGGCAACAAATATGTGTGTGCCTACTGTGATTGTCATGTACTACGTTGTGGTGTTGCCACGTGTTGCACTTTACTGTGCTGTGTTGCCTGTGTTGTGTTGTTGTGTGTGCTTACGGTTTGCTGTGTTGTGTGGTTTGTGCGAGTTAGATGTACATAGGCCTAGGGCTACAAGAAAGAAGGTGATTTTAAAGACAGATTGTGGCACCAATATGTGTGTGCGTACTGTGGCTTTGTCATTGTACTACGTTTTGTGTGTTTGAAATTTGTGCCCTGTACTGTCTGATTTGTTGTGTTGTTTTGGTTTCTGTGCTTGTGTGTGTTGTTTGTGTGAGTTAGACTGTACATGCTCATAGGGATACAAGAAGGTGAGAAAAAAAAAAAAAAAAAAAAAAAACGGAAAAAAAAAAAAAGGAAAAAAAAAAAAAAAAAAAAAAGAAAAACAAAAAAAAAAAAAAAAAAAAAAACAAAAAAAAAAAAAAAAAAAAAGGTGAGAAAGAAAGAGGCGGGTGGAAAAAACATAGGTGGTGCGAGGTAATGGAGGTAATAGGTACGGAAGTTGGGTCTGTGTTTGCAAGGTGTTGAAATGTAATGTGATGTGGGTGATGTTGCTGTTGTGTTGGTCGGTGCTGTTGATGTACGGTGATGGTGTTGCTGTGTTGGGTAGAGCTTAGACCTTTACATAGCTTCATAGGGATAAAAGAAGTTGATTTAAAGGAAACGATTGTTGGAAACAAAATATGTGTGGGAGTACTGTGCGTACTGTACTACGTTAGTGTGTGTTGCACGGTGTGGCACCTGAATGTGTGGCTTTTGTTGTTGTTTGTGTGTGCTGTGCTGTGTTGTGTTGTTTGTGTCGAGGGTGGATCAATAGCTCATAGGGAAAGAAGGTGAGGTAAAGACAGATGGTGGAAAAAAATATGTGTGGCTTGTGTCTGTGATCGTCATGTACTACGTTTGTGTGTGTTGACCTCACTGTGTGTTTGCCGACTTGTAAATGTGTTGTTTTGTGGTGTTGTGTGTTGCTGTGATGTGTGTGTTGTTGCTGCGGCTTACGATGACAGAGCGTTCATAGGGCTACAAAGCAGGTGATCAAGACAAATTGTGGCAAAAAAATAGTGTGTGATGTATATGTCTGATTTAATGTATAAGTTGTTGTGTGTTGAAGCGTGAAATCGGACTGTGTAGAGTGGTGAATGTGTTTGTGGTTTGTGTTTGCTGTACGTGCTGTTCTGTTTGGTGTTTGTGCGAGTTAGTAGATGTACATACTCATGGGCTACAAGATAGTGGACTAAAGACATCCTTTTGTTGGCACCAACTATGTGTGTGCTGACTGTGCGTTTGTACTAGTTGTGTGTGACCTGTGTTGGCCTGTACTGTGGTGTGGTGTGTTTGTGTGTGCTGTGAGTGGTTGTGTGTTGTGTCGAGTTCATTGTTCTTAGATCATAGGGCTACCCGAAGGTGTTAACGACATATTGTGCACCACATCGTGTTCGTGTACTGTGCTTCCTGTGTACGCGTTGTGTGTGTTGCCCGTGTCTTGTCCCTCTTACGTGCTGGTTGTGTTTTTGGTGTGTGCTGTGCTGTTTGTTGTGTTTGTTTGTGTCGATTAAGA
>JACBWV010000626.1:22185301-22345498 GCA_013435795.1 Chlamydomonas sp. ICE-L
CTTCCCGCCACCCACACATCCACAACAGATACAAACACCACCATTATCAGCAGCACCAAGTAGCACACCTTGTTAGGGGGGAAGGGCCTGTAGCTTGATTGCCACACACACTCACACACTCACACACTCACGGCCACACACACATCCACAGACAGACAAACACCAGTAGCAGCAGCACCAAGTAGCACACCTTGGTTAGGGGGGAAGGGCCTGTAGCTTGATTGCCACACACACTCACACACTCACACACTCACGGCCACACACACATCCACAGACAGACAAACACCAGTAGCAGCAGCACCAAGTAGCACACCTTGGTTTATGGGGAAGGCCTGTAACTTGATGCCACACAACACACTCACACACCACTCAACTCCCGGCCACACACCCATCCACATAACAGACAACACCATTAGCAGCATCAACCAGTTACACACCTTGGTTAGGGGGGGACGGGCCTGTGCGTGATTGCCACACACACGCACACACCCACACTCACTGCCACACCCACATCCCAGACAGAGACAAACAACCAGTAGCAGCACAACCAAGTGCCCACCTTGGTAGGGGGGAAGGGCCTGTAGCTTGATTGCCACACACCACTCACCCACCACACACCACGGCCACACCACATCTACAGACAACAAACCCAGTAGCAGCAGCACCAAGTAGCACACCTTGGTTAGGGGGGAGGGCCTGTAGCTTGATTGCCACACACACTCACACACTCACACACTCACGGCCACACACACATCCACTACATACCACACCAGTAGCACAGCAACCAGTAGCACACCTTGGTTAGAGGAATGGCCTGGAGCTTGATTGCCACACACCACTCTCACACCACTCACAAAAACTCACGGCCACCAGAACATCGCCACAGATACGAACACAGTAGCACAGCCCCCCACCCCAAGTAGCACCACCGTGTGTTAGTGGGTGGAAGGTCCTGTAGCTTGATTGCCACACACCCTTCCTCTCAACTCACACACTCACGCCACACACATCCACAGACAGACAAACACCAGTAGCAGCAGCACCAAGTAGCACACCTTGGTTAGGGGGGAAGGGCCTGTAGCTTGATTGCCACACACACTCACACACTCACACACTCACGGCCACACGGCCACACACACACACACACATCTACAGACAGACAAACACCAGTAGCAGCAGCACCAAGTAGCACACCTTGGTTAGGGGGGAAGGGCCTGTAGCTTGATTGCCACACACACTCACACACTCACACACTCACGGCCACACACACATCCACAGACAGACAAACCCATAGCATCATCACCAAGTAGCACACCTTGGTTTTAGGGGGGAAGGCCTTAGCTTGATTGCCACACCACTTCACACCCACAAACCCACCTCCACCCCTCCACAGACAGCCAAACCCATAGCAGCACACCAAGTAGCACACCTTGGTTAGGGGGGAAGGGCCTGTAGCTTGATTGCCACACACACTCACACACTCACACACTCACGGCCACACACACATCCACAGACAGACAAACACCAGTAGCAGCAGCACCAAGTAGCACACCTTGGTTAGGGGGGAAGGCCCTGTAGCTTGATTGCCACACACACTCACACACTCACACACTCACGACCACACGTACATCCACAGACAGACAAACACCAGTAGCAGCAGCACAAGTGCACACACCTTGGTTAGGGGGGAAGGGCCCTGGTTAGTCCCTTTTTGGATTTGCCACAACAACGCACACACCACACACCACGCCCCCAACGGCCACACTCACACACCACATCTACAGACAAGACAAATACCAGTAGCAGCAGCACCAAATTAACACACCTTGGTTAGGGGGTGAATTGCCTGTAGCTTGATGGCACACCACTACACTCACACACTCACACACTGCACGCGCCCACCATCCACATCTACAACAACAAACACCAGTAGCAGCAAGCACCAAGTACACACTTGTTAGGGGGGAATGCCTGTATGCTTGATAGCCACCCACACTCACACACTCACAACAACACACTCACGCCACACACCATCCAACAGACAGACAAACCCAGTAGCGCAGCACCAAGTAGCCCACCTGGTTAGAGGGAAGGCTGTAGCTGATTGCCACACCAACGCACAACACTCCACACACGTCACGGCCACACCCACCTCCACAGACAGACAAACACCAGTAGCAGCAGCACCAAGTAGCACACCTTGGTTAGGGGGGAAGGGCCTGTAGCTTGATTGCCACACACACTCACACACAACACACTCACGCCACACCACATCCACAGACAGACAAACACCAGTACAGCAGCACCAAGTAGGCAACACCTGGTTAGGGGGGAAGGGAAGGGCTGTAGCTTGATGCCACACACACTCACACATCACAAACGCACACTCTCACACACATATCCACAGACAGACAAACACATCAGTATCAGCAGCACCAAGTAGCGCTAGCAACAGCCTTGTTTTAGGGGGGAAAGGGCCTGTAGCTTGTAAGCCACCACACTCCACACTCACACACTCACCGCCACCAACATCCACAGACAGACAACACAGTAACAAGCATCAGCACCAAGTAGCCACACCTTGGTTGGAGGGAAGGGCTGGTAGCGGATTGCCACACACACTCACACTACGCACACACAACTCACGGCCACACCACATCCACAGACAGACAAACACAGTAGCAGCAGCACCAGTAGCACACCTTGTTAGGGGGGAAGGGCTGTAGCTTGCTTGCCACACACACTCACACACTCACACACTCACGGCCACCACACACATCCCAGACAGACAAACACCAGTAGCAGCAGCACCAAGTAGCACACCTTGGTTAGGGGGAAGGGCCGTAGCTTGATTGCCACACACACTCACACACTCACACACTCACGGCCACACACACATCCACAGACAGACAAACACCAGTTTATCATCACAGCACCAAGTGCACACCTTTGTTAGGGGGAATGGCCTGTAGCTTGATTGCCACCCCTCACATCACGCAAACACTCCAACGTCCACCACACATCCACAGACAGACACACCAGTCGCAGCAGCAACCAATGAGACACCTGGTTAGGGGGTAAGGGCTGTAAGCTTTGATTGCCACACACACTCACACACTCACACACTCACGGCCACACACACATCCACAGACAGAACAACACCAGTAGCAGCAGCACCAAGTAGCACACCTTGGTTAGGGGGGAAGGCCTTGTAGCGTGATTGCCCACACCACACTCACACCAAACACCTCACGGCCCACACACATCCACAGACAGACAAACACCAGTAGCAGCAGCACCAAGTAGCACACCTTGGTTAGGGGGGAAGGGCCTGTATCTTGAATTGCCCACGCAACACTCACACACTCACAACTCACACTCTCACTCACACACTCCACAGACGACAAACAACCATTAGCAGCACACCAGTAGCACACCGGTGTTTAGGGGGGAAGGGCCTGTAGCTGAATAGCCCACACACTCACAACACTTCACACACGCACACAGTCACGCCACACACACATCCACAGACACAAACACCAGTAGCAGCAGCACCAATCACCCTTTGCTTAGGAGGGGAGGGCCTGTTCTTGATTGCACACACACTCACAATAGACACTCCCACACTCACGCACCACCAACACAACAAGCCCACAGACAAACACCATAGCAGCAGCACCAAGTAGCACACCTTGGTTTAGGGGGGAGGGCCTTAGCTTGATTGCCACACACACTCACACACTCACACACTCACGGCCACACAACATCCCACAGACAGACAAACACCAGTAGCAAGCAGCACCAAGTAGCACACCTTGGTTAGGGGGGAAGGGCCTGTGTAGCTTGGATTGCCACACACACTACACTCACAACTCACACACTCACGGCCACACACACCATCCACAGACAGACAAACACCAGTAGCAGCAGCACCAAGTAGCACACCTTGGTTAGGGGGGGAAGGGCTGTAGCTTGATTGCCACACACACTCACCCACTCACCACTCACGGCCACACACACACCACAGACAGACAAACACCAGTAGCAAGCAGCACCAAGTAGCACACCTTGGTTAGGGGGGAAGGGCCTGTAGCTTGATTGCCACACACACTCACACACTCACACCCTCAACGGCCACACAAACATCCACAGACAGACAAACACCAGTAGCAGCAGCACCAAGTGCACAACCTTGGTTAGGGGGGAAGGCCTGTAGCTTGATGCCCGCACACACTCACACACTCCACACTCACGGCCCACACACACATCCCCAGAAGACAAACACAGTAGCAGCAGCACCAAGTAGCACACCTTGGTTAGGGGGGAAGGGCCTGTAGCTTGATGCCACACACACTCACACACTCACACACTCACTGCCACACGCCACACACACAACACATCTACAGACAGACAAACACCAGTAGCAGCCACCAAGTTGCACCCATTGTTGGGGGGAATGGCTGTAGCTTGATTTTCCCCGCACAACTCACACACTCACACAAACACTCACTGGCCACACACACATCCCACGAGACAGACAAACCCAGAGCAGCAGCATCCATAGCACACCTTGGTTAGGGGGGAAGGGCCTGTAGCTTGATTGCCACACACACTCACACACTCACAAACTCACACTCTCACACACATCCACAGACAGACAAACACCAGTAGCAGCAGCACCAAGTAGCACACCTTGGATAGGGGGGAAGGGCCTGTAGCTTGATTGCCACACACACTCACACACTCACACACTCACGGCCACACACACATCCACAACAGCAAACACCATTGCATGCAGCAAACCTCGTAGCAACACCTTGGTTTTAGGGGGAAGGTGCCTGGTCGCGTTGAAAATTGCCACACACACGCCACACACTCACACACTCCACCACACGGCCCCACACACACACATCCACATACGACAAACACCAGTAGCAGCAGCACCAAGTAGCACACCTTGGTTAGGGGGGAAGGGCCTGTAGCTTGATTGCCACACACACTCACACACTCACAAACTCACACTCTCACACACATCCACAGACAGACAAACACCAGTAGCAGCAGCACCAAGTAGCACACCTTGGTTAGGGGGGAAGGGCCTGTAGCTTGATTGCCACACACACTCACACACTCACACACTCACGGCCACACACACATCCACAGACAGACAAACACCAGTAGCAGCAGCACCAAGTAGCACACCTTGGTTAGGGGGGAAGGGCCTGTAGCTTGATTGCCACACACACTCACACACTCACACACTCACGGCCACACACACATCCACAGACAGACAAACACCAGTAGCAGCAGCACCAAGTAGCACACCTTGGTTAGGGGGGAAGGGCCTGTAGCTTGATTGCCACACACACTCACACACTCACACACTCACGGCCCACACACACACATCCACAGACAGACAAACACCAGTAGCAGCAGCACCAAGTAGCACACCTTGGTTAGGGGGGAAGGGCCTGTAGCTGGAATTACCACACCACCTCACTCACGGACTCACACACTCACGGCCACACACACATCCACAGACATACAACTACCATAGCAGTCTAGCACCGAAGTAGCCCACACCTTGGTGAGGGGGGAAGGGCCTGTATCTGATTGCCACACAACACGCAAACACTCAACCTCAACGGCCACACACACTCCACAACAGACCAACACCAGTAGCAGCATCACCAGTAAGCACACCTTGGTTATGGGGGTAATTGCCTGCAGCTTGATTGCCACACACACTCACACGCTCCGATACAACTCACGGCCACACCACATCAACAGACAGACAACACCATTAGCGCACACCAGATCACCCCTTGGTTAGGGGGAAGGCCTGTCTTGATTGCCACACACCTCACACACTCGCACACACTCACGGCCACACTCACATCAACAACAGACAAAACACCAGTAGCACACACCAAGTAGCACACCTTGGTTAGGGGGGAAGGGCCTGTAGCTTGATTGCCACACACACTCACACACTCACACACTCACGGCCACACACACATCCACAGACAGACAAACACCAGTAGCAGCAGCACCAAGTAGCACACCTTGGTTAGGGGGGAAGGGCCTGTAGCTTGATTGCCACACACACTCACACACTTACACACTCACGGCCACACACACATCCACAGACAGACAAACACCAGTAGCAGCAGCACCAAGTAGCACACCTTGGTTAGGGGGGAAGGGCCTGTAGCTTGATTGCCACACACACTCACACACTCACACACTCACGGCCACACGGCCACACACACACACACACATCTACAGACAGACAAACACAATTATCAGCAGCACCAAGTAGCACACCTTGGTTAAGGGCATAGGGCCCGTAGCTCGAAATATTCAAACACACAAACAAACTCAGATTCACACATACGCACTCACTCACAGCCACAGACAAACAAACACACACAAACTCACATGCACACACACACACACACACACGAGCTCAAATCCAGATATCCATACATACACACACAGTCACAGCCACACATCCACACATCCACACACAGCCGCACTTAAGTAGCAGCAGCACCAAGTAGCACACTTTGGTAAAAGGCAAAGGGCATGTAGCTCGATTCCCCCCCACACACACTCACAGCCACACAAACAGAGACACTCACATCCACACACACACATACACAAGAATCTACACACACACACTCACATCCACTCAGACACACACAGCCGCACACACGTAGCAGCAGCATCAAGTAGCACACCTTGGTTAAAGGCAAAGGGCCTGTTGCTCGATTCCCCCCCCACACACACTCACAGCCACACACTCACACACACATCCACACACACACACACACATACATCCACACATCCACACACACACACACACACATCCATCCACACATCCACACACACACACACACATCCATCCACACATCCACACACACACACACACACATCCATCCACACATCCACACACACACACACACATCCATCCACACATCCACACACACACACACACACACATCCATCCACACATCCACACTCACAACCACACACAGCCAAACACAAGTAGCAGCAGCACCAAGCAGCACACCTTGGTCAGGGGCAAAGGGCCTGTAGTTCAATTCCCTCACACACACACACTCACAGCCACGCACACAGACACTCACATCCATACATACACACACACTCACATCCACGCACACACGCACATCCACACACAGCCGCACACCAGTAGCAGCAGCACCAAGCAGTACACCTTGGTTAGGGGCGAAGGTAGTGGGTCTGCCGCGCTGGTAGCTCGAGTCAAGGGAGAACATACCCACACACACATCCACTCAGAAACACACCCCCATCCACTCAGAAACACAAACACACCCACACACCTTGGTTAGGGGCAAAGGTAGTGGGGGTCCCGCACTGGTAGCTTGAGTCAAGGGAAAACGTACCCTCACATACACATCCACTCAGAAACACACCTACACCCACACAGAAACACAAACATAGCCACACACCTTGGTTAGGGGCGAAGGGCCTATAGCTTGAAATAAATTCAGTGCCGTCAATGAGAGAACCAGTGTATTGGGCGTCGCATGGGGAGTCGACGGTGGGATGGAATAAGCCGCTTCCCTTGTTAAGCACCTACGTATGCAAGTGTGGTGTAGAGTGGTGTGGGGCAGTGTGGTGTGTGGCGGTGTGGCGGTGTGGGGTAGTGTGGTGTGGGGTAGGTAGGGTAGTGTGGTGTGGGGTAGGGTGGTGCGGTATGGAGTGTGGTAGTGTGGTGTGGCGTGGTGTGGTGTAGTGGGCGTCGCATGGGGAGTCGACGGTGGGATGGAATAAGCCGCTTCCCTTGTTAAGCACCTACGTATGCAAGTGTGGTGTAGAGTGGTGTGGGGCAGTGTGGTGTGTGGCGGTGTGGCGGTGTGGGGTAGTGGGGTGGGGGGTAGGTCTGGTATTTTGGTGTGGGGTCGGGTGGTGCTGTATGGATTGGTAGTGTTGTGTGCGTGGTGCGGGTCATCATTTGGCCCTTCGCATGGGTAGTTGGCAGTAGGGATGGCAAGAAGCCGCTTTCCCTTGTTAAGCACCTACGATGCAAGGGTGGTGTGGGGTTGGTGTTGTGGGGTGGGTGGGGGGTCGTTGTGGTTTGTGGGGGTGGGCGTGAGTTTGCGTCACATGTTGGTCCCGGTGGGAATGTGAATAAGCCGCTTCCCTTGTCAAGCACCTACGTATGCAAAGGGGTGGTGTGGGGTTTCCAATGGGGTTGGATGGTGTGGGTTTGTGGTGGTGGTTTCGATGCGGAGTGTGTTTGGTGCGGAGTGGTGTATGGTGTCAGTGGGGCGGCCGCATGGGGATTTTGACGGTGGAACAGGAAATAGCCGCTCCCTTTTCAAGCACATACGTATGCAAGTTGGGTAAGTGTGGTGTGTTGGGGTACTGTGGGTGGTGTGGGGTAGTGTGGTGTGGTGTAGGGTAGTGTGGTGTGGCGTCGCATGGTGAGTTGGTGGTGGGATTGAATACGCCGCTTCCCTTGTTAAGCACCTACATATGCAAGTGTGGGGTAGTGTGGTGTGTTGGGCGTCGCATGGTTGAGTTGATGGTGGGATGGAATAAGCCGCGTCCCTAGTTAAGCACCTACGTATGCAAGGGTGGTGTGGGGTTGGGTGGTGTTGAATGGTGTGGGGTTGGGTGGGGTTGGGTGGGGCGGAGTGGTGTGCGGTGTGGGGTAGGAGTGGTGTGTGGTTGTGACGGTGTGGGGTGGTTGTAGTGTGGTGTGTTGGGCGTCGCATGGTGAGTTGATGGTGGGATGGAATAAGCCGCGTCCCTAGTTAAGCACCTACGTATGCAAGGGTGGTGTGGGGTTGGGTGGTGTTGAATGGTGTGGGGTTGGGTGGGGTTGGGTGGGGCGGAGTGGTGTGTGGTGTGGGGTAGAGTGGTGTGGTGTGTGACGGTGTGGGGTGGTGTGTAGGTGGTGTGTTGGGCGTCGCATGGTGAGTTGATGGTGGGATGGAATAAGCCGCGTCCCTAGTTAAGCACCTACGTATGCAAGGGTGGTGTGGGGTTGGGTGGTGTTGAATGGTGTGGGGTTGGGTGGGTTGGGTGGGGCGGTAGTGGTGTGTGGTGTGGGGTAGAGTGGTGTGGTGTGTGACGGTGTGGGGTGGTGTAGTGTGGTGTGTTGGGCGTCGCATGGTGAGTTGATGGTGGGATGGAATAAGCCGCGTCCCTTGTTAATCACCTACGTATGCAAGGGTGGTGTGGGGTTGGGTGGTGTTGGATGGTGTGGGGTTGGGTGGGGTTGGGTGGTGCGGAGTGGTGTGTGGTGTGGGGTAGAGTGGTGTGGTGTGTGACGGTGTGGGGTGGTGTAGTGTGGTGTTTTGGGCGTCGCATGGTGAGTTGATGGTGGGATGGAATAAGCCGCGTCCCTAGTAAAGCACCTACGTATGCAAGGGTGGTGTGGGGTTGGGTGGTGTTGGATGGTGTGGGGTTGGGTGGGGTTGGGAGGGGCGGAGTGGTGTGGTGCGGAATGGTGTGTGGTGCAGAGTGGTGTGTGGTGTGGGGTAGTGTGGTGTAGTGGGCGTCGCATGGGGAGTTGGCAGTGGGATGGAATAAGCCGCTTCCCTTGTTAAGCACCTACGTATGCAAGGGCGGTGTGGGGTTGTGTGGGGTTGTGTGGTGTGGTGTGGTGTGGTGAGGTGTGGTGTGGTGTGGTGTGGTGTGGTGTGGTGTGGTGTGGTGTGGTGTGGTGTGGTTTGGTGTGGTGTGATGTGGTGTGGGGTAGTGGGCGTCACATGGGGAGTTGACAGTGGGATGGAATGAGCCGCTTCCCTTGTTAAGCACCTAGGTAGATAGAGATGCATGACAGGGCAGTGTGGTGTGGAGTGGTGTGGTGTGGTGTGGTGCGGTGTGGTGTGGTGTGGTGTGGTGTGGTGTGGTGTGGTGTGGTGTATACAAGTGGTGTGGGGTATCAGCTTAGAGGCGTCGCATGGTTAGCTGATGGTGGGATGAACTGAGCCGCTTCCCTTGTTAAGCACCTACATATAAAATAGGGTGAGGTAGTGTGCTGTGGTGTGTGGCGGTGGTGTGTGGTGCTGGGTTTTGTGGTGAGGGCACCTAGGTATGCAAGTAGGGTGGGGTAGGAGGGTTATGGCAATGGCAAGTAGAGTTAATGGGTGTAGTGGCAGTTGCAGGGGGGACGGTGGGATGTGGTGACGTGAGGGTGAGATGGTTTAAGCCGTTTCTTTTGTTAAGCACCTAGTTATATAGAGATGCATGTCAGGGTGGTGTGGGGTGTGGCGGAATGGTGTGGTGTGGCGTGGGGTAGTGTGGTGTGGTGTGGGGTAGTGTGGTGTGGTGTGGGGTAGTGTGGTGTGGGGTACCAGGGTTTATAGGTGGTGTGGGGTACCATGGCAGAATGGGGTTTACATCTGTGGATAAACCGGGGTGGTGTGGAGAATGGGGTTTACATCGGGTTTGTAACACCCGTGTGTGTGGAGAATGGGGTTTAACTCGGTGTAATAACCGGGTGTGTGGAGAAGGTGTTTTACTCGGGGTAGACCCCGGGGTGGTGTTGAGAATGTGGTTTACATCGGGTGCCTCAACGGGGTGGGTGAGAAGGGGGTTTTACACATCGGTGGACAACCGGGGTGTGTGGATGGAATGGGGTTACATCGGTGAACACCGGGGTGGTGTGTCGACTGGGGTTTACATCGGGTGTAATATCACCGGGTGTGTGGATAAGGGGTTACATCGGTGGAACCACCGGGGTGGTGTGGAGAATGGGTTAGATAGGGTGGGAACAACCGAGGTTGTTTGTGGAATGGGGTTTTACATCTGGTGGATACACCGGGTGGTGTGGATAATGGGTTTACTCAGGAGGGTTTAACAACCGGGGTGTGTGGAGAATTGGTTTACATCGGGTGTATACACCGGGTGGGTGGTGGAAATGGGGGTTTAACAATCGGTGGAACAACCGGGTGGTGTGAGAATGGTTTACATATCACATCGGGTGGAACACCGGTGGTGGTTTGGAGAATGGGGTTTACATCGGGGGTATACCACCGGGGTGGTGTGGGAAATGGGGTTTACATCGTTTGGGAACAACCGGGTGGTGTGAGGAAGGGGGTTTTTACACTCTGGTGTATACACCAGGGTGTGTGGAGATGGTTTACAACTCAGGTGGAACAACCGGGGTGGTGTGGAGAATGGGGTTTACATCGGGTGGAACAACCAGGGTGGTGTGGAGAATGGGGTTTACATCGGGTGTATACACCGGGGTGGTGTGGAGAATGGGGTTTACATCGGGTGTATACACCGGGGTGGTGTGAGATGGTTTTAACATCCGGGTGTATACACCAGGAATGTGGGGATAAATGGGGTTTACATCGTGTGTATAAACCCGGGGTGGTGTGGAGAAATGGGTTTTACCAATCGGGTGGATAACCGGGGTGGTGTGGAGAATGGGGTTTACATCGGGTGGATAAACCGGGGTGGTGTGGAGAATGGGGTTTACATCGGGTGGAACAACCGGGGTGGTGTGGAGAATGGGGTTTACATCGGGTGGATACACCGGGGTGGTGTGGAGAATGGGGTTTACATCGGGTGTATACACCGGGGTGGTGTGGAGAATGGGTTTTACATCGGGTGTATACACCGGGAAGGTGTGGAGAATGGGGTTTACATCGGGTGTATAAACCGGGGTGGTGTGGAGAATGGGGTTTACATCGGGTGTATAAACCGGGGTGGTGTGGAGAATGGGGTTTACATCGGGTGTATAAACCGGGGTGGTGTGGAGAATGGGGTTTACATCGGGTGGATAAACCGGGGTGGTGTGGAGAATGGGGTTTACATCGGGTGTATACACCAGGGTGGTGTGGAGAATGGGGTTTACATCAGGTGTATACACCGGGGTGGTGTGGAGAATGGGGTTTACATCGGGTGGATAAACCGGGGTGGTGTGGAGAATGAGGTTTACATCTGTGGATAAACCGGGGTGGTGTGGAGAATGAGGTTTACATCGGGTGGATAAACCGGGGTGGTGTGGAGAATGAGGTTTACATCGGGTGGATAAACCGGGGTGGTGTGGAGAATGGGGTTTACATCGGGTGGATAAACCGGGGTGGTGTGGAGAATGAGGTTTACATCGGGTGGATAAACCGGGGTGGTGTGGAGAATGAGGTTTACATCGGGTGGATAAACCGGGGTGGTGTGGAGAATGAGGTTTACATCGGGTGGATAAACCGGGGTGGTGTGGAAAATACAAGTGGCATGGTGTAATGTGGTGTAGTGGGCGTCGCAGGGGCAGTTGGCAGTGGGATGGACTAAGCCGCTTCCCTTGTTAAGCTCCTAGGTAGATAGAGATGCATGCAAGGGCAGTGCGATGTGGTGTGGTGTAGTGTGGTGTAGTGGGCGTCACATAGGGGGTTGGCAGTGGGATGGAATGAGCCGCTTCCCTTGTTAAGCACCTAGGTAGATAGAGATGCATGCCAGGGCAGTGTGATGTGGGGTGGGGTATACAAGTGGTGTGGGGTACCGGCGTTGTGGGCGTCGCATGGGGAGTTGGCGGTGGGATGGAATGAGCCGCTTCCCTTGTCAAGCACCTAGGTAGATAGAGATGCATGCCAGGGCAGTGTGATGTGGTGTGGGGTATACAAGTGGTGTGGGGTACCGGCGTTGTGGGCGTCGCATGGGGAGTTGGCGGTGGGATGGAATGAGCCGCTTCCCTTGTCAAGCACATAGGTATGCAAGTGTGGGGTAGTGTGGTGTGTGGCGGTGAGGTGTGGGGTAGTGTGGTGTGGTGTGGCGTGGTGTGGTGTGGTGTGTGGTGGTGTGGTGTGGTGTGGTGTGGTGTGAGAGGTTTATGGCAATAGAAAATGAAGTTGGGAAGTGACATGTCCTTACTCACCACGTTTCCCTTGTTAAGCACCTAGGTATGCAAGTGGTCAATCAAGTAGTGCAGTGCAGCTTGGTGTGGGTTAGTGTGGTAGTGTAGTGTGGTGTGGGGTGTGGCGGTGTGGTGTGGTGTGAGAGGGTTATGGCAATAGCGAGTGGAGTTGGAAAGTGACTTGTCCTTACTCACCACGTTTCCCTTGTTAAGCACCTAGGTATGCAAGTGGTCAATCAAGTAGTGCAGTGCGGCTTGGTGTTGTGTGGGGTGGGTGGGGTGGTGGGGTAGTGTGGTGTGGTGTGGTGTGGTGTGGTATGGTGTGGTGTGGTGTGGTGTGGTGTGGTGTGGTGTGGTGTGGTGTGGTGTGGTGTGGTGTGGGTGGTGTGGGAGGGTTATGGCAATAGCAAGTGAAGTTGGGAAGTGATATCTCCTTACTCACCACGTTTCCCTTGTTAAGCACCTAGGTATGCAAGTGGCTAATCAAGTAGTGTGGTGCGGGTTGGTGTTGTGTGGGGTGGGGTGGGGTGGTGGGGTAGTGTGGTGTGTGGCGGTGAGGTGTGTGGTAGTGTGGTGGGGGGTGTGACGGTGTAGTATGGTGTGGTGTGGTGTGGTGTGGTGCGGTTTGGTTTGGCTTGGTTTGGTTTGGTTTGGTTTGGTTTGGTTTGGTTTGGTTTGGGTTGGGTTGGGTTGGGCAGGATGGGTGGGGTGGGTGGGTGGGGGGCAAGCTGGGTGGCGCACGATGGGTTGGAGTAGGATTCATAGTTTACTTTTCAGCTACGAGCAATAGCTTCTAGGCAGCTCCCTGAACCAGCCACTAGGCTAAGCCCCAAGATTTTGACAGTTCTGGATAACGGATTCTGTCAGCTTCCAGACACGCTAGGTTGCAGTAGCTTTGGCTGAATAGCTAGTCAGGGGAGCTGCCTAGAAGCTGCTGCTTTTAGCTGAAAAGAAATCAATTGTGGGATTGGTGCACAGAGGAAAGGAGAGAGCAGTATGGGGATATGTGGGGTGGGTCACAGTGGGTGGGGTGGGGTGGGGCACAGTGGGTGGGGTGGGGTGGGGTGGGGTGGGGTGGGGTGGGGTGGGGTGAGATTGGTGCATAGAGGAAAGGAGAGAACAGCAGAAGGAAAAGCCAGACATGGGAGATGTTTGTACTTGCACTTGCACTTGTACTTGTACATATACTTCTAAGTGTGCAGTACTCTTACTTGTACTTGCACTTGTACTTGTTATCTACTTGTACTTGCGCCGTACTCATACTTTCAGTTGCATCCCCACTAATACTTGTACTTTTGCCCCACTTCAGACTCACTGTTTTCCTTTTCATGCACCGCGTCGCAAATTGAGCGACTCGGTGCGACCCCAATGCGATGCGCTGCCCCCCAAACCCCGCGAAGCCCGGGGGAGATTCCTGACTAGTTTAGCTGGACCCATGCGTCGCCATGCAGCTACACAATGGCTACACGTTGCACAGAGAAAGGACATGTACTCATACTTGTACTTCTGCCATACTTCTACTTCTGCTTGTACCCCACCTCCACAGTTTTTCTGTTCGGCTACGAGCAGCAGCTTCTAGGCAGCTCCCCTGGCTGGCTAATCAGCCATACGTAAAGCAGCCTAGAGCACCTCGAAGCTGACGTAATTAGCTTTCTAGCGCTGCTGAATTTGTGAGGCTTAGCCCAGAGGCTGGCTTCGGGAGTTGCCTTGAAGCTGTTGCTAGTAGCAGAAAAGAACAAGTCCTAGGCGGCGGCGCAAGCGACGCGGAAAATTGGCGGAGAGTGTTCGCTATCGAAATGACAGGTGGCAATGGAATCGAGTTACGAGACAGTTGGCTTCGTGGCTTTGTGGCTACGTGTGGACAAACTGACAAGGGGGTGACCCTGGGGGCTCCCGCCCCGGGCTCCGCCAAAATAATACCCCACCTCCCCACCCCATCCCACCTTGCACATGAGTCCAGAAGGCAGAGCGATAACACCCTCCTCGGTCTTCTTCTGTGCAAGCCACTTCAGGCCGGCCTCGTGGGTGCCGGCAAGGGCAACAGCAACAAGGTTGCATGCTACCAAGGCTGCAATCAGACTGCGGCTCATTTTTCCTGAGAGAAGGCAGAGGTGCTGGTGTAAGTGCTGTAGATGGTGGGGTGGGTGGGTGGGTGGGGGTGGGCGTGTGGCTATGGGGGGGGGGGGGGGGGGGGGGGGGGGGGGGGGGGGGGGGGGCTGTGCTGCTAATGGTGTTGGCGCGTGTGGCGTTGGAGCTGGAGCTTGTCGCATCGAGCGCTTGCTTAAACTTCAGATCGAGTTTTCAGCGATCTGAAGTTTGGCGGTCAAAAGGAGACATGAAATAGAAATAGAAAGAACGCACGACAGCGTGGCTTAAGAAATCGAAGTAGGAATGACGAGCAACTAAGCAAGAGGGAAGGCTGTGCGCATATTTCTCACATGCGGAAGGTTCGGAAACGCTTTGCATCGCAATTGCAAGCGCGCATCACCAGGTGGGGAAACACGCTGGAGTGAGTCAGATAAGAGCTGAAATGACTGCCGTTCGTGATCATTGGCGGAATGCTAGAAGTTCCGATGGTGTTCAGGATGTGCGCAAATCTTACCTGACGGAGCGCCTCGAGTCGCGAAGAAATAATTTGAGAGTTGACATGACCTGGCCGATTGACGAGATGGTGCGAAATTGCATCGAATACTCTGGTGCTTATAATAATCCAGTTGGAGATGAACGTTCGTTTTAGAGACCATTGGACAGATGTTGGTGCCATGTGATGCAGTTGAGCAGTAATAGAGCATGCCAACTTCTTGAGCATTAAGTGTTGGAAAGATCTGAGGATGGAACTATTTGACAAGTCCTAAGCGCGTGTCGCAAGCGAGACGGGAAAACGCTTTATCAGTCACGGGCAGGGCAAGGGGCGAATAGTTAAGAAACTTGATCTGCAGGCTGCGAGAAAGGTTGAGGAGCAGGTCCCTGGCAAGAAGGGGGGCTGGGATTTTCGAAAGCAGTAAAGAGTAAGTAGCTACTTGTAGCGGAATAAGCTACAACACATTAAGCAACTTTTTGCGAAGGATCTTGGCCGCTGCGATGCTGGTAACTCTAGTCATGCGCAATACAAGTATGAGCCCAATGTTTGGGTGCGGACTGCGGAGGTTCCCGGGATCGTTCAAACGCCTGGAGAGAGGCACGGAGGCACGGAGAGAGACACGGACGGACACGGGTGGAACTTGGGCCTCTGCGGGCTTCAGCCCTGGGACCCTGCCAGGATGGGGCTCCAGAGAGGGCTAAAGCGATAACTAGCTTTCTGGCCTAAAATACAGTTGTTCACCCAGACTTTTGGGTAGATGTTACCATAGGAAGTGCTTGAACAGTTGCATTCATGCTTTTTGTTGTAGACTAGGTGACTCAAAAATATATCATTGATGTATGATGTATCAACAGGTATCAAGATTAATGATGGTGATTAAATATTTAAAGTGTACCAATCCCGTACAAATGTGATGATAAACGTTAAGTTTTATTACCTCTAAAGCACGAACTTACTAACTCAGGGCCTCCGGTAAAACGATTTGTTGGGGCCCAGTTAATCTGTCCTTGTTTTTGTTTTAGCCCCTCCCGATTCTTGAAGTCCTGAAGCTACGTTGGTCGAGTCCATTTAGCCTAATTGGATGCCCCTAGAAGATAATGTGAGTACACCAGACCGGTATATACTTTGATAGTTTACCGTAGTGCTTTACTTTGAACTGTCTTTACTTCCTAAGATAGCGAGAAGCCAAATTGTTGGAGCCATGTAAACACGTTCAAGTTCAGAATGCTTGGGTTTCTTTAAAGAAGTAGCTACCAATATAAGTTGCATTTTTGAGTCAACGATTGTATGAAGAGATTGGATTAAGTATATTTCTTAATTTGCTTTGCTTTGAATTGATTATGTTTTGGGATATCAATATCGTACTGGTCCCCAAGATGATCGTACTTCATACCTATAGTACATTTCGTACGACTACGATACCGACCGTACTCACTTTTGTTTCCCCGCCGATTGAAATAGGACCTTGGCTTGGGGATATTCCGGGATTTGCATTTTACAACAGGTATTGGCTTAGAAGGCCAACACCTTCCTCGTTAATAATAATTTGGTCATGAATGTAAGGCGTATATTGACCAGGGTACTTCAAACGGACCCCAGGGGTTGCGTCCTGGAACACAACCTAATTCGGTCTGTTGCGTCCAGGGACGCATCCAATTTGGTAGATTGCGTCCTGGGACGCATTCAAACCATTAAGGTGCGTCTTACTATCAAAAGAAGCCTTCGCCCACGGCAATGGAGTGGTGGTGGGCCAATCAACTAATGGGTGAGACGCAACCAACATCTTGAACCTGCGTCTGCGACGCAACCAACATCATGGATCTGCGTCCGGGACGCAACGGACCCTCCCCATGTTGCGTCCTGGGACGCAAGGACGCGCGTCCCGCACAACCCTGATACTGACCCTCAGGTCGTACAACAGGTACCACACACATAACTCGCTCTAAAAACTAAAAACGTTTTGTCACCACGGTGATCGTGCGATCTACCGTCCACTCTCATGGGGTACAGGGCGATAATGACAATAATGAGAGAGAAACGACCTAGATCTCTTATACGTTGTTGATTCCAATTCTACTCCTGAACAGCTCTAGCATTTCGCTATCCTATCCCTACTTCCTTCCTCTAGATCTACCCCTCTACTGATCCAGCTTGTCATGCTCGGCCTTCTCGCTCTCCACTACAGCTCCCGCAGGCAGCAGCTCTGAAATTCCGGGACCTGGCAAGGGCTCGTACCGCAGACCTGTCAGCTTATTTGAGTTATAGTGAAACTTACAACCTGACCTCGATTATTTTTCTCCACTACACATCCACCTTGTCACCCTTGATCGTGATGATAGGAGAAGTCTGTTCAAGAGTTAAACGACCTCGGTTACAATACAGTCAAACCTGCATCTAACGGTAGGGTCCCGTTCTCCGCTACAGCTCCACTTTGCCACCCTTGATCGTGATGATATGGGAAGTCGGTTAGAATTAAACGACCTCGGTTACAATTCAGTCAAACTTGCATCTAACGGTTGGGTCTCCTCTCCTCTCTCTCGCACCCTCTCTCTCGCTCTCTTGATCTTTATCTAATGGTAGGGTCCCAATCTCCGCTACAGCTCCACCTTGCCACCCTTGATCGTGATGATCTCCATGATGAAGACGAGGGGATCTCCAGCCTTGATATGGGCTCCCTTGTTCTGGTTACCATAGGCAAGCTCACTGGGAATGTACATCTCCCACTTGTCGCCCTCAACCATCAGCTGCATGGCCTCAGTCCAGCCCTTGATCACTGCAGGGTTCATAAAGGTAGTGTTTTCTTCTTTAGTTCGTGTTATGATTCATGATGTTTTTCCTAGTTGTATTTTCTTCTTTAGTTTGTGGTTGCGTTTTGATTTGTTTTGTTTGTAGTGTTTGGGTTTTGTTCTCTCGGGCTGCCTTTTGTATTCAATTGCATTCTACAGTATTGCATTTTAAAGGGGTTTTTCGGTCTTTGTTTTGTCAGGTCATGTTTACAGTGGGAATGTACATCTCCCACTTCTCGCCCTCGACCATGATCATTGCAGGGTCTTGTTAGGTGTGTTAGGTATTCAATTGTTTTTTTTGTTTTTTAGGTGTTTTATTGGTTTTGTTAAGGTGTTTTATTGGTTTTGTTAGGTGTTTTGCTTTTGGCGGAGCCCCCTCCTCTGGGGGGCGGGAGATGAAGACTTACACGTCAGCCAACGATCTGGTAACAAGCTGGCTTCAGTCCGCTCGATTCCATTGCCAACACTCTCTGCCAATTTCCACGTCGCTTTCTACGCTGCCTATGACTTGTTAGTTTGTGTTTGTGTTTTGCCTAGTTGTATTTTGTTGTGTTTTGCTGTGTTCTGTTGTGTTTGCCAAGATGTATTTGTCCAGCCCTTAATCACTGCGGTATTTTGTTAAGTAGGGTTTGTTGAGCAAGGTTATGTTATGCTACGTTGGGTTTTGTTTTATTGGGTTGTATTTTGTATTATGGTAGATTGTATTGTTTTTTCCACACACACAGGCCGCCACACACATAGCCACAGCCACACAGCCATACATACGCACACACACAGCCACAGCTGCACACACACAGCCACAGCCGCACACACGCAGCCACACACAAAGCCACAGCCGCACACACACACAGCCACAGCCACACAGCCATACATACGCACAAAACCATAGCCGCACACACAGTCACAGCTGCATGCACACAAGCAGCCATACACACACAGCCACAGCCGCACACACGCAACCACACACAAAGCCACAGCCGCACACACACACAGCCACACATACGCACACAAACAGCCATACATACGCACAAAACCACGGCCGCACACACACAGCCACAGCTGCACGCACACAAGCAGCCATACACACACAGTCACAGCCGCACACACAAACAGCAATACACACAGCCACTGCCGCACGCACGCAAACAGCAATGCGCACACAGCCACAGCCGCACACACACAACTAGCCATACACACACAGCCACAGCCACACACACAAGCAGCAATGCGCACACAGCCACAGCCGCACACACACAACTAGCCATACACACACAGCCACAGCCACACACACAAGCAGCAATGCGCACACAGCCACAGCCGCACACACACAACTAGCCATACACACACAGCCACAGCCACACACACAAGCAGCAATGCGCACACAGCCACAGCCGCACACACACAACTAGCCATACACACACAGCCACAGCCACACACACAAGCAGCAATGCGCACACAGCCACAGCCGCACACACACAACTAGCCATACACACACAGCCACAGCCACACACACAAGCAGCAATGCGCACACAGCCACAGCCGCACACAAACAACAGCCGCACACACACAGCCACAGCCGCACACAAACACACAGCAATGCGCACACAGCCCTATGATCTCAGTTATAGATCCCGCTTTACAGAAACACAACCACACCCACACAGAAACACTAACATACCCACGCACCTTGGTTAGGGGCGAAGGTAGTGGGTCTGCCGCGCCTGTAGCTTGAATCAAACTCAGTGCCATCAATGAGGGTACCGGCATAGTGGCAGTCGCAAGGGGAGTTGGCGGTGGGATGGAATAACCCAGTTCCCTTGTTAAGGACCTGCAATGTGAAGTGGTGTAGTTTGAGGTGTGGTGTGGGGTGATGTGGGGCCATATGGTGAGGTGTAGTTTGGGGCGTGGTGTGGGGCGATGTGGTGTGGTGTAGTTTAGGGTGTGGTGTGGTGCTGTGGTGTGGGGCAATGTGGTGTGGTGTAGTTGGTCGGCCCGAAGGCAGCTAGACTTAAGCATCGACACCACAATACGGTTGTTCAAAATGTCAAAATCGCCTGGATTCGTCGAGACCACCACGGAAACCACCGGTCGAAACCACAATATGTAGGTTCAAAATGGCGAAACCACCGGGAACTTCTGATATCACCGGTCGAAAGTTCGCCTGTAATGCTATGTATAACGACATTATCGAATCTCCCTGCTTCTCTTCAGGTACCCCTGTACCCCCCCCCCCCCCCTGTACCCAAGACCCATTTGACTCGAGGCGGCCTCCACACCTTTTACCCAACGCCGTTCATCACTTTCTTTCCCTCACGCACAACAGACCTTCATAAGTGGCATCCCAACTCAGCACCCATCATTGCTATCCGTGTATTCCGACCCGTCATAGCCATAAATGAAAGCATACAAGAGCTAATCGCCCCCCTTTCTACAACCTCATTGCCGGCCTCTCCCTGTACGACACACAGGCCCCAGGGCTGACCTCCAGGGGACCCGCCAGGGCACCCTACTATTTGGGGTGTGGTGTGGTGCTGTGGGGTGCTGGGGGCAATTTGGTGTGGTGTGGTGTAGTTGGTCGGCCCCTAGGGGGCTCAGACCTGGGCGATAGGTACGCGAAACGTTGTACATTTTGCCGAAAAACAGTCAAATCAGCCGGTTAAACTAACCTCCCTCACATCTAAGTGACCCGTGTTCCATTCTCGCAGGGGTCGGATTCCCTCGGGGGCACTTTTTTCGCGTACTGATCTCAGGGTTGCGGACTATGGACACGGTGTTTTCATTTGTCGTTCCCCTCCTGTCATGTGGATTCGATCTAGGGACCTGGAGCATGTCAACAATTTCCCCTGGGAAAATTCGCATCTCCGTGCCTCTCGCAGCTCATTGCATGAGCGCACTGTGCTTGACAATGAAATCTGCTGTTTCGCACTAGTACCTGCAAGTTGCGCGGTAGCAACTGTAGCCTCAGGAGTTGCTGCACCTGCCTCCATTGAACTTCGGGGAGTCAGTGAGCTATTAACTTCATTAGCCTCACAAGCCACCAAGTTGGTCGGCCCCCTATGCGGGACAGACCTATGCGATACTTACGCGAAATCGTGCTGTTTTTTCAAATCGTCAAATCGTCACATTTTCCCAAGAAACGGTTAAACCGACTTCTTTCACATGGAATCGGCCCGTGTTAGTTTCTCTGAGGGCACTCATTCGCGTACGAATCTCAGGGCTGCGGATTTCCAAAGTCGCTAAGCAAGTTGAATAGTCGCAACACCAGTACATGCAAAGCCTCGCACGTCCAATAGTCGCAAAGAAGTTTGGATAGTCTGAAAGCAAGTTCAATATCTGCAAAGCAACTCCAACGGTCGAAGAGCAACTTCGCTTCTCAGCTTCCTTGGGAGTTGCTGTACCTGCGGCAAAATGGTGCACTTTGGGAACCAACCTACTATGGAAAGCTTGCCCCGGAGAGCACTTCTTCGCGTATGGATCTCAGGGTTGCGGACTGTAGACGCGGTGTTTTCATTTGCCGTTTCCCTCTTGCCCTGTGGACTCAATCTAGGGACCTGGAGCATGTCCAACACAACAGCTGACTAACAAGCTCACATCGTAGACACACGGAAACCATGTTCCACATCCATCAGAAAAAGCCTAAGAAAGAAGGCATCCGCCTCAACTGCATTAACACACCTGGTACAATAAATGACATATACATGACGGCTCTCTCAAAGTTCTACAAGTTCTACAAGTAAAAGCATTCCATTGGATGCCAAGCCTAGACATAAAACATAACATGGCAATCTACGTTAAATATTTCAAACAATCAAGTTGTTGGCGATTGCAATAAGCAAATGTATCCCACAGCACGCCGTTTCACGTTGGCATACCCACATGGACAACTTTGTAAAATTTTCCAACATTCAAGAACAAATGCAACAATCATAGACAACTGAACTACAAAATCAGAAGACATCGTGAACCATACCCCACCCCCGGGGCCGACCTCCAGGGAACCCGCCAGGGCCCCCTACTATTTAATAACAAACTAATAACGCCATTTGCACAAACGTTACAAAGTCAAGCAGAATGCATTATGCAATAACTAATGTGTAACTGATGAAGTATTGGTGCATAATGTTTTTGCTATATTGATTCTTGACCCCCAAATATTAAAGTGTACGAATGAGCAAGCACCTGCTTGTGCTTCCACTGCTAATTGACGAATTGTGCTGCCACTGCAATTTTTAATTACTTTCATATTATGTTTTTCTAAAAAAAAAAATTTTTTTTGGATTTGCCGAGCATTAATGAATTTTAAAGTTTTATTTTTCGCTTTTTCTAGGTTTAAATGATGTCGATTGACTCTGAGATTTGCCTACGGTAAATATGGTTACACAAAAATCCATATTTGGGACCATATTTGAGAGAGCACTTAGAAATGAAATAATGCTGGGGTTATTGACTGTCTTTATGGGCTTTGCACACAACCCCCTGCTGCAAGTTTATATTCTATTCCACGAAAGTTGTACGCATGCAAATGTGTATACACAATAGCCATTGGCATTCCTGGCGATGTAAATTATAAGTAGTAGGACAAGTTCTATGCAGCGTCGCCTGCGAAGCTAAAAAATGGCGGAGAGTGACCGCGATGGAGCAACAGGTGGCAACGGAAGCGAGTTAGTTACAAGACTGTTGACTGACATGTCAGGCTTCATCACGGTCAAACAGTCGGTCGGACGGACAAATGGGTAAGCCTGGGGGCTCCCGCCTCCTTGAAGAGAGGGCACCGCCACAAAAAGACAGCACAACCCCCTGGGCCGACCTCCAGGGTACCCTCCGGGACACCCTACTATTTGAGGTGTGGTGTGGTGTAGTTTGAGGTGTGGTGTGGTGTGGTGAAGTGTGGTGTAGTTTGGGGTGTGGTTTGATGTGGGGCAGTGTGGTGCGGTGTAGTGTAGTTTGGGGTGTGGTATGGTGATGTGGTGTGGGGCAGTGTGGTGTGGTGTAGTTTGGGGTGTGATGGTGTGGTGTGGTGTGGTGCTTGGCAGTGTGGTGTGGTGTAGTTTGGGGTGTGGTGTGGTGATCTGGTGTGGCGTGGGGCAGTGTGGGGCGATGTGGTGTGATGTGGTGTGATGTGGTGTGGTGTGTAGTTTGGGGTGTAGTGTGGTGTAGTTTGGGGTGTGGTGTGGTGGTGTGGGGTGGGGTAGTGTGGTGTAGTTTGGAGTGTGGTGTGGTGTGTGTGGTGTGGTGTGGTGTGGTGCAGTTTGGGGTGTGGTGTGGCGGTGTGGTGTGGGGCGATGTGATGTGGTGTGGGGCGGTGTGGTGTGGTGTCCCCCACCCCATCTCACCTTGTACATGAGGCCAGAGGGCAGAGTGATAACGCCCTCCTCAGTCTTCTTCTCAGCAAGCCACTTCAAGCCGGCCTCGTGGGTGCCGGCAAAGGCAACAGCAGCAAGGCTGCATGCTACCAAGGCTACAATCAGGCTACGGCTCATTTTTCCTGAGAGAAGGCAGAGGTGTTTGTGTTAGTGTTCGTGTTGTAGGTGGTGTGGGTCTGGTTGTGGGTGGAGCTGCTGTTGGTGTTGGTGCTGGTGCTGGTGGCATTTGAGTTGGTGCTGGTGCCGCTGAAGTTGGAGCTCGTCGCATCGAGAGCATGCATAGACTTCAGATCGACTCGCGGCGATCTGAACGTTGGCGGTCATGAAGGGACATGGCGAGAAAGAAAGCAGGAGAGAGGCTGGGCGCGCATTTTTCATCCTCTGGTACTTCGGCTCCGTTTTGGCATCGCAATTGCAAGCGCGCATTACCAGGTGGGGAAACACGCTGGAGTCAGTCAGATCTGAGCTGAAATGACTGCATTTTGTAATTGGCGAAATGCTAGAAAGTTCCGATGATGATGAGATGATGATGATGACGATGATGATGTGCGCATATCTCACCTGGTGTTTGGAGTTGTAAATCTCTAGATTGATCCGATGATGATGGGTCGCGCGCAGACGTACTTGAACGGGGGGGGGGGGGGGGGGGGGGGGGGGGGGGACGGAGCGCCTCGAGTGGCGAAGAGGCAGTTTGAAAGTTGACCAGTTGACCTGACCGATCGACGAAATGGTGCATTATTGCTTCGAATACTCCGGTGGAAGAAAGCAGTACGCCAAGTCGGCGTGGCCTGAGGACGCTACCCGGATCGCTTGCTTCATTGCTTCCTTGCCTCGTTGCTCTTTCTGGCTTCTGGGCAATTGGCTCCAGAACCAATATTGCGATGAAAGGGGGGTGGCCAATTCCCCTTCAAAACAACCCTGAATCAGATACTGCATCTCTCCTCGTTCTCCTCATTTCCCCGTCACTACCCACTTCCTGTCACGGTTGGGCAAGTTCATTTAGCCTACTTGGCCCACCCTTTAACTGTTACATACTTACACTCCGACAGAAAGAGTTTGGCGAGCATGTATTTCACGTGCACCTGGCAGGTGCGATATCTCGCCAAATATCCAGTAAATATTTCGTTGGTCGACTGAGCACATGACAATATGAGCCTACATTTTTTTTCTTCTTTACGGTACTTTGGGTTCAGGCACCGAATAAGTGAACAATCGGACCTCACAAATTCAGAAGGAACTTGAAAGCTTACAAATGATGCCCAGTGCCCATGGCACTGATAGTAATAAAGTACGCCATTGGAACTCTGACAAGCGGATATAAGAGTTGAGGTCAACTTGAGGAGCTTGGCTTGCTTCTTGACGGGATTCTTAGTTTGTCAGCCGAGAATGTAGTCTTCTGAATACATTGCAGCAAGCTCTGATATTGGTATCTCACCCTACAGGCGGGATTCATTTCAAATCCCAGTACTGGATTCACACTCTCAGATGGTGTCTTCTGGATACATTGTGTGTCAGTGCTTTCTTCCATACGCCTGTAGGCGGGATTCGGTTTACAACTGGATAATAAAATACAGTTTATAATAGTTTATTAACTGCGGATTAACTGGTTAATAATTTGAAACACCCTTCACCTTGCCGTACTTTCTGTTCACAAAGTTGAGCCGAGTTGAGCTGTACATCGCTATAGATTGAATCGGGATTATCGGTATCTGCCCTGAATTGCCGGATTAGATAAGGGTCGTAAGATTGACCAACCTTCCTCTTCCGTCTTGCTATGACGAAGTGCGGATCGTGGGTAGGGTCGTGTGTGATCACCGAGCAGTGAGCATGCAGATCTTCAAGGCAGCCAACTTACCTAGACTTGGGGAGGAGGATGGGAGGAGGATGGGAGGAGCGGGGAGGAGGGATATTCCTCCCACTTTCCGGAAGTTTGTGTCGGTTGAGTTAGCTGAACAAGTTCTTCAGCTATCTGTTCTGGCGCCAGCCTGGATCTCGCATCTGATCAGCGCCTCGTCGTTCCCGTTCTTGAGTATACATGCATTTCCCCCAACAAACCTCTTATCGTGCTATTTATATGTACCCTTTTTGTATCTCGCCTCATCTACGTTGGTCGCAGCCTATCGTCTTGTCCATTGCGGCGTAAAAGCAGCTGGTAGCTAGGTAAGCGGTTGCTATGGGTGTTCGTCCACGCCCTCTGGACTGCCGATACCCCTGAGACACGAAACGCTGCGTCTATTGACGCGTATTGTTAACCCAACCAGTCATATACGAGTCGCATAAGCTAGATCGTACACCGACTGCAGTCTACACTGCACCTCCTGCGACTTTTCGTCTGGAAGGGATCGAAGGAACCCCTTGTGCGACCCATTATTTGCGTGCCAATATCAACCAGCTGACCAGCTCTGGCAGCCGAAGTCCTGAATCTGAATAAGCTGTATTGAGGATGAGCACCACCATAGGATGAGCAGCATCATCATGCTGCCTCGTAGATCTTCCTTCCCATTCTTGCTGGCCAATCTGGAATATCAATATCACGAAAGTGTTATTGCTGTTGGGCCCCTCAATTTTGAGACCTCTATGCTGCAAAAAGACGATGACTGGCCTAACTTGGAGTTGTCAGAAGCATAAGTTTGTAAGCAGCTCACTTCTGACAGTTTTCAGGGACATTGATGAATGGACTGAGAATGTCACATATGATTGACAATTGGATTATACAGAAAGCAGCAAACAACCATTCACTGGGAATCTTGAAGAGTCGATAACTCACTTAGGGATCTGACATGTGCATATTTATCATCTTTACTGCTTGCATGGATCCCTTGCTTTCCGTACGTCCATGCCACATATATAACACAACCCCCATAATATCTCTGCACGCAGGTCAGCAGCACTGTGTTGGACAGGATTGGCTTCTGCCTCTCCTTCATTATCCATCCTGGGCTCGTGAGATTTACCACCAACAAGCATCCTCTGCTTACCTGTAACCACCAGCATGCCAGCCGAGGAGGACTTGCACGATCAACGTGGCGACAATGAAATTATCTGCAACATGTTGAGAATTAGTCCTGCATCCAATCTGAATGAAAAGAGGATTCTAGCACGTAATCTCAAGGCTCTTGCATTGAAAGATAGCACCAAGGTAGCTGACGCAGGTGCCATTCCCCACCTTGTGGCCTTGTTGTCGGTGGACACGCCATCAGTCACACAGCAGGATGCAGTAGGAGCGCTTGGTATTATAGCCCTAAATAACTCTGACAACCAGGTTAAGGTGGCTGCTGCCAGTGCCATTCCCTTCTTAGTGGCATTGTTGTCAACCAGCACACCGGGCCCTGTTCAGAGCGAGGCAGCGAATACTCTTGCAAATCTAGTTGCCAACAACCCTGACAACCAGGGTAAGGTGGCATCAGCCGGTGCAATTCCTCCCTTAATTGCATTGTTGTCAGCCAGCATTGAAGCATGGGCAGCGAGTTTTCTGCTTGCAACAGCATATACTCATGGAATCATTGTTGGTATCATTGTTGGAATGATAGCTGGAATCATTTGTGGAATTCTTGTTGGAATCAATGCTGGAATCATAGCTGGAATCATTGTCGGAATTATCGTTGGAATCTATGCTGGAACTGTCGCCAACAACGCAGACAACAAAGGCAAGGTGGCATGTGCACGTCCCAACCCTTTCTTGGTGGCAATGTTGTCCGCCAGCACTCCAGCGCTTGTGCAGAAGAATGTAGCCTTTACTCTTGCGTGTCTCATTGACAACAACCCGTGCTATCAGGGCAAGGTGGCATCTGCAGGTGCCATTCCACCTCTGGTGGCATTGTTGTCAGCTAGCAGCCCGCCACTGGTGCAGAAGCAGGCTGCAGGCGCTCTTGCAATTCTAGTTGACAATAATGCTTGCAACCAGAGTAGGGTGGCATCTGCAGGTGCCATTCCACCTCTAGTGGCATTGTTGTCAGCTAGCAGCCCGCCAATGGTGCAGGAGCAGGCTGCAGGCGCTCTTGCAATTCTAATTTACAACAGTGCTTGCAACCAGAGTAGGGTGGCATCTGCAGGCGCCATTCCACCTCTGGTGGCATTGTTGTCAGCTAGCAGCCCGCCACAGATGCAGGAGCACGCAGCATGCGCTCTTGCAAGTCTAGTTGACAACAGTGCTTGCAACCAGGACAGGGTGGCATCTGCAGGTGCAATTCTCCCCTTGGTGGCATTGTTGTCCGCCAGCACTCCCGCGAATGTTCAGAATAGAGCAGCCACTGTACTTATGTTTATAGTCAAAGACAACCCTGGCAATCAGGGCAAGGTGGCATCTGCAGGTGCCATCCCCCCCCTGGTGGCATTGTTGTCTGCCAGCACTCCAGCAAATGTTCAGGAAAAAGCAGCCCATGTGCTTTGGAATGTAGTGAAGGACAACCTTGGCAATCAGGACAAGGTGGCATCTGCAGGTGCCATCCCCCCCCTGGTGGCATTGTTGTCTTCCAGCACTCCGGCGAATGTTCAGGAAAAAGCAGTCAATTTGCTTGTGACTCTAGTCAATCGCAACCCTGGCAATCTGGGCAAGGTTACATCTGCCGGCGCCATCCCCCCCCTGGTGGCATTGTTGTCTGCCAGCACTCCAGCGATTGTTCAGAAAGAAACAGCCTATGTGCTTTGGAATGTAGTGAAGGATAACCAAGGCAATCAGGACAAGGTGGCATCTGCAGGCGCCATTCCACCTCTGGTGGCATTATTGTCAGCTAGTAACCCGCCACTGGTGCAGGAGCAGGCAGCATGCGCTCTTGCAAATCTAGTTGACCGCAATGCTTGCAACCAGGGCAGGGTGGCATCTGCAGGTGCAATTCTCCCCTTGGTGGCATTGTTGTCTGCCAGCACCCCGGTGAAGGTTCAGAACATGGCAGGCACTGTACTAGTGAATCTAGTCTGTAACAACCCTGGCAATCAGGACAGGGTGGCATCTGCAGGCGCCATCCCCCCCCTGGTGGCATTGTTGTCTGCCAGCTCTCCGGCGGATGTTCAGGAAACAGCAGCCGGTGCACTTGTGTGTCTAGTCAATGCCAACCCTGGCAATCAGAGCAAGGTGGATTCTGCTGGGGCCATCCCCCCCCTGTTGGCATTGTTGTCCACCGGAGTCCTACCCCACGCTTTGCAGGAGATGGCAGTTGAATCTCTTAAGCAAGTAGCAGCCTGCAGTACTCACAACCGGAAAATTATGGCTGCTACCGATGTCATCACTCCCTTGGTGGGATTGATGACTAAAACATCGATGACAGCTTCAGTATCAGTGATTGTCACGGCGCTATTGTCTGATCCTCATGTCCGTGCCGCCTTCACATCTGCAACACCCTTTCTCCCCTTGATTACACTGTTGAAAGTCAAGTCTCTTGAGCAAGCTCTGGTTTGGGCGGCAAGTGCTCTAAGCCATCTTGCTTCTATAAGTCCTAGCATCCGGAGAGAGCTGGCCGAGGCTGGTATCATTCCTCCTCTTATGGCAGTCCGGGTTGCTAGAAGCTACCCCCCACAGGTGAAGGAGGCGCTGAACATGCTCCATGAGTGGTTGCGGGACGTGTGCTCTTGCCAGGATTGTGTATCCAACAGTTTGCGTGTGAGTGAACAGACTTCACACGAGGGCAGTTCAACATCTGTGCTTGAACGTCCCGTGGCCGACACCTCTACTGCGGAGCCTGTGGACTCAGACAAGGTTATGCAGGTGAGAGATGATGGTATGTTGATGGCGTGGGTGGGGATGAGGGTGGGCAGATGACAACAATGATGGTGGTGGTGACGGCGGACCTGTGGACTCAGACAAGGTTATGCAGGTGAGAGATGATGGTATGTTGATGGCATGGTGATGGTGTGGATGGAGATGAGGGTGGGCGGATGACAACAATGATGGTGGTGGTGATGGTGATGACGGAAACACTGCTGGTGATAGTGGTGGTTGTGATGGTTGTGTTGGTGATGGCAATGGTGGCGGGGATTACAACAATGATGGTGGTTTTGGTTGTGATGGGGCGCATCTGGCGCTGATCTTGATGGTATCATAATCAGAGCTTGACTCTGGAAAGGCGCAGGATAGTGTTGATTAAGAGATGTACACACACACGCACACACAAACACCTTCCAACACCCACCCACCTACACCCACCCACAGGACTGGAATGCAGGCTTTACCCCCCCCCCCACCCACACCCACACACACACAAACACAATCAGAAAGTAGATGGAAATGAAGAAGCTTATCCACACACACTCAGGAACTGTTGGAAGAGGAAGAGAGGGAGAAAGCTATGAAGGACACCAAGGCTAAAGCCAAGAAGGAGAAGAAGCAGAGGCAGAAGGGGAAGAAGAAGGGTAAAAGCAAAGAAGAGCAGCTGGCAGCTGATCGGTTGTCCGAGGGTGGGGGCAAGGATGCAGAGAAACATCTAATGCAGCAGCAACCTGCAGAGGAGGGTGATGATGATGATGATGATGATGATGACCTGTGTTGTGTGTGTTTGGACAGGGAGCGGGACGTGTACTTGCAGCCCTGTCGCCATGTTATCCTGTGCTCCCGCTGCGTTGATGAGGTGCTGGCAAAGTCATCCAAATGCCCTGTTTGTCGCGCCCAGGTATTGGATTATGAGATACTAGAGTAGTGAGGAGTGAGTGGGGCAATCATGCACGTCGTAACTTGCCTACATTTAGCACTGGTCCCATCAGCTTTGAGCAACCCAGGGGTGTATACAGCTCCCCCCCCCCCCCCCCCTCCCCCCCCCTCCCCCCCCCCCCCCTTCCCCGTCAGATCTGGGAGTGTGCGGTGCTAGTGTGGCTAGGCTCCAAATGCATGGTGGCCTAGCTAAACTGCATGCAGGGCTCTTGACATAGCTTTTATTCTAAGCTACAAGCAGCAGCTTCTAGGCAGCTCCCCTGGCTTACTACCCAGGCCAACCTGCAGCAACGTAGTGCATGTGGAAGCTGACAGAATCATCTTTCTAGTACTGTTGAAATCTCCAGGCTTAACCTAGTGGTTGGCTCAGGGAGCTGCCTAGAAGCTATTGCTCTTAGCCGGAAATGGAAGCTATGGCTCTTGATAGAGTTTATGCCATTCAATAACTTGTCGGCATGTGCCTGGGTTTCAATATGGTTGTTGCAAAGGTACGCCTTCAGGCTTTTTCTCGTATGGTTGTTGCAAAGGTACGCCTTCAGGCTCATTCTCGTATGGTTGTTGCAAAGGTACGCCTTCAGGCTCATTCTCGTATGGTTGTTGCGAAGGTACGCCTTCAGGCTCATTCTCGTATGGTTGTTGCAAAGGTACGCCTTCAGGCTCATTCTCGTACGGAGTGGGGAAATACATGAAGTCATTGTACCACCACCTCCATCACCATCACCAATTCTCCACCAACCCACGCAAATCTAGTCATACATTTAGACGCAGTTGGAGAATGATTTCTGAGAACTTGCGATGACAGTAAGACCAAATACGGTCTCTCACTCTTCTACTCCGCCACTTGGGCTGCAGGGTTGTTGAGGAGGACCCCCAGCTCTGCGTCCTTAGACGCAACCAATTTTACAGCCTGCGTCCTGAGATCGTGCGTAATTTTACAGCCTCAGTCCTGAGGCGCAACCAATTTCATAGCCCGCGTCCTGAGTTGCAACCGACCAACTAAAGCTGCGTTTGCAAGTTTACCGACCCTCCCCACGTTGTGTCTTAGGACGCAGGGTCCTGAACAACCCTGTTTGGGCGCCTGTACGTTTGTAGTGGTGAAGGTAATGATAACGCCTGGTGAGGCGTGGTGTTAAGGGAGCCCGTCGTACGTGGGTGGGGAGCGGTCTCCTACCTGAACTGGACAAGCTACCATCGCGGTTGACGACGACCTGCAACGCCAAGCGCAACCGAAGGGGGATTCGAACCCCTGACTCTTCATCCTCAAGCCATCTGGTCTACCACTATACCATTGTATATCACTGAAAGGGGCTTTGTAGTGGTGAAGTAGTGAGCCCTGACTGTATGAAGGTCGCAAAGATCTGGTCAAATATGTGTGGAGTTTTGAATTGGCATTACCCTACGCGCAGCATAAGGTGGCAAACGTCGTTTCCCAAGGCGGTTTTGAGTCGAGCCTGAGTCGGTCCCAGCTGGCTCGCCGTTGCCAAGTAACTCCTAGCAACTGATGTTCTAGTCATTACAGCGAGGCCACCAATTGTATCAAATTCACTTTTGAGTGTACCACTTTAAAGGGATTTGTAATAGCTTTCACAATATGCACTTACTTTTAATTTGATGTTCACCATTATAAGCCTTTAATTTGATGTTCACCATTATAAGTTTCAAGCACCGAGTCTCATACACCCTCGCGGTGTCAAGTAGACTTTAACATGTAATGTAATGTAAGCCTACAAGATTTCATTTATGTATTTAAAGTAGTTTGGGTTCAGGCATTGAATACGTGAAAAATCGGACCTCACAAATTTAGAAGGAACTTGAAATCCTACAAATGATGCTCAGTGCCCATGGCACTGATAGTAATGAAGTAAGCCAAAGGAACTCTGACAAGGCTGAAGGAACAGCCGTGAAAGGAGTGGCTAAAACGAAAAGGCACTGATGAACTGAACACCAAACAATTGTTTTACAGACAGGGGCCCTGAGTTCGAGCTACAGTGGAAGTTCAATTATAATTGGATCATTATCCCAAATGGAATGATTATTTAATACTGTGATTCTTATCGCATTGAAATTGAAATCGTTACATCCGTGCTGTGCAGTCACTCACAGGACGTGAAATTAAGGACACCACAGCGTAAGCCGGAGCTAGCAGTAGTCGCCGTTTCTTCTCGCATTTTAATAGATTTATACCGTATTTCTATCCTTCAAATCTCATGTCGCCATCGCAAGGCCCCAGTCTTTCTTTATGCGTAATCGCGATGCATTGGCTAGTGGTCGTTTTTGACGATTCGACGATTTTGTCGTTTTCAAGAAGTTTAGTTTTTAATTTCCTCCAGAACCGCTATCCTATCCATTGTTTCAATCGCTTTGCGCCTTTTTATCAGGGATAATTTTTTCAAATCAAAAAGAGGAAATCTTATTCCTTTTCATTTGATTCCTCCCTATTTTCGTCCCAAGACAGGATCCTTATTCCGATTTGGGTCGATTTGGGTATTGTTTAGTCAATTTCAGTAAAAAAAACTATTTTTATTGTTAGGTACCTTATTCCGGCAATTTGAGTCAAAACGGAGTCTCGTATTCCGATCGGAATATATTCCGGGAAAAAACATCCCTGCTTTTTATTCGTCTTTGTCTCCCATTCCCATTCTAGCTTCAATCCAGGCAGCTTCCATGCAGTACTTCCCACACACAGGCCAAGAGCCCAAGACCAGTAGGATGACATCTGAGAAATATCTGGTATCCCCCCCCCCCCCCCCCAGAAAAGTTGGAAGATTAAAAAAGGGGAGGGGGGGGGGGGGGGGGGGGGGGGACTGACCCAGTTTAGATACACAATAGCCCGTGTTGTGGAAAATCATCTTCTTTAGCACACTGCATTTTTTAAACCCCAGAGAATGTTGTGGATTGCTTTTAAACACGATTACACATGAATCCTATATGCACCCCAGGGTACTTCAAATGGCCAAATTGGCCAGCGCTTTAGCGCACTTGAAAACAAAAAGACTGCGCTTTGTAGTGCAAAAAGCGCAAAAATTGCTTGCTGCGCCCACAGGGGGTTGCAAAAAACTGCGCTTAAAGCGCTGAGGGGGTCAAAAAGTCAGCGCTCAAAAGCGCAAAAGCGCGCGCTTTGAATTACCCTGGTGCACCCTAGATGACTCAATTTCTGGCTTCCCGGAGCCTCCTAATAATTCCTTGCCTTCCTTCAACATCCAGTATAATTATAACTGACTTGCCTATTATTGGCTGGAAACTGCATGAGCTTAAGACATGAAGCCCATCAAAAGGTTTAAATGTAACGCCCACCTGCGCCCACCATGATAACGTCAGCTTCAAGGTGCACTAGCTTGCTTTAGTTTGGGCTGAATAGCCAGCCAGGGGAGCTGCCTAGAAGCTTCTGCCTGGAGCGTGAAAGAAAAGCTATGTCTGGAATCATTGTATGGGCCTGAATGGATCCATAAATGGCTCTGCTCTGAATTCACAACAAGCAGCTATTGTTAGGTTGGTTAGGCCTTCAATTTGCTCTGCCACCCAACATGCACATCAGACAAGAAACTATAGGTTTTACTGCAAGCCGCCAAATCTGTGATTGACTGCAATTGCTAGCTGTAAATAAGGCAGCCCGTGGTTCACATTTCCAAGTGTAGGTTTTAGTGCAAGCCTCCACATTTGTGATTCACTGCAATTGCTAGCTGTAAATAAGGCAGCCCGTGATTAACATTTCCAAGTATAGGTTTTACTACAAGCCACTACATCTGGTCTTAAATTGAATTGTAATCGAATTGTTACATGTTTACCACAAGCCCTGGCTTGTTATTTTCACTACGAAATGGTAACATGTAATAAGCCACAACATCTGGTCTTGAATTGAATTGTTCCCGAATGGTTACATATTTACTACAAGCCCTGGCTTGTTATTTTCAGTACGATATGGTAACATGTAATAAGCCTAGGGCTGCCAATATCGTACGGTATTTTCAATTACCGTACGATATATCGTGATATATTGTACGGTATCGAAACCGTACGATATATTTGTACCCTTGTTTAGGAAAATCAGTAAAAGACCAAGGGGATATAACAGGAAATACCGTTTACACGTCCATAAACTTAAAATCAAGTCAAATGAACCAATACTGAGGGAGAATGAAAACACGGTAATATCGTGGTCTATTACCGTACGATATATCGTGATATATCGTACGATATAAGGCGGTATACTGAATTCCCTGGCCCAGACTCAGGTGCTCCTGACGACAATCGAACCGCCGACCTCCCAAGTGTAAGATATTTTCGCAGACCGCAGGACCACACTGACAAAAAATAACAGTTCGCCACTTAGTAAACACGATATGTCGTACGGTAAACACGATATATCGTACGGTAATCCCGAAAATACCGTACGCTGCAACTTTAATACCGCGCGATATATGGTACGGTACACGGTAAAATAAATACCGGGCGATATAAAGCTTGACAGCCCTAAATAAGCCACAACATCTGGTATGGAATTGAATTGTTGCAGTACATGGTTTTACTGCCAACCCTGGCTGGTTAATAAGTGCAAGCCTTGGCTGGTTATTTTCAATATGCAGCATGTAGCAAGGAAATGTATTGTACGCAAAACGACCCTTTGCCAGCTGTTTTCAGGTCTCAACTTGAGTGCAGGGTACTTCCATTGACCAAATTGGCCAGCGCTTCAGCGCACTTGAAAGAAAGAAACTGCGCTTTGTAGTGCAAAGAACGCAAAAATTGCTTGCTGCGCCCACAGGGGGTTGCAAAAAACTGCGCGAAACGCGCAGTGGGGCTCAAAAAGGCAGCGCGCCAGCGCGCACTTGAAAAGTACCCTGGTCTCAACTTGAGTAGGTGACATGGACCACTTTTGACACATATTTTTGCCTTGCATTTTGACAAAAACTTCGTGACAAAAACTACACTTGGGTGAGAATTTCAAACACTTCAAACTGAGATTGGAAAAAAACTTAGGGTCGATGGGTATCTCCCATCGACGACGACCCTAAGTGCGCCTAATCTTTTGTAGGAGTGGCAACGCCTTTCAAACTGAATCCTTGGTGTCGCTGGTTTGTGTCGGGAGACCCACCTCCTAGGGTGAAATACCTTTAACAACTAAAAAAAGGTCACTTGAGTGAGTGGTTTTGCTCAGGGCTTTTCTTCTCAGCTTTTCTCATTAGCTTCTAGGTAGCTCCCTGAGCCAGCCACTGGGCTTCACCCAAATATTTCAGCAGTTCTGGGCAGCTAATTGTGTCAGCTTCCAGGTGCACTAGGTTGCGTTAGGTTTAGATAAAGAGAGAGCTCGGGGAGCTGCCTAGAAGCTACTCCTGGTAGCTAAAAAGAAGAGCAGTGCTGGAGTCATGCTGCGCTTGCTTCAGACAAACTGTGTGCTCAGACCAGTGGCTGGCTCAGGAAGCTGCCTACAAGCTACTGTGCGATGTACCACCTTATGTAAGGATTTGTCCTACTGCGCTTGCTTCAGACCAACTGTGTGCTCAGACCAGTGGCTGGCTCAGGAAGCTGCCTAGAAGCTACTGTGCGATGTACCACCTTATGTAAGGATTTGTCCTACTGCGCTTGCTTCATACCAACTGTGTGATGTACCTCCCTATGTAAGGATTAGTCATACTTCACTAGCTTCATACCAACTGTGTGATGTACCTCCCTATGTCAGGATTAGTCATGCTGCGCTTGCTTCATACCAACTGTGTGATGTACCTCCCTCGGGACTTCCTGACTTCTAACTCCTGCGATTAATCACAACAAGCAGGTCATGATTAGTCATCAATCACAACAAGCAGGTCATGATTAGTCATCAATCACAACAAGCAGGTCATGATTAGTCATCAATCACAACAAGCAGGTCATGATTAGTCACCAATCACAACAAGCAGGTCATGATTAGTCCCATCACATCAGGTCATGATTAGTCACCAATCACAACAATCAGGTCATGATTAGTCATCAATCACAACAAGCAGGTCATGATTAGTCACCAATCACAACAAGCAGGTCATGATTAGTCATCAATCACAACAAGCAGGTCATGATTAGTCATCAATCACAACAAGCAGGTCATGATTAGTCATCAATCACAACAAGCAGGTCATGATTAGTCATCAATCACAACAAGCAGGTCATGATTAGTCATCAATCACAACAAGCAGGTCATGATTAGTCATCAATCACAACAAGCAGGTCGTGATTAGTCATCAATCACAACTAGCAGGTATTTGGGGGGATATGGGGGTAGTGGTGGTGGTGGTGGTGGTATGTGGGTAGGGGTGGTGCTGGTGCTGGTGCTGGTTCTTGTTGTTGTGGTGGTGGTGGTGGTGGTGGTGCAAGGACTTCCTGACTTCATTCTCCTGCGATCAATCACAACAAGGAGGTATTTGGGGGGAAATGGTGGTGGTGGTGGTGGTGGTGGTGTTTGGGTAGGGGTGGTGCTGATGCTGATTCTTGATGTTGCGGTGACTTCTTCCTCTTGCGATCAATCACAACAAGCAGGTATTAGCAGACTTGCAGTGCCCTCAAACTTTTGGGGGGATATGGAGGGATGGGTAGTGGTGGTGGTGGTATGTGGGCATGGGTGGTGTTGGTGCTGTTTATTGTTGTTGTTGTTGTTGTTGGTGGTGGTGGTGGTGGTGGCGCTGGTGCTTGTGGTGCTGGAACAAGAATTTCCTGACTCCTTCCTCCGGGGATCAATCACAACAAGCAGGTATGAGCAGATTTGAAGTGCCGTCAAAATTTAGGGGGATATGGAGGGATGGGTTGTGGTGGTGGTGGTGGTATGTGGGTATGGGTGGTGGTGGTGCTGGTTATTGTTGTTGTTGTTGTTGTTGTTGTTGTTGTTGTTGTTGTTGTTGTTGTTGTTGTTGCTGTTGTTGTTGGTGGTGGTGGTGGTGGCGCTGGTGCTTGTGGTGCTGGAGCAAGAATATTCTGACTCCTTCCTCTGGGGATCATTCATAACAAGCAGGTATGAGCAGATTTGAAGTGCCCTCAAAATTTGGGGGGATATGGAGGGATGGGTTGTGGTGGTGGTGTTGGTATGTGGGTATGGGTGGTGGTGGTTCTGGTTATTGTTGTTGTGTTGTTGTTGTTGTTGTTGTAATTGTTGTTGTTGTGGTGGTGGTGGTGGTGGTGCTTGCGGTGCTGGAGCAAGAATTTCCTGATTTCTTCATCCTGCAATCAATCACAACGAGCAGGTCATGATTAGTCTCATAAGTCTTATCATAGCTTTTATTGTTTTGCTACGAGCAGCAGCTTCTAGGCAGCTCCCTTGGTTGGCTATACAGCCAATTTAAAGCAAGCTAGTGCACCAAGAAGCCGACATTGTCAGCTTTCCAGAACTCCTGAAATGTTTAGGATTACCGAAGTGGCCGGCTCAGGGAGCTGCCTTGAAGCTGGTGATTGTTCCCGTCCCCTCCCATCTCCTCCCCTATTTCCCCCTCCCCCCCTCCCCCTCCTACCCTATCAACACCCCTACCCACCATCAGCTCCTCCAACCTCCCCTCCCCTCCCCAGCCCTCTTCTCTCCTACCCCCCCACCCCACCCCCTACCCCCCCCTACCCCTACCCTATCCGCCCCCCTACCCACCTTCAGATCCTCCACCCTCCCCTCCCCTCCCCTGACCTCTTCTCCCCTATCCTATCCCACCCCTACCCAATCCACCCCACCTACCCACCTTCAGCTCCTCCACCCTCCCCTATACTCCCCTCCCCTCTCTTCCCTCCCCTTTCCTCCCCTACCCTATCCACCCCCCTACCCACCTTTAGCTCCTCCACCCTCCCCTCCCCTCCCCAGCCGTCTTCTCCTCTACCCCCCCCCCCCCCCCCTACCCTACCTTCAGCTCCTCGACTCTGCCTTCCCCTCCCCTCCCCCCCCACCCCTATCCACCCCTACCCATTCCACCCCCTACCCATCTTCAGCTCCTCCACCCTCCCCTCCCTCCCTCCCTCCCTCTTCTCCCGTTCCTATTACCCCCCCCATACCCTATCCACTCTGCCTGCCAACGACGAATACAGCCCCTTGCTCTTGCCCCTCAAGATTCTCAAGTCGTGCAGTGCATGCTCGTCCACCCTCCCCTCCCTCCCCCTCTTCTCCCCTACCCTATCCCCCCCCTAACCTATCCACCCCCCTACCCCACCCCACCCCCCTTCCTACCTTTAGCTCCTCCCCTCTGCCTGCCAACGACGGATACAGCCCCTTGCTCTTGCCCCTCAACATTCTCAAGTCATACATTTCATGCTCTATATACATATTTCATATATATTTCATATATATTTATTTTCATATCTATTTCATATATATTTATTTTCATATATATTTATTTTCATATATATTTCATTTCATATATATTTATTTTCATATATATTTCATTTCATATATATTTATTTTCATATATATTTCATGCTCTATATACCCTCCCCTCCCCTCTTCTCCCCTTCCCTATCCATCCCCACCCAATCCACCCCTACCCTATCTCCCCCCCCTACCCACCTATAGCTCCTCCACTCTGCCTGCCAACGACGCATACAGCCCCTTGCTCTTGACCCTCAAGATTCTCAAGTCATACATTGCATGCTCCTCTACCCTAACCTCCCCTCTTCTCTCCTACCCTATCCATCCCTACCCTATCCACCCCCCCTACCCACCTTCATCTCCTCCGCTCTGCCTGCCAACGCCGCATATAGCCCCTTGCTCTTGCCCCTCAAGATTCTCAAGTCATACATTGCATGCTCCTCTACCCTAACCTCCCCTCTTCTCTCCTGCCCTATCCATCCCTACCCTATCCACCCCCCCTACCCACCTTCATCTCCTCCGCTCTGCCTGCCAACGACGCATACAGCCCCTTGCTCTTGCCCCTCAAGATTCTCAAGTCATACATTGCATGCTCCTCTACCCTCCCCTCCCCTCTTCTCTCCTACCCTATCCATCCCTACCCCTATCCACCCCCCCTACCCACCTTCATCTCCTCCGCTCTGCCTGCCAACGCCGCATATAGCCCCTTGCTCTTGCCCCTCAAGATTCTCAAGTCATACATTGCATGCTCCTCCACCCTCCCCTCCCCTCTTCTCCTCCTACCCACCTTCATCTCCTCCGCTCTGCCTGCCAACGCCGCATATAGCCCCTTGCTCTTGCCCCTCAAGATTCTCAAGTCATACATTGCATGCTCCTCCACCCTCCCCTCCCCTCTTCTCTACTACCCTATCCATCCCTACCCTATCCGCCCCCCCTACCCTACCCACCTTCATCTCCATCGCTCTGCCTGCCAACGCCGCATACAGCCCCTTGCTCTTGCCCCTCAAGATTCTCAAGTCATGCAGTGCATGCTCCTCCACATGTCGCATTAAAGGCTCTCTCACGCTGATGACTGCTTCACCGCCGGGCTCCACCCTGGGCTTCCCCAAATCTCGCCTGCAGTAGAGGTGAGTGTGAGTGTGGGTGTGGGTGTGGGTGTGGGTGTGGGTGTGGGTGTGGATAGGGTAGGGGGGTGGATAGGGTAGGGGAGGCACCCTGGGCTTCCCCAAATCCCGCCTGCAGTAGCGGTGGGGGGAGGTTAGGTAAGTTCATTTTTTTTCACCCACTGAAGTTAGCCCCCACTTAAGTAAAGGGTTTTTTGGGTTCAGTTGTTCAGGTTTTGATTCAAAGGTTTAGGGCTTCACCCTGGGCTTCCCCAAATCCCGCCTGTAGTAGCTGTGGGGGTGGGGATGGGGGTGGGGGCTGGGTGGGGGTGGAGTTTTTTATTCAAAAGTTTAGGGGTCCACCCTGGGCTTCCCCAAATCCTGCCAGTGGTAGTGGTGGTGGAAAGGTAGACCCCACTTAAGTTTAGGGGGTTTAGGGTTCAGTGGTTCATGTTTTCATTTGAAGGTTTAGGGTTTAGGTGGTTGTACGCTTTAGGGTTTAGAGTCTAGGTAGGTTTCAGGTTTAGGAAGTGGAGGCTAAGTTAAGTGGGGAATAACTTAGGTGGGGGCCCTATGCCTTGGAATCCACACTCCCACACCTCCACCCCAACCCCAACACTCCCCCACCCGCACCCCCACACTCCCCCACCCCCACCCCCACCCCCACCCACACCCTCACCCCCACACTCACCCACACACTCACCCACACCCCCAACCTCCATCCACACAGCCACTCGCACCCCCACCCACACCCCCACCCCCAGCTTCCATCCACACCGACACCCGCACCCGCACCCCCACCCCAACCTCCACCCCCAACCCGCAACCCCACCCTCACCCCCTACCCCCATTCCCACCCCCACCCCCAACCCCATCCACACCGCCACCCTCACCCCAACCCCCACCCGCATCCCCCCCGCACCCACCCACCCACACCCCCACCCCGCATCCCCACCCCACCCCCACCCCCACCCGCATCCCACCCCACACCCACACCCACCCCAACCCACACCCACCCCGCCACCCTCACGCACCCCGCCTTCACGCCCCACCCCACCCCCGTCCCGCACCCTCACCCCCCACCCCCAGCCAACCCCCAGCACTCACCCCCACACGCTCACCCCCGACCCCCAACCTCCATCCACAACCGCAACCCCGCACCCCACCCCCACCCGCATCCCCCCAACGCCCCCCCCCCCCCCGCACTCCACAACCCTCATCCCCACCCCCACCACACCACCCCACCCCCACACTCACCCCCACACTCACCCCCCACCCACACCCCCAACTCATCCAACCTCCCCCCACCCACAGCCCTCCCCCACACCAACTCCACCCCCCCCACCACCCGCACCCACCCCACCCCACACCCACCGCCTATCCCCCACCCCCACCACCCAACCTCCACGCGCACCAGCAGCCCCACCCCAGCCTCCCTCCTCCACCCGCCACCTCCCCACACCCACGCCAACATCCAGCCACAATCCCACCGGACACCCTCCCCACCCCCCCACCTCAGCCCCCACCCCCACACCCAACCCCAACCCCCCCCCCCCCTCACCCCCACCCTCACCCCCCCACCCGCCACCCCCGTCCCCACCCGCACCACCCCCACCCCCAGCCCCAACCCCACAACTCACCCCCACACCACCCCACACCCCAACCTCCATCCACAACCCCAGCCCGCACCCCCACCCGCCACCCGCATCCCCCCACGCACCCACCCCCCACGCACCTCCACAACCGCATCCACACCCACCCCCCCCCCCACACTCAACCCCCCACCCTCCCCCCACCCCCACCCCACACCAACCTCATCACACCTCCACCCCCCACCCCCCACCCCCCTCCACCACCCCAACCTCCACCCCCACCCACCACCCCCACCCCCACCCCACCCCCACCCCTATCCCCACCCCCACCCCCAACCTCCACGCGCACCAGCAACCCCACCGCCAGCCTCCATCCCACAACGCCACCTGCACCCCCACCCCAACCTCCATCCACAACCGCACACCCTCACCACCCGCCCCCACACTCCACAACCCCACCCTCACCACCCCCCCCCCCCCACCCCCCGGTCCCACACCTCACCCCCACAACAGTGCACCCGCCCCACACTCACCCCCCTCCCCGCACCTACACATCCACAACAGATGCAGCCACCCCCTCCCCCCCCCCCCCCCCCCCCCGCCCTCCCCCCCCCGCACCCCCCCCCCCCCCCCCCCCCCCCCCCGCCCGGTCACACACCGCATTCCCCACCAGCACCCACATTTTGCCCCCCCCACCCCCCACCCCAACCCCTGGCACCCACCCCCACCCCCAAACTCATCCCCACACTCACCCGCCACCCCCACACACACACCAACCTCCATCCACACCGCCACCCACACCCAACCCCCCCACCGAATCCCCCCCCGCACCTACCCACCGCACCCCACCCCGCAATCCCACACCCCCCGCACCCCCACCACCCCAACCCCCATCCCCACCCTCACCCCACCCCCGTCGCTCAACCCCCCCACCCCCCCCCCCCCGCTCACCCCCCCCCCCCCCCCGCCCACCGCCATCCCCACCCCCACCCCACCCCAACACTCACCCCAAACCACCCCCAACACCTCCATCCATACCGCAAACCGCAACCCCCACCCCCCACCCCCAACCCCTCACAACGACAACACCCCGCACCCCCGGCCCCCACCAACACCCCCACCCCCGTCCCCCCAAACCCACCCCACCCCCACCTCGTCCCACACGCACCCCACACTCACCCCCACCCCCAAGCCTCCATCCACACCGCAAACCCACCCCCACCCCCCCCCCCACCTCCCCATCCACACCGACACACGCAACCCCCGGCCCCACCCCCCCCCCCCCCCTCCCGCCCCCCACTCACCCCCACACTCCCCCCCCCCCCACCTCCTCCACACCGCCACCCGCATCCCCACCCCCACCCCCCCCCCCACCGCCCACCCCCCCCCCCCCCCCCGCACTCCACACCGCATTCCCCCCCCCCCCCCGCAGCCCCATCCCCACCCTCACCCCCTCCCCACCCTCACCCCCAAACCCTCACCCCCACCCTCACCCCCACCCCAACCCCTCCACACCGCCCCCCGCACCCCCCCCCCCCCCACCCCATCCCCCCCCCCCCCGCCCCCCCCCGCTTCTCCACACCGCAATTCCCACCCCCACCCGCAGACCCCATCCCCACCCTCCACCCCACCCCCCCCCCACCTCATCCCCACACTCACCCCCACACTCACCCCACCCCCACCCCAACCTCCATCCACAACCGCAACCTCACCCCCACCCCGTCCTCACCCCACCCCCACCCAACCCCCACCCCCATCCCCACCACCCCCCCCACACTCACCCCAAACTCACCCCACCCCCCACCCTCCATCCACACCGACACCGCGAACCCCCACCCCCGAACCTCCATCACCCGACACCGCACCCCCGGCCCCACCCCCACCACTACACCCCACCCGTCCCTACCCCCAACCACCCCACCCCCATCCCCGCCCCCACACTCACCCCCCCACTCACCCCCACCCGCCAACACCCCAATCCACACCGCTACCCGCTAACCCACACCTAACCCCCGAACCCCCCCCCCCCCCACCCCCAACCTCCATCCACACCGCAACCGCCCCCCAGCCCCCACCCCCCCCCGCCACCCACCCCACCCCCCGCCCCCCCCCCCCCCCCCCCACACTCCCCCCCCCCCACACCCAACCTCCATCCACAGCACGCCCCCCCCCCCCCCCCCCCCCGCCCCCCCCCCCACCCGCATCCCCCCCTCACCCCCCCCCCCCTCCCCCCCAACCGCACCGCCACACGCATTCCCCCCCCCATCCGCAGCCCCATCCCCACCCTCCCACCCCCACCCCCCCCCCCCCCCCCCACCCGCCCACCCCCCCCCCCCCCACCACCCCCCGCCAAACCGCTCCCCCCCCACCCCCACCCCCCCCCCCCCCACCCCCCCCCCATCCCACCCTCCCACACCCTCACCCCCCCCACCACCACACCGACCCCCAACTCCTCCCCACCCCGTGCAGACTCCACCCCCCCTCACCCCCCCCCCCAAAACCCCATCCACACTTTCCTCCCACCCCCCCCCCCCCCCCCCCCCCCCTCCCCCACCCCGCACCTCCACACCACCTCCCCCACCACCCCCACCGCCCACCCCCCACCCACACCCTCACCCCCACCTCCCACGCCGCACACCCCCCAACCTCCATCACACAGCACCCGCCTCGCCACCCCACCCCACGACCACCTCCACTCCATCCATCCACCCCGCCACCCCCCCACCCCACCTCCCAACCTCACACCCGCCACCCACTACCCCACACCCCTCCACCCCCCACCCCCATCCCACCCCCACCCCCCACCCCCAACTCCATCCACAACCGCCACCCCACCCCAACGCCCCCACCCCGCATCCCCCCCACCCCACCCCCCCCATCCAACCCGACCCCCGCTCCCCACCCGTCACCCCCACCCCCCCACCTCACCACCCCCCCCTCACCCCCCCTCAACCCCCACCCCCGTCATCACACCCCCCACCCAACCCCCACCACCCCATCACCCCCGTCCCCACACCTCCCCCCACCCGCCCACCCCAACCCCGCCTCCCACACCCGCACTCACCCCCCCACCCCCCCACCCCCACCTCCTCCACCCGCACCCTCACCCCCGCTCCCCACCCCCACCCAACCCCCCCCCGTCCCTACCCACCCCCTCCCTAACCCCCACACCCACCCCCACCCCTCCCCCCCCACACTACCCCCAACACTCAACCCCCCCCCCACCCCCATCCACACCGCTAGACCACCCGCACCCCCCCCCCCCCCCCCACCCCCAACCCTCAATCACACCGACAACCGCCACCCCAGCCCGCACCACCACCCCCCCCCCCCGGCCCCCCCCCCCCACCCCACTCCCCCCCCCACCCCACCCCCCCAACATCCATCCACACCGCCCCCCCCCCCCCCCCACCCCCCCCCAGCAGCATCCCACCCTGCACACCCCCCCCCCACACCCACCTCCACACGCATTCACCCCCCCATCCTCAGCCCCCCCCAAACTCCCCCCCCCCCCACCCCCCCACCCCACCCCCACCCCCACACGCAATCCCACCCTCACCCCCACCCTCACCCACCCCACCCCCCCACCCTAATTCCCACCCTCACCCCCACCCTCCCCCCCCTCCCACATCCATCCACACCGCCACCCCGCCCCCCGCCCCCCCCCCCCCAAAACCCCCATCCCACCTCCTCCCCCCCCCCCCCCCCCCAAACCCCCCCCCCCCCCCACCCCCCCCCTCACCCCCAACCGCACCTCCCACTCAACCCCCCACCCACACCCCCGCACACCACCCCACATCACCCCCGACCCCCACACCAAACACTCACCAACAACCTCCATCCCACCGGACACACTCTCGTCTCAACCCGCCACCCACAACCTCCACCCACCTCCACCACCGATCCCCCCCCACCCAGCACCCTCACCACTCTCCTCACCCCCACCCCCCTACCCATCCCACAGCCCCCTCCCCAGCCCCCACCCCACCTCCGCCACACCCCCAACCTCCACCTTCGCACCCACCACCGCACCCCCCCATCCCATCACACCCCCCACCCGCCCCGCATCCCCACACCCGTACACCCCAACCCCCCAACCCGCAGACCCGCACCCTCACCCCCAAACCTTATCCAACCCCACCCTTCCCCCCACCCGTCACCCCCCGCCCCATCCCACCCCCACCTCACCCCCACACTCCCCACCCCAACCGCCACCGAACCGCACCCCGCATACCCCAGCCCATCCCCCCGCACCCGCACCCCACCCCAAACACCACAGTCCACGCGCCCCCACCATCCCCCCCCACCCCCACCCCCCGCCCACCCCACCCTCCACCCCACCCCACCCCACCACCCCCCTCCTCCACCCCCACCCCCACCCCACCCCCACCCCCACCCCCACCTCCCCCGTCCCACCCCAACCCCCACAAACCACCCACCCCCACACTCACCCCCACCCACCCCCAACCTCCACCACCCTGCACCGCTCGCACCCCCCACCCCCCCCACCCCCCACCCCCCACTCCACACCGCATCCCCACCCCCCCCGTCACCCCCCACACTCCCTCCACCTCCCCCACCCCCACACCCAACCCCGATCCACTATCACCCCCACCTGTCCAAAAAACCCTACCCCCACACCACCCCCACCCCCCACCCCACTCCCACCCCAACCCCAACCCCAACCTTCATCCACACTCGCCAACCACACCCCGCAACCACACCTCCACCCGCATCCCCCCCGCACCCACCCCTGCACCCACCCCGCACCCCACCCCCACCCGCACCCCCACCACCCACTCCCCATCACCACCCAGCACCCCCCACCCCCGTCCTCACCCACACCCCCCACCCCCACCCCCACCCCCACCCACCCCCACACTCAACCCCCCACACTACCCCCCCCACCCAACATCCATCCACACAACAACCCGCACCCCCACCCCCACCCCACCCCCATCCACACCGACACGCACCCCCGGGCCCCCACCCCCACCCCCACACTCCCCCGTCACGCACCCCCACACTCACCCACCACCCCCAACCTCCATCCACAACCGACAACCCCGCCCCCGCCACCCACCCCCACCCACCCCCACCCCCACCCCCGTCCCACCCCCACCCCCTGCCCCCACACTCACCCCGTCACTCACCCCCACATCACCCCCACCCCCAACCTCTCCATCCACACCGCCCCCGAACCCGCCCCCCACCCCCAACCTCCATCCACAACCCTCCACGCCCCACCCCCACCCCCACCACCACCTCCACCCCCACCCCCCAACCCAACCCACCCCCACCCAACACTCAACCCCCACCCCCCCCGACGCGACCCCCGACCCCCCGACGGCACCCGCACCCAAAGAAAACGACAAGCCACGGTTCTTCAAGGCACTGAGGTCCACACCTCCCCGCATGCCCCTCCCCCACCTGCACCCCCACCCTGCCTCCACCCGCAACCCTACCCACCCTGCGCCACCTGCAAACCCCCACCCGCGCCCCCCACCCCCACCCGCACCCCCAACCCGCCACTGGCAGAGGAACACGGCAGAGGGGCGTTAACCTCCTCCACCTGTAATAGCTCTCCATTCTCATGACAAGCCACGGTTTTCTTTAAGGCACTGACCTCCACGCTCCGTTGCAGGCCCCCACCCCCACCCGCACCCGCACCCCCGCCCCCCCCCGGACCACCCACTGGCATAGGAACCCCAAGGCAAGAGGGGGCTAACACCTCCTACCTGTAAGAGGCTCTCCATGCTTTCGAACAACGGTTTCTTTAAGGCAACCGGCCTCCACGCTCTTCGCATGGCCCCCACCCACCCCACCCGCACCCGCACCCCCCCCCCACTGGCAGAGGACACGGCAGAGGGGCTAACCTCCTCCTACCTGTAATAGCTCTCGCATGGCTTCATCGACAATCCACTGTCTTTTCCAAGCCACTGACCTCCCTCCACGCTCCTGCGAGTGCTCCCACCCCCACCCGCACCCCCACCGCCCCCACCCGCGACCCGCCCCACCCCTGCCGCCACCCGCACCCCCACCCCCCCGCCACCACACACGGCCCTCACCTCGCACCTCCCCAACCCCCCCCCCACTGGAAGAGAGGCCTTAATTTATTGGGGGCTAACTTAGATAAAGTGGTTTGCTAACCTCCTCCTACCCTGAATAGCTTTCTCCATACTCATCAACAAGCCAGGGTTCTTCAAGCAACTGTTTCTTCAAGGCACTGAGTCCAACGCTCCTCGCAGTGCCCCCACCCCACCCGAACACCCACCTGCACCCCCACCTGCCCCCACCCCACCCGCCCTCACCCCGGCCCCCACCCATCGCACCCCCACCCCCGCCACCACCCCCACCCGCACGCACCCCACCGCCCTTGCAGATTACAATGCATAGGGGCTAACCTCCTCCTAACATGTAATAGCTCTCCAATCTATCGACAAGCCACTTTTTGTTAAGGCACTGACCCTCCACGCTCTTCGCAGTACCCCCAACCCAACCCGCACCCCCAATCCCCCACCCGCACCTGCCCTCACTCCTGCCGCCATCACCACCCCCACCCCCCGCCCCCACCCACACCCATCACCCGCACCCCAACGGCAGAAGGACACGCAGAGGGCTAACTCCTCCTCCCACCTGTAATAGCTCTCCATGCTCATCGACAAGCCACGGTTCTTCAAGGCACTGAGGTCCACGCTCCTCGTAGTGCCCCCTCCCCCACCTGCACCCGCACCCCCACTGCAGGGGGTGCGGTGCTGGGTCTGTGCGCCTTGAAGTAGGTGCTGCGAGCGGTCGTCCTGGGCTCCACTCTTGGTGCCTTACTGCCAGGGGCCTGCTTGATAGCGTGGTTGCGGTAGAAGGCAGCAGAGGCTCTAGCCATCGCCTTTTCAGCTACCTGGGGTGGTGGTGGTTTTGGTGTGTGTGTTGTGTTGTTTGTTGGGGGGTTTATTTGGTGTGTGGTGTGTTATTGGGGGAGGGGGGTGGGTTGGTGGTATTTGCTGCCTATCGTGGGTTGCGTAAAGGCAGCAAGGCTTAGCCATCGCCTTTTTCAGCTACCTGGGTGGTGGTGGTGTGTGGTGTGAGGGGGGGTGTTGGTGGTGTTGGGGGGGGCTGTTGGGTGTGGGCGGGGGGAGTGTATCTCTAAAGCTTCTTTACTGCGAGTGGCCGGGTTGCTAGCGGGGGGTTGCGGTAGAATGCAGCAGAGGCTCAGAGCCATAGCCTTTTCAGCTACCTGGGGGTGGTGGGGTTGTGGGGTGTGGGAAGGGGTAGGGGGAGGGGGATGGGGGAGGGGGGAGGGGGTGGGTGGGTGGGTGGGTGTAGGTGGGGTGGTGGTGGTGGGGTGGTGGGTTGTGTATAAAAGTCTTCTTTCATGCCAGGGGGCCTGCTGGCTACGGGGTTGGTGGGAATAGGCAGAGGCCTCTACCATCCGCTTTTTCATTTCAGCTACCTGGGGGTTTTTTGGGGGGGGGGGTGTGTGTGTGTGTGCGCGTGTGCTTGTGGGGGTGCAGTGAGTTTGTTGTAGTGTGTGTTGTGTGTGTGTGGTGCGGCGGAGGGGGGGGGGGGGGGGGGGTAACAGAGAAAGCTGCTGCTGGTGGGTTTGCGGTAGAAGGCGGCCCGAGCCTAAGCCATCGCATTTTTCAAGCTACCTGGGGGTGGTTGGTGTGTGTTTGTGTGTGTGGGGTGGTGTGTGTGTGTGTGTTGGGTTGAGGTGGTGTGTAATGTGTGTGGAGGAATATCGGTAAAAGCTGCTTGCTAGCGGGGTGCGTAGGGGCATCTGAGAGCGAGCATCAGGTGGTGTGGTGTGTGTGGGGGGGGGGGGGGGGGGGAGGAGGAGGGGGGAGTGTAGGTGTGTGTTGTTGTGTGGGGTGTGGGGTGGGGTGGGGGAGGGTTTATGGATACAAGCTGCTTGCGAGCGGGGTTTTTGCGGTAGAAGGCTTCTGAGGAGCGAGCATGTGCTTGTCAGCTACCTGGGGGTGGGTGGGGTGGGGTGGGGGTGGGGTGGGTGGGGTGGGGGTGGGTGGGGGGGGGTGGGGGGTGGGGTGGGTGGGGTGGGGGGGGTGGTGGGGGTGGGGGTGAGGTGGGGTGGGGGTGGGGTGGTGGGGGGAGAGTGTGTGTGTTATGTGGGTAGGTGGTTGGGGTTTATATAAAAGCGGCTTTCATGCCAGGGGCCGGCGTGCTAGTTGTGGTGGTTGCGGTAGAAGGCGGCTAGGCTTTTAGCCATTACCTTTTCAGCTACTGGGTTTGGTGTGGGTGGTGCGTTGCTGTGCTTGTGGGGTGCAGGTGGGGGTGTTGTGTGTGTGTGCGCGGAGGGGGGAGGGGGGGGGGGGTGGGGTAAACAGATAAAAGCTGCTTGAATGTGGTTTTGCGTAGAAGGCGGCCGAGGGCCCTAGCCAGCGCCTTTTTTCCTCAGCTACCTGGGGGTGTTGGTGGTGTGTGGGTGGGTGTGTGGGGGGGGGAGGGGGGGGGAGGGGGGCTGTAGGTGTGTGTGTGTGTCTGGTGTTGAGAGTATGGGGGGTGGTGGTGGGGGGGGTCGGTGTGGTGTGGGTGGGTGGGTGGGGGTGTGAGGGGGGGGGGGGGGGTATAAAAGCTGCTTTCTGCCAGTGGTCCAACTTGCTAGCGGTTGCGGTAGAAGGCAAGCCGGGCCCTAGCCATTGCCTTTTCAGCTACATGGTGGTGGTGGTGTGTGTGTGTGTGTGTGTGTGTGTGTGTGTGTGTGTGTGCCCCGCTCATCAGGGTGCTGGTCCAAAGCTCTGGTACGCCGTTCATACACACATGGTTGGGTTAGTGGTGTGTGTGTGTGTGGTGTGTGTGGTGTGGGGTGTGTGTGTGGTGTCGGCGTGGGAGGGGGGGGGGGGTAGCAATAAAACGTGCCGAGGATGAGGGGCTTCTGTGCGCCTCGTTCTGCTGCCTCTCTGAATCTGCAACCACCACAAAACCAACATACCACCACAACCACCACCACAACAAAACCACCACATACACCATCGACCACCACCACCACTATTCCCCTCTCCCCACATCCCCCCCCCCACTACCACCATGTACATCAATGCCTTATGAGAGGGCGTCTAAGCGGCCTCTTTCGGGCCTCTCGGAATGCTGCACCACCACGACCACCACTACCAACCACAGCCACACCCAACCAACAACGACCCGCAACCACCACTACTTACCCTCCCCCTCTCACACCCCACCCCCACCCCCCCCATACCACCATTCCTTCACCCACACCACCCACAACCCACACCAGATCCTCCGCGCAAACCCCCCCACCCACACATCCCACAACGCACCACTAACCACCACCACAACAATATCAAACCCACTACCACTTCAACACCACTAACCCCCCTCTCACCAACCACCCACACAACCAGACATCACACCCCCCCACCAACATTACCACCCCCCCCCACCCCCACCCCACCCCACCCACCCCTAAACACCGTACCAAACTTTTGTTACCACATCTACCTATGTAGATGAGGTCTTCTGTGCCGCATCATTCGCCCTCCTCCATGCTGGCACCCCACACTACCACCACAACCCAAAAAAAACCCCCCCCCCAACCCGCCAACCAACATCACCAGCCACTACCCCCCTCTCAACCCTCTCACCACCCCCCCACCGCTACCACATGTACCTATGCGGAGAAGGGACTTCTGCGCGGCCACTTTCTGCTTCTCTGGATGCTGCACCACCACAACCAATCACTACCACCCACCACCAAAACCAAATCACCAACACGAACCCCTCCAACACACCAACCACCAACATCACCACAACCACCACAACCCCCCCCACAACAAGCAGGACTTAGTGCCGGTAAGGACTTCTGCGCGGCCTCTTTCTGCCTCTCTGAATGCTGCACCAGCACAACCACCACTACCACCACCACAACCAACATCACCACCACTACCCTCCCCCCCCCCCCCCCCCCCCCCTCCACACCACCACGCACCATGTACCTCGCGCCAGATAATGGACTTCTTGGCCGGTTTTCTACCTCTCTGAATGCTGCACCACCCTACCCCCCCCCCCCCCCCCCCTCCACACACACACACACACAACACAACGACTTTCCATTACCCTCGTGCCAGATAGGTTCTTCGGTGTGCCTCTTTCCTGCCTCTCTGAGCTGCACCAGACACAACCACCACTACCACCACACAACCCAACATCACCACCCTCCACCCCCCCCAGCCCCCCTCACCCCCCCCCGCACACCACCACCACCACCACCACCATGTACGCCGTGCCAGATGAGGACTTCTGTGGCGGCCGCTTTCGGCCTCTCTGAATGCTACACCACACTACCCCACACACCCCCCCCCCCCCCCCCTCCACACAACACACCCACACAAACCACACACCCCATGGGACCTCGTCCCGGATGAGGAACATGATGTGGAATACCTAAATACGGATGTACATTGATGTGTGGAAGTTACAAAATCTGAGGTACATTGATGTGGTAAGTACATGAATACATGATGTACATTGATGTGGTGGGTTACATGATGTACATTGATGTGGTGAGTACATGATGTACATTGATGTACATTGATTTGGTGAGTAAATGATGTACATTGATGTGGTGAGTACATGATTTACAAGATGTACATTGATGTGGTGAGTACATGACTTGCGTAGATGATGGTTGAGACTGATGTACATTGATTGGTATACATCATGTACATTGATGTACATGGATATGGTGTACATCGATCTGGTGAGTACATCATGTACATTGATGTACATGGGTATGGGTACATTGATGTGCATTGTTGTGGTGAGCACATGATGAACACTGATGATGAACGATGACTTCCCCATGGATGTGGTGAGCACCAAGGTACTACAAAGCACGCGCGGCAGCGCGATTTTGCGCACGCTTTTTGAGCCCTACTGCGCGTTTTGCACAGTTTTTCAACACCCTGTGGGCGCAGCGCGCAGTTTTTGCGCTTTTTGCACGACATAGGCGCTGGCCAATTTAACAGTTGTGCGCTTTGTCAGCGTATACTACTAGGACACGAGTGCCTGATTGGCATCTGATTCAGATGCCAATCAGGCACTCGTGTCCTAGTAATATAAGCGCTGACCAATTTGACAAAATGTAGTACCCTGGTGAGCACTGTTTCTTTTTGGGGCTATGCCTAGGGAACGGCAACTAATATTACAGTTTGGAAAACTAATAGTAAATAATATTATTATAGTGTCACAATAATATAAGTTATTCAACTAAAGTTGAAACTCTGGTGAGACAGCTCGTCCGACTAATATTATATAATAATATGTAATATTATGTATTCACTAATATTATATAACATGGCCGACCCCTACTCATCCCACATGGTCGCGACCTTCCTATATAGAATGCATGATGACCTCGACAGTGCCAATGGACTCGCCTCACCGATTGGCTTCGATCTTTCAATGTCAGAAGTGGAATGACTCACTCAGCAAAAAAGTTAGAAAATCTTTGAAACAGTTGAAAAGGGTCTTAAGGGCATAGCAGCTTCTAAGCAGCTCCCTTTCCCTGCAATTGGGCTACGTGAAGCAGCTTCTGATGAGCTCCCTTTCCCTGCCTTTGGACCAGCATAGCAGCTTCTAAGCAGCTCCCTTTCCCTGCCTTTTGGGCCAGCGTAGCAGCTTCTAAGCAGCTCCCTTTCCCTGCCTTTGGGCCAGCGCAGCAGCTTCTAAACAGCTCCCTTTCCCTGCCATTGGGCCAAACCTGAAGCTAGGTAGTGCTTATGAAATCTAACTTGGCAGGCATTCCAATGCAGCTGCAAGCATTGGGTTCGACCCAGTGGCTGGCTATTGGGGCTGGCGGGAAGCTGCCACGAGTGGCCCCAAAATGAAACAGTGCAGCAGACCAGCAGGCAGCATTCAATATGTAATAACAGGACACAGCCTCGGGAGAGGCAGCACTGGTAAAATAACAACGCAAATCTACCGGTAGTGATCGCTTTTAATTTTTAAAGGGTAAGTCGCCTGTTAATTAAGTAGCGTTTGTTGTTGTTATCAGGCCACAACAAGGGTATTATTGTCGTTTTTGTTTTTATCAGTGTTTTGATATTAGATCCAGGTTAAGCAGTATAATAGTATAATATAATATAATCGTTTTGTGGTTATTTTACGAGTGCACTGATATTGGATTCTGGTTGACCAATATATTACTAATCCAATAGTACAAGTGCCGTGGTTATTTTACTAGTGCACTAATATTGGATTCTGGTTGACCAATATATTACTAATCTAATAGTTTAAGTGCCGTGGTTATTTTACTAGTGCACTGTATTGATTGGTTTGGTTGCCCATATTTACTAATCTATATTAAGTGCGTTTATTTACCAGTGCAGAGACACATGCTCAGAGATTTTGTTTTCAAATCTGAAAGTGTTTTTTTCTAGCTTTATGGTTCTGGGCCTCCTCCAGGGACAGCGTTTTACAGCTTTTTACAGCTTTTACAGCTTTCAGGGCTATTTAGAGCAATACACTACTATTTTTTAAACATTTTTATAGCACCAATTTCACTAGAACGGGGTCAAAACTAGCGATCGCTATATATAGCGGAAATACAAATCCCTGCACATGCTGCCATGTTAATATCGACTCCTTGATCCCGGTTTGGCGAATGGACCAATGGTGGATCATTTCGTGGACTGAATAAGTGCTAGGTTCAAATCTCTACTGGTGCTCTTTAGTGTTCGCGGTTGCTGACAACCGCCATGATAGCACTGTTCAGGTAAAGTAGCAGCCCATTATCTACCGCCGTAGGACAGGGCTCCCTCAATATCACGCCCCACCAGGCGTTATCATTACTTTTTAGCCCTTCCTGTCACAGTTGGGTAAGTCCCATTAGCCTATTTTGCCTACCCCTGGACTGTAACATGCATGCATGCAGACATGCATACCTACCTACCTACCTACCTACCTACCTGCCTACCTACCTACCTACCTACATACCTACATACCTACATACCTACATACCTACATACCTACCTACATACCTACCTACATACCTACCTACATACATATGTACACCCAGGTGACCATGGGTGAACTGCGAGCCGGTGACCCCGTGATGACAATGGACTGCTTTGCTGCAGACTTGCCTGCCTGGAAGGTGGATGGCTTCAGCTTGCAACAAGTGACCATGGGCGAGCTGCGTGCCGGTGATCTGGTGATGGCTATGGACGACACCAGCGGGCGCCGCTTTGCCGACCGTGTTGTGCGCAACGTGCATGCTGGCCAGTTCTCCCGCACTGGGACCGTGCTGGACCTCCACCACAGCGGCGGAAGCGCTGTGTCAGTGACGCCCGGGCACGCTGTCTTTGTGGATGGTGCGTATATGGCTGCCAAGGATGCGGGTGTGGGTGGTGCAATGTTGGCTGCCCCTCAGGACGGCGCAGCCCCCGTGGAAGTGCTCATCACCCGCATCAGTGAGCGCGAAGCCCAACTAGTCAATCCCATCACTGACAGCGGCCGCATCCTGGCAGGTGAGGGCAGTGTGCTGGCTGGCTCAGTGCCCTACACACCCGGCAACCTGGCAATGCGCCTGGCCAGCCTGCCCATGGGCTTCTGGAAGCTGGCCAGCTGGATGGCACCAGCAGCCTACCAGGACTCTGCCCTGGTTGAGGTAGCTATGACCGGCATGCCTGCCATTGCCATCGCCCGTGCTGGTGCATATGTGCCCCTGCCGTTGGCATTGCCGTTCGCGGCCGTGGCCATGCTTGTATACGACACGGTGGTGTGTGTGCTGTTTGCGGTGATGTGTGTGCTGTATGCGGTTGTCTGGGTGCTGTTTACCGTGGTGTGTGTGCTGCTTGCGCTGCTGTTCGTGCTGTTTGTGTTGCTTATTGTGCTGGTTGCGTTGTTGTTTGTGGCGTGGCAGTGGGCAGTTGGGGTGGCGTGGCCTCTGGCAATGCACTGGTTGTCTAATACGTTGCCGGTTGTCTAGTCCATTGCCTGTTGGTAATTACATTGTCAGTGAAGCCGTTGTCTAGTACATTGCCTGTTGGTAATTACATTGTCAGTGAAGCCGTTGTCTAGTCCATTGCCTGTTGGTAATTACATTGTCAGTGAAGCCGTTGTCTAGTCCATTGCCTGTTGGTAATTACATTGTCAGTGAAGCCGTTGTCTAGTACATTGCCTGTTGGTAATTACATTGTCAGTGAAGCCGTTGTCTAGTACATTGCCTGTTGGTAATTACATTGCAGTGAAGCCGTTGTCTAGTCCATTGCCTGTTGGTAATTACATTGTCAGTGAAGCCGTTGTCTAGTCCATTGCCTGTTGGTAATTACATTGTCAGTGAAGCCGTTGTCTAGTCCATTGCCTGTTGGTAATTACATTGTCAGTGAAGCCGTTGTCTAGTCCATTGCCTGTTGGTAATTACATTGTCAGTGAAGCCGTTGTCTAGTCCATTGCCTGTTGGTAATTACATTGTCCCTAAAGCCGTTGGCTAGTACATTGCCCGTGTGGCCATTGGCTAGTAAATTGTCTCTGTGGCCGTTGGCTAATACATTACCCGTGTGGCTGTTGGCTAGTACATTGGCCACATTATTGCAGATCTGGGTTGTCCCCTTCAAATGCACACACAATCAGGATGTTTTAAAACCCTGAACAACTGAAAACAGCCCCCCCCCCCCCCCCCCCCCCCCCCCCCCCCCCCCCCCCCCCGCCTCCCTCCCTCCCTCCCCCCCCCCCTCCCCCTCCCTCCCTCCCGCCCCCCCGCCCCTTCCCCCCCCCTCCCCCCCCCCCCCCTCCCTCCCTCCCTCCCTCCATCCATCCATCCATCCATCCATCCCCCCATGCACTCCCTCCATCCTCCCCCCTCCATCCCTCCTGCCTCCCTGGCCGCACCCACACGAATACTCACCTATTCTCCTGACCCCCCCCCCCCCCCCCCCCCCCCCCCCCCCCCCACACACACCCACACACCCACACCCCTCCCTTCTCTTCACTCTCCTCTATCTCTCCGTCTCCCCTGCCACCCTCCCTCCCCTGTCCCCATCCACCTCCTCCGGCACTCCCAATCCTCTGCATCCCCCCCCTCCCCTATCCCATTCACCCCCTCCGGCCCGCCTCATCCCCTGCACCCACAAACACACACATACTCCCCTACTTCTCCCCACTGCTTCCCCGCCGCTTCAGCTGTGAACTCGACTGATGAAGAACGATGTAGGGACGACGGTCGGGCTGGGGATTCTACCCACTGAATTCAATCCATAGACAACTCGCGAATGTTTGCTCATATCCCGACCCCGCAGAGAACACCAGGTCTGCGCAATCGTACAGCTACATTTTTTTGCGGAGCCCGCCCTTCTGGGGGGCGGGAGCCCCCAGGGTTACCCATTTGTCCGTCTGTGCGACCGAAAAATTGAAGAAGAATGACTCGTCAGCCAACTTTCTCATAACTAACTGGCTTCGGTCAGCTCCATCGTTGCCACCTGTCGTTCCGTCTCACTCACCGCCAATTTTCCGCACCGCTTGCGACGCTGCATAGGACTTGTTTTAGTTGTGAAAGGTATTTCACCCCAGGAAGTGTGTCTACCGACACAAACCAACGACACAGAGAATTCTGTTCGAATGGCGTTGCCACTCCTACTCCAGAGTAGACGCAAGTAGGAGACATGCCCGTTGCTTCTTCTTCTCTCGCAGTTACACAGTTGGGACCACAAACTGTTGTGCTGTGATGGTGCTGTTGTTGACCCGGGGGGGGGGGGGGGAGGGGGAGGCCTGCAATCTGTTGTGTGTGTTGGTGCTGTGCTGACCCGGGGGGGGGGGGGGGCCTGCAAATGTTGTGCTGTGATGGTGCTGTGTTGACCCGGGGGGGGGGGGGAGGGGGGGCCTGCAATCTGTTTGGATGTTTTGGTGCTGTGCTGACCCGGGGGGGGGGGGGGGGGGGGGGGGGAGGGGGGGCCTGCAATCTGTTTGTGATGTGTTGGTGCTGTGTTGACCCGGGGGGGGGGGCCCTGCAAACTGTTTGTGCTGTGAGGGTGCTGTGTTGACCCGGGGGGGGGGGGGGGGGGGGGGGGGGGGGGGGGGCCTGCAATCTGTTGTGATGTGTTTGTGCTGTGCTGACCCCGGGGGGGGGGGGGGGGGGGGGGGGGGGGGTGGGGGGGTGGGTGTTGGGGGTTGACCTGATATACTATCGTATCGAAGAATACTTATATGCCTCGACTGACATTTTGCCAACCATCACCAGAAGTGTACATGCTCTACGTATAAGAATTCTGTTTTCAAGGGGAAAGGTTTTTGCCTCAAATGGTGGGTCTCCCTGCACTAGTCCTAGACTGGGAGGATTAAATGTGAATTGGCGGAGCCTTTCCTACTCAGAACTTGGGAGTAGGCGCCGTTAGGTTGCCTATCACCTTCCCCCCTCTCACCAACACCTACCCCACACCCACACCACCACAACCCCAACCCCACACCCCCCACCACCCACCCACCCCCCACCCCCCCAAACCCCCCACCCCACCCCCCCCTCCCAGCACCCCCACCACACATATACACCACACACCAACATTGCTACACCTCCCATACCCTATCCCACCATAAAGTGATAGATGTTAGACTGATGGTGCATACCTCTTCGCGATAACAAATCAGTAGTTAACGTGCGATCGAGGAATTATTGGTCACGCTTCAGTCTACGAAAAGTTCTGGGTGTCTGTCGGGATCGCTGATTTGCGGTGAGCCGAGACATTTCGATCACAGTACGCCTACATTTATCTGTAGTTCCGCTGCAAATCGTGCCTTTCGCCTACATTTAGCGAAATTGCCACTTCCCCGAGTGTAGATAAGAAAGTTGATAGAAGTTAGGCTGATGGTGTTGTCCATCCATGTATTACTCCTTGATTGTATGTGTGAGAGTTAGGCTTAGTGGCGTGGTCTGCAAGTCCCAGTGTGGCGTCGCCTGCCAGGCCACGCCATCAAGCCATCCTTTCACTGTATATTCTACTAACTTCCACTGCACATTTGGGGGGCCTTAGGCACCATATGACTTGGTTTAATAATGATTGTTACCAGGTTCTACATGCCAGGTTTGGGGTCTAACCGTCTGCATATTGCAGCCAACAATTACCCCCCGTCCGAGAACCACGGAAACCAGGGATTGCTCCGCATATATTGGAGTGCAGGTTCGAACCGGAGACTCCTCCGGTTGTGTTGACCATTCTTACCCTTGCACTACTCGGGAAAGTTATAAAATTATTACATTTAATTATTAAATTAACTTGGCTTAGAGGGTTCTTTCTGGGTGGTCAATGTGCTGTAGGGGTGCAGTAGTGCCGTAGGGGTGCTTGAAAGGGTGCCGAAGACTATGCATTGTCTATGGCTGTTCTACTAGACCAATATAAGAGCTGCTAGTGAGACACTGCCAGTTTTGTTTTTAGGTGGGAAAGGTATTTCACCCCAGGAGGTGGGTATCCCCTTCCGATGCGCAGCAGAGCGCCACTTGTCTGCAACTGGCCCGCATTCCTACCATTCGGGGGTCAACGGTTCGATTCTCGTCAGAAGTACCTCAACCTGAGATTTACTTGCACTGGGCCTGGACCGGGGAATTCACTTTATCGCCCTATTTCGTACAGCATATTGTACGATAACAGAGCAGCATATTATGGTACGTTTCTATCTTCTTTAAGATTGGTTCATTTTACTTGATTTTTTGTGTAAGGACATGTAAAGGCTACGACCTGTAATATCCCCTTGATCTCATACTGATTATCAAAGAAAAGGTGTGTACGGTACGCAATCGTACGAGATATCGTACAGTAATGGTTCACATATCGTACTTTCACTATTGGCATCCCTAGACATGATATATCGTACAGTATAGTGTACATCATTAGTCATGTCCAGGACGCGCAATGTCAACGCATCCTTTGCATCCTGATACGCATCGTAGGGAAGGTCCGTTGCATCGCAGTCGCAGCTTCAGTGGGTTGGTTGCATCGCAGGACACAGGCTATGGGTCGGTTTTGGGTCGGTTGCATCTCAGGCTGTGTAATTGGTTGCGTCTCAGGATGCAGAGTTGGGGGCCCTCGTGAACAACCCTGGTGTATGTACAACATACGACATTTCCAGTCAGTCAACACGGGAAATTGAATTGAAATCGTTACATCCGTGTAATACAGTTACTCACAGGACGTGATGTTAAGGACACCACAGCGTTAGTCGGAGCTAGTTATTGGTCAACACGGGATACCCACCTCCTGGGGTGAAAATCCATTCACAAGTAAAAAATAAAGTTACCATACTACAAATACGATGCCTTGTACACCCAGGTACACCGTACGACAGTATTGTATTGCTATCGTGCTGTACTTTCCTTACTTTCCAACTGATAGCCAACTGAAAGCCAACTGGAACGCTCGATTCCCTGTATGTTCGTACAGAACTTTACTTGCGTACTGTACGAACATACAGGGAACATCTTATCCACAAGTGTGTCTACACCTGTGGATAAGATTGGCGTCGCAGAAGTTTAGCTTGGCCATGATAAGACGCCCCATTGCTTGCTGGTTCATTTTTGCAATCACATTAAATTGTTACAGCCTGGCCAGTGTTGATCAAAGACAAGCCCACTCCTCAAACTCCTGGGGGGCCTCCTCAAAGCAACCATCCCCATGTACGATAATCAACTGAATGGGTGTAGATAAATGTGTATGAATCATACAATTTCCCCTATGATTATATGAGTGTAGTCACTAATTGATTAAATACATGGTTAGCCGGGAGTAGCAAAGTAGCACCCCGTTACACACCGCCGTGAGACGGGGCTCCCTTAGTAGCACGCCCCACCAGGCGTTATCATTCCTTTTATAACTCATCATATCGAGTGAACGGCTACAGACAAGGGATAGCCATCCAGGATTGAGCTCTATCCTTTTTGATAGGTATGAATAGTTATTTGTACTGTTTTATCGTTCAGAAGACGAGGAGAAAAATGAAAGTGATTCATTCGCGTTTACATTTTATTGGTATTTGTTTTTACTGCCGATGACGGCGAGCAGCCAAATTGCTGGCTGAAGCTATGTAACCAAGTTCAAGTTTAAGTTAAGCACTAACCTGAATCCTGGTAGACATTGTAACCAAGTTCAAGTAGACACAATAACACACTATACCCAGCCCCTTGCTGTTTTCCTCCTGTGCACATACACCTCCTGACTTTCTAACTAAACTAACTAAACATAGACGTCTGACATAATAACCAGCTTTACTAATGGTCCTTACATTACATTACATGTTAAATTCTACTTGACACCACGAGGGTGTATGAGACTCTGTGCTTTAAACAAAAAGAAAAAGCACCCACAAAGCAAAAAACCCCATTACATTAGGGGTGTGTCGAGGACAAACAAACCAAACTCCCAACCACCGTTTTGGTGGCGTAGGTATTAACCCCCCTAGAGCAGGACCCAGATCTCAACCACTTACAGTGGCGGAGGTAAGAAGCTAACAAATGAGAAGTCACAAGAAGAAAAAAAGGGATAATAAATCCTGTATGTGTATGTTGTCACAGTCCATCGGCAGTCAAATGGGCTAAAGGGACGTGCTTAACATTGATTTCAGGAGGGGCTAAAAAGAAGAAAACAAACTTATGAACTGAACCCCAAACAATCGTTTTATAGACGGGGGCCCTGAGTTCGTGCTACAGTGATAATTTAATTCCAAGAGGAAAGGATAACCCGCTTTACTAGTAGTCCTGGTCTTGTTGATGCTGAAGCCTGGCACGTGTCTCCCAGCGCAGGGCATCTCGTCGTTTTGAAGTTGGGACAACATATGATGATCCCGCCTTCATGTCAGAGCTTGATTTGGAGCGTGCCTGCAGCAGAGTGTGTGTTTGTGCTTGTGTTTGTATTTGTTTGTGTGTGTGTGGGTGTGTGTTTGTTTTGATAAATAAATAAATAGATAATACAATTTCCCCACATTTCCACTCGTAAATGTCAGAGCTTGATTTGGAGCGCGCCTGCATCAGAGTTAAAAAAAATTAGTTGTACATTACATTACATTACATTACATTACATGTTAAAGTCTACTTGACACCGCGAGGGTGTATGAGAGTATGGTGTGTTTGTGTTTTAATTTTTCACATATCCCGCCTTCATGTCAGAGCTTGGTTTGGAGTGTGTGCTTCTGTTTGTTTTGACACAGGTAGATAAATAAATAATAAAAAATCCACACATTTCCACTTATGGCAGAGCTTGATTTGGAGTGTGTCTGCGTCAAAGTATTAATTTTTTTAGTACATGTGTGTTTTTGTGTTGATTAAGGAGACGGCGAGCAGCCAAATTGCTGGCTGAAGCTATGTAACCAAGTTCAAGTTTACTACATGCGTGTGTTTGTGTTTATATAATTTCCCAGACATTTACCACACATATCAGAGCTTGATTAGGAGTGTGCCTGCAGCGCAGGGCGTGTTTGTGTGTTAATTTTGCACACACGGTCGAGCTTGATTTGGAGCGCGCCTACAGCAGAGTTTTTATTTGTGTTATAACATGTGTGTGTGTGTGTGTGTGTTAATTTTGCACACACGGTCGAGCTTGATTTGGAGCGCGCCTACAGCAGAGTTTTTATTTGTGTTATAACATGTGTGTGTGTGTGTGTGTTAATTTTGCACACACGGTCGAGCTTGATTTGGAGCGCGCCTACAGCAGAGTTTTTATTTGTGTTATAACATGTGTGTGTGTGTGTGTGTTAATTTTGCACACACAGTCGAGCTTGATTTTGAGCGCGCCTACAGCAGAGTTTTTATTTGTGTTATAACATGTGTGTGTGTGTGTGTGTGTGTTAATTTTGCACACACGGTCGAGCTTGATTTGGAGCGCGCCTACAGCAGAGTTTTTATTTGTGTTATTACATGCGTGTGTGTGTGTGTGTGTGTTAATTTTGCACACACGGTCATGCTTGATTTGGAGCGCGCCTGCAGCAGAGTTTTTATTTGTGTTATAACATGTGTGTGTGTGTGTGTGTTAATTTTGCACACACGGTCGAGCTTGATTTGGAGCGCGCCTGCAGCAGAGTTTTTATTTGTGTTATAACATGTGTGTGTGTGTGTGTGTGTTAATTTTGCAGAAATGGTCGAGCTTAATTTGGAGCGCGCCTGCAGCAGAGTTTATTGGTGTAGCACATATGTGTGTTGTGTGTGGTGTGTTAATTTTGCAGAAAATGGTGTCGGAGCTTGATTGGAGCGCGCTGCAGCAGAGTTTTTAATGTGGTTATAACTGTGTGTGTGTGTGTTGGTGTGTGTGTTTAATTTTGACACACGGTCGAGCTTGATTTGGAGCGCGCCTGCAGCAGAGTTTTTATTTGTGTTATAACATGTGTGTGTGTGTGTGTGTGTGTGTGTGTTAATTTTGCACGCACGGTCGAGCTTGATTTGGAGCCCGCCTGCAGCAGAGTTTTTATTTGTGTTATTACATGTGTGTGTGGGTGTGCGTGTTAATTTTGCACACCCGGTAGAGCTTGATTTGGAGCGCGCCTGCAGCAGAGTTTTTATTTGTGTTATAACATGTGTGTGTGTGTGTGTGTGTGTTAATTTTGCACACACGGTTGAGCTTGATTTGGAGCGCGCCTGCAGCAGAGTTTTTATTTGTGTTATAACATGTGTGTGTGTGTGTGTGTGTTAATTTTGCACACACAGTCGAGCTTGATTTGGAGCGCGCCTGCAGCAGGGTTTTTTATTTGTGTTATAACATGTGTGTGTGTGTGTGTGTGTGTGTGTTAATTTTGCACACACGGTCGAGCTTGATTTGGAGCGCGCCTGCAGCAGAGTTTTTATTTGTGTTATAACATGTGTGTGTGTGTGTGTGTGTGTGTGTGTGTGTGTGTTAATTTTGCACACACGGTCGAGCTTGATTTGGAGCGGCCGCAGCAGAGGTGTATTTGTTTCAAAAAGTAGTGGGTGTGTGTGGAGTGTGTTATTTTCACGACGGTCGAGCTTGATTTGGAGCCCGCCTCTGCAGCAGAGTTTTTATTTGGGTTCTTCACAGGGGTGTGTGGGTGTGAGGTAATTGTGCAAACCGGTAGAGTTGATTTGGAGCGCGCTGCAGCAGAGTTGTATTGTGTTATAACATGCTGTGTGTGTGTGTGGTGTGTTAATTTTGCAAACACGGTGAGCTGTGATTTGGAGAGAGCCTGCAGCCGATTTATTTGTGTTATAACATGTGTGTGTGTGTGTGTGTTAATTTTGCACACACGGTCGAGCTTGATTTGGAGCGCGCCTGCAGCAGAGTTTTTATTTGTGTTATAACATGTGTGGTGTGTGTGTGTGTGTGTGTGTTAATTTTGCACACACGGTCGAGCTTGATTTGGAGCGCGCCTGCAGCAGAGTTTTTATTTGTGTTATAACATGTGTGTGTGTGTGTGTGTGTGTTAATTTTGCACACACGGTCGAGCTTGATTTGGAGCGCGCCTGCCAGCGAGTTTTTTTTGTGTTATAACATGTGTGTGTGTGTGTGTGTGTGTTAATTTTGCACACACGGTCGAGCTTGATTTGGAGCGCGCCTGCAGCAGAGTTTTTATTTGTGTTTTATAACAGTGTGGGTGTGTGCGTGTGTGTGTTGTGTTAATTTGAAACACCGGTTAGGGTCGGTAGAGCTTGATTTGGAGCGCGCCTGCAGCAGAGTTTTTATTTGTGTTATAACATGTGTGTGTGTGGTGTGTGGTGTGTAGGTAATTTTGCACACCGGTCGTAGCTTGATGGGAGGCGCTGCAGCAGCTTTTTTATTTGTGTTATAACATGGGTGTGGTGATGTGGTGTTAGTGTTAATTGTGCACAACGTTCGAGCTGATTTTGGAGGGTGCGTGTGTGTGTGTGTGTGTGTGTGTGTGTAATTTTGCACACACGGTAAGAGCTTGAGTGGGGCGGCGCCTGCAGCATAGGTTTTTATTTGTGTTAAAACATGTTGGTGTGTGGTTTTGTGTGTTAATTTGCACACACGGTCGTAGCTTGATTTGGAGCGCGCCTGCCAGCAAGAGTTTCTTATTTGTGTTATCCATGTGTGGTGTGTGTGTGTGTGTGTGTGTACTTTTGCACACACTTCGAGCTTTCAGATTTGGAGGCTGCGCCTGCAGCAAGAGTTTTTATTTGTGGTATAACATGTGTGTTGTGTGTGTGGTGTGTGTGTGTGTGTGTGTTTAATTTTGGCACACACGTTCTAGCTTGATTTGGAGCCCGCCTGCAGGCAAGTATTTTTTTGTGTTATAACTGTGTGTGTGTGTTGTGTGTGTGTTATTTTGGTCACACACGGTAGAGCATGATTTGAGCGCCCACTGCAGCAGAGTTTTATTTGTGTTATAACCTGGGTGTGTGTGTGTGGTGGTGTGTGTTTAATTTTTGGGCAGCACACGTTGGACGGTCGAGTTGATTTTTGGATTGAATAAGCGCGAGCCTGCAGCAGAGGTGTCGATTTGTGTTATACAGTGTGTGTGCTGTCGTGTGTGGTTTAATTTTGCACACACGGCGAGCTTGATTTGGAGGGAGGGCCTGCAGCAGAGTTTTAATTGTGTTATAACATGTGGTGTGTGTGTTGTGTGTGTTAATTTGCACACACGGTCAGCTTGCTTTGTGAGCCGCGCCTGCAGCAGAGTTTTTATTTGTTTTATAACATGTTTGTTGTGTGTGTGGTGTGTGTGTTAATTTTGATACACACGGTCGAGCTTGATTGGGGAGGCGCGCCTTGACAGCAGCGTTTTTTAATTTGTGTTATAAACGTGTGTGTGTGTGTGGTTTGTGTTAATTTTGGCCCACAGGTCGAGATTGAATTGGAGCGCGCCTACAGCAGAGTTTTAATTTGTGTTATAACATGTGTGTGTTGTGTGTTTTAATTTTCCACACATTTCCCACGCATGATATAGAGCTTGATTTGGAGCGCGCCTGCAGCAGAGTGTGTGTTTCTGTTGAGTACATGTGTGTTTGTGTTTGTTTTGATTACAGGTGTGGTTTGATTTTTAATTTCCCATACATGATAGAGCTTGATTTGGAGCGCGCCTACAGCAGAGCGTGTCTGCGTGTTGATTACATGTGTGTGTGTGTGTGTGTGTGTGTGTGTGTGTGTTTTTAATACAAAAAATAAAAGTAAATCACCAAAACACACTTTTTTTGTTTTGCATCTTTCCCTTTTTCTCGTTCCTCCCCTCGCTTTTTCCCTTTTTTATCTTTCCTCTCTTTTTTTGTGTAAACAATTTCCACACATTTCCACTCATGACAGAGCTTGATTCGGAGCGTGCCTGCAGCAGAGTTTTATTTTCTTATAAAATTTGTGTGTTTGTGTTTTAATTTTCCACACATTTTCCACACACGACAATACATGATTTGGAGCGCGCCTGCAGCAGAGTTTGTCTTTGTGTTGATTACATGTGTGTGTTTGTGTGCGTTTGTTTTTAATACATGATTCCATGCTTGTGTTTGATTTGAGTACGCACCTGTCTTATGGTCAGGGAATGGAAAATCATATGATGTTGACCAAAGACGAGTATGATATCATATGATATCATACAAAAATCATATGATATGGTGCCCCAGGCCAAAGTTACCTAGTCAGACCGCCGGCATCATATGATATCATATGATGACATGATATCATATGATATCATATTGCCGATCCCTGCTTATGGACCTTTCCTTCTGCGCAGCCTCCGCGGCGTGCAGCACGGCAAAGTGCTGAATGAATTAGCTGATGTGGACACGCACATGTCGCAGGGCACTTTCATGTATGTGTTTGATTTTATTACATGTTTGTGGTTGATGTTATTACATGTTTGTGGTTGATGTTATTACATGTTTGTGGCTGATGTTATTACATGTTTGTGGTTGATGTTATTACATGTTTGTGTTTGATGTTATTACATGTTTGTGTTTGGTGTGATTACATGTCTGTGTTTGATGTTAGTACATGTTTGATGTTATTACATGTTTGTGTTTGATGTTGGTACATGTTTGATGTTGGTACATGTTTGATGTTATTACATGTTTGATGTTATTACATGTTTGATGTTAGTACATGTTTGAGTTTGATGTTATTACATGTTTGTGTTTGATGTTATTACGCACCTGTCTTAAGGCACTTTCCTTCTCGGCAGCCTCTGCGGCGTGCAACACAGCAAAGTGGGTGTGAAAGTTGACATTCCGACGAGCTGTCGACGTTGCGGAAGCGGGAATACGACTGCCAGTGGGGGCACTGCTCTTCAGGAACCTACACGTACAAATACCCAGTAACCAATAGTTGGTGGTCGTTTGGGGGCTGCTCTTCAGGAATCTACAAGTACAAATGCCCAGTGACCAATAGTTGGTGGTGGTGGTGGTTTGGGACCTTTAAATGGATAGCACAACAACTGGAAATTTTGATTTTTTACGCCTTGTTATGGGCGCTGCTCTTCAGGAACCTACACGTATAAATACCCAGTGACAAACAGTTGGTGGTGGTTTGGGACCTTTAAATGGAAATCATAACATCTGGAAATGTGAAAGATCTACGCCTTGTTACGGGCTTTGCTCTTCAGGAACCTACAAGTACAAATGCCCAGAGGCAAATAGATGGTGGCGGTGGTTTGGGACCTTTAAATGGGTATCATAACAACGGAGAATTCGATTTTACGCATTGCCATGGACGTTGCTCTTTATGAACCTTCCAAGTACAAATACCCAGTGACAAATACTTGGTGGTGGTTTGGGACCTTTAAATGGATATCATAACTAATGGAAATGTGAACACTTTACGCACTGTTACGGACGCCGTTCTTCAGAAATCTACAAGTATAAACATCCAGTGACAAATAGTTGTTGGTGGTTTGGGACCTTGGTGGGTAGGAACCTACAAGTACAAACACCAAGGCTTTAAATGAACATCATAACAACCGAACATAGGGAATTGTTACGCCTTGCCAGGGGGGGGGGGGGGGGGGGGGAGGGGAGGTTGAAGGAAACTACCCCCTACCCCCTAAAAGGCCCACATCTCCTTCAAAAATTATACTTAGGGGGTCAAAGTAGGGTCTGTAGTGATCTGAATTTAACATACAAGCAGTTAGATCCCTATACATATATAGAGCCCTAATTTAGTCCACAAGCGGTTAGATGCTTCTAACCCCCCAATGTAACCCCAAATTGGCCACCCCTAATTAGGTCCACAAAGCGGTAGACGAACACAAGTTAACAAAAAAATGGCCACCCCTAATTGATGTCAACAAGCGGTTAGATCTAACCCAATTAACCCCCAAATGGCCACACCTAATTAGTCCACAAGCGGTTTAATATAACCCAATTGTACCCAAAATGGCCCAACCCTTAATTTAGTTCACAAGCGGTTAGACTCGAACCCCAATTAACCCCCAAATCGCTCCACCCTAATTTAGTCCACAAGCGGTTAGATCTAACCCCAATTTAACCCCCAAATGGCCACCCCTAATTGAGTCCACAAGCGGTTAGATCTAACCCATTAAACCCCAATGGCTCCCCTAATTTATTCCACAGCGGTTAGAGATAAACAAAAAAAAACAATACCAAAAAAAAAAAATGGAAAACCCTGAATTAGGTAAAAAGACCGGTTAGATCTAACCCCAATTTAACCCCCAAATGGCCACCCCTAATTGAGTCCACAAGCGGTTAGATCGAACCCCAATTTAACCCCCAAATGGCCACCCCTAATTTAGTCCACAAGCGGTTAGATCTAACCCCAATTTAACCCCCAAATGGCCACCCCTAATTGAGTCCACAAGCGGTTAGATCTAACCCCAATTTAACCCCCAAATGGCCACCCCTAATTGAGTCCACAAGCGGTTAGATCGAACCCCAATTTAACCCCCAAATGGCCACCACATGAATCCACAAGCAAGCGTTAGGATATACCCAATTTAACCCCCAAATGGCCACCCCTAAATTTAGCCCACAAGACGGTTAGAAAACCCCAATTTAACCCCAAATGGCCACCCTTAACACTAATTTAGTCCACAAGCGGTTAGTCGAACACATTAACCCCCAAATGGCAACACCCCTAATTGAGGCCACAAGCGGTAGATCTACCCCCAATGTAACCCCAAATGGCAACCCCTAATTGATCACACAGCGGTTAATCGAACCCCAATTTAAACCCCCCAAATGGCCACCCCAATGAGTACAAAAGCGGTTAGATCTAACCCCCAATTTAACCCCCAAAAATGGCCACCCCTAATTGAGTCACAAGCGGTTAGATCTATCTAACCCCAATTTAACCTCAAATGGACACCCCTAATTTGTCCACAAGAGGTTAGACAACCCCAATTTAACCCCCAAATGGCCACCCCTAATTTAGTCACAAGCGGTTAGATTCTTCAACCCCATTTAACCCCCAATGGCCACCTAATTGCGTCCCACAAAAGCGGTTGTTAGATCGAACCCCAATTTAACCCCAAAGGGCCACCCCTAATTTAGTCCACAAGCGGTTAGATCTAACCCCAATTTAACCCCCAAATGGCCACCCCTAATTGAATCCACAAGCGGTTAGATCTAACCCCAATTTAACCCCCAAATGGCCACCCCTAGTTTAGTCCACAAGCGGTTAGATCTAACCCCAATTTAACCCCCAAATGGCCACCCCTAATTTAGCCCACAAACTGGCCACCACTCATGTCTAGGATTCCTTGCCACTCACTTGTCCTTGCTCCATTGTTTTTGAAGTTCCTGGTAGCGGGCCTTTGCTATGCAGCTCGCACAGCACACAACCATCCATCCACCGGCACCCCTTACCCCACCCCAACGAAATGGGTTGGATTCCTTGCCCCTCATGGGGTCCTTGCCCTGCATGGGTTGGATTCCTTGCCCCTCACTTATCCTTGCGCCACTGCTTTTCCAGTGGAGCAATCATCCCGGCATGTACATATACATATGTAAACAAATGAGTCTACTTGGTGTGATTGGGTTGGATTGATACAATGACATGTAACAATCCAACCCAATCACACACCCCAACCACACCCCAACCACACACACACACATTGTTACATTATTACATACCGGTAATGACATGGCATGGCAATGACATGTAACAACCCAATTTTTCCAGCCATCTGAAAATAAAGGTTTTTGATTCCTTTCCACTCACTTATCCTTGCTCCACTGCTTTTTGTAGTTCCTGGTAGCGTACCCCACAAGGCCACCACACTACTCACATGGAAAGACACCACAACCGGTTGAAGATGGAATACAGAGGTAAATTTAGCCGGGGGGAAGGGAGGAAGTTTTTTCATATACCTATGTCGGAAGTTCTTGTAATCTGCCTACCCCCCCCCCCCCCCCCCCCCCCCCCCCCCCCTTGCCACTCACTCATCCTTGCCTCCACTGTTTTTTGTAGTTCCTGGTAGCGTGCCCCACAAGGCCACCCACACTACTCACATGGAAAGACACCACAACCGGTTGAAGATGGAATACAGAGGTAAATTTAGCCGGGGGGAAGGGAGGAAGTTTTTTCATATACCTATGTCGGAAGTTCTTGTAATCTGCCTACCCCCCCCCCCCCCCCCCCCCCCCCCCCCCCCCCCCCCCTTGCCACTCACTCATCCTTGCTCCACTGTTTTTTGTAGTTCCTGGTAGCGTGCCCCACAAGGCCACCACACTACTCACATGGAAAGACACCACAACCGGTTGAAGATGGAATACAGAGGTAAATTTAGCCGGGGGGTAGGGAGGAAATTTTTTCATATACCTATGTCGGAAGTTCTTGTAATCTGCCTACCACCCCCCCCCCCCCCCCCCCCCCCCCCCCCCCCCCCCCTTGCCACTCACTTATCCTTGCTCTACTGCTTTGTAATTCCTGGTAGCGTGCCCCACATGGTCACCACACTCCTTACATGAAAAGACACCACAACCGGTTTAACATGGAATAAAGGGGTTCATTTAGCCCACAAACAGTTAGATATAACCCTAATGTATCCCACAAACTGGCCAGCCCTCACGTCTTGGATTCCATTCCACTTACTTGTCCTTGCTCCACTGCTTTTGTAGTTCCTGGTAGCGTGCCACTCGGTCCACCTTGCCCTTCTTTGTCCCAGGAGGGCCTCCCACACGGCTGTCTGCTGTGCTGTGCCGGCTGCTGTGGCTGGCCACACTCTTGTTGGTAGGGCTGGTGCTACGCAGGTGCTCATGCCTGTTCCAAGGGGATTGGGAGACAGATTGATAAAAAAACACCCCCAAATTGTACATTGTATACCACGCTCTTGTTGGTAGGGCTGGTGCTACGCAGGTGCTCATGCCTGTTTCAAGGGGATTGGGAGACAGATTGATAAAAAACACCCCAAAAGTGTACATTGTATACCACGCTCTTGTTGGTAGGGTTGGTGCTGTGCAGGTGCTCATGCCTGTTTCAAGGAGATTGGTAGACAGATTGATGAAGAAGAAAACCCAGAAACGGTACATTATATACCACTCTGTTGTTGGTTGGGCTGGTGCTACGCAGGTGCTCATACCTGTAACAAAAATGAATTATTTGAGTTTACATTCAATACCATAAAAGGAGGTGGGGGCGGTGCTGCACAGGTGCTCAGTAGAAAATAAGATTGGAGTTGTCGCAACGGTTGTAGCTGAGCTGTAGCTGAGTTGTAGCTGAGCTGCTCCCCCAGGGGTTATACCCAGAGCAGGTACTTGAGGAGGTATTTCGATCAAGAGGCCCACCATAGGTGCTCATGCCTGTAAAAAATGAAACGGTACATTATATACCACTCTGTTGTTGGTTGGGCTGGTGCTACGCAGGTGCTCATGAATGTAAAAAAATGATCTGTACGTGTTTACAAATTTCCTGGGTGTTTTTTTACTGCCCCTGACGGCAAGCAGCCAAATTGCTGGCTGAAGATTTGCAACCCAGTTTAAGCTCATACCTGTACATGAATGAAACACAAAAAATGAAAGAGGGATGATGTAGTCAAACACGTAGGTGCGTCCCTGCATTAGTCTGTCGCAATTGATTTTTCAGATTTATGAAAACACACCTAGAACGGTACATTCTATATTTATTATATTACTTCCTAATATTTTACATTTTACATTCTATACCATATTAGAAGATGGGGGTCATGCTGTGCAGGTGCTCATGCCTGTTTCAAGTGAAAAAAAGGTAATGATAACGCCTGGTGGAGCGTGGTGTTAAGGGAACCCGCCATACGCGGGTAGGGAGCGGTCTTGTACCTCACCTGGACAAGCTACCATTGCGGCTGACAAGGACCTGCAACGCCAAGAGCGACCGAAGGGGGGATCGAACCCCAGACTCTTTGTCCTCATAGTGATTTGGTCTACCACTAGACCAATGTATATGACTGAAAGGGGCTGCTTCAAGTGAATGATATGAAGATTAACGCGATTTTTTTTTTTAGGGATTAGGGGGTCAAACATGTCCGTCCCTGAGTCGGTCCTTCACAATTACTTTTTCAGGTACTCAGCAGGGTACTACTTCTTGCCAAATTGGTCAGCGCTTGAAGCGCACAAACGTCAAATAGGTCAGCGCTTTCTAGTGCAAAAAGCTCAAAAACTGCACGCTGCGCACACAGGAGGTTGAAAAAACTGCGCGAAACGAGCAGAGGTGCTCAAAAAGTCAGCGCGGCACCGCCCTGACGCGCGCGCTTAGTAGTTCCCTGGTACCCAGCCTGTTTCAATGGGATATAATGATGTATATCTGTGCTGAAGTTCAATGTTATAAAAGGATGGATGGATGACCCCCCCCCCCCCCCCCCCCCTCCCCCCAACACACACACACTGAAGCCGTTTACACCCTATCCCTCAAAATCGTGGCGCACCAGTCATACTTAGCAGGCCGTGCCTGGCTGATGCCGATCTCCCCACCGGCCGATGTGCGACGAGAAGTGTGCTGACTGTAGCCCCCTTTGGTTGCAGCACCACCTCCAGACTGGGGCCCCTGCAACCAGCACATCAATTTGTGTATGACTGTGTGTGTTACTGTGTGTGACTGAGTGTGTATCTGTGTGTGTCTGTGTGTGTAGCTGTGTGTGTGACTGAGCTATTGTTAAGGTTACTGTCGATGTGCGACGAGAGGGGTGCTGACTGCAGCACCAGTTGACTGTAGCACCGCCTCCAGACTGGGGGGCCTGCAAGCAGTACACCAATTTGTGTGTGACTGTGTGTGTGACTGTATGTGTGACTGCGCGTATAGCTGTGTGTGTGACTGAGCTACTGCTTAGGTTACTGTTGATGTGCGATGAGAAGTGTGCTGACTGTAGCCCCCTTTGGCTGTAGCACCACCTCCAGACTGGGGCCCATGCAAGCAGCACACCAAGTTGTGTGTGACTGTGTTAGAGGGGACGCTCTCTAACGTGTGTCGGATGGGGCGGATATATTTGCCCCCGGCCCCCGACAGGCCGTCGTACCGCTGTTTATGGAGGGGAGGAGGGGGGAAGGATGTATGTGTGTGCGTATGGTGTGTGTATGGTGGGTGGGAGGGGGGCAGGATTAATGTGTGTGTATGGTGGGTGTGAGGGAGGCAGGATGTATGTATCTTTGTGTATGGTGGTGGGGAGGGGGGGGGGGGGGGGTATGTGTTTGTGTATGGTGTGGGGGAGGGGGGCAGGATGTATGTGTGTGTTTATGGTGGTGGGGAGAGGGGCAGGATGTATGTATGTATGTGTGTGCATGGTGGTGGTGGTAGAGGGGGGGGGGGGGGGGGGGGGGGGGGAGGATGTATGTGTTTGTTTGGTGGGTGGGAGGGGGCAGGATGTATGTATGTGAGTGTATGGTGGTGGGGAGGGGGCAGGATGTATGTATGTGTGTATGGTGGTGTGGGGGGGGGAGGGGGCAGGATGTATGTGTGTGTGTATGGTGGTGAGGAGGGGGGGGGGGGATGCATGTGTTTGTGTATGGTGGTGGGGAGGGGGGGGGGAGGATGCATGTGTTTGTGTATGGTGTGGGGAGGGGGGCAGGATGTATGTGTGTGCGTGTATGGAGGGGGGGGGGGGGGGGGGGGGGGGGGGATGCATATGTGTTTGTGTATGGTGTGGAAAGGGGGGCAGGATGTATGTATGTGTGAGTATGGTGGTGGGGAGGGGGGGGGAGGATGCATGTGTTTGCGTATGGTGGGGGGGAGGGGGGCAGGATGTATGTGTGTGTGTATGGTGGGGGGGGGGGGGGGGGGGAGGATGCATGTGTTTGTTTATGGTGTGGGGGAGGAGGGCAGGATGTATGTGTGAGTGTATGGTGGTGGTAGAGGGGGGGGGGGGATGCATGTGTGTGTGTATGGTGTGGGGGAGGGGGGCAGGATGTATGTGTGAGTGTATGGTGGTGGGGAGGGGGGGGGAGGATGCATGTGTTTGTGTATGGTGTGGGGGGATGGCGCAGGATGTATGTATGTGTGTGTATGGTGGTGGGGAGGGGGGCAGGATGTGTGTGTATGGTAGGGGGGAGGGGGGCAGGATGTATCTGTGTGTATGGAGGTGGGGAGGGGGGGGGAGGGTGTTGTATCAGTGTGTATGGTGGGGGGAAGGGGGGCAGGATGTTTGTATCTATGTGTGTGCATGGTGGTGGTGGTGTTTGTGGGGGGGGGAAGGGGGTGTGGGGGGGGTAGTATGTATGTATGTGTGTGTATGGTGTGTGGGAGGGGGGCAGGATGTATGTAAGAATGAGACTTAAAAAAAAAAAATTGTATGAATGGATAGTTTTTATGTAGAAATTCAGTGATCAATATGATACAAAGTGATTCAGCAAGATAGAAAGTGATTTGGTTATGTTCTACACACTTATGACTATGCTTCAGTTTGCCCATTTTGCCCCAAATTTGCCCCCACCTGAAAAATGCAACTTCCCATATCTTTTGATTTTTGCAGCCAAACCTTTCCTCTTTTTTTCCCCCTCTTCCTTTCTCCCTTTTTCCCCCCTCCCCACTTTTCCCCCCCCCCCTCCACCCTCCCCCCGCCTTCCACAAATTTGCCCCCGTGGCCTGACACACGTTAAAAATATTCGCCGTTAGAGGCTGCGTGTGTGACTGTGTGTGGTTGTGTGTGTGACTGTGTGTGGCTGCGTGTGTGACTGTGTGTGGCTGTGTGTGACTGAGCTATTGTTAAGGTTACTGGTGGATGTGCAATGAGAAGTGTGCTGACTGTAGCCCCCTTTGGCTGCAGCACCAGCTCCAGACTGGGGCCCCTGCAACCAGCACATCAATTTGTGTATGACTGTGTGTGTAACTGTGCGTGTGCCTGTGTGTGTGCCTGTGTGTGTGACAGCTGTTTTTGGGTTACTGGTGGATGTGCAATGAGAAGTGTGCTGACTGTAGCCCCCTTTGGCTGCAGCACCACCTCCAGACTGGGGCCCCTGCAACCAGCACATCAATTTGTGTATGCCTGTGTGTGTAACTGTGCGTGTGCCTGTGTGTGTGCCTGTGTGTGTGACAGCTGTTTTTAGGTTACTGGTGGATGTGCAATGAGAAGTGTGCTGACTGTAGCCCCCTTTGGCTGCAGCACCACCTCCAGACAGGGGCCCCTGCAACCAGCACATCAATTTGTGTATGACTGTGTGTGTAACTGTGCGTGTGCCTGTGTGTGTGGCTGTGTGTGTGCCTGTGTGTGTGACAGCTGTTTTTGGGTTACTGGTGGATGTGCGATGAGAAGTGTGCTGACTGTAGCCCCCTTTGGCTGCAGCACCACCTCCAGACTGGGGCCCCTGCAACCAGCACATCAATTTGGGTATGACTGTGTGTGTGACTGAGTGTGTGACTGTGTGTGCCTGTGTGTGTAGCTGTGTGTGTGCCTGTGTGTGTGCCTGTGTGTGTGCCTGAGCCATTGTTAAGGTTACTGTCAATGTGCGATGAGAAGTGTGCTGACTGTAGCCCCCTTTGGCTGTAGCACCACCTTCAGACTGGGGGGCCTGCAACCAGCACATCAATTTGTGTATGACTGTGTGTGTAACTGTGCGTGTGGCTGTGTGTGTGACTGAGCTGTTTTAGGTTACTGGTGGATGTGCGATGAGAAGTGTGCTGACTGTAGCCCCCTTTGGCTGCAGCACCACCTCCAGACTGGGGCCCCTGCAACCAGCACATCAATTTGTGTATGACTGTGTGTGTAACTGTGCGTGTGCCTGTGTGTGTGGCTGTGTGTGTGACTGAGCTGTTTTAGGTTACTGGTGGATGTGCGATGAGAAGTGTGCTGACTTGAGCCCCCTTTGGCTGCAGCACCACCTCCAGACTGGGGCCCCTGCAACCAGCACATCAATTTGTGTATGCCTGTGTGTGTAACTGTGTGTGTGACTGTGTGTATAGCTGTGTGTGTGACTGAGCTGTTTTAGGTTACTGGTGGATGTGCGATGAGAAGTGTGCTGACCGTAGCCCCCTTTGGCTGCAGCACCACCTTCAGACTGGGGCCCCTGCAACCAGCACATCAATTTGTGTATGACTGTGTGGGTAACTGTGTGTGTGACTGTGTGTATAGCTGTGTGTGTGACTGAGCTGTTTTAGGTTACTGGTGGATGTGCGATGAGAAGTGTGCTGACTGTAGCCCCCTTTGGCTGCAGCACCACCTCCAGACTGGGGCCCCTGCAACCAGCACATCAATTTGGGTATGACTGTGTGTGTGACTGAGTGTGTGACTGTGTGTGCCTGTGTGTGTAGCTGTGTGTGTGACTGTGTGTGTGCCTGTGTGTGTGCCTGAGCCATTGTTAAGGTTACTGTCGATGTGCGATGAGAAGTGTGCTGACTGTAGCCCCCTTTGGCTGTAGCACCACCTTCAGACTGGGGGGCCTGCAACCAGCACATCAATTTGTGTATGACTGTGTGTGTAACTGTGCGTGTGGCTGTGTGTGTGACTGAGCTGTTTTAGGTTACTGGTGGATGTGCGATGAGAAGTGTGCTGACTGTAGCCCCCTTTGGCTGCAGCACCACCTCCAGACTGGGGCCCCTGCAACCAGCACATCAATTTGTGTATGACTGTGTGTGTAACTGTGCGTGTGCCTGTGTGTGTGGCTGTGTGTGTGACTGAGCTGTTTTAGGTTACTGGTGGATGTGCGATGAGAAGTGTGCTGACTGTAGCCCCTTTTGGCTGTAGTACCACCTTCAGACTGGGGCCCATGCAAGCAGCAGACCAATTTGTGTGTGACTTTGTGTGTGGCTGTGTGTGTGGCTGTGTGTGTGACTGAGCTATTGCTTAGGTTACTGTTGATGTGCGATGAGAAGTGTGCTGACTGCAGCACCAGTTGACTGTAGCACCGCCTCCAGACTGGGGGGCCTGCAAGTAGCACACCAATTTGTGTGTGACTGTGTGTGGCTGTGTGTGTGGCTGTGTGTAGCTGTGTGTGTGACTGTGTGTGACTGTGTGTGGCTGTGTGTGTGACTGTGTGTAGCTGTGTGTGTGACTGTGTGTGACTGTGTGTGGCTGTGTGTGTGGCTTGCTTTTAACTAGAGTATTATTTTTATTAGAGTATCGTTTTATATTGGATTATGGTTTTGTATTAGGGTACTGTTTGAATGTTGATGGTACTACTGGAGACGGCGAGCAACCAACTAGGCTGGAACCACGTAACCAAGTTCAAGTTCAAATCAAGCAATGGAACCAAGTTCAAATGATTCAATTTCAAATTCAAATCCTGCTGCGCACCTGCGGGCCGTCCCGCCTCTTGCCGTCAAGTCCTTCTGCAACCATAGCCTCCCTCTCCAACTCCTTGAATTCCACCTGCCAACGCTCTACTGCACTCGCGCTGCGAAGAATCCAAATCAGCACTGTAAGTATTCAGATATCATCAAACTGCATTGGCGCTTCAAATGATCTAATAGGCACTGTAAGTATTCAGATATCATCAAACTGCACTTGCGCTGCGAAGAATCCAAATCAGGACTGTAAGTATTCAGATATCATCAAACTGCACTGGCGCTGCAAACGATCTAATAGGCACTGTAAGTATTCAGATATCATCAAACTGCACTGGCGCTGCGAAGAATCCAAATCAGCACTGTAAGTATTCAGATATCATCAAACTGCACTGGCGCTGCAAACGATCTAATAGGCACTGTAAGTATTCAGATATCATCAAACTGCACTGGCGCTGCGAAGAATCCAAATCAGCACTGTAAGTATTCAGATATCATCAAACTGCACTGGCGCTGCAAACGATCTAATAGGCACTGTAAGTATTCAGATATCATCAAACTGCACTTGCGCTGCGAAGAATCCAAATCAGCACTGTAAGTATTCAGATATCATCAAACTGCACTGGCGCTGCAAACGATCTAATAGGCACTGTAAGTATTCAGATATCATCAAACTGCACTTGCGCTGCGAAGAATCCAAATCAGCACTGTAAGTATTCAGATATCATCAAACTGCACTTGCGCTGCGAAGATTCAAAATAATCACTGGTAGTATGCAGATCATCAAACTGCACACGCAGTGCAAATGATTTAATAATCACTGTTAGTATACAGATATCATCAACCTGCACTAGCGCAGCAAATTTAGGGGGTCTTCGGCACCCTTTCCTGCACCTTTTGGCACCCCTTCCACCCACAATGAACCCTTGTCTGCACCTTTTGGCACCCCTTCCACCCACAATGAACCCTTGTCTGCACCTTTTGGCACCCCTTCCACCCACAATGAACCCTTGTCTGCACATTTTGACACCCCTTCCACCCATAATGCACCCTACCAAGCCAAATGAAAGGGTGCCGATGGCCCCCCAAGTTAGCCGTGAACATCCAACTCAACCCGGATCTTCGGACTTGTCTGGCCCCTGATCCCGTACGCCTGCATGGCCATGGTCTGTTTATCTTAATGCCCCCCCCCCCCCCCCCCCCCCCCCCCGTAACAACAACATACAACAACCCCAGATCTTCGGACTTGCCTGGCCTCTGATCCCGCACGCCTGCATGGCTATGGTCTGATTGTCCTTTGCCCCCCCCCCCCCCCCCCCCCCCCCCCCCCTAACAACAACATTCAACTCACCCCAGATCTTCGGACTTGTCTGGCCTCTGATCCCGTACGTCTGCATGGCTATGGTCTCGGCCAGCATCTGCACCTTCTAGTCCAAGTCGGCCCTCTTCGTCCTCCCACAGCCCAGCACGAAGCGGTGCCTTCACAAGTTGTAAGAGATAGGATGCTCAGACCTTGAAATTGATTGCGTTAATAAAGAAGTCCCCCCCCCCCCCCCCCCCCCCCACACACACACACACACACACACACATCCCAACACAAAAAAGCAAGAACAGGAATAGGATGCTTGGAAGTTGAAATTGATAACGATAGTAAAGAAGTCCCACCCCCTAGAGCCCAACAGATGTAGGCAAGTACCGGAATAGGATGGCCTGGGCCAGCGTCTGCACCTTTTAGTCCAAGTCAGCCCTCGTCATCCTTCCAAAGTCCAGCACGAAGCGGCGCCTTCACAAGCAGTAAGGTGAAAAAAAGGTAATGATAACGCCTGGTGGGGCGTGTTATTAACGGAACCCGTCGTATGCGGGTAGAGAGCGGTCTTCTACCTCAACTGGACAAGCTACCATCGCGGTTGACAACGACCTGCAACGCTTAGGGCAACCGTAGGGGGAATCAAACCCCCGACCCTACATCCTCAAAGCGACTTGGTGTACCACTAGACCAATGTATATCACTGAAAGGGGCTAGCAGTAAGGAGTTTGATGCTGAGACCTTGACCTTGACATTGGTTAGGGCTGATTAGGGTAATAAATAAGTCAACTCCACCCACACACCCACACACAGCTTAAAACAAGTACAGGAATAGGATGCTCTGGGCCAGTGTCTGCAACCTCTAGTCCAAGTCGGCCCTCCTCATCCTCCCACACCCCAGCACGAATTGGTGCCTCTACAAGTAGTAAGGAATAGGATGCTCAGACCTTGAAATTAATTAGGGCTGGTTAGGGCGATAAAGAAGCATTGCATCATATGATATCATACAAATTGCATCATATGATGTTGTATATAAATGGTAACTTTGGCATAGTCAGACTGCCGGCGTAATATGATATCATATGATGACATTATTCCATATTATATCATATAATGACATGATTTCATATGATATCATAATGCTGTTCCCTACTAGTAAGCCTCCCACAACCTAGCAGGAAGCGGCGACTGCACACAAAAAATAAATAAAAAACAAGATAACGCCTGGAGGGGCGTGGTGTTGAGGGGACCCTCCCGCACGCCGCAGCTGGGGAAAGTCACCATGGCAGACATAGTAAGTGACACCCTCCAGGCGGGAGGGACTCCTTCATGCGACGTGTGGCGCGACTGCACAAGGAAAGGAAAGTCATGCTGAGACCACTTTTTCCGGTGACGCCTCGCCATCTGGGGGGTAACGCGTTGCACTGGGTGCGCACCAAGTCGCTCGATTTGCAGCAACTTCACAAGGAAAGAAAAATCATGCTGATACAGCAAGACCACTTTTCCCCCGATGATGCCTTGCCATTCAGGTGGTAGCGCATTGCACTGGGTGCGCACCAAGTCGCTCGATTTGCGACGCATCGCACACAAGTGTAGGTAGCAGAATAATGTTACCATCATCGTCAGTTTTTATTTTTTGCTTTTCTTGGCAGCTTTTAGACAGCTCCCTGAGCCAGCCACTGCGTTACACCCAAATACTTAAGCAGTTCTGGACATCTCATCGTGCCAGCTTCAAGGTGCACTAGGCTACGTTAGGCTTGGCTGAATAGCAAGGCAGGGGAGCTACCTAGAAGCTGGGGGGCCTAGAAGGTGGGCAAGCCAGGGAAGCTGCGTAAAAGCTGGGGGGCCTAGAAGCTGGGCAAGTCAGGGAAGTTGCCTAGAAGGTCATAGCCAAGACTGAAAGCAATGTCATCGATACCCACCCTCATTGCAGCAGCACTCCCGGGTCGGCGCATGGCGAATGGTGGATAAGCACTGTCAACACCAGGGGAATCGCAAGTGGGTGATGGCAAGGCATGGTAAGAGGTGTTAAATCCTGCCAGCTGGCCATCCATGCCAGGCTGTCGCCCGGGAGGTACAAGCCCCCTAGTGCTTCCACCTGCAGGGGGGTGGGGTGGGGTGGGGTGAGGGGGTGAGGTCCTAAGGAGAGAAACATTTTTCAAAGTGGAGTTGGGAGGATTTGAACACCCGACCTACTAATTCATAAACCATTGTTGGAGGAGTCAGTGGCCGAGCAGAGGGTGAATGCAGGGCTGAGCAGTGGCTGAGCAGTGGTAGCGAGTGGCTGAGCAGTGGCTGAGCAGTGGCAGAGAGGGTGCCAGCAAAGACAGGCAGGGCACACGCCTTCATGAACTAATTCCCAAGGTCCATAGATGACAAGTGGCACCTCCATGCCAGCACCCATCTACTATGGCCAGCTATCATGCCATCCACCATGCCAACACTTACCGCCCATGCTCCTGCTCTTCTTAGGGGCTCCCAGCTTTGAGACAAGTAGGGCACACGCTTCCATGAATACATTCCCCAGGTCCATAGATGACAGGTGACGCATCCATGCCAACACCCACCTACTATGGCCAGCTATCATGCCAACCACCATGCCAACACCCATCTGCCATGTTCCTGTCAGCCTGATGGTCTCCTACTATCGCCAGCCACCATGCCAACACTCACTGCCAATCTTCCTGCCCTCATTAGGGGCTCTCAGCTTTCATGTACTCATTCCCCAGGTCCATAGATGACAGGTGGCGCCACCATGCCAGCACCCACCTTCTACGGCTAGCTATCATGCTAGCCACCATGCCATCACTCACCGCCCATGTTTCTGCCCGTCTTAGGGGCTCCCAGCTTTGAGACAGGCAGGGCGCACGCCTTCATGAACTCATTCCCCAAGTCCATAGATGACAGGTGGCGCAGTACGTCTTCATCATCGCCGTTGTACTCGTACTCTGGTCCGACAGCCTGGCGGGAGGGGGTGGGGTGGGGAGGGTGGGGGTGGATGGGGAGGGTTGGGTGGGGTGGGGTGGGGTGGGGTGGGGAGGGTTAGGTTGGGTGGGGTTGGGAGGACTGGGTTGGGTGGATTGGGTTAGGTGGGGAGGGGTGGGTTGGGTTGGGTGGGGAGGGGTGGGTTGGATGGGGTGGGGAGGGTTGGGTTGGGTTGGGTGGGTTGGGTGGGTCAGGTTGGGTTGGCTTGTGTGGGGTGGGGTGGAGGGCATTTGGGGGGATTCAGGGGAATATCTCCAGGGGGGTATTGAAGCTGCTACATGCAGCACAAGTTATAAATGATGTACCTAAGTGTGTGTGGGGTGCTACACTTCGTATGTAGAAAGTTGTGTAAGAAAAGTGCCAAGTTATGTACCTTAGTGTTTGGAGGGTGCTACCTTATGTATGTACAAGTTATGCAGTACAACTGCTATATTATGCACCTTAGTGTGTGGGGGGTGCTACGCTATGTATGTACAAGTTATGCAGTACAACTGCTATATTATGTACCTTAGTGTGTGGGGGGTGCTACACTATGTTTGTACAAGTTATGTGGTGCTAGTGCTAAGTTATGTACCTTAGTGTGTGGGGGGTGCTACGCTATGTATGTACAAGTTATGCAGTACAACTGCTATATTATGTACCTTAGTGTGTGGGGGGTGCTACGCTATGTTTGTACAAGTTATGTGGTGCTAGTGCTAAGTTATGTACCTTAGTGTGTGGGGGGTGCTACGCCATGTTTGTACAAGTAATATGGTACTAGTGCTAAGTCATGTACTATATGAGTTGATCTCTATGGCCCCCAAATCCCCATATGCCTTAGGCTATTTGGGCTGATCTCTATGGCCCCCAAATCCCCGTATGCCTTAGGCTATTTGGGTTGATCTCTATGGCCCCCAAATCCCCATATGCCTTGGGCTATTTGGGTTGATCTCTACGGCCCCCAAATCCCCATATGCCTTGGGCTATTTGGGTTGATCTCTACGGCCCCTAAATCCCCATATGCCTTAGGCTATTTGGGTTGATCTCTATGGCCCCCAAATCCCCATATGCCTTGGGCTATTTGGGTTGATCTCTACGGCCCCCAAATGCCCATATGCCTTGGGCTATTTGGGTTGATCTCTACGGCCCCTAAATCCCCATATGCCTTAGGCTATTTGGGTTGATCTCTACGGCCCCCAAATCCCCATATGCCTTAGGCTATTTGGGTTGATCTCTACGGCCCCCAAATCCCCATATGCCTTAGGCTATTTAGGTTGATCTCTACGGCCCCCAAATGCCCATATGCCTTAGGCTATTTGGGTTGATCTCTATGGCCCCCAAATCCCCATATGCCTTAGGCTATTTGGGTTGATCTCTATGGCCCCCAAATCCCCATATGCCTTAGGCTATTTGGGTTGATCTCTACGGCCCCCAAATCCCCATATGCCTTAGGCTATTTGGGTTGATATCTATGGTCCCCAAAGCTGCTAGTAGCAACCCAAAGGCTACTAAGAGCATTATGGGGCTACGTAAAGACTCTGGTTCCATTCCATAAATACAACCCTGACCCCACAAATAATGTATCTTTTGAATTTTTAAATTCCAGCCCCTGCCCTGGCCACCGTAGTCCCCCCCCCCCCCTCCCCCCCCCCACTATTGTAAACAAGTCCTATGCAGGGTCACAAGCGACGCGGGAAAATTGGCGGAGAATGTTGGCAACGGAACGACAGGCGGTAACGATGGAGCTAACCGAAGCCAGTTAGTTACGAGACAGTAGGCTGGCGTGTCAGGCTTCGTCTCAGTTGTCGGTCACTCGGTCAGACAAACGGACAACGGGGTGAATCTGGGGACTCTCGCCCCCCAGAAGGGGAGGCTCCGCCAAAAATTGAGTGACGAGTATTGGTTTTTTTCAGTGCAGAGACTCTCTCCTACCCTCCCAGCTCATGGGCACTGTTTCTCTCTGGGGCTACGCATGGCAGCTTCTGGCCAGCTCCGATAGCCAGCCACTGGGTCAAACCCAAAGCTTGCAGCTGCATTGGAATGCCTGTCATGTCGGCTTTCAGATGCAATACCTAGCGTCAGTTTTGGCTTGGCTTGGTTTGGCTTTCAGATGCACTGTCTAGCCTCAGGTTTGGCTTGGCTTGGCTTTCAGATGCACAACCTAGCGTCAGTTTTGGCACAAGGAAAGGGAATGGAAGCTGCATAGAAGCACCTATGCGTAGCCCAAAAAGAAACTGTGCCCATGGGGGGTCCTTACCTCCAGCCCTGCAGCTGTGCTGCTGAGGGCAAGACCAGCAAAGCGTGTAAACGCATCATCCAATCGCGCTGTGGTAGCAGCGAAGTCAGGTGCAGCTGTTGATGCAGAGTTCTCATGCAACCTGTGTTGGGAGGAGGGAATAGGATGGATTCTTTAAACTGTCTAATCTACTTTGTAGGCTCCTAGGTTTCCGTGGTAATCGCACGGGGGGGGGGGGGGGGGGGGGGGGGGGGGGGGGGGGGGCGGAATTGGAAGACGATGAGAGGCCCAGAGTTGGCTGAAGAACCATGTTACAATTCAAACCTGTCGGCACAGGTGGAATAACGATACTAAACCATACTCCTGAGCACAGAATGCAATCACGAAGGTAAACAAACATGACGTCTGACGCCTCACATGCAAAAAAAAATCAAGAAAACCAGTACTGATATTCCGAAACTCACAAACAGAGATATGTGTGCATGATGCTCATAAGCCCCTCTGTCAAGCCACCGGCACATATGGAGTCTAGTTGGGCACCAAGATAAACGTAACCATCATCATCACTACAGCAATTTCGTACCTATCGCTTGCGTCTTGAGTAGACGTGAACTTATAGCTTGAGGAGTGTGGGAAAGGAGGACCTCTGGGCTTGCCTACGCCTGCTGCCAGGCTGTTTGCAGGATCTGGTCCTTGGGCGCCTTCGAGGCCGTATTGTGATCGCATACACGCAGAGTTTGCGTAATAGTTGGAGCTGTCATTCTCACGTGGCTGCGCAGTTGGGGCTGACAGGCTGTCAGCTCCAAGGTGGGCGGAGTAAGCTCTTTCCGAGTTGCCGCTGTAGTAGGTGGCGTGGCCTGATGGGTTTGCGCTGGTATTCTCATAACCAGGGACAGCAGGGCTGTAATCTGGAATGCTTTGTTCAGGGGATACGCCTGCATGCAATGGTTTCCTGGGTTTAAAAGTACTGGGGGTAGAGCTGGGTAGCGGATTGTGTTGATTTGGTTTCTTGGTAGCGATTTGGGTTTGAGTGCTGGGATCTCTTATCGGATCTCGCATAGCGATAATTTCGGCAAAAACGGGGTCAGGTTGCGATCGCTATATATAGCGGGGGGGGGGGGGGGGGGGGGGATCCCTGCTGCATTGGGTAGTGCCATGCATGACGTGCTTTGGAGCAGATTTATTGATAGCTTCTAAGGTTTGTAGATTCTAGGTTTATTGGCCAAATTCTAAGGTTTATATTGATAGATTCTAGGTTTATATTGCCAGATTCTAAGGTTTATATTGATAGATTCTAGGTTTATATTGCCAAATTCTAAGGTTTACATTGATAGATTCTAGGTTTACATTGCCAGATTCGAAGGTTTATATTGATAGATTCTAGGTTTATATTGCCAGATTCTAAGGTTTATATTGATAGATTCTAGGTTTATATTGCCAGATTCTAAGATTTATATTGATAGATTATAGGTTTATATTGCCAGATTCTATGTTTATATTGATAGATTCTATGTTTATATTGCCAGATTCTAAGGTTTATATTGATAGATTCTAGGTTTATATTGCCAGATTCTAAGGTTTATATTGACAGATTCTAGGTTTATATTGCCAGGTTCTAAGGTTTATATTGATAGATTCTAGGTTTATATTGCCAGATTCTAAGGTTTATATTGATAGATTCTAGGTTTATATTGCCAGATTCTAAGGTTTATATTGATAGATTCTAGGTTTATATTGCCAGATTCTAAGGTTTATATTGATAGATTCTAGGTTTATATTGCCAGATTCTAAGGTTTATATTGATAGATTCTAGGTTTTTATTGCCAGATTCTAGGTGTACATTGATAGATTCTAGGTTTATATTAAGGTGCCGGGTTCGAATTTCTTCGGGTGCGCTTTAGTGTTTGCGGTCGCTGTCAACCGCCATGTAGCACTATCCAGGTAAAGTAGCAGCCCGTGCTGCGGTGTACGGGAGGGTCCCCTTAACACCACGCCCCTCCAGGCGTTACTTTTTTTGTTTTTTTTAGCAGCCCGTTCTATACCGCTGTAAGACAGGGCCCCCTTAATCCCACACCCCACCAGGCGTTATCATTCCTTTTCGGCCCCAGTGCAAGCAAAACTACTGCCCCCCTCAACCTCCTGCCTCATAATAAGGGGCAGTATGTATCTGCTGACCCATGATCAGCACAGAGGGGAGATGCCTGATCATCGAGAGATGCATCTACCTAAGCAAGTGACTTGAAATGTACTACGTATACTAACCTATACTGCCTAGGTATGTGATTCGGGATGTACTTCGTATACTAATTTATACTGCCTAGGTATGTGAGTTGGGATGTACTACGTATACTAATCTATACTGCCTAGGTATGTGAGTTGGAATGTACTACGTACGCTAATCCATATTGCCTAGGTATGTGAGTTGGATTGTACTACGTACACTACTCCATACTACCAAGGTGTGTGATTTATAATATAATACGTACACTACTGCCTAGCTATGTGAGTTGGAACATATTATGTACACTACTCCATACTACCAAGGTTTGTGATTTTGGAATATAATACGTACACAACTGCCTAGGTAGGTGAGTTGGAATGTACAACGTACACTAATCCATATTGCCTAGCTATGTGAGTTGGAGTGTACTACGTACACTACTCCATACTACAAAGGTATGTGATTTGGAATATAAGACGTACACTACTGCCTAGCTATGTGAGTTGGAATACAGTACTACTACGTACACCACTCCATAGTTCCTAGGTATGTGCTTTGGAATATAGATGTTTTAAACATCTTCAAGAGCAAACGTATCTACAGAGGCTCATACATGTGACAAATCTAAGACCTCTGCAATGTTGGAACTCTTCAATACGACAATCAAATACAACATTTGCAGAATGTGTTTTAAGTGTTTCTCTTCTGCTCCTTAACCCCCCTGTGGTCCGGGTTGCTCAGCTGTATTCTGGGAGGTCTAACAACCTTCACATGGATGCAAGCTAATCTTCATATCTAGTATTTGAGGAAAGTCGTTTTGGTGTCCTGTTGAATGTCAGAATTAAAGATAACTATGTATATATTACTGGGGGGGTGTTATTTTGGTGTTCTGTGGAATGCCAGAGGTAAATATAAGTAGGGACCGGCATATCTTATGATGTTGACCAAAGGCGATTATATGATATCATACAAATTGCATCATATGATATTTGATATCAATGGTAACTATAGCCTAGTCAGACTGCCGGCATCATATGACGACATGACATCATATGATATCATATTGCTGTTGCCTAAATATAACTACATAAGAGCTATATGGATCTGGTGGAAAGTATACTTGTTCCTCTGTGTGATGTGATAGTTAGGACAATAATTAACAAGTACTGTGATTTATCGATAAGTTGTACAGAGAACCAATCGAGCATTTTGCTTGTGATTTGGGCGTTTTATCCTGGCTTGGTCTTTGCTTATATCGGTGGTATGTCCCTTACCTGTATAGGAGTCTGTATTCATAGCTTTCAAGATACTTGTGATTTGGTTGCATTATCCTGGCTTCTTCAAACTCAACTCATATCTCCGCAGTATATCACCCTACCTGGATTGAAGTCTATGTTCATATCTTTCAAGATACTTGTGATTTGGTCTGGAGGGAGCTCATGACCCAAGAGTTTCAGTTGCTCCTTCAGAGCTTCGAGGTCGATCATGGCTCCGGGAGGAAGAAGCTGAGCTCGGACTTGCGCTTCCTGACTCTAGCTACTGCTGAGGGTTGTTCGGTTTGGAAATGTACGGTCTGCCTGGAAGCTGATGCCGAATATCTAAATTCTGCGGGTTACGGCAATGCAAGAAGGAGGAAGGATGCAAGGAAGGAGGCAAGGAAGGAAACGCCAAATTGGCATGGGTTAAGGAAGCTGAACGAAAGAAGACGCCATAAGGTTAAGTTTGAAGCATGATTTATCGGACCGTTTCGTGAGGGTCAATGCTATATTATGCTGACAGTGCGGTCAAGAGGGAAAAGCGACAACCTGGTGCCGGTCGTGTAACGGCAGAAGGTGCACGAAAGAGTGGCGCCGAGTTGGTCAGCAGCTGTTGCGTTTGAATCTCGTTGGTCTCAGTTGTGTTGGTCTCAGCTGGGTCTGTTGGGCACAGGTGATCTCGAGGCGCGTGCTCATTATTTTGGAGAATCCGCGCAGCACGTACGCGCTTTCTCCCACGAGAGCTTCAGGAACTCAACGGATTTTTGAGCATATCCTTATTATTTCGCCTTCCGTGTCCCGTGCTGCCGAAAAATATACGTCCGCGCCCAAGCTGAGCAGCACGCCAGCACCAGGGAGCAGCACAGCCTTCACAACAACACAGACAACAGCAAAATAACTAAGCTGTACGTTTTCTTGTATTGATGACAGGGTGGCAGTTCAGTGTGGTAGTTGCTTCCGTAAAGAGCGCAGGGCGATGGGCGCGTTAAATAAACGATTCCAGCATCGATTTGGGCAAAGGCCACCTGCATGCTAGCTTGTCGTTGTGAATACCCCACCCCATTTGCCGCACAAAGCCATCAACTGCTCTGGCTGCGCTCGAAGTTTGTATTTGCTGACACCTGTCTGACGGATCATTTGATTCCCTTCGGCATCCCATTCGAATACTGCTTCCAGTCCAGCAGAGCCCAGCCCTACCTCTCTGATCAGCCCAATCGCCGCAGAATACCAAAATACAATTCCTAGGCCGCACGGGTATCGCCTCCCCTCGATCCCCGCTCCATCTGCAGCCGAATTATCGTTGCCAGAGGCTTTCAGAAGCCATAATAGTCTTCCTGCGAAGCTTCGTCCTCACTGCAGCAGGCCGGCGCCTACCCCTCCTTTTTACGGCTGTCTTGCTGGATCCAAATCAGATTTTCCACCTGACAAATCCTACCAACCAAATCCTACCCCCTGCTACCCACCCTGCCCCACCTGGAAATCCGCCTGGCCCAGCCATCGATACTGCCCCGCACCCTTTCGTTGGGCCACTCATCACACCCCGGCGCTTCTAGACTATTTGAGCACCTCCAGCCTGTTGGCAGGCAAGGCCAGCAGGGACTCGAACACGTCACTACCCGCGTCCTGAGCCGACCACACAGCCAGCCGACACGTGCACGAGGACATGGGGGCACTACAAGTGCTAGTAGTCCCAGTGTACAGGCACCACTGGGTGTACCATGCTTGCCACCAGCCCGATGACCTGGAGGCTGAGTCCAGCACCCTAGGAGTGCCAGAGGGGGGTAACCCTCTAGTGCATGGGGTTCAGAAGTTCAGTGGGGACATGAAGCTTAAGGTGAGGTCCCCCATGTTTTTTGCTGGGTGTTCTTTACTTATTTGATTTATGGGCACTGATTGCGCTTGATGCAATCAGTCAGTGCCAAATGTTCTTCATTTAATACTCATTTTGCAGCACAGAGTGTGATTGATTTATTTGATCAGCACTGCATGCGATTTAATGAATTGATAAGCGCTGAGTGTGCTTTATTTATTTGATTGATGGGCAATGAGTGTGCTTGATGCAATCAGTCAGCGCCAAATGTTCTTCATTTACTACTCATTTTGCAGCACAGAGTGTGGTTGATTTTTTTGATCAGCACTGCGTGTGATTTAATGAATTTAACAGCGCTGCGTGTGATTTATTTATTTGATTGATGAGCACTGAGTGTGCTTGATGCAATATAGCAGCACCAAATGTTCTACATTTAATAGTCTTTTTGCATCACGGAGTGTGATTGATTTATTTGATCAGCACTGCGTGTGATTTAATGAATTTAACAGCGCTGTGTGTGCTTTATTTATTTGATTGATGAGCACTGAGTGTGCTTGATGCAATATAGCAGCACCAAATGTTCTACATTTAATAGTATTTTTGCATCACGGAGTGTGATTGATTTATTTGATCAGCACTGCGTGTGATTTAATGAATTTAACAGCGCTGTGTGTGCTTTATTTATTTGATTGATGAGCACTGAGTGTGCTTGATGCAATATAGCAGCACCAAATGTTCTGCATTTAATAGTCTTTTTGCATCACGGAGTGTGATTGATATATTTGATCAGCACTGCGTGTGATTTAATGAATTTAACAGCGCTGTGTGTGCTTTATTTATTTGATTGATGAGCACTGAGTGTGCTTGATGCAAAAGATCAGCACTAAATGTGCTTTATTTAATACTAGGCTTGCAGTTGTCCAACTAACTAACTAATCAACTAACTAACTAACTAACTAACTGAATAAATGTATCACATTGCAGGTGTCCAACTAACTAACTAACTAACTAGCCAACCAACTAACTAACTCACTCACCTTGCAGGTTTCTAACTAACTAACTAACTAACTTACTAACTAACTAACTACCTAATTAACTAACTAACTAACTAACTAACTCACCTTGCAGGTGTCCAACTCCGCACAAAAGCAGTGGGCCAAGATTGAGACAAGCGAGCAGGGATCCTTCTCCAATCATCTGTACAAGTGGGTGTGGGAATGATATCAACATGACTCAACAATGAACCAAAAGAAAATGAATTGTTTTTTCAAAATAATTGGCTAAAGCCTTCCGTTGTTTCTATATTTAATTATATACAATTGAAATATTTAAACCACGTTTTAAATTATGGTGTGCTCCAAAGCAGTGGGTAGAGATGGAGACAAGCGAGCCGGGATCTTTCTCCAATCATCTGTACAAGTGGGTGTTGGAATGATATTGACATGACTTGACAGTGAACCAAAATGAATAACCACGTTTTACATTATGGTGTGCACGAAATAAAATAAAATACCCACGTTTTACCTTATGGTGTGTACGGAAGCAGTGAGCGGAGATGGAGACAAGCGAGCCGGGATCCTTCTCCAATCATCTATACAAGTGGAAGTGGGAATGATATCGACATATGTTAACAACGAAGCAAATGAAAATGTTTTTTTTAGTGGCTAAAGCCTTCCCTTTGTTTCTATAATCTATATATATAAAGAAATCATGGTCGTGGTCGTGGTCGTGGTGGTCGTGGTGGTGTCATCGCGTAACCGACTTAACCGACTTCCCGCCCAGCCAATTCCCGCCCAGCCAATTCCCGCTTTTAATCCCTCCTGCTTGAACTTCTGCCTGATTGGCCTCCTGCGAATTCTGCCTTGTGCAACCTTCGCCTCCTGCGTATTCTACCTGTTGCGCATCCAGCCCGATTTTTCCTTTTCCCGCCTGAGTTCATCCACCTGATTTCGGTAGCGCTACAGTTCGTCTTCCTTCAAGCTTTTCCCCCTGCATCTCTGCAAGACCTTTCCCTTGCGTCAAGAGACCTGTCGCTGCGTACAACGGGAGGTGACGTGGTGAGTCAGCCGACCTGTCAGAAATGTTCGAATCGCATCCATCCCATGTCACAAACTTGACTGCAAATTCTTCCCACTGCATCGAGAAACATGTCGCTCCACATTGTGCCATAGCAAGTACGCATCAAAGTTGACCGAATGAAAAATGTCGCTGAGCATTCTCGCCCTGACTTGACCGAACATCTCAAATCAGCAACTTGACTGCAACTTCTTCCCACTGCATCGAGAAATATGTCGTCGCCGTGCATTGTGCTAAAGCGAGCACGCGGCAAAGTTGAATGGATGAACCTAGCGATGTTTCCAAGTCTCAGATCGAGTTGACTTCGGGAGCAGATGAGGTGAACAGGATTATTCTTTGGCCGAACTGAATACATGCTCGCTAAGAAGAAGCTTGAGTTATGTACAGTTGCGATTGCGCAGGTTCAGCTTTTTCAGTGAGGTCGACTATCGATCACAGCTGAGGTGGCAGGGAAGCAGGTCCGATGCTTTTAGCGGAGTCGGATGATGCGCAAACGTTGTCGATGCTCTTCGTCCCGTTTGCCTTTCAGCTATGACAAAGCCCACAGCTGATGTGGAGGGAGGCAGATATGGAGTATGCGTGTGCTGGTGGGAGCGTGTAGGAGGGAGGGGAGGGATGAGAGTGGGGAGAGGGTGGGGGCTGGTGGGATGGCTGGGGTGGGGGAAGGGATGGAGTCAGGTAATATGTCAGGAAGAGTAAGGGAGTATGTTTGTGGGCGGGGGTACATGGTTAGGTGGGGGTGGGGGTGGAGATAACTGGGGGGGGGGGGGGGGGGGGGGGTACGGTGGTGTTTGTGTGCTTGTGGGTGCACAAGGGAGACCATCGCAAGGGATATGCGTCCGTCAATGTTTTAAGTTCCATGCACTGCAGAGAAAACCGTTTTGCAACCCAGCACAAAACAGGTGTGGCCAACGGGAGGGAAGGGGGTAGGGGGCGGATAATGGTTTGGTGGTGGTGGTGTGTGAATGAGGGGGGGGGGCTTCAAGTGTAAACCATTATGTAACCAGTCCCAAATAGGTGTGGCCAAAGGCCAAACGGGCACCGTACTATGATTGGGGGGGGGGGGGGGGGGGGGGGGGGGGGGGGGGGTCTTCGTGAGAGTAGGTGTGGCCACCGGCCACACGGGCTACCGTACTAGTTAATTATATAAAATTTAATTATTTTATACCACGTTGTACATTATGGTGTGCACACATAAAATAAAATAACCACTCTACATTATGGTGATTCACCCTGCTGTCCGTTAGTCCGACCGACGACCAAGACGAAGCCTGAGACGTCAGCCAACTGTCTCACAAGTCATAACTGACTGGCTTCGTTGAGCTCCATCTTTGCCACCTGTCATTCCGTTGCCAACACTCTCCTCCAATTTTCCGCGTCGCTTGCGATGCTGCATAGGACTTGTCTTACAGTTAACCCTGATGGATGTGAGGAAATGATATCGACATGAGCTAACAAGCAACCAAATGATTAGGGTTGGGAAGCAAACGTATACCGGTATTTTAATTTGTATATGCCATATAAACGTATGAATGCATAAACGTACGTATGTAACGTTTAAAAACGTATGAGTGTTTGTTGCACTTCTGGTGGAAAGACTTTTACATGGGTTTAAAGGGTAATGGGTATTGCCGCGTTGCTAATTTCATCAACAGCACACATCAACTCTCAGAAAAAATGTATGGCAAGTTAAGTTTGTCTAATTCTCAGAAAAAGAACCAGGCTAGCCCCCTAAACCTCACGCCTCATAATAAGGCATACTATTTATTCATGCACGTATTGTGTGCAAACTGGTTGTTGGCCCCTGTGTAAGCAAACGGGCTGCCCCCCTAAACCTCACACCTCATTATAAGGCATACTTTTATTTTATGTATTTATTGTGTGCGAAATTTACAGGTTTACGATGAAGGGCTCTAATTATATATACGCATGGCAGCTTCTACTCAGCTCCAACAGACAGGTACTGGGTCAATCCCAAAGCTTTCAACTGCATTGGGATGCCCCTCATGTCAGCTTTAAGACACACTAGCTAGCTGCAGGTGTGGCCTAAGGAAGGGGGAAAGGAGCTGCCTAGAAGCTGCTAAGTGTAGCCCAGGTTTGCGATGAAGGGCTCTAATTTTAGGTTACATTTACACTGCTCACCTTTTTTGTCCTGCCTATTCAAATGTATTTAACCTCAACACATGTGAGTGGTGTGGCATCCAGGTTTGCGATGAAAGTGCTGCCTCAAAAGGTAGGGGGAAGCTACCCTCCAGTGAGCTAGCATCCACAAGCCAGATCCTCCTCGGGTTAAGGGTTTAGGTTTTAGGGTATAGGAGATCTGGCTTGTGGATGCTAGCTCACTGGAGGGTAGCTTCCCCCCTCCGTCTCAAAAGGACCTAGCGGAATCAGTTTGCGATGAATGGCTATGATTTCATGCCAAATGTCCAGGTTTGCAATGAAGGGCTCTGGATTTAGGTTACATTTGCACTGCTCGCCGTTTTTGTCCTGCCACTTACCTTGCATGCATTTAACCTTAACGCATGCGAGAGGCACCATGTCCAAGCGAGCGATGAAATAACCTAAACTTCACACCTTGTAATAAGGCGTACTATTAATGTTATGTATTTATTGTGTGCGAACTGTTCAGGTTTGCGATGAAAGTGATGTCTAAAGAGGGCCCAGTGGAATCAGTTTTTTTATGTTTTTTCAAATCCGGAAGTGGTTTTTTCTGGTTCTAAGCCTCCTCCAAGGACTGGTTTTTATAGCTTTTTATACCTTTTTAGGGCACTGCTCGCTGTTTGTAATGTTTTTACTGTGTGCAAACTGTTCAGGTTTGCGATGAAAGTGATGTCTAAAGAGGACCCAGTGGAATATGTTTTTGTTTCAAATCCAAAAGTGTTTTTTCTGGTTTTAGGCCTCCTCCAGGGACAGGGTGTTCATAGCTTTTTGTAGCTTTTTTAGGGCCATTTAGGGCATTTGTATAGAGGCAATTTGGGCCAAACCGGGGTCGTAAGTAGCGATCACTATATACAGCAGAAAAACAGATCTCTGGCACCACGTCCAGGTTTGCAATGAAAGAGCCTAAACCTCACACCTCGTAATAAGGCGTACTATTTATGCTATGTATTTATTGTGTGCAAACTGTTCAGGTTTGCGATGAAAGTGATGTCTAAAGAGGACCCAGTGGAGTCAGTTTTTTTATGTTTTTTCAAATTCGAAAGTGTTTTTTCTGGTTCTAAGCCTGCTCCGAGGACTGGTTTTTATAGCTTTTTGTACCTTTTTAGGGCACTGCTCGCTGTTTGTAATGTTTTTACTGTGTGCTAACTGTTCAGGTTTGCGATGAAAGTGATGTCTAGAGAGGACCCAGTGGAATCAGTTTTTTTGTGTTTTTTCAAATCCGGAAGTGGTTTTTTCTGGTTCTTAGCCTCCTCCGAGGACTGGTTTTTATAGCTTTTTGTACCTTTTTAGGGCACTGCTCGCCGTATTTAATGTATTTACTGCGTGCGAACTGTTCAGGTTTGCGATGAAAGTGATGTCTAAAGAAGACCCAGTGGAATCCTTCTTCAAGAGCATACCTAAGGATACGTCACGACTGGAGGTCATCTATCCTGTAAGTATGCATGATATAAAAAGTAATGATAACGCCTGGTAGGGCATGGTATTAAGTGAGTCTTGTCTCATGACTGGAGGTCATCTATCCTTTAAGTATGTATGTACAGCTACTATGTATGTATGTACTGCTGCTATGTAAGTATGTACTGCTGCTATGCATGTATGTACTGCTGGTATGTATGTATGTACTGCTGCTATTTATGTATGTACTGATGCTATGTATGAATGTATGTACTGCTACTATGTATGCATGTACCGCTGCTATGTATGTATGTACTGCTAATATGTATGTATGTACTGCTGTTGCACCCACACACAGCACGACTGGAGGTCATATATCCTGTAAGTATGTATGTACTGCTGCTATGTATGTATGTACTGCTGCTATGTATGTACTGCTGCTAAGTATGTATGTACTGCTGGTGTGTATGTATGTACTGCTGCTATGTATGTATGCACTGCTCCTGTGTATGTATGTACTGCAGCTACACCCACACACAGCACGACTGTATGTCATATATCCTGTAAGTATGTATGTACTGCTGCTATGTATGTATGCACTGCTCCTATGTATGTATGTACTGCTGCTACACCCACACACAGCACTACTGTATGTCATATATCCTGTAAGTATGTATGCATATTGGGCAAACCCCTTTTGCCTATTTGGCTACCCCTGGACTGTAAAAATACATACATACATACATACATACATACATACATACATACATACATACATACATTCTGTTGTGAATCATGTGGTGGACCTTTCCCTCACCCTGTTCAACACACACACAGGCTAGCACCACCACGCAACCTTCACACCACCACCTCCACACCACCATCACCACCACCATCACCACCACCCGACCTCCACACACACAGGCTAGCATGGATGAGGTCATGGTCCGGCGCCGCATGAGACTGCTGGTGGCTGATCGGAGTACACGGCATGGTCGCCGTATGGTGCGTGTGTGTGTGTGTATGTGAGGGAGAACGTCGACGTGTGTGTGTGGGAGGGGGGGGGGGGGGGGGGAGGAAAAGCTATTGTGCACAGCGCTGACTACGACTAACTTCCACCAGGGTAATCCTGAGCTAGCTACCTGGGCTGGGCCTGTGCGGCCCAGGTGCGACCCAGGGAACAAATCACTCGCTCACCGTCGCTCTTCGTGGCGACCAAGGGCCCATTTTGCCTTAACCTTGCACACCAGGGTCGCATGGGGGGCACACCTGGGACTGGTCCCACACACACAAAGACTGCCACAGCCGAAACATGCAGTATGTGGCACAGGCCTTGGGTGACCCTAAGCACGGCAAATCTCATTAACTGACACCAACCACCCGATTGTGGACACCTAGCATGCCATGTACCACTAAGCAGTGTATTAGCTTTACTAAGAGCAGTGTAACATGTGTACACCTAACACTGTGGACAACTAACATGCCATGTACCCCTTATCTAAGCAAAGCTACTACACTGCACTTAGCAACTAGCTAATACACTGCTATTAGCAAAAATAATACACTGAAAAGATAATACACCACACTGAGCAACTAGCTCATACACTTAGTAAAGCTAATACACTTAGTAAAGCGAATACACTTAGTAAAGCTAATACACTTAGTAAAGCGAATACACTTAGTAAAGCTAATACACTTAGCAAAGCTAATACACTTAGTAAAGCTAATACACTTAGTAAAGCGAATACACTTAGTAAAGCGAATACACTTAGTAAAGCTAATACACTTAGTAAAGCTAATACACTTAGTAAAGCGAATACACTACACTTAGCAACTACACTGCACTTAGCAAAGGTAATACACTGAAAAGATAATACGCCTCACTGAGTAACTAGCCAATACACTGCAAAGCAACTGCACTACACTTAGCAACTACACTGCACTTATCAACTAGCTAATACACTGAAAAGATCAGACGCCGCACTTAGCAACTAGCTAATACACTGCATAACTGATACACTTAGTAAAACTAGTCCATTACAAAGCTAAGACGCTACATCATGCCTTCCTGTGTGCAGCTCGGGTGGGGACTCATCACAGTACCCCAGGCACCTTTGCTGGTAAGTGATGTGTGTACGTGTGTTTTATGTATGTATGTATGTATGTATGTATGTATGTATGTATGTAAGTATGTATGTTTTTATGTCTGTATGTTGGTATGTACATATGCTTTTATGTATGCATGTATGCATGTATGTATGTATGTATGTATGTATGTATGTATGTACGTATGTATGTATGTATGTATGTATGTATGTATGTATGTATGTATGTATGTATGCACCTATATGGATGGATGGATGGATGGGCAGTCGTATGGATGGGTGGGCATGTGTGTGTGCAGCTTGAGTGGTGCCCCATCACCATGCCCAGGCACCTTTGCTGGCAAGTGACATATGTATGCATGTACCTATATGGATGGATGGATGGATGGATGGATGGATGGATGGATGGATAGGCAGTCGGATGGATGTGCCTGCATGAGTGTGTGTGTGTGTGTGTGTGTGTGTGTGTGTGTGTGTGTGTGTGTGTGTGTGTGTATGCGTGTGTGTGTGTGTGTGTGTGTATGTATGTGTGTATGTGTGTGTGTGTATGTGTGTGTGTATGTGTGTGTGTGTGTATGTGTGCGTGTGTGTGTGTGCACGTGTGTGTGTGTGTGTGTGATGTTGAGCAAGACTCAGACCTGATGTACATTACCGAATTGGCGCTTACCAGGGATTTGTTTTTCCGCTACTCAAAGCGATCGCTACTTTTGACCCCGTTTTGGCCCAAATTATCGCTATAAATGTAAAACAAAGTTAGTTTTACCCTGAAAGCTAGATAAAGCTATACAAACCAATGACAGGAAGGAAATCCTGGAGTATGCTATGTACTGCCAGTTATACCAAATGGGCTCTTACACCCTCCAAATCACTTCCTGCGGCATGGACTGTACAAGCGGGTGGGAGGGGGGGGGGGGGGGGGGGGGATTACAGGTGTAGTGGTCATTACATAAGCATGCATCACCACCACCACTGCTATCAGTGGCAGCAGCAGCAACAGGGTAGTAGCCCTGATGAACATTGCCGAATGGGCTCGTTACATACCCCCAATCACTTCCTGAGGGCATGGACTGATTACATCAGGGGATGGGAGGGGGGGGGGGGGGGGGGAGTAAGGTGTGTGGTCAGGCATAATGAGCATGCACACAACAACACTCGCTACAGTAGGCGCTAGAGCAGCTGAAAGCTGGTAGTAGCCTTGATGAACATGGCGAATGGCGCTCTTACGAACCCCGCCAAATCAATTCCCTGAGGCATGGACTCTGTATACAAGGCGTGCGTGGGAAGGGGGTGAGGGGCGCTTGGGAGGGATGGGTGGGGGCGGAGTGTACAGGTTGTAGTAGTGTCAGTTACTAAACATGCATCACCACCACACTGCTCATCAGCTGGATAGAGCTAGCCCTAGCCAGCAACAGCAGGTAGTAGCCTGTTATGAACATTGCCGCATATGGGCTCTACACCCCCCAAATCCACTTCTGAGGCATGGACTGTACAAGCGGGTTGGGAGGGGGAGGGGGGGAGTACAGGTGTAGTGGTCATTACATAAGCATGCAGCACCACCACCACTGCTATCAGTGGCAGCAGCAGCAACAGGGTAGTAGCCCTGATGAACATTGCCGAATGGGCTCTTACACCCCCCAAATCACTTCCTGAGGCATGGACTGTACAAGCGGGTGGGAGGGGGGGGGGGGGGGGGGGGGGGGTACAGTGTCCGTGGTCCATTACGGCAAACTGCCTCACACACCACTGCTATCAGTGGCAGCAGCAGCAACAGGGTAGTAGCCCTGATGAACATTGCCGAATGGGCTCTTACATCAGCCAAATCACTTCCTGGGGCATGGACTGTACCAGCTGGGTGGGAGGGGGGGGGGGAGTACAGGTGTAGTGGTCATTACATATACATGCATCACCACTACCACTGCTATCAGTGGCAGCAGCAGCAACAGGGTAGAAGCCCTGATGAACATTGCTGAATGGGCTCTTACACCCCCCCAAATCACTTCCTGCAGCATGGACTGTACAAGCGGGTGGGAGGGGGGGGGGGGGGGGGGGGGGGGGGGGGGGGGGGGTACAGGTGTAGTGGTCATTACATAAACATGCATCACCACACTACTGCTATCAGTGGCAGAGCTGAGCAACAGTGCGGATTTAGTTAGTACATGATGAACCAACTATGTCGCCGAATGGGCTCTTACAACATCAACAAATAACTTACAGGAGGCATGGACATGTCGTACAAGCGGGTGGGGGGGGGGGGGGCGGGCGGGGGCGTAAAGGTGTAGTGTCATACATAAGCATGCGGAGCACCACACCACTGCGATCAGTGGCTAGCAGGAGCAACAGGGTCGTAGCCTGATGAACATTGCCGGTATGGGCTTTACACCCCCCAAGTCACGTTCTGAGGGTCATGAACTGCTACAAGACGTGGTAGGGATGAAGGGGGGGGGGGTGGGGCGGGGTAGTACAAGGGTGTCGTGGTCATTACCATAAGAATGCGCACACCCAGCCAACTGCTAATCAGTTGGCATGGCAGAAGCAAACAGGGATAGTAGCCATCTATGAACATTGCCGAATGGGCTCTTACACCCCCCAAATCACTTCCTGAGGCATGGACGTACTAAGGGGTGGGAGGGGGGGCCGGGGGGTGTCTTTTTGCTTTTATTGGGGGGCGGGGTGTATTGGGGGGAGTCAGGTGTAGAGGTGGCTGATTACATAAACAGCATCACACCCACCACTGCTAGTCAGTGGCAGCGCCAGCAACAGGGTAGTAGCCCTGTATGAACCTGGCCGAATGGGGCTCTTACACCGCCCCAAATCACTTCATGATGGCCTACGATACGGTAACTAAGCGGGTGGGCAGGTCGGGGGGAGGGGGTCGGGGGGGGGGGGGAGTACAGGTGTAGTGGTCATTACATAAGCATGCAGCACCACCACCATGTATCAGTGGACAGGCTAGCACACAACAGGGTAGTCGTCCCGGATGCACATTGCACGATGGGCATGACACCCACCAAATCAATTTCCTGAGGAATGGAGCCTGTACAAAGCGGGTGGGGAGGGGTGGGGGGAGTGGGGGTGCGGGCGGGGGGGGGGGGGAGTAGATGTACACGGTGGTAGCTGGTCATACAAAACATGCATCACCTCACCACCCTGCGATCAGTGGCAGCAAGCATGAGCAGCAACAGTCGGTAGTGTTTTTTGAAGTAGCGCCTGATGAACATTTGCCCGAATGGGAATCTTACAATCAGCCCAATCACTTCCTGGCGGCGGTCTCTAGGGACTCTGTACCAGCTGTGGGTGGGAGGGGTGGAGGGGGGGAGCCCACCAGGTGTAGTGGTCAGTACATATAAAGGATCACCACCACCAATGCTATCAGGGCAGCAGGCAGCAGAGGCACAAGAGTTAGTAGCGATTGATGAACATTGCCGGAATGGGCTTGACGTACACCCCCCAAAACTTTCTGCGGCATTGATGGACTGTACAAGCTGGTGGGAGGGGGGGGGGGGGGGGGGGGGGGGGGGGAAGTACCAGGTTAGTTGTCACTTCCCTAAAATGCCTCACCACGCACCACTCTACATGTTGCAGGCAGCAGCAGATCAGCAGGTCGGGAAAGCCACCTCGCTGAACGTGCCGATGGGAGGTTTGATCCACCCCCCAAATCACTGACTGAGGCATGGGGGGGGACTGTACAATGCGGGTGGCGAAGCGGGGGGGGGGGGGGGGCGGGGGGGAGTACAGTTAGTGGTTCATTACATACATGCATCCCACACCACTCTGCTATCAGTGGCAGCAGCAGCAACAGGGTAGTAGCCCTGATGAACATTGCTGAATGGGCTCTTACACCCCCCCAAATCACTTCCTGAGGCATGGACGGTAACAAAGCGGGGGTGTATGGTATGGGGTGTTGTGGTGGGGGGGGGGTTGGGGGGGAGTACAGTTGTAGTGGTCATACAATTAGCATCAGCAACCAACTACCACTGCTATCTAGTGGCAGCAGCAGCACATGGTGATAGCGCCTTATGAACATTGCTGAAACAATGGGCTTCTTACCACAACAAACCCCCCAATCAACAACTTCCTGAGGCAATGGACTGTACAGAACAAGCTGTGGGATGGTGTGGGGGGGGGGGGGGGAGTACAGGGTAGTGGGTTCCTTACATAACAGCATCACCCCCACCACTGCTATCATTGCATCACAGCCACAGGGTATTATCCTCCTGATTAACATTGCTTGCTGAAATGTCCTTTACACCCCCCCCAAATCACTTCCCTGGGCAATGGACTGCTCCAAGCGGGTGGGAGGGGGGGGGGGGTGGGGGGGGGGGGGGGGTGAGTACAGGTGTAGTGGTCATTACATAAGCATGCATCACCACCACCACTGCTATCAGTGGCAGCAGCAGCACAGGTAATTACCCCCTGATGAACCTTGTGCTGAATGGTGGGGCTGGCTCTTCTTCTTACTTATTACACCCCCCAAATCACTTCCTGAGGCATGGACTGTACAAGCGGGTGGGAGGGGAGGGGGGGAGTACAGGTGTAGTGGTCATTACATATACATGCATCACCACTACCACTGCTATCAGTGGCAGCAGCAGCAACAGGGTAGTAGCCCTGACGTACATTGCCTAACAGTGTCTTACATCCCCCAAATCACCTCCTCTCTAACAGCCCCACCCACCCACCAATTTACCACCAATCACAGGGATGAAATGGGCATCAATGCGGATCAAGACTCAGACCAGATGTACATTGCCTAACAGTCTCTTACATCCCCCAAATCACCTCTTCTCTAACAGCCCCACCCACCATCCAATTACCCATGTAGGCATACCTCATTCACCCACCAATTGACCACCAATCACAGGGATGAAATGGGCATCAATGCGGATCAAGACTCAGACCCGATGTACATTGCCGAATGGGCTCTTGCACCCCCCAAATCACTCCCCTCTCTCTAAAAGCCCCCCCCTCCTCCACCCCGTGTACACATACCTCATCCACCCACCAATCAACCAGCAATCACAGAGATGAAATGGGCATCAATGCGGATCAAGACTCACACCCGATGTACATTTACTGAATGGGCTCTTACACCCCCCAAATCACTCCCCTCCCTCTAACAGCCCCCCTCCTCCACCCCTTGCATTCTCGTGACCAGATTACTCCACTATCTAAGTTGACAGTCTTCTACTCAGTGTACCGCTTGGTGTCGCAAGTACAGGTACGCCTTCTTCATTGAATTCCTAAATCTTGAGCGACGTCCGTTTCAACAGGCACACACACACACACATGTGCATACACAAAGCACACACAAAAACACAATCAAAAACTCAGACCCAAACGCACAGACCTGCATAATCTGGACCTTGGCACTGTGACCTGACTTCTTATCAACCCATACACAAAACAATCAACAAACACATCCATACACAAACACCTACACACACACAAACACATACACCTACACACACACAAACACATACACACAAACACGTACACACTGGTATGGTACAACACACAACCTCAAAACCAACACACCACCTCCACACCAACACCACACCAACACCAACACCAACACACAACCTTCACACCAACACCTCCACACCACCATAACCAACACCAACACTCGACCTCCACATCACCACCACCACCACCACCACAACACCTCCACACCAACACCAACACCACACTACCTCCACATCACCATCACCACCACCCGACCTCCACACCACCACCACCACAACACCAACATAGCACCACCACCAAGACAAACGAGAACACACCGCCTCCACAACACCACCACCAACACCTAACCTCCATAACACCACCACACTACCGACCTACCACAACCCAAAACACCCACCGCTGCAACAACAACACCTCACTGCCACCGAACCCCCACACCGACCTCCTCACCACCACATCCAGCCACCATCCACATACCCACCACCACCCGCCATCAACATAAATACACCCACCTCCACCCCCCAAACCACCACAACACACCACCTCCACACCCTTCCTCCACACCTCCACCACCACATCACCTCCACACCACCACCACCACAACACCTCCACAACACCACCACCACAACACCTCCACAACACCTTCACATCACCTCCACACCTAAACTCCATAACACCACCACACTACCACCTCCACAGACCCACCTAAACCACATCCGTCAAACAACAAACACCGCCCTTCCACAAACACACCACCCTCCTCCTCACCACCACCATCACACCACCTCCACACTACCGCCATCACCATTACACCCGACCTCCACACAACCACCACATCACCACGACCACCACGACCACCACACCACCTCCACACCACCTCCACACCACCACCACCCTACCTCCACACCACCACCACCACACCACCTCCACACCACCACCAAACCCCACCAACCATCACCACAGTCCACAAACCACCTCAACACCACCGTCCAACACCACCACCACAACACCTCCACAACCCTACCACAACACAACCACCACATCACCCCTCACAACACAAACAACCACCATCATAATACCACCACAACACCTCCACACCACCACCACCACATCACCTCCACACCAACACCACCACATCACCTCCACACCAACACCACCACATCACCTCCACTGGTAAAATAACAAAGAACATCTACAGGTTGTGGTCGCTTCAGAGTAAGTAGACCGTTGATTTACTGGTTGTTGTTGTTGTTATTAGGCCAAAACAAGGGTCTAATTGTCGTGGTTGTTTCACTAGTGATGCCGCCACCACCACACCAACACAACACCAACACCACACCAACACCACACCAACACCACACCAACACCACACCAACACCACACCAACACCACCACACCAACAACCACAACCAACCCACACCACCCACACCATCACACACAAACCAACACAACAGCCACACAACACCACAAAATCACCACACAAACACCACACAAACACCACACAAACACCACACAAACACCACACAAACACCACACCACCAGCACCACCAGCACCACACAAACACCATTATACCACAAAAAGCAACACATCAACACCACACCACCAACACCACACTACCAACACACCAGCACCACAATACCAACACCACATCACACCACCAACACCACACCACCACCAATACCACCACCACCACACTACCACCACACCACCACCACAATACCACCACCACACCACCACAATACCACCACCACAATACCACCAACACCATACCAACACCAACACCAACACCACACCAAACCACACCACACCAACACAACCCATCCAACCCAGCCCAACAGCACACTACCACCACCACAACAACCACAAAAAAAAAAAAAATAACAGCCACCACAATACCACCATACACAACCACCAACAGCATTAACCACACCGACGACAACACCACACCAATACCACCACACCACCACAATACCATCAAAACCAACACCAACACCACAAACACCACACCACCATCAACACCACCAACACCACCAGCACAATACCACCACCACACCAACACCACACCACACCTAATCCCACAACACGACCAATACCACCACACCACACCACCAACACCACCACATCATACAGTTTTTCTTTAACCCTTTTAGTCATGCGTTAGCAGTTAGAACTCTACTCACTTCACCACAACACTCCACAAACCACTACAACACCCACCACCACCCCACCATCACACCACCTCATCTCACACCACCACCACACAACACAACACCTCACAACAATCCACGCCCCAACCCAACACCGGTCCACACCACCAAACACCACCACCATCAACATCCACCTCACATGTCCACCAACCAACAAAACACCTATCACACAACACCACAAACACAACATTACCACCCACATGACCTCTATGGTCGCCACCACCTACAGGTGTCTCACCACCACTAAGACCACCACCACACATCCAGCAACACAATTGCCAACACCTAACCAAACACCACACCCAATACCCCCAACATCCACCTACAAACAATACCACCAACACACCACCAACACATTACCAACACCACCAACACCACACCAATACCACCACACCACCACACCACCACAATACCACCAACACCACACCACACCAACACAACACCATAACAACAACAACAACACCATACCAACACCACCAACACCACACTACCACCACTCCACCACACCACCACAATACCACCAACACACCACCAACACATTACCAACACCACACCAATACCACACCGCCACCAACACCACCAACACAGGCATACAGTGGGGCTGGAACCCTGGGAGGCATGCTTGAACAGTGGAGACCTCCACTTTCTGCCACAAATGCAGAGTGAGTGTATGCCTCTGAGTGTATGTTTTGGATGGATGTATGGATGGATTGGATGGATGAAGGGATGGATTGGTAATGTCATGGCTTGCTGGATTGATGGACTATATCGATGAAGGAATTGATTAGCGTCTGGACTAACAGATGATGACGGGATGGAAGTCGGGCTTGCTGCCGGCGCTTTTGGCTGGCTGATGGTGATGTGCCTCTCATAGATGCCGGGATGTCTGGCATTGCTTGGATGGCTGACTGTCCTGGCCTCCGTAGCTGTCCTGGCTGGCTGGCGGGATTGATGGCTGGCTGGCTTTGTCGCTGCCGGGCTTGCTGGCTGCTCCCTGGCTGCTGTCTTGGCTGGCCGGCTGGATGGCTGCTGGCAGGATGGCTGTTGCAGGGCTTTATTGGATTGATGGGTGGATGGATTGGAATGGCTGTCGTGGGCCTGCTCAACTTCCAACTTCCCCAACTTCCCACCCAACACCATGTGAAGTGTCAAGTTGTGGCTATCCAGTGTGTCCGTGTGTTTCCATCAAAAGTTTATCAAGGTAAGGCTGCAGGATACCTACCTTTATATCCCAGCATACAACTCAAGATTGTGCTATATCATGTACTTGGAACCCGGTGATTTTGTTCCGCATAGCCACATAGCGACGCAGTTTTGACCCCGTTTAACGACTGTTCTACTTCGCAGGATAAAAGAGGGTAACAAACTTCCAGATAAAAAAAACTGGGCTGGCTATCACAAGCAGGGATATTTTCCATGTGCAGAGGTTTGGTGGCTGGCCCCAGTGCAAGCGAACAGGCTGGCCCGCTCAACCTCACGCCCCGTCACATGACAGAACACGAATGTATTTATCATGTGCAGAGGTGGGCCGAAGAGCAGCAGCATACAGTCAAGCAGCTCCAGAGGACAAGCAGGCATGAGCACCTCTGCATACACCACCCCCGGGTGGTGTTCATCCCAAGCAAAGCCCTGGACAACCTAGTGAAACCTCTGGAACGGTACGACCAATGCTATATATAGGAGCAATGCTATATATAGGACCAATGCTATATATAGGAGCAATGCTATATAGGACCAATGCTATATATAGGACCAATGCTATATAGGACCAATGCTATATATAGGACCAATGCTATATATAGGACCAATGCTATATATAGGAGCAATGCTATATAGGTTATGTATTCATTTATTGTTCACACGTTGCTTTATCCATCATCCATGTGTTTATTCTTCACTCATTGTAGTCCATCCATTCATCGTTCATTCATTCTGTATGTACAGTGTCCCAGGCTAGCTTCCACCGATAGGAGGCCCAGCTAGTAGGTGCGATCAGCCCACAAAAGTTGTCCCAGGCTAGTTTTCAGCCCACAAAAGTTGTCCCAGGCTAGCTTCCACCAATAGGAGGCCCAGCTAGTAGGTGCGATCAGCCCACAAAAGTTGTTCAATGTTTGTAGCTCTATTCAGCTACCAGTAGCTACTTTCTCCACTACTTGAAACTCCCTGCCGGTGACTGCTAAAGCGATTTTCCGTGTCGCTTGCGACACGATCTTAGAACTTGTCTATGAATATTCTTCAATCATCGTCGTTCTTTCATTCTTTGTGTACAATGCGTCAGTCCGTCAACTTGTATATGTGTATTCGTCACTCATCATCGTTCATTCATTGTGCATCATGTGTTAGTCCATCAACTTGTGTATATGTATTCGTCACTCATCATTGTTCATTCATTGTGCATCATGTGTTAGTCCATCAACTTGTGTATGTGTATTCGTCACTCATCATCGTTCATTCATTGTGCATCATGTGTTAGTCCATCAACTTGTATATGTGTATTCGTCACTCATCATCGTTCATTCATTGTGCATCATGTGTTAGTCCATCAACTTGTACATGTGTATTCGTCACTCATCATCGTTCATTCATTGTGCATCATGTGTTAGTCCATCAACTTGTATATGTGTATTCGTCACTCATCATCGTTCATTCTTTGTGCATCATGTGTTAGTCCATCAACTTATGTATGTGTATTCGTCACTCATCATCGTTCATTCATTGTGCATCATGTGCTAGTCCATCCATTTGTATATGTGTATTCGTCACTCATCATCGTTCATTCATTGTGCATCATGTGTTAGTCCATCAACTTATGTATGTGTATTCGTCACTCATCAACGGTCATTCATTGTGCATCATGTGTTAGTCCATCAACTTATGTATGTGTATTCGTCACTCATAATCGTTCATTCATTGTGCATCATGCGTTAGTCCGTCAACTTGTATATGTGTATTCGTCACTCATCATCGTTCATTCATTGTGCATCATGTGTTAGTCCATCAACTTGTACATGTGTATTCGTCACTCATCATCGTTCATTCATTGTGCATCATGTGTTAGTCCGTCAACTTGTATATGTGTATTCGTCACTCATCATCGTTCATTCATTGTGCATCATGTGTTAGTCCGTCAACTTGTATATGTGTATTCGTCACTCATCATCGTTCATTCATTGTGCATCATGCGTTAGTCCGTCAACTTGTATATGTGTATTCGTCACTCATCATCGTTCATCCATTGTTTATCATGCGTTAGTCCATCAAACTTGTCTGTGTATATCCTTCACCCATCGTCGTTGATTCATTCATTGTTGATCATGCGTCAGTCCATAAAACGTTCCTGTGTATATCCTTCACTCTTCGTTGTTTATTCATTCACTGTCCATTCATTCATTCATTCATTCATTCATTCATTCATCATTCACAAAGTGTTGGTTCATCCATCGTTCCTATCTGTATTCTTCACTCATCGTTGTTCAATTCGTCATTGTTTATAATGCGTTGGTCTATCCAGCGTTCCTATGTATGTTCTTCACTCATCGCTGTTCATGCATTCATTATTTATAATGCGTTGGTCTATCCAGCGCTCCTATGTATGTTCTTCACTCATCGCTGTTCGTGCATTCATTATTTATAATGCGTTGGTCTATCCAGCGCTCCTATGTATGTTCTTCACTCATCGCTGTTCATTCATTCATTATTTATAATGTGTTGGTCTATCCAGCGTTCCTATGTATGTTCTTCACTCATCGCTGTTCGTGCATTCATTATTTATAATGCGTTGGTCTATCCAGCGCTCCTATGTATGTTCTTCACTCATCGCTGTTCGTGCATTCATTATTTATAATGCGTTGGTCTATCCAGCGTTCCTATGTATGTTCGTCACTCATCGCTGTTCGTGCATTCATTATTTATAATGCGTTGGTCTATCCAGCGTTCCTATGTATGTTCTTCACTCATCGCTGTTCATTCATTCATTATTTATAATGCGTTGGTCTATCCAGCGTTCCTATGTATGTTCGTCACTCATCGCTGTTCGTGCATTCATTATTTATAATGCGTTGGTCTATCCAGCGTTCCTATGTATGTTTTTCACTCATCGCTGTCCGTGCATTCATTATTTATAATGCGTTGGTCTATCCAGCGTTCCTATATATGTTCTTCACTCATCATCGTTCATTCATTCATCGTTCACAAAGTGTTGGTCCATCCAGCACTTATATGTATATTCTTCACTAATCGGCGTTCATTCATTCATTCATTCATTCATCCATTCATTCATTCATTCATTCATTCATTCATTCATTCATTCATTCATTCGTTCATTCATTCATTCATTCATTCATTCATCATTTACGATGAGTTGGTCCATCAAACAATCCTATGCATGTTCTTTACTTAGCGACATTCATTTGTTCGTTGTGAATTCATGTGTCGTTTACGATGCGTTGGTCCATCCATCATTCCTATCCATATTCTTCACTCAGCGTCATTCATTCATCCATTGTCCACAAAGCGTTGGTTCATCCGCTGTTCATACCTAGCTTTTATTCCTTGCTCGTTGGCGTTCATTCATTCATGGCTTAATAATTCATCATTTACAAAGCGTCGGTTCATCTATCGTTCCTATGTTTATTCTTCACTCAGCGTCGTTCGTTCATTCATTCACCATTCAGCCATTCATTCATTCATCCATCGTCCACAAAGCGTTGGTTCATCCGTCGTTCATACCTAGCATTTATTCCTCACTCTTTAGCGTTCATTCATTCACGCAACAAGTTGACTGACTGACCTCTCCCACCCTCCCCTCAAAAGCCCAGCAGAGACACAATCATCTCTCCACACACACATACACACCTCCACCCCTCCGTCCCTCCCCTTAACCCCCAACACACACTCTTATGTTTCCACACATACATACACGCACCTCCTCCCCTCCTCTCCTCCCCCGAACCCCCAACACAGACACACTCATGTTTCCAAAAAAACACGCACATACATGCATTTAGATGTCGGGTTGCAAGCAAGATAAGGCAGTGCAACAAGCAGAACCTACACCTCCTCCCCTCCTCCCCTCCTCTCCTCCCCTTAACCCCCTCCTACCCTCCTCCTCTTAACCTACACCTCCTCCCCTTAACACCTCCTCCCCTCCTCTCCTCCCCTTAACCTACACCTCCTCCCCTTAACACCTCCTCCCCTCCTCTCCTCCTCTTAACCTACACCTCCTCCCCTTAACACCTCCTCCCCTCCTCTCCTCCCCTTAATCCCTCGTCCCCCCTCTCCCCCCCTTAAACACCTCCTCCCCTCCTCTCCTCCCCTTAACCTACACCTCCTCCCCTTAGCACCTCCTCCCCTCCTCTCCTCCCCTCAACATAGACACACTAACCTCTTCACTCTCCACAACGGCAAACACTTCCTGCCCTCCCCTCCCCTCCCCTTGTCCACACCTCACCACCAAACTCACACGCACTCCTCATGCCTTCTACCCTTACCCCAAACCACACACCTCTCGTATCCTACCCTCCCCTCATGCACACTCAGCACACCTCTCACACTACTCACACCCTCACGCACTCGCACAAAATTCACACACTCACACACCTCTCACTCAGCACCCCACTCACACTACTCACTCACACACCTCTCACACTCACACTACCTTCACCCCTGCTACATACAGAAAGCATAGCCCCTTGGCAGATGAGTCAGCTCTCAACGTGGAGAGCAAGTTTGACGTTGACGGCTTCTTGGAGCGCATGGGGCGGGTGCGCAAGTTAGCTCTCCAGTCGTATGCATAGGGACTGGCATATCATATGATGTTGACCGAAGGCGAGTGTGATATAGTAAGACATCATACAACTTGCATCATATGATATTGTATATAAATGGTAACTTCAGCCTAGTCAGACTGCCGGCATCATATGACATCATATTGCCGCTCCCTACGTATGCATGATCAAGTGCTGGGTAGTGCGCAAGGTAGCCCTCCAGTCATCCGCCAGACCAGTATCCAGAACCAGAGGATACTTGTGTTGGGTGGTGAGCAAGGTAGCCCTCCAGTCATTCGCCAGACCAGTACCCAGAACTACTGGACTACATTCCATTTCATGTTAAAGTCTACTTGACACCACGAGGGTGTATGAGACTCTGTGGACCACTACACACCACGTTTTTTGTGTGTATCGCGGCTGCTGCAGCTGAAATGTAAGAGAAGAAGCGTATGCATGTATCATGGGTGTACGCAGGGTGTATGAGACTCTGTGGACCACTACACACCACGTTTTTTGTGTGTATCGCGGCTGCTGCAGCTGAAATGTAAGAGAAGAAGCGTATGCATGTATCATGGGTGTACGCAGGGTGTATGAGACTCTGTGGACCACTACACACCACTTTTTTTGTGTATCGCGGTTGCTGCAGCTGAAATGTAATGATAACGCCTGGTGGGGCGTGGTGTTAAGGGAGCCCGTCGTACGCGGGTGGGGAGCGGTCTCCTACCACAACTGGACAAGCTACCATCGCGGTCGACGACGACCTGCAACGCCAAGAGCGACCGAAGGGGGAGTCGAACCCCCGACTCTTCGTTCCTTAGCAATCTGGTCTACCACTAGACCATTGTAATCGCTAAAGAGGCTAGCTGGAATGTAAGAGAAGAAGCATATGCATGTATCATGGGTGTACGCAGGGTGTACACAACATGCTCTGGCCTCCGTGCATACCATTATGCAGCATTTATTATTCTGGGTCTACTACTTTTGGTCAAATTCCACAAAGCGTCTTGTGCTTGTTATACATTATATTGAAGATTGGGTCTATGATTTTACATCAGGGGGTAGAGAGCGGGATGATAATCTCGCTCCTGTTATACGGGTAGGGTGCAGTCGACATGTACGGCTGTACTGATAACACCTGTAGGGGCGTGGTATTAAGGGAGCCCCGTCTTACGGCGGTAGGGAACGGGCTGCAACTTTACCTGGACAAAGCTACTATGGCGATTAACAGCGACAGCGGACAGTCGGACACTAAAGCGCACCCATAGGGATTCGAACCCGGCACCTTTTTAGTTTAAGGAGCTCTACCATAGAGCCATTCGTCGAAACGGCAAGATGCACGGCTGTACTACCTATACCATGACACATTCCAAGGATTCATCCCATCAGCTTCATGGAGTTATGTAACAATATCCTTCCTTCCATGGAGTTGTGTGCTCCTTTTGTTGACGGTTTTCATAACACGGAAGAGGGGCCTAAACACAGCCAGAAACAGACAGGCACCTCCGCACAAACAAAATGCAGAGCCCAAAACCTGCATAAACTTCCGACAGGGAGGCGAAAATACTCCTTGAATAAGGGGACAGACAGGAGTACGTTACGGAAATTTAGCAAAATAATGCCGAGTCAAGACAGAGGCACATTATGCGATGTCAGCGTGAACTAACTTTTACATACATTACATTACATGTTAAAGTCTACTTGACACCGCGAGGGTGTATGAGACTCTGTGCTTTAAACAAAAAGAAAAAGCACCCACAAAGCAAAAAACCCCATTACATCAGGGGTGTGTCGAGGACAAACAAACCAAACTCCCAACCACCGTTTTGGTGGCGTAGGTATTAAACCCCTTAGAGCAGGAATCAGATCTCAACCACTTACAGTGGCGGAGGTAAGAAGCTAACAAATGAGAAGTCTCAAGAACAAAAAAAAGGGATAATAAATTACGGTGCCACTAAGCAGTCCAGGGCTTCCTGTCTTGCTCTTCTACAAGTAGAAAGATAGTCGGCTAGGTTGCTCCAAAAAGACTTAGTGCCATTTCCATTCATAAAGGTTCTGAATGTGGAATCGCAGAATTCCACATTCCATACGGTTAAGTCGGTATCCTCATGGACATGCCTATAAATATCTGTAAACAGATTCTGGTAGCGGAGGCGAATATCATTATAAAAAGGGCACTCAAACATATGCATTTCATCCTCAGTTTTTTGGAACCCACACATTTGACAGTGTCTCATTGAGCGAGGGATGTGTGCTCTATCCACCACCCTCATTCTTTCTGTGTTCAGCCAATGGGAACCCATTCTAAACTGTGCTATAGAACGAATCTGATCCTGCTTATGTAAGGCGGATGTAAGGGGAATCAAGCCATTCTCATCATTGCTGTTGGCTGCGAACCATTTTTGGTATCGGAGGCGTTTAAAGCCAACCCTTCTCTCATCAGGGATGTCTCTAACTGCATTGGTGTCACTTGGGTACTTAAACCTCCATGACTCAAAAACTTCAGACATAATACCTTCGACATCGACAGCCTCCAAAATGTTGATGTTTTTACTGGATCCTAGCTTGTGGAGAGCACAACGCAAGTCATGAACCCAGCCAGTGTTGGAGTCAAAAGATTCCTCAAGAGCCATTCTAATGAGATCCTCAGGTTCTTTATGTATGGTCTTGTTCCAGAAGCGCAAAGCTTGTTTAAGCCAAGCAAAACACAACGGGGTTCTACCCAGCTCTTCCATGATAATATTAGATGTAGTAGATTGGCAAACACCCAACATTTGTTTAAGTATACCTCTATGCCATTTCTCACAAGCATGGTCATTTGAGATAAGTGTGTTGTTCAGAATAGAAGGAGCCCACACCTCACAGCCAAAATTCAGGATAGGTTGTACAAGAGAATCAAACAGGTGGGTGAGAATATCAATATTGTATATGTCCATAGTATGGCATCGCCTACGAAGCATGTGGTGTGCCTTTTGGGCCTTAGTGAGCATCCTAGAAAAAGCAGCTTTTGCACGATTGCTTGAGTCACCATCCACAAAGAGGGATCCCAAGTAGATAAAAGATAACTTTGTAGAAAGTTGTGCTCCATCATAGACAAATTTGTAATCAGGATCCATGCGGGGCCTCATCACAGAATTGTTTGTTGAAAACGACAATCTCAGTTTTCTTTATATTCACAGCCATCTTAGTAGCCTCGCAGAAATCTCTCAGGCAGTCAAGCATCGCTTGCATATCTGCCGGGGATTCTGCCATTATAGCTAGGTCATCAGCATAAAGTAACAGTTGCAGAATCTTTCCCCTAAGCTCAGCCCCTACATTTGGGAGCTTGGATTGGAGGAACGATTCAATTCTATCAATGAACAGACCGAATAGGAGTGGGGATAGGGGGTCTCCTTGTTTAACTCCTACAAGGGATGGAAAGGAGGATCCAATGTCCCCATGTAGGCGAACTTGGAAAACAACATGATTATACATGGACTTCAGAATACTGAGATAGGGGTCCTTGACTCCTAGCCTTGCTAAGCAATCCCATAGCAAGTCTCTGTTGACCCAATCATAAGCCTTCTTGAAATCAACAAAAGCCACAAAGAGTGGTTTTTTCTTTTCTCTATATTTATCTACAATATGGTTAAGAATGAATGATGCATCTGCAGTACCCCTACCACTTCTAAATCCATATTGGCCAGCGGCTCTGAGGTTGAATTCTTCTGACCAATCATCTAGTCTACGTAGCATGCAAAGGGAGAAGATCTTTCCTATGGAGTTGCTCACCGCAAGACCTCGATAGTTGTCCTTGTCATACACACTGCCTTTGGATTTGGGTACGGGTACCAAGGCAGCTGCACTGCAACTGATTCAGATACCAATGATGCACTCGTGTCCTAGTAGTTCACGCTGACATGCGACCTGTCAAGTTGCTAGCCTGTGGCCAAGTGGCAGGCAACACGGGACCAGGAGGGAACAGGTACCGGTGTGCACTATGCCAACTCAGAGACTGATATATAAATCAGTCAATAACATTATGCGACCTGTCAAGTTCTGCATTAGAGGGGGGAAGTTGTACAACAAGCTAAGCGACAGCCAGGAGTACGCCCCCCCAAATGCTGAAATCCAAAAGAGAGAGAGGGAGAGAGAGAGAAGGGTGTCGCTACAGAAACTCAGGAAATCATTGCCGATACAGAAAAGCAGCACAGCCTGCCTAGTGCATACCATCCAATTGTATAACAGATAGCATGAGGGTTTTTAAGGCACCCCCACAAAGCTGAAAAACAAACTAGGAACCAGTAGGAACAGTAAAAAAACGAGAGGCGGAAAGGGGAGGGATTCCAAGGTAAGCAATCCAGAGCACCAAGCCAAACTAACACGAGGAGGGAAATCCGAGAGGAGAGGATTCGTTACATAAACTCAGCAAATCACTGCCGAGACTGGATAGCAGCACAGCCTGCATACCATCCAAGTTTAAGACAGAAAGCATGAGGTTTTTAAGGCACCCCCATAAACCTGAAAAACAAACTAGTTCAAGTTCAAAGGAGGAAACAAACTAGAGGCGGAAAGAAGAGCGGGCGCAAAACAGGGGAGCAAAACAAATCCGAAGAGAGAGGGTTCGTTACATTAACTCAGCAAATCACTGCCGAGACTGGACAGCAGCACGGCCTGCCGACCATCCAATTTTATAACACGGAAGCACGAGGGTTTTGAAGGCACCCCCACAAACTAGGTCAAGTCCAAAAGAGCGGAAAGGGCAGCGGAAAGGGGAGCGTGAAGGGGAGGGATGCCGAGGCAGGCAATACAGAGCACCAAGAGAGAGGAAATTGTTACATACTCAGCAAAAATCAATGCCCTTGCACCAGGCCCAAGAAACAGAAGATAAGAGGGCTGAGCCCCAAGAGCTAAAGGCTAATTAAGGGCACGCGCTATGAGCACCTTAATATGCAGCGATACTAATGCCCTTAACAGGAAACACACTCCAACCCAGCACAACCATCTAGCAGAAAAAAAACAAATCCGATGAGAGAGGGTTCGTTACATGAACTCAGAAAATCACTGCCGAGACTGGACAGCAGCACAGCCTGCCGACCATTCAATTTTATAACACATAAGCACGAGGGTTTTGAAGGCTCCCCCACCAAATTTACCGAAGAAAAATATTTAAAAGATTACAAGGGGCTCATGTCCTAGCAGTGAAACAACACCGCCTTCAAGTTAAAAAGTGTTTACCGAAGAGAGAGGATATTGTTACATACTCAGTAAAAATCAATGCCGAGACTAAACAGCGCCGAGGCAGCTGGACAGTTTTATAACAGTGAGGGTTTGGGCAACATACCCCTCAGAACCTGGTCCAGGAGGTAACCGCCAAAAAAGCGTACGAAAGAGCAAATTAAAAGGCTTGACAACAAGCAAAGCGAACTGCCAAGGCATAGAGAAACTAACGAATTAAGTGTATATTGTAGAAGGGCTGGGAGTTGCCGAGGCCTAACAAGCGAGATTTTACAAGAAGACGTAAAGGCCGAAAGAGAGACAGGGTTCGTTACATAAACTCAGCAAATCACTGCCGAGACTGGACAGCAGCACAGCCTGCCGACCATCCAATTTTATAACACGAAAGCACGAGGGTTTTGAAGGCACCCCCACAAACCTGAAAACAAACTAGGTCAAGTCCCAAAAAAGGAAACAAACTAGTGGCGGAAAGAAGAGCGGAAAGGGGAGCGTGAAGGGGAGGGATGCTAAGGCAGGCAATCCAGAGCACTAAGCCCAACAAACACAAGAGAAGATGGCTAAACCAAAAGAGCAAAAGACCAATCAGAGGGGGAAAAAAAGAAAGATTACAAGGGGCAATCAGAGGGAATTTTACGTCGGTGTTTGCATGTGTAAAAAGTTCATATCCTGTCTGAATGGTATATTTGCATCTCAGATCTTCTCGCTACAAAGCGAGCCATCATGCCCGAGTGGTCTAAGGGGTGCGACTCAAGATCTTGATTCTTCGCATAGCGCAAGCTGCGTGGGTTCGAACCCCACTGGTGGCACCATTTTTCCCCTCGCACCGTCGTGTACGCGGCACGCGCGCCCGTCTTTCTTCAAGGCCTGAAGCTGACCTGCCTGCGCCCGCGGGCGCGCCCGCCTGCGCCTGCGTTCGCGTTCGTACCCGTCCGTACCAGCCCTTAAAGTTGACTTGACCTGGATGGCGTTCAACTCCAGGCGCAGGCGGGAGGACCCAGCCCGACCCTAAACCACGCTTGCATTGCAACTCACTGATAAACCCTGTTTGTACCCTAGCTGGCGTATAACTGGGATCAAAAGTTAGTTAGTATAAAGTTAGTTGGTGCGGCCCCTCTGGTGCGGCCCTGGTTGGATGGTTGCTGGTTGGTGCCACCAGGCCACCAAGAAGAATCGTATGAGTGGCAGGCCCGTTGCAAACACGAGGGTGACCACTCGCACTCAATGTCATCAGGCTTCGCATGCAATTTGGCACACGTAAATTGTCCCCAGGCTCTTGACTTCGTCCGCGTCTGCAAGACTGCTCCCCTTACTCCTCTAGACCTCTCCCCCTAACCGGCCAGTGCGCAGAAAGAGAAGAGCACCCTGTCCCAGAAATATCGACTTTTGTCGTTCTTCTTCAAAATGGAGCCATGAATTTGCAGACCCAATATCCCTGCTGTGATTCCCTTAGACTATTCCCTTGCTTCAAGCGAAGGCGTGCTGAAGACGAAGAACCCTCCTCGGCGGAGACCAGCTTCTGCTCAGCCCTGCGCGAAAATGAATTGCCAGAAGAATTCCGAGGAAGCTGCAATTGTGAGTCAATGGACCGATTGCAATATTCGAATATTTGGATGATTCGGGGAACTTCGGGGTCTTCCCCAACCAGGAAAGAGTCCGTTCTCACCCTTGGAAGATGCTTGTTTGCTACGGGCGCAGCGGATATGCCCGCGCGCTGCTCTGACATCCTAGCTTTTTGCCTTTTGCTTTCGCTGCATATTCGACCGAGCTCGTGAGCTAGGACCTGGGGGACTCGCTTCTGGGCTAGATAGGCGCAATCCTTCTCAGAGATATCCTTCAGCAGCATTTTCAAACTCCGTTCAGAGCCGGGGATGCTGAAGAGCCTTGCAGAGATTAGATAAACCGATGGACGATGACTTGATGAACTGCATAAAACCATGGAAAGCACTCAATGAAAGAGTCTGAAAACACTTCTCCTTCTATATAATGGCGGCTCTTCAGTAGCCAGTTGTTACAGATAAGTTTGGCTTATGCCAAACTTGAATTTGCTTATCACATTCCGAGGCTGTAGAAGGTCTCTCTCTTCATCCACTCAAATCACTAGCTAGACTCCCAAGTATGTATGAGCTACAGAGAATTTATGAGTATGTACTTGTGAGTGTGTGTACGTATTTATGTATGTGTATGTATATGTACTTGTGAGTATGTATTAGTATGTATGAGCTGAAGAGTATTTATGAAAATGTACTTGTGAGTACTTAAATATGTACGTGTTAGTATGAGTATGTACTTGTCAGTATGTTGGAGTATGTGTGAGCTAACTCTTGACCCTGCCCCATTCCCTACCGTCCACTTCACCTTTATTCTATCAGGTAGAAAAGCCCCGCAGATTGCTCAGGGAACGGATGGTTTTTTCAGCGGCCCATGTGAATTAACAGTGGAAGTCAAGCTAACTAACACTAACAGTGCACTAAATGTCTGTCTAACAATATAGCTATCAGTAACAGTGGCACTGAAGGCATCACTTACAAAATAGCTATTACTAACAGTCAAGCTATCAGTAACAGTGGCACTGAAGGTATCACTGACAATATAGCTATCACTAACAGTAAAGCTATCACTAACAGTGGCACTGAAGGTATCACTGACAATATAGCTATCACTAACAGTAAAGCTATCACTAACAGTGGCACTGAAGGTATCACTGACAATATAGCTATCACTAACAGTAAAGCTATCACTAACAGTGGCACTGAAGGTATCACTGACAATATAGCTATCACTAACAGTCAAGCTATCACTAACAGTGGCACTGAAGGTATCACTGACAATATAGCTATCACTAACAGTAAAGCTATCACTAACAGTGGCACTGAAGGTATCACTGACAATATAGCTATCACTAACAGTAAAGCTATCACTAACAGTGGCACTGAAGGTATCACTGACAATATAGCTATCACTAACAGTAAAGCTATCACTAACAGTGGCACTGAAGGTATCACTGACAATATAGCTATCACTAACAATGCTCTAAAGCTATCATCCCCTCCACCTTGACCCTGCCAGGTGAAAACTGCCACGCAGATTGCTCAGGAAACGGATGTTTTTTCAGTGGCCTATTTGAATTAACAATGGCAGTCAAGCTACCACTAGCAGTCAACCTATCACTAAAAGTGCACTAAAGCTATCTATACTCCCGAGCTATCTATGCACCCTATATATGAGCTTACGTTTACCCCGCCTCTGGCCCTAAAGCTATCATCCCCTTCACCTTGACCCTGCCAGGTGGAAAGTTCCATGCAGATTGCTCAGGGCCCGGATGATTTTTTCAGCGGCCCAGATGAACTAACAGTGAGTACAGAGCCTTGGTGCACTTGCCAACAGAACACATGGTGATTGCTTTGTTCAGTTTTTCAGCTGTCTGTATGTCCAGAAGTGTAGCAATAGATGCAACGCAAGCCAATAGTTCAGTATTGCGGTGCAGCAAAAAGCTCAGGGCCCGGATGATTTTTTCAGCGGCCCAGATGAACTAACAGTGAGTACAGAGCCTTGGTGCACTTGCCAACAGAACACACGGTGATTGCTTTATTCAGTTTTTTCAGCTGTCTGCATGTCTAGATGTGTAGCAAAAGTTAAAACTGCACACCTAGTGATTGCCTTATTCAGTTTTTCAGCTGTCTGTATGTCCAGATGTGCAACAGAAGTTGGAATGCAAGCCAAGATTTCAGTATTGTGACGTTTCCCAGTGTAGGTAAGGAATGGCAAATCATATGATGTTGACCAAAGACGAGTGTGATATCATATGATATCATACAAAAATCATATGATTTCATATCATATGATATGATAACCCAGGCCAAAGTTACTTAGTCACACCGCCGGCATCATATGATATCATATGATGGCATGGTATCATATGATGTTATATTGCCGATCCCTAAGTATAGGGCAGAGGGCGAACGGCAGAGCCCCGAAGGGTTGGTGGGCAGCGTGTCGCACTGGGGTTGCTCAATTTGCGACGCGTCGCACACGCAACTAACAACGAACGGCGAGTACAGAGCTTGGGTGCACTTGCCAACAGTACTCCCGGTGACTGCTTTATTCAGTTTTTCTTCTGATTTCTGTAGGCCCAGCTGTGCAACAGGAGTTGCGACGCAAGCCTGATTTCACGATAGGATTGCGGTTCTGATGCTTGTAATCTGTGATTTCAGGCGAAGCCCTCCCTTTTGCTGCCTTCGCATTCAAGTAAAATTAACACGTTGCCCCACCCCCACCAACGCCCAACACCCCACCAACACCCACGTCCTTCGTCAATACCGTCCCTTCTCCCCCCCCCCTCCCCCCCCCTCTCCACCACCCCCCTCTCTACCACCACCCTCTCCACCACCACCCACTCCACCACCACCCACTCCACCACCACCCACTCCAAGACCACCTACTCCACCACCACCCACTCCATCACCACCCGCTCCACCACCAGAGCGCAATCTGCTTGGGGCAGACCCCCCCTCCTGACCTGGCTATGGTCGCTAGGTGTGAACACCTCTACTGCTGCCTTCCTATTCAAGCTGTAAATTAACACATGCCCCCACGCCCTTCATCACCACCCTTCCCATCAGCACCCTCTCCATCACCACCCTCCCCCCACCCCCACCCTCTCCATCACCACCCTCTCCACCACTACCCTTACCAGTGCGCAATCTGCTTGGGGCAGATCCCCCCTGCTGACCTGGCCATGGTCGCCGGGTGTGAACACCTCTACTGCATTCACTGCATCCTGTCGTGGACACTATGCAAGGAGGAGCCATCTTGCCCTCAGTGCAAGCACAAGTTCCAGCACCTCTTCGTGCACCGCCAACTGGTAAGCGTTCGCGGGACACAACCCAAATTCCTGCACATTTAAGAGGGGTTACTGGGGATTGTTGCCGGGTGTGAACACCTGTACTGCTTTCATTGCATCCTGTCATGGACAGTATGCGAGGAGGAGCCATCTTGTCCTCAGTGCAAGCACGAGTTCCAGCACCTCTTTGTGCACCGCTAACTGGTAAGCGTTCGCGGGACACAACCCAAATTCCTGCACATTTAAGAGGGGTTACTGGGGATTGTTGACGGGTGTGAGCACCTGTACAGTTTGCTACATCCTGTCGTGGACACTATGCAAAGAGGAGCCTTCTTGTCCTCAGTGTGAGCACAAGTTCCAGCACCTCTTTGTGCACCGCCAACTGGTAAGCGTTGGCGAAAGAATGTCATCCTCTTGATACGCGTGAGGTAGTAGTAGTGTACTGTAGTGTATAGTATAGTTGTGCGTTTTCCCCTTGGGGTGTAGTAGCTGACCAACAATTGTGTTTTCTTGCTCGCAGGACGGCACCATCACGGATTTCCCTATCCGAGAAAGTGTGGTTCTCCTGACGCGAGCCAAGTGGTTTGAGGACCAACTCCACGCCTCCGCAAGGCCCAGAGCTATCTCTGCCGCCAACATGACCCACGATGATCACACCGACGCTGCCCATGATCCCTATGGTGATTATGACGAAGATGATGAGCTTGAGGACTACTACTTCAGTAGTGCTGCTGGTGGGTGGGAAAGTGGCTCGGCCATGCATGTGTTTTGTAAATAAATGAACAAATGTTATGCCTTGTGACGACATGACACACGATGATCGCAACGCCGCTGCCCATGATCCATCCTATGGTGATTATGACGAAGATGATGGGCTTGAGGACTACTACTTCAGTAGTGCTGCTGGTGGGTGGGTGGGAAAGTGGCTCGGCCATGCATGTCTTGTGTTAATAAATAAACAAATGTTACGCCTTGTCATGACATGACACACAATGATCACGCCGACACTGCCCATGATCCCTCCTACGGTGATTATGACGAAGATGATGAGCTTGAGGATTACTACTTCAGTAGTGCTGCTGGTGGGTGGAAATGTGGCTCGGCCATGCATGTGTTATGTAAATAATTAAACAATTGTTACGCCTTGCGACAACATGACACACGATGATCACAACGACGCTGTCCATGATCCCTCCTACGGCGATTATGACGAAGAAGATGAGCTTGAGGACTAGTACTTCAGTAGTGCTGCTGGTGGGCGGTGGGTGGGTGCTGCTGGTGGGTATGAAAGTGGTTCGGCCATGCATGTGTTTTGTAAATAAATAAGCAAATCTTACGCCTTGTGACGACATGACACACGATGATCACAACGACGCTGTCCATGATCCCTCGTACGGCGATTATGACGAAGACGATGAGCTCGAGGACAACTACTTCAGTAGTGCTGCTGGTGGGTGGGAAAGTACTTCGACCGTGCATGTGCTATGTAAATAAATATGCAAATGTTACAACTTGTGACGACATGACACACGATGATCACAACGACGCTGTCCATGATCCATCCTACGGCGATTATGACGAAGACGATGATCTCGAGAACTATTGCTTCAGCAGTGCACCTGGTGGGCGGTGGGTGGGTGCTGCTGGTGGGTGGGGGAGTGTTTCCACCTTTCGTGTGTTTTGTAAATAAATATAAATATGTCCCACGATGATCACAACGACGCTACCTATGATCCCAACTACAGCGATTATGACGAAGATGATACTAACCATGCCCCACCATGTTATCACTTATCATTACTACCAAGAAGTAGCGGTATCAGATACATCTGCTGAATTATCCCTGGCCTTATCCTCGTCAGGTCGTGCCCATGTTGTCCTCGGCCCCAGCGTAACAGTGAACTTGGCTCCATTTGAGTGCCATGCAACTCTTCCTGGTTCTCATCCACTGCCTTATCCACCGTTATATCTGCTGTTAAGCATCTGACACATCCGCTGTATTGCCCCTTACCTGATCCTTTTCAGGCCGTGCTCGTGTTGTCCTTGGCAACCGCCGTTTCGGTGAAAATGGCTTCGTGCAAAGCGGACGTCGTTTCGCCCGGCCAGCGCCCCAGCAGCAGGTCACCACCAAGAAGAAAAACAACGCTGCCAAGCAGCAGCAGCTCAATATCCCTGCGCTGTCCCCGGGGGCTGGTAGCAGCTCTTCAGCTGCCGTTGCAGACAGCCAGGCTACTGGTGCCGTTGGAGGCATCCAGAGCACATGTGCTGCTGGAGACAGCCAGAGCAACAAGAATCTCAACCTGAACCTCAAGGGTAGGAACAAACACAAAGGAAAGGCGCCAGTGACCGCCGACTCCCCGTCTACCCACCAGCCCATCGTATATGCAACCCGTGAGCGGGTCTGCCCACCAGTACCATGTCCTTTGCAATCCGGGACCGACGCAGCCTCCGCTTCCGGTTTCGGAGACGCCTGCCCCCCCAGGGGCCTTGACCCTGGGGCCTCTGTGGTCTCCCCAGCATGGGCGGTCAAGGTCACTGCCCCTGGTGGCAGTTCCCAAGGCACCGCAGTCCAGCCTGGCGACCCCTGCATGAGCCAGCTCAGCAACTCCCTGAGCGCTGCACTACAGCTTGGAGGTACACAGGCCTGTGGACAGGTCACCTCAGAGCCCGTCAACACTCCAGGACTGGGGCAGCGTGAGGGTCAAGGCCCAGACTCAACCATGGGCCTGGGTGTAAGCCCCACCCTTGGCTCAGGCTCAGGCAGCGGGCCCAAGTCTGGGGTGGTGAACAAGAATGGCGTGGGTCGCAGAGCCAAGCGCAATGCCCGGCGTCACATGCCAGCCTGGGGGGATGACGGTTTTGGCTGGGATGACGACATGTAATGTGTTCTGATTATCTGACATACCCTGATGCAACCGCAGTACCCAGTGCCATGTAGACAATTTGTCAACATGCCAGCCTGGAGGGATGAGGGTTTTGGCTGGGATGACGACATGTAATGTGTTCTGATTATGAGACATACCCTCATGCAACTGCAGTACCCAGTGCCATGTAGACAATTTGTCAACATGCCAGCCTGGGGGGATGAGGGTTTTGGCTGGCATGGTGACATGTAATGTGTTATGATTATCTGACCTCCCCTGATGCAACCGCAGTTCCTTGCATCATGCTGTAGACAACTTCCACATGCCAGCCTGGGGGGGTGAGGGTTTTGGCTGGGACGGTGACAATGTTTGATGAGTTTCTGACCTACCCTGATGCAAGCGCAGTACCCGGCGTCATGCTGTTGACAATATGTCAACATGCCAGCCTGGGGGAATGACGTTTTTTGCTGGGATGACGACATGTGGTGTGTTCCGAAGTCCTGACCTACCCTAATGCAAGCGCAGTATCCATTGCCTTGACGTAGACTACATGTTTACGTGCCAGCCTGGGGAATGGTTTTTTTGGCTGGGATGATGACAAAGGGATGTGTGATAAGTTTCTGACCTACCCTGGTGCAAGCGCAGTACCCAGTGCCATGATGTAGACAACATGTCAACATGCCAGCCTGGTTGGATGGGGTTTTGGCTGGGATGATGACAAACGGATGTGTTATGAGATTGTTATTTACCCTGATGCAAGCGCAGTTCCCAGCGTCATGCTTTAGACAATATGTCAACATGCCAGCCTGGGGGGTTAAGGGTTTTTGGCTGGGATGCCGACAATGTGTGATGAGTTTCTGACCTACCCTGATGCAAGTGTAGTGCCCAGTGATATGCTGTAGACAATATATGTATTGTTTATGTGTCAAAATGCCAGCCTGGGGGGATGAGAGTTTTGGTTGGGAAGATGACAATGTGTTCTGTTTTGGTTGGCCCTCGGCCGAGGAATGCATCGCCAGCAATAACTGTATTTGTTTTCGGTAGGATAGCCCTAGCTGAGTTTGTCGTTTCTTTTCGTTTTCCTCTTTGTTTCCCCTGTTTTGTGCTGTTCGACCCTAGCTGTGTAATCCTTTTTGTATCAGGGCCCAATTGCTCGTTTGGAGAGAAATTACCCTCGTTTTCGCTTGAACTTGAACTTGGTTACATAGCTTCAGTCAGCAATTTGGCTGCTCGCCGTCTTCGGCAGTATTTTAACAGTCCATTAGTATTTGTACAGCCCAGGAGCCAAGTAGGCTGAGGGGACTGGGCAGTAACAATGTGACATTGGACACTAACATCAATAGTAAAAACAGGGAAATCAACATCGGATTAGATTGTCACATGGTTTCCAGCCTGCTCTGGGCTTCCCCCCCCCCCTGTTATAGACCGGTTCTCCCGGCTCAGCTAGAGTGTCTTGGGGCGCCAGGCCTTCCGCCTGGAAGCTTCCATAGTAGTGCCTCCACCCGTTAGGGCCGGCACCTACCGGCGGCAGTACCCTGAGGTACTGTCGCCTTTTCCCTTCTTATACCTAGCTTGCCGCCTGGCATGCTATCACGATTGTAAGCTCAGCGCCATAGTCCATTCCCTGTGTCAGTACTCTAGATATAATACTCCGGAAAGCTAAAGGTTATCGCTCATCACTGCCGTCCCGTGTTCCACTGCAACAGACTTGAGCGCATCAAGCCTGTTACCCTGTCCGTAGATCCCGAGCTCCCGCGCACCTGCAGTGCCTTCTACAGTTGCCGCCGCAACAACCGAAGGAAAATGATCTCAGTTGCAGAATCTTCTCTGATTGCTAGGCACCCCGCTGGAACACCAGCCCCCAACAGTCTACCCAAGACCCCGCTGGACCAACACCCCACTGCGTCAACCCACCGCCCCTCTCCCTAATCCCGCCATCCCCTAATCTCTCTGGCCCCGCAAGCCAAACCTCCTGCCCAACGCCCCCCCCCCCCTTTCCCTCTTCTTCCCGTCACCCTCAAGAATATCCAATTCTTCCAACCCACTATCACCTGCTCTTGTTCGTCACCTTCGCACCTCCCATACCTCAACCCAAGCCGCCCGCAATGCTCCAAGCGCCATATGATGGTAAGGGTGGTTACGATGCATTCGTCGACTGGTATACGAACCTTGTAGCACCTCTGCTCATCAGATCATCCGTTTTCTCAGTTATCGACGCTGATCTAGATTACCAGCCCATTGATGAACCCTCAGATGGCTATCACTACCCCAGGAACAGCAGAATCACACCTGAATCAAACTACATGGCTATGAACCACATTCTGCAACACTGTACCCCACCCCTTGCTGCTCTCATAGACGCGCGTACTAACAACGCAGCCAGAGCTCTGCGCTATATTCGGCAAGATTGGGGCCAGGGGTTCTATTTAATGCCGACCGTCACAAAAGGCGTAAACCCCTACTACGACTCATTCACTACTCTAAATCCACCTATCTGCGACTACCCAGCCTCTGCCCAGGATGATGCTGTCGCCCCATCCACCCCTGTTCATCAGCCACCCGCATCCTCGTCTGACAATGACGCATCTACTGAACCACCTTCGCCAACCTCGGACGGGGAGTCATCCGACATCCGAGCTTTCCAAGATGCAGCAGTAGCCGCGGATCTGGTGAGCAGGGCCATCCCTATGCTCAGTGCATTTGGGATCAATGTCCAACTTGATGACCAAGCATTACCCTCCAACAGACGCCAGAATCCCCAGCAGGGTCTGTGGTCACCAGGTTCTTCCCAATGCACCTTATGTACAGGGTTTGGACACTCTGCTTTCTACTGTCCGAATCTCTCGCCATATGCATCAAGGATCCACAACTGCGCAAACTGTGGTGGATCCGAACACCACGAAGGTCAGTGTACTGGCTGCCAGAGACCAAACAGCCCGTCACTTGAGCCCCACGACAACAAGCTGACAGAGGTCTGCGTCAACTGCAATGGCAGAGGACACTATGGGAAGCAATGCTTCTCATCCACTCCAGTTGACCCTACAAGCACAACCTGTACACTCTGTGGAGGATATGGGCATCAGGATTCAATCTGCCCAAACCCCTGCCAGAAGACTCCCACACTGGAATCTCCACCGTACAACTCTGGAGACAACTCTGGAGATGAAGACACCACCGGTGAGAAATCTGATACCACTGACTCTGAGCTAGGAAAGTGCCCCTCCACTCACGAGACCTCCTCCAGTGACCTATCTTCTTGTTTCCACGGCCACTGGTGTTTAACTACAGACACCATCTACCACATGACCTCAAATGCTGATTGCCTCATTAGGGTAACACCCCTCAACCCCCCCGTATCAGTCATTCCACCAGGCTCCACAACACCAGTTATCTGCTCCTATTCTGGCACGGCTGTACTTCAGAGTATAGGACTTGTGGTGACACTCTTAGATGTCCTCCTTGTGCCCGTGTCTAACTCCTTCAACCTCATCAGTGCCCCTGCCATCATGACCTATGATGATGACATACACATCTGCACTGACTGTTGTACTGCACAGATTGAACTGCCCTACCAGCATGGAGACGGCATGGTCTGCTACACCATTGGCCTGAAGTGCTCAGTATCATCAGCTAGTGGCCTCTACACCACAAGCCTGTACCAGCCATCACCGTCTGACCACCCAGACAATGACCTCCCTGATGACCCATGGTACCTTGAGCCCTACACCATGGTCCATCATTGGGCTCCAGCAGGAAAGTCAAAGTGGAAGCAACGTTTCACATCCTCTCCTCCTCCTCCTCCTCCTCCTCCTCCTCCTCCTCCTCCTCCTCCTCCTCCTCCTCCTCCTCCTCCTCCTCCTCCTCCTCCTCCCCCTCCACCTCCACCTCCTCCTCCAACTCCTCCTTCCCCATCTCCACCACCACCTCCTCCTCTTCTCCCTCCCCCTCCTCCTCCTTCTGTCTCTGACCCTAAACCCCTACCAACCCTATCCCATGAATCCTATCTCCGCCTAACCCAAAGGAAAAGACGCTCAATAGACAGAACAACCCACAATCCTGTTACATGCTGGAATTGTGGCGGATATGGCCATACCTCAGTTATCTGTTCTAGCCCCAACACCAACCTTGCATTTAGATCACCCAAAGTACCAATCCCTATCCCCCACCCACAGGCCCCAACTGAGGAAAATCTCAGCGGTTTCATTCAAGGTTTTTTGGACCACCTCACTACCCCTGCAACACTCACTGACTCTAACAAAATCCTGCAAGCACCCCCAGGATTTCCACCAGAGCCCCTAGACTGGCCAACAGTCCAGGACCTGCCAACAACATGGGCAGAATGTTGCAAAGCAGCTGGCTTCACTATACCCCCCATCCTTCCTGCCCAATCTACTGTCCCTACAAAGAAAACCAGGTCAGCAACTAAAAAGCAAAATGCAGATGCAACCAAAATTCTTGGCCACCTGACTAAAATGCATGCCACCTTGACCCACATGTACCACAGTGTCATCATTGCTCTCCAAACCAACAATGCATCCTTTCCCCAAACCCAGCAGCCAGTAAAATCTAACCAACCACTCCCACCCAACAGGAATACGCAAACCATCTACACACCAGTTGGCATCACAGATTTCCACCCCCCCCCACCTTCTTCACCAGACGACTTTGAAGCTGATGCCATCCCTAACAACAGTAATGCATGTAGGCTCAGTTTCCAGTCCCTAGTAGGAACCCACCCAGGACACTACCCACTAGGTGAACTCATCACCATCCTGGAAAAGATATGTCAACCATCAACCGTACCACCTCACCTCCTGGTCAACATGTTCAGAGCCCCCATGTACCAACTCATCACAGCATTTTTTACACTATACCCAACCATCAGATCCCTACCCAATGCCATCTGGTCAACATCAGACATGCCCAAACACCCAGCCTCCATCATTGCCCCCCTTCATCTGCACACAAAAAGCTTGGCCACTCTAGTCCACTAGTATGACACCTGCTCCCCACACATCAAGGACCAACTCAAATGGACCATCTGTCTCCAGGCTGCCCTTGTTAATGCATACTCAATTGCAACTCACAGACAGCCAGGCATACTCCTGCAATCCCACCAGATCAGAGTTGATAATGAACCAAGTCCCTTTCTCATCTATGTTGATTGATCATCCTCCCCTGGAACCACCAAGACTACTTCATCCTCAACTCATTCCCACCTGAGTTCCACCCACTTCCTACTCCTGACCTGTGGGATGACTTCCACCAGTGCATCACCAAGAGGCTAAAGCAAGATGGCTTCTACCAAGTGCCATACTTCCCAGGCACCCAAGCACAAGACCTAGCAGACCCAGCATAATGTGGCACTGGCACAAGATCTATTGCATAATAAATCTCTTATCATATGGGGGAATATCCAGACTTGTGCTCCTAGATTGATACAGACTATACCACATAGGTTTAAATGGTTACTATCTAACCACCAGACCAAGCAACACTTTATAGATGATAATGGAAGTACCTCATAATGTCCCTCCTACAGACTGACAGTTATGACCTAGCGGGGGATGTCTACCTTTAAAAGTTGTTTTACCTCATATGGCCAAATACACAGATTGCCATCCAGCTTCCCCTTTACCTGAACATTGGCTGCACCTTCCTGGCAGCTCCACAGCTGGAATCCAGTCCTATTTGATAATAGATGATCTGTACTGCCATTGGCCCCTGTTCTCCTCTGAGTGTACTTGCACATGCCTTACAAGCCAAGCACCACTCGATGATTAAGATTGGCCAGTCAGAAGCCTTTGCCCATGTGCTTCCTTATGCACCAGATATTTATTTCCACTCTAGCCTCCCTTCCCTAGAACCTCCTAATTCCAGGGATTCTTGTATATCAAGAATACCAGGAATTGGGGGGGGGGGGGGGGGGGTGTTATAGACCGGTTCTCCCGGCTCAGCTAGAGTGTCTTGGGGCGCCAGGCCTTCCGCCTGGAAGCTTCCATAGTAGTGCCTCCACCCGTTAGGGCCGGCACCTACCGGTGGCAGTACCCTGAGGTACTGTCGCCTTTTCCCTTCTTATACCTAGCTTGCCGCCTGGCATGCTATCACGATTGTAAGCTCAGTGCCATAGTCCATTCCCTGTGTCAGTACTCACGATATAATACTCCGGAAAGCTACCCCCCCCCCCCCCCCCCCCCTCCCCCCCCCCCCCCCCCCGATCCCCACCCATCCACCCAACCCGGATGGATACCCTTGTAAACCAAGTATGATTTTCGCCTCAAAGAGTGGATCTCCCTATGCTAACCCCTAACTCAAAATATTATATGTGATTGGAGGAGTTACTCCTACTCGGAACTTGGCCGATCATGCGTTTTTAAGACTTGTCCAGGCCTCGTAACCCCAGAACCCAGAGTCCTTGAAGTAGTTTAGTGCCATCATAATATACAGCGAATGATCAGTCTAGGCACCTTCGCTGTACAAGCCTTATACACAAGATCCAGAGGGGGGGGGGGGGGGGGGGGGGGGGGGGGGGTCTTCCAACCATCCTCCTAAAAGAAACCACAGGTGCAAAAATTGTGTTTTTCGTTCCAAGGCCCCCAGCGTCGCATTAACTTTGTAGCCCTCGTATTGTTGTTGGAGTACGGTGCAACAAATCTTTTTGCGAGGAATTGAGAGAGTTGAGACGAAGCCACGGTACAAATCATGGGCTTAGACTCAGAACGCATTAGAAGGGGGGAGAAGTACTACTACCACTAGCGGTGTCGCGACAAGCTCCATAAAATAATGGTTGCTTCTTTTTTTTGAGTAGCCATGACCGATTAACCGTAACTATTTACCATTTATAGTCCAGTATGGCACACATGGAGTTAACATGTGCAACTAACCAACTCTTCAGTGTAGAGCGTTAACCACTATGGCCCGGTTGTACGGTAGTAGGTTGGTCCAAGCCAAACCAGCTCAGTATTTTTCATGTGTCGGATACTCAGAACCATCGACCCTGCAACTCTGCATTTCCGCACAAACCTGCACCTTCCCGTTCCGCGAATCACAGAACCGCCGAATCTCGCCAGCCCAGCCCATTCTTGTGTTCCTTCTCCTTTTTACCCTGGCACTCGTCGACTGGACTGCTCAACCGGGCAGATTCCCTGCCACTGTACTGCTGAGTACCGCCTCGTTTTTTCCACGTGACCAATCGCACGTAGTTCTAAGGCCCGATCATCACTCATACTAGTCTAACGCATTCCAAAATTGACGCACCTTCGTCTCGCATTGTTCTCGTATAATCAGTGCCGAAACCGTGAGCCAGTCAGCTAGCGATTCAGCTTCCAGAAAACGATCACCCCTCCCACCTTCCCGTAGCCAACTCAACCCGACTACGGTTTGCGAATCTGTGATCATGTCCCCTGCCGTGGTAAGAGGGCAAGCAGCAAGCTCGTCTAGGAATAGTATATTATCACCCCACCCCACCCCCCACCTGATGAAACAACAACCCGACCCCCCACACCCCCCCACCCACCCCACCCACCCACCCAACCCCCACCCCAACGAAACAACTCCCCCCCCCCCCCCCCCCCCCCCCCAACCACCACCGCCACCACCACCACCACCACCACCACCACTTCTACCACCACCACCACCACAAACTCATACTCACACAGACACAGTCACACACACAATTAAATACACACACAAAAACGGCCACTTCCGGTACCACTTCCAATATCACCACTAGCACCTCCTGTCACCACCCCTCACAGGCACACATATAATAATACTTGTCAGTTGTCACGCACACAAATCACAGCACATACCATTAGATTACCAACCTTCCAGACAACCACCCCGTAAACAAAACAAAACAGAACCAGACCAGTGCAAACCAAATCAAACCGCAATGCAGACACCACACCTTACCAAAACGAAACCAGACAAGAATATACCGATCTAAACCAAATCCTCCAATTCCAAACCAAACCAAACCAAACCAAACCAAACCAAACCAAACCAAACCAAACCAAACTAAACCAAACCAAACCAAACCAAACCAAACCAAACCAAACCAAACCAAACCAAACCAAACCAAACCAAACCAAACCAAACCAAACCAAACCAAACTGCCCTGTATACACCACACCAATACAAAAATCAGACACCGACCTAGACTCCTATCTGAAACCTTCTCAGCCACCTCATCTGAAATCCTTCGGCGCCGGGAGTAAATACAGCCACAAGGATGTCATGCTGCTCCACCAGGTATGTTGCACTGCTCTTCAACCTGCTCTCTGCTCTCTGCTCTCTTCAACTGCTCTCTGCTCTCTGCTCTCTGCTTTGCTCTCTACTCTCTGCTCTCTGCTCTCTGCTCTCTGCTCTCTGCTCTCTGCTCTCTGCTCTCTGCTCTCTGCTCTCTGCTCTCTGCTCTCTGCTCTCTGCTCTCTGCTCTCTGCTCTCTGCTCTCTGCTCTCTGCTCTCTGCTCTCTGCACTCTGCTCTCTGCTCTCTGCTCTCTGCTCTCTGCTCTCTGCTCTCTGCTCTCTGCTCTCTGCTCTCTTCAACTGCTCTCTGCTCTCTGCTCTCTGCTCTCTGCTCTCTGCTCTTGCTTCAAACTGCTCTTTGCTCTTGCTCACATGATATCACACCACAGCACTTGCAAGTACTTATGTGCCGCCTTTTGTTTTGTTTTGTATTGTTTTGATGATAAAGTTTCGATAACATAGTAAATACTGCCACTAAGATGTTATGCTGCTCCACGAGCTATGTTGCACTGCTCTTCAACCTCCTGCTCACTTGGTACATCACTGCGCACAGGATACCTCACTGCACTTGGTTATGCACTCATGTGTGGCCTTCTTTTGTTTCGTTTTGTATTGTTTTGATGATATAGTTCTGATAACTTAGTAAATACTGCCACAAGGATGTTATGCTGCTCCACGAGCTATGTTGCACTGCTCTTCAACCTCTTGCTCACATCATACATCACTACGCACAGGACACCTCACTGCACTTGGTCATGCACTCATGTGTGGCCTTCTTTTGTTTCGTTTTGTATTGATTTGATGATATAGTTTTGATAACTTAGTAAATACTGCCACAAGGATGTCATGCTGCTCCACAAGGTATGCCAGAATTTTTTTTTCCGTTTCAGGAAGAGGGTCTTCCTGTAGCAATCGAAGCTTTGGTGTCTTTCAAGGTAGAATTGTAGGTGCAATGCGTCACTGCTCTTGGTAATGTACTTCAAAAATAACAAGAAAAAGAAAGTTATCACTGGGAGTATATGCAGCCACAAGGATGTCATGCTGCCCCACCAGGTATGCCGCACTGCTCTTCAACCTCTTGCTCACATGGTACATCACTGCGCACAGGACACATCCCTGCACTTGGTTATGCACTCATGTGTGGCCTTCTTTTGTTTTGTTCTGTATTGTTTTGATGATATGTTTTTGTTAATATAGTAAATACAGCCACAAGGATGTCATGCTGACCCTCCAGGTATGTTGCACTGCTCTTCAACCTCTTGCTCACATGGTACATCACTGCGCACAGGACACATCCCTGCACTTGGTTATGCACTCATGTGTGGCCTTCTTTTGTTTTGTTCTGTATTGTTTTGATGATATGTTTTTGTTAATATAGTAAATACAGCCACAAGGATGTCATGCTGACCCTCCAGGTATGTTGCACTGCTCTTCAACCTCTTGCTCACATGGTACATCACTGCGCAGCACTTGCAAGTACATATGTCAACCTGCATGGATGAAGGTCACAATGTAGTCTAAGATGGCTACAGATAGCTCAAATTGGGGATGGCTCAAGTTGAGTACAGCACTTGCATGTACTTATGTGCCGGCTTTTGTTTTGTATTGTTTTGATGACATGGTTTTGTTAAGATAGTAAGTACAGCCACTAGGATGTTATGCTGCTCCACGAGCTATGTTGCACTGCTCTTCAACCTCTTGCTCACATGGTACATCATTGTGCACAGGACACCTCACTGCACTTGGTCATGCACTCATGTGTGGCCTTCTTTTGTTTTGCTTTGTATTGTTTGATGATATGGTTTTGATAACATAGTAAATACTGCCACTAGGATGTTATGCTGCTCCACGAGCTATGTTGCACTGCTCTTCAACCGCTTGCTCACATGGTACATCACTGTGCACAGGGCACCTCACTGCACTTGGTCATGTACTTACGTGCCGGCTTTTGTTTTGTTTTGTATTGTTTTGATGATATTGTTTTGCTGACGTTGTAAATACAGTCACAACGATTTCACGTCCTGAGAGTGGCACATTACTCGGATGCAACAATTTCAATTTCAATTTCCCCTAGGATGTTATGCTGCCCCATCAAGTATGTTGCACTGCTCTTCAACTTCCTGCTCACATGATTAGGGAACGGCAATATGACATCATATGATAGCATGGCATCATATGATATCATATGATATCATACGGTGCCGGCAGTCTGACTAGGCCAAAGTTACAATTCATATACAATATCATATGATGCAATTTGAGTGATATCATTTGATATCATACTCGCCTTTGGTCAAAATCATATGATATGCCGTTCCATACACATGGTACATCACAGCACTTGGTTTTGTACGTATAAAAGTAAAAACAAATGTTTCGTTCCATTCAATGTTTTGTATTAATTCAATTCAAACATCTCACCCTGAAACACCTCCCATGTGATGCAGACCTTCTGCTTGCTAGACAAATCTGGTTTTGGATATTCAATTCCATGAATACATATTTAAATTATGTCAAATTCAAACATCTCACCCTGAAACACCTTTCTACCTTCCTCCCATGTGATGCAGACCTTCTGCTCGCTAGACAAATCTGGTGATGGACAGATCAGCATCGCTATTATGATATTCAATTCCATGATTACATATTTAAATTATGTCGAATTCAAACATCTCACCCTGAAACACCTTTCTACCTTCCTCCCATGTGATGCAGACCTTCTGCTCGCTAGACAAATCTGGTGATGGACAGATCAGCATCGCTATTATGATATTCAATTCCATGATTACATATTTAAATTGTGCCAAATTCAAATATCTCACCCTGAAACACCAATTCCAATGTGATGCAGACCTTCTGTTCGCTAGGGAAATCTGGTGTTGGACAGATCAGCATTGCAGTTAGTATATACCATCCAGGGTACTACCAAGCCCGCACGGCAGTGCGATTTTGCGCGCGCTTTTTGAGCCCCACTGCTCGTTTCGCGCAGTTTTTCAATCCCCTGTGGGCGCAGCGCGCAATTTTTGCGTTTTTAAACTAAAAAGCGCTGACCAATTTGACAAAATGTAGTACCCTGTTACCATCCAATGATTATATTCCATTCAATTTAATATCCTGACTGACACACCTTCCTTCCCACCTCCCACTTAATCCAGGCCTTCTAGTTGCTAGAAAATTCAGGTGGTGGGCAGATCAGCATTGCAGTCATTATATTCAATTCAAAAATTAGTTCCCATTAAACGATTCTATTCAATTCAATTCAACATCCCACAATGACACACCTTCCTACCCACCTCCCCCTTAATCCAGACCTTCTGTTTCCTAGACTGCTCTGTTGATGGATGGATCAGCATTGCAGTTAGTATGTTCCTTTCAATGAGTAGATTCCATTTAATTTAACATCCTACACTGAAAAGCCTCTCTACCCACCTCCCACTTAATCCAGACCTTCTGTTTCCTAGACTGCTCTGGTGATGGACGGATCAGCATTGCAGTTAGTATATTTCATCCAATGAGTATATTCCATTCAATTCAACATCCTGACTGACGCACCTTCCTACCCACCTCCCCCTTATTCCAGACCTTCTGTTTCCTAGACTGCTCTGGTGATGGACGGATCAGCATTGCAGTTAGTATATTTCATCCAATGAGTATATTCCATTCAATTCAACATCCTGACTGACACACCTTCCTACCCACCTCCCCCTTATTCCAGACCTTCTGTTTCCTAGACTGCTCTGGTGATGGACGGATCAGCATTGCAGTTAGTATATTTCATCCAATGAGTATAATCCATTCAATTTAACATCCTGACTGACACACCTTCCTACCCATCTCCCCCTTATTCCAGGCCTTCTGTTTCCTAGACTGCTCTGATGATGGACGGATCAGCATTGCAGTTAGTATATTTCATCCAATGAGTATATTCCATTCAATTCAACATCCTGACTGACACACCTTCCTACCCACCTCCCCCTTATTCCAGGCCTTCTGTTTCCTAGACTGCTCTGGTGATGGACGGATCAGCATTGCAGTTAGTATATTTCATCCAATGAGTATAATCCATTCAATTTAACATCCTGACTGACACACCTTCCTACCCACCTCCCCCTTATTCCAGACCTTCTGTTTCCTAGACTGCTCTGGTGATTTACGGATCAGCATTGCAGTTAGTATATTTCATCCAATGAGTATATTCCATTCAATTCAACATCCTAACTGACACACCTTCCTACCCACCTCCCACGTAATCCAGACCTTCTGCTCGCTAGACAAATCTGGTGTTAGACAGATCAGCATCGCAGGTATTATATTCCATCCAATGATTATATTCCATTAAATTTAACATCCCACACTGAAACACCTTTGCACCTACCTCCCATGTGATGCAGACCTTCTGCTCGCTAGACAAATCTGGTGATGGACAGATCAGCATCGCTATTATGATATTCAATTCCATGTTTACATATTTAAATTATGCAAATTTCAAATATCTCACCCTGAAACGCCAATTCCAATGTGATGCAGACCTTCTGCTCACTAGACAAATCTGGTGATGGACAGATCAGCATTGCCGAGCTCCAGGTGTCCCTCCCCAAGGTGGACCATTCCAAGCACCAGATTTCTGAACTTCAAGTTGTTAGGGTGAGTCCTTAACACTCCATTCCAATCCATTCCATGGCATCCCATCCCATCCCGTCCCGTCCCATCCCATCCCATCCCATCCCATCCCATCCCATCCCATCCCATCCCGTCCCGTCCCGTCCCGTCCCATCCCATCCCATCCCATCCCATTACATCGCATTACATCGCATTACGTCGCTCCCCCAGTAGGCCATTCCAAGCACCAGATTTCTGAACTTCAAGTTGTTAGGGTGAGTCTTTTACATTCCTTTCCATCACTTCATATTGCATTACATTACATTACAGTACAGTACAGTACAGTACAGTACAGTACAGTACAGTACAGTACAGTACAGTACAGTACAGTACAGTACAGTACAGTACAGTACAGTACAGTACATTGCATTGCATTACATTACATTGCATTACATTACATTACATTACAATACATCACATTACATTACATTACATTACATTACATGTGTGAGCAGATGGATGAAATAATAGCTAAATAGTGCACACACATACAGGATGTTTTACCCTGCACACCTGACCGAAGCCACTCCCCCCCACCCCCCCCCCCCCCCCCCCTTCCCCTCCTCCTTTTCCCCCTAACTCGCCGCACCCACAATCACACGAATAATCCCGTAGCTCCCTCCTCCCACACACACATCTCCCCCCCACCCCCTCCTCCCTCCCCACCGACCCCCAAAACTCCACTTCTTCTCCCTCCTTACGACCCCATCCCCCTTCTCCCCCGCATCTCCCTCCATCCCTTGCCTTCTCCCCACCAAACCCACAGACTCTACTTCTGCTCCCTCCTTCCTACCCCTACCCCCCTCCCTACCCCCTGAACCTCGCCGCACCCACATACACACGAACAATCCCCGAACAATCCCAAACTGCCCCCCCCCCCCCTCCCTCCCCACCAAACCCACAAATTCCACTTCCTCTCCCTCTTTCCTACTCCCTCTGGGTAGACTAATGACTGAGTGACTGATCTACCTAATGACTGACTGATATACCAGCCAAATGACTGATTGACTGACTGACATACCAGCCTAATGACTGATTGACTGACTCACATACCTGCCAAATGACTGATTGACTGACTGACATACCTGCCTAATGACTGATTGACTGACTCACATACCTGCCAAATTACTGATTGACTGACTGACATACCTGCCTAATGACTGATTGACTGACTCACATACCTGCCAAATGACTGATTGACTGACTGACATACCTGCCTAATGACTGATTGACTGACTCACATACCTGCCAAATGACTGATTGACTGACTGACATACCTGCCTAATGACTGATTGACTGACTCACATACCTGCCAAATGACTGATTGACTGACTGACATACCTGCCTAATGACTGATTGACTGACTCACATACCTGCCAAATGACTGATTGACTGACTGACCTACCTGCCTAATGACTGACTGACTGACTGACTGAACTACCTGCCCGATGGCTTCCTGACTGACTTACCTGCCTGTCCCCCCTTGGCTGGTGCATCAGTCTCTGGATGTAAACAAAGATGGGATGGTTTCCTTTGAGGAGATGCTGAAGAGGCTGTACCCACTTGCAAACGCCAAGGAGATCAAGGTTTGTGTGTATGGGATTCTATCCACTGTGTATGAGATCTAGGCATGTTTGTATGGGATTGTATCCACTGTGTATGAGATCAAGGTATGTGTGTATGGGATTCTATCCACTGTGTATGAGAGCAAGGATTGTGTGTATGGGATTCTGTCACTTTGAATGAGATCTAGGTATGTGTGTATGGGATTGTATCCACTGTGTATGAGATCTAGGTATGTTTGTATGGGATTCTGTCACTTAGAATGAGATGTAGGTATGTGTGTAAGAGGCTGTACCCACTTGCAACCGCCAAGGAGATCAAGGTATGTGTGTATGGGATTGTATCCACTGTGTATGAGATCAAGGTATGTGTGTATGGGATTCTGTCACTAAGAATGAGATCTAGGTATGTGTGTAAGAGGCTGTACCCACTTGCAACCGCCAAGGAGATCAAGGTATGTGTGTATGGGATTGTATCCACTGTGTATGAGAGCAAGGTATGAGTGTATGGGATTCTGTCACTTTGAATGAGATCTAGGTATGTGTGTAAGAGGCTGTACCCACTTGCAACCGCCAAGGAGATCAAGGTATGTGTGTATGGGATTGTATCCACTGTGTATGAGAGCAAGGTATGTGTGTATGGGATTTTGTCACTTTGAATGAGATCTAGGTATGTGTGTAAGAGGCTGTACCCACTTGCAACCGCCAAGGAGATCAAGGTATGTGTGTATGGGATTGTATCCACTGTGTATGAGATCTAGGTATGTGTGTATGGGATTTTGTCACTTAGAATGAGATCTAGGTATGTGTGTATGGGATTCTATCCACTATGTATGAGATCTAGGAATGTGTATATGCGATTATATCCACTGTGTATAAGATTAAGGAATGTGTGTATGCAATTCTATCCACTATGTATAAGATTAAGGTATGTGTGTATGCGATTCTAACAGACTTTGGCAGGTGATGTACAAGGGTAGCAAACAAACAAACTAACTTCAGCATTGATGTACAAGTGTAACAAACAAACAAACAAACAAACAAACAAACAAACAAACAAACAAACAAACAAACAAACAGACAGACTTTGGCAGGTGATGTACAAGTCTTACAAACAAACAAACAAACAAACTAAATTTGGCAGGTGACGTACAAGTGTAACAAACAAACAAACTAACAGACTTTGGCAGGTTATGTACACGTGTACGAAACATGCAAACTAACTTTGACAGGTGATGTACAAGTGGGCATACCCCGCCCCGGAGGAGCCGCCTGTAGACCCAGTGATGTACAAGAGTAACACACATGCAAACTAACTTTGACAGGTGTGTACAAGTGGGCATACCCCGCCCCGGAGGAGCCGCCTGTAGACCCAGTGATGTACAAGAGTAACACACATGCAAACTAACTTTGACAGGTGATGTACAAGTGGGCATACCCCGCCCCGGAGGAGCCGCCTGTAGACCCAGTGATGTACAAGAGTAACACACATGCAAACTAACTTTGACAGGTGATGTACAAGTGGGCATACCCCGCCCCGGAGGAGCCGCCTGTAGACCCAGTGATGTGCAAGTGTTACACACATACAAACTAACTTCAGCAGGTGATGTACACGTGTAACAAACTTACAAACTAACTTCGACAGGTGATTTACAAGTGGAACAAACATTCAAACTAACTTTGACAGGTGATGTACAAGTGGGCGTACCCTGACCCTGAGGAGACGCTTGTAGACTCAGGATTTGTGCCCAACGCCCAACAACCAACTGGATTCCTTTGCTCAACCAGCTAAGCTCCTTCGATAAACCAACTGGGCTCCTTTGATAAACCAGCTGGGCTCCTTTGATTCAATTTTTGTGACCCTCCCAACTCCCAATCTCCCAACGCCTGTTCAGGTCATGCACAAGTGGGCATACCCGGACCCGGAGGAGCCACCAGTAGACCCAGGGTTTGTGCCCAATGCCCAACAACCAACTAGGCTCCTTTGATAAACCATCTGGGCTCCTTTGATTAAATTTTTGCGACCCTCCCAACTCCCAATCTCCCAACGCCTGTTTAGGTGATGTACAAGTGGGCATACCCTGACCCGGAGGAGGCGCCAGTAGACCCAGGGTTTGTGCCCACCGCCCAACAGCTCCAGGATTTGAAGGATATGTTTAAGGTGCGTTAGAGGCTTGGGGTGTATCATGTGGGTAAGTGTTGTGTTGTAAGGAGAAGGGGGGGGGGGGGAGGTGTGTATGTGGGTGGGTGTGGGTGGGTGTTGAGGGGGGATGCCCAACAGCTTCAGGATTTGAAGGATATGTTGAAGGTGTGTTTGAGGCTTGGGGTGAACCATGTGGGTTAGAGTTATGTAGTAAAGGTGGAGGGGGGGGGGAGGGGGCAATTAGGTAGTGAGGTGAGGGGGGGGGGAGATGTTTACGTGGGTGGGGTGTGGTGGGGATTTGTGCCGAACGCCTAACAGCTTCAGGATTTGATGGATTTGTTGAAGGTGTGTTGGAGGCTTGGGTTGTATCATGTGCGTAAGAGTTATGTAGTGGGGTGAGGGGGGGGTGGGAGGGGGGGGGGGGGGTATGTGGTGTGGGTGTGGGTGTGGGTGCATGTTGGGGGGTGGTGTGGGGAGGAGTGGGTGGGATGTGGGTGTGGGGGTTTGCATGTTGGTGGGGTGGGGATGGGGAGAGTGTAAACAGGTCACATTAAAGCCCGTCAAATGCTGCTGCTGTACAGTCAAAAAGTGTACAGCAGCGCCCCCCCTGGGCTTGTCTCCCCCCCCCTGGTGTAAACAGGTCACATTAAAGCCCGTCAATCCAAAGCAGAGGTTTCTTGACGGTGCTATTCGTGTCACAATTTCTAAATTATGTGCTTCGTGATTTATGCACCCATGCAGCTGTCTGGACCGGTGTGGGTGGTATGGTGTGGTGCACAGTCAGTGGTAAACAGGTCACATTAAAGCCCGTCAAATGCTGCTGCTGTACAGTCAAAAAGTGTACAGCAGTGCCCCCCCTGGGCTTGTCTTCCCCCCCCTGGTGTAAACAGGTCACATTAAAGCCCGTCAATCCAAAGCAAGGGTTTCTTGAAGGTGCTACTTGTTTCACAAGTGCTATATTATCCACCTTGCCTAGAGAACCTGCCTCATATCAGCACACAAATCAGATCATATTCCCATCACCTCCTCAAGCCCATGGGTTTCTTGAAGGTGCTACTTGGATGACAAGTGCTAAATGATGTACTCAGGCGTTTTATGCACCCATGCAGCTGCCTGGACGGGTGTGGGTGGTATGGTGTGGTGCAAGGTTTTCTTGAAGGTGCTACTGGTATGACAAGTGGTACATTATGAACCTCGGCGTTTTTAGTCATGGTGACTTTCCCCAGCTACGGCATACAGGAGGGTCCCCTAAACACCATGCCCCTCCAGGCGTTATCTTTTTTTTAACCTCGACGTTTTAGGCACCCATGCAGCTGTCTGGACTGGTGTGGCTGGTATGGTGTGGAGCAAGGTTTTCTTGAAAGTGCTAAATTATCCACCTTGACTGCTGACCCAGCCTCATATCACCACACATGAATATATTCCCGTCACATCCTCAAGCCCATGGGTTTCCTTGTGGCGCTACTTGTACCACAAGTGCTAAATTATCCACCTTGACTACTGAACCAACCTCAAATCAGCACACATGAACATATTCCCATCACCTCCTCAAGCCCATGGGTTTCTTGAAGGTGCTGCTTGGATGACAAGTGCTAAGTTATGTACCTTGACTACTGAACCAGCCTCAAATCAGCACACATGAACATATTCCCATCACCTCCTCAAGCCCATGGGTTTCTTGAAGGTGCTGCTTGGATGACAAGTGCTAAATTATCCACCTTGACTACTGAACCAACCTCAAATCAGCACACATGAACATATTCCCATCACCTCCTCAAGCCCATGGGTTTCTTGAAGGTGCTGCTTGGATGACAAGTGCTAAGTTATGTACCTTGACTACTGAACCAGCCTCAAATCATCACACATGAACATATTCCCATCACCTCCTCAAGCCCATGGGTTTCTTGAAGGTGCTGCTTGGATGACAAGTGCTAAATTATCCACCTTGACTACTGAACCAGCCTCAAATCATCACACATGAACATATTCCCATCACCTCCTCAAGCCCATGGGTTTCTTGAAGGTGCTACTTGTTTCGGAAGTGCTTGGTTATGTACTCAGGCGTTTTAGGCACCCATGCAGCTGCCTGGACCGGTGTGGGTGGTATGGTGTGGTGCAAGGTTTTCTTGAAGGTGCTACTTGGACGTCAAGTGCTTCATTATGCACCTTGGTTTAGTAAGGGTGCTATGTATGAGCCTTTGGGGGCAACAATAAGCTGCTAGTAGCACTCCTAAGGGTGCACTCCGAAGGGCACTACGTATGAGCCTTTGGTGGCAACAAAAAGCTGCTAGTAGCACACCTAAGGGTGCACTCCAAAGGGCGCTACGTATGAGCCTTTGGTGGCAACAAAAAGCTGCTAGGAGCACTCCTAAGGGTGCACTCCAAAGGGTGCTCCGTATGAGCCTTTTGGGGTTGCTTTGGGGTAACAGAAAGCTCCTAGGAGCCATTTGGGGTTGCTTTGGGGGCAACAAAAAGTTGCTAGTAGCACACCTAAGGGTGCACTCCAAAGGGCGCTACGTATGAGCCTTTGGTGGCAACAAAAAGCTGCTAGTAGCACTCCTAAGGGTGCACTCCAAAGGGTGCTCTGTTTGAGCCTTTTGGGGTTGCTTTGGGGCAACAAAAAGTTGCTAGTAGCACACCTAAGGGTGCACTCCAAAGGGTGCTGCGTATGAGCCTGTTGGGGCAACAGAAAGCTGGTAGTAGCACTCCTAAGGCTGCTGGTGGCACTGTGGTGCTACGTAAAGACACTGCTTCTTGTCCCTTTTTTCCCCCCCTTTTTTTTAAAACATCATAATCCAAGCAACTCCCCCCCCCACCCCCCCACCCCCCCACCCACACACACATACACACACCCACACACAAAACACACCCACACACATACACACATACACACCCACCCACACACATACACACACACAAAACACACACATACACACATACACGCATACACGCATACACACATGCACACATACACACACACACATACACACACACACACACACACACACACACACACACACAAAACAAACTCCCCCCACCCACCCACCCAAAAGAAACTCATCCAAATGCCCCTTGTATCCCCACCCCTCACTCCCCACCCCAACAAAAAAACAAACTCCCACCCCACCCACCCACCCACCCAAAACAAAGTCATCAAAATGTCCCCCCCCCCCCCCCCCCCAACCCCCCCCCCCCCCCCCAACCCCCCCAACCCCAACCCCCACTCCTCCCTACCCCAACCCACCCCAAAACAACTCATCCTAATGCCCCTTGCATCCCCCCCCCCCCCCCCCCCCCCAAAAAAGAAACTCTCCCCCCACACCCAATTTTTTTTTCTTTCTATAGCCCTTTGCCTCCCCTTGCTTCGGTCTGTGCAGATTTACGACAAGAACAATAATGGGGGCCTGGAGTACAAGGTACAGTACCAACGCATTTGTGCATCTTTATATTTACCTGGACATGTTGATAAACTTTCTGCCAACTGGGTGCCCATATATACTCCTCCCCAACCCCAACAAAAACCCTAACTCCCCACCCATCCACCCACCCACCCACCCACCCACCCAAAACAAAGTCATCAAAATGTTCCGACCCCCCCCCCCCCACCACCACACACACGCACTCCTCCACCCCACCCCCCACCCCCCTCCCCGAACCCCGAACCCCCACCCCTCTGCTGGGTGACGATATATGTTTCTATCTAATTTGTAAGAATGAAAATCGATGGAAAGAAGAAAAAACGGCAAAAAGGCATGAGGTTGAGGGGGACAGCCAGTTAGCTCATGCTCGAGCCAAACGCCAAAAGTCGTAGTCCAGGCATGCAACGCATTATAATTACACATACCGGTATTATATATATATATATATATATACATATATATATATATATATATATATATATATATATATATATATATATATATATATATATATATATATATATACAGAAATCATGGCGGTCGTGGTCGTGGTCGTGGTCGTGGTGTCATCGCGTTACCATAATTATAATTACACATACCAGTACAACATATATATGTACACACATAATACACAGGCACATGTAATACATATAATACATATGATTATATACGTATAATTAGCACACAACACAGCATGGGCCCAAGCCCAGCCATAAATAAATACATGAATACATATTATGCCTTATGAAGAGGCATGAGGTTGAGGGGCACAGCCAGTTGGCTCATGCTCGAGCCAAACACCAAAAGTCGTAGTCCAGGCATGCAACGCATTATAATTACAAATACCGGTATAATATATATATATATATATATATATATATATATATATATACATATATATATATAAAGAAATCATGGTCGTGGTGGTCGCGGTGGTCGTGGTGGTCGTGGTGGTCGTGGTGGTGTCATCATCGCGTGCCCACGTGCGAAGTGTAACCGACTTGCAACCGACTTTTCGTTCACCCAACTAGCAACTCCCCGCCTAGCGGAATTTTCAAACACCAAAACTGCAGATTCGCTAAGCTAAGCGCACGCGCTCATAGCAATTCCACAATGTCCTCCGATACTATGACGGCAAGACATTTAGAATCAGAAGATCCTCTCCTCGGAGGTCACTAGCCGACCCTCATATGGCTTGGCATGGCGCTCGGAATAATAGCTTTCAGTTCTTCACGGATAATGCGACCATGATGCATGGCAACGGTCATAATGGACAGGAGGGCCCGCAAAAACGCTTGCCAGCGCTCAAAGCGAGCTTGCCAGAGCAAGGAAGACAGGGAAATAGCCAACAAGCATCGACGTGATGCCCGCGCTGCCCGATCTGAGGAGCTACGTCATGCTGGTAATCTCGCAAGGAGTCAGGAACGAGCTGCCGTGCCTGAGGAGGAACACGAAGCTGGTAACCAATCCAGGCGCTAAGACGATGCTGCCCAGCCTGAGGAATTATGCCAGGATCATAATCAAGCCAGACCTTCATATCGTGATGCTTTTTTTCTCCGTCTGCGAGGGTTGCCACCATTCATCTCACGCATGCGCAATTTTGCCATGCCATCGCATCACATTCGTAGTGATTGGCATCCAGTTGCGATTAATTACCTTTGTTCAGATCGCCATGGCCATTCCGTCCCCCTGGACACTCTCGCGCTTGCCACGATCATCCCATCTTTGCAAGCTCTTTTCGTTGTATAGAATATGAAGTACGTTGCTGCGATTTTTGCTGTTCTGAGTTGATCGAGTCTCGACTGGGGCACTGTACGAGAAGACGAAGCTGCAGGTTTGTAGCCATGCAATTGCACCGGTCCGGTGTTCTCGGGGCGATCGGAATCTGAGCGACTGAGCGCTCGCAATGTTGGTAGGTTAGAAGCACAGCGGTTCCCTCTTTCTGCACGATTGAATCCCACAGGGTGAAGTGAAGGGTACGAGGTAGGGAGAAGAAGATTGTGTGTGCGTGTTGGTGGTTGGGGGAAGGGAGGGTGGTGGGGGGTAAGGTGAGAGAAAGAGAGTGCGTGTGGATGGGGTGGGTGAGGGGTAGGAAGAGGTCAGAATGGGGGGGAGGGGGGGATGGTATGTGTGTATGACAGGGTGGGAGGCCACACCTGAAGCAGAAGGGGAATAGGTAGGGAGAAGAAGTGTGTGTGCGGGGGGGGGCGGGGGGGGAGAGGCAGGGGAGCGTCGAGCAAGGGCTGAGATGGCTGATTTCTTGACTGTGTGTAAGGGAGGGGGGGGTGGGGGGTGGGGGGGGGGGGGGGGGGGCATACAAGGGCGTTACCCGTTATGTAACCCAAACCAGACTAGGACCCATGGCCTGGGTGGGGGGGTGGGGGGGGGGGGGGGGGGCACCGGCCACACGGGCTACCGTACTAGTATATATATATATATATATATATATATATATATATACAGAAATCATGGCGGTGGTCGTGGTCGTGGTGTCATCGCGTAACCGACTTAACCGACTTCCCGCCCAGCCAATTCCCGCCCAGCCAATTCCCGCTTTTCATCCCTCCTGCTTCAACTTCTGCCTGATTGGCCTCCTGCGAATTCTGCCATAAGCAACCTTCGCCTCCTGCGTATTCTACCTGTTGCGCATCCCGCCCGATTTCTCCTTTTCCCGCCTGAGTTCATCCACCTGATTTCGGTAGCGCTACAGTTCGTCTTCCTACAAGCTTTTCCCCCTGCATCTCTGCAAGACCATTCCCTTGCGTCAAGAGACCTGTCGCTGCGCACAACGGGAGGTGACTTGGTGAGTCAGCCGACCTGTCAGAAATATCCGAATCGCATCCATCCCATGTCACAAACTTGACTGCAAATTCTTCCCACTGCATTGAGAAACATGTCGCTCCGCATTGTGTCATAGCAAGTACGCATCAAAGTTGACCGAATGAAAAATATCGCTGAGCATTCTCACCCTAACTTGACCGAACATCTCGAATCAGCAACTTGACTGCAACTTATTCCCACTGCATCGAGAAACATGTCGTCGCTGTGCATTGTGCTATAGCGAGCACGCGGCAAAGTTGAATTAGAACCTAGCGATGTTTCCAAGTCTCAGATCGAGTTAACTTTGGGAGCAGTCGCGGTGAACAAGATTGTTCTTCGGCCGAACTGAATACATGCTCGCTAAGAAGAAGCTTTGGTTATATACAGTTGCGATTGCGCAGGTTCAGCTTTTTCAGTGGGGTCGACTGTCGATCACAGCTGAGGTGGCAGGGAAGCAGGTCCGATGCTTTTAGCGGAGTCGGATGATGCGCAAACGTTGTCGATGCTCATCGTCCCGTTTGCCTTTCAGCTATGGCAAAGCCCACAGCTGAAGTGGAGGGAGGCAGATATGGAATGTGTGTGCTTGTGGGTGCGTGTAGGAGGGGGGGGGGGGGGGGGGGGGGGGGGGGAGACTGGGGAGAGGGGGGGGGCTGGTGGGATGGCTGGGGGGGGGGAAGGGATGGAGTCAGGAGATATGTTAGGAAGAGTAAGGGAGTATGTTTGTGGGCGGGGGTACGTGGTTGGGTATGTGTGTGTGGGGGGAGATAACTAGGGGGGGGGGGGGGGGGGGGGGGGGGGGGGAAGGAACGGAGGAGGGGGCGGATAATGGTTTGGTGGTGGTGGTGTGTGAATGGGGGGGGGCTTCAAGTGTAAACCATTATGTAACCATTATGTATATGAATATTATGTATATGAATATTATGTATATGAATATTATGTATATGAATATTATTATGTAACCATTATGTAACCATTATGTATATGAATATTAGCCCAAGCCCAACCATACATAATAAATACGTGGATACATGATAGGCCTTATGACGAGGCGTGAAATTGAGGGGGCCAGCCTGTTTGCTTATGCTTGGGCCTAACTCCATAAGTTGAAGTCAAGGCATGCAACGCATTATTATTACACATACCGGTATAATATATACACATCTATAATTAGCATGCAACACATTATAATTACACATACCGGTATTGTATGTATATTATATCTATAACTAGTACGGTAGCCCGTGTGGCCGGTGGCCAAACAGACACACATCACCCCCACCCCAATCATAATAGGGTGCCCGTGGGGCTGGGTTACAGAATGGGCTACACATGCGTCCTCACCTCCACCCCTCTCATAAACACAGTCATCATGTTTCCCCCACTTCAAATGCTGACGCATCTGCCCCCCCCCCCCCCCCCCCCCCCCCACACACACACACACACACACACACACACACACACACATTGTCCCCACTCTGCCCAAACCTCGACCCAGGCCCAATCTCAAATTTGCCTCACCCCTTCACCCGCCAAGACACACGCACTTTCCTGCTTCTCCGTTCCCATTAATCTGTTCCCCGTTCCCATTATCTTCTCTTGGCCACTTAAGCAGATGGGTTTAACAGAAGCGATTATGATGTTTCCAGCTGAGTTCGAAATCGCGCAGACGTTTGGACGTTTCATCAGACGACGCGGAAATTCGAAGACTTTTGGAAATTGAAAACGAACGTCGGCCCAGTTTCAGACTCAGCTTGAAACATCGGAATTGCGCGAGAGCAAACCTGCTTACCTGTAGCTTCCTCTTCGGCATAGATGCCTGGTTGGGCGTGCAAGCTGATTCCCGAAAGGGCCTTCGTTCAGTATACTCTGTCACGCACTCGCTACAGCTCAGCGCGAAAATAACCTTATCGTTGCAGGGTTGCAGGGAGTGGTGTGGGGTGTGGGGGGGGGGGAGATCTTGCAGAGGTATTGCACGCGGTGCAAGGAGCATGCAGCAAGAAGGAAGTCGGGAGTCGGAAGAACGTCACAGGGTTGCAGGGACTTAGATCGTGCAGAGATACCATGAGCCGTGCGAGTGTCTTAGCTAGCAGCAAGATGAATGTATCAATAGAGCCTGCAGAAAGGCTGGAGAATGCTCAGGCATGGCAGCTCGTTCCCTTCTCCTTGCGAGATTATGTAGCTCCTCTGGCTGGGCAGCTCGTTCCCTACTCCTTGCGAGATTATGAGCATGACGTAGGTCCCCTGGCTGGGCAGCATAGTCTTCACGCCTGGCTTGGGTAGTAGCTTCGCGTTCCTCCTCAGGCAAGGCAGCACGTTCCTGACGCCTTGCGAGATTATCAGCATGACGTTGCTCCTCGGATCGGGCAGCGCGGGCATCACGTCGACGCTTGTTGGCTATGTCCCTGTCTTCCTTGCTCATGCAAGCTCGCTTTGAGCGCTGGCTGGCAGTGTTGCGGGCCCTCCTGTCCATTAGGACCGTTGGCATGCATCATGGTTGCATGCTCCGTGAAGAAGCAATGAACTGAAACGATTATTCTGAGCGCCATGCAAAGCGAGGGTCAGCAGATGACCTCCGAGGAGAGGATCTTCTGGATCTAAATTGCTTGCAGTCATAGTATGGGAGGCAAAGCAAATGTGGGGACGAAATGAGCGCGCGCATAGCTTTGCGCATCTGCAGTTTCGGTATTTGAAAATTTCCCTGAGCAGGGTGTTGCGAGTTGGGTTTGACGGAAAGTCGGTTGCAAGTCGGTTACACTTCGCACGCCCATGGCACGTGGGTACGCGATGATGACACCACCACGACCACCACGACCACGACCACGACCATGATTTCTTTATATATATAGATTAGCATGCAACACATTATAATTACACATACCGGTATTGTATGTATATACATCTATAATTAGCATGCAACACATTATAATTACACATACCAGTATAATATATGTGTACATCTAGAATTAGCATACAACACATTACAATTACACATACCGGTATGTATACATGTATAATTAGCATACAGCGCATTATAATGGCACATACCGGTATAATATGTATACATGTATAATTAGCATACAGCGCATTATAATGGCACATACCGGTATAATATGTATACATGTATAATTAGCATACAGCGCATTATAATGGCACATACCGGTATAATATGTATACATGTATAATTAGCATACAGCGCATTATAATGGCACATACCGGTATAATATGTATACATGTATAATTAGCATACAGCGCATTATAATGGCACATACCGGTATAATATGTATACATGTATAATTAGCATACAGCGCATTATAATGGCACATACTGGTATGATATATTTACGTTTATAATAAGCATACAAGACATGATAATTGCACATACCGGTATTGTATTTGTATACATCTATAATTAGCTTGAAATATATTATAGTTACACATACGGGTATTATATGTGTACATCTATAATTAGCATACAACACATTGAAATTGCACATACCGGTATTGTATATGTATACATATATAATTAGCTTGAAACATATTATAGTTACACATACGAGTATTAAATGTGTACATCTATAATTAGCGTACAACACATTACAATTACACATACCAATGTAATATATAAACATTTATAATTAGCATGCAGCGCATTATAATGAGTATAAGCCTAAGCCCAATCATTCACGTACTCGCTCTGGTTCTGTGCAGTACTGTTTGGCGGAGCCCCCCCTTCTGGGGGGCAGGAGCCCCCATGGTTACCCATTTGTCCGTTTGTGTGTCAGGCCGACCGAAACATTGAAGCCTGACACTTCAGCCAACTCTCATAACCAACTGGCTTCAGTCAGCTCCATCGTTGCCACCTGTCGTTCTGTTGCCAACACACTCCGCCAATTTTCCGCATCGCTTGCAAGCTGCATAGGACTTGTTTCTTCTTTTCAGACAGTTCCTTGGTTCCATCTAATTTCTTCTTTTTAGACAGTAGCTTGGTTCCATCTAATTTCTTATTCTCAGAGAGTATCTTGGTTCCATCTAATTTCTTCTTTTTAGACAGTACCTTGGTTCCATCTAATTTCTTTTTTTTAGACGGTACCTTGATTCCATCTAATTTCTCCTTTTCAAAGAGTACCTTGGTTCCATCTAATTTCTCCTTTTCAGAGAGTACCTTGGTTCCATATAATTTCTTCTTTTCAGACACTTCCTTGGTTACATCTGATTTCTTGTTTTCAGACAGTTCCTTGGTTCCATCTAATTTCTACTTTTCAGACAGCTTCTTGGTTTCGCCCCAAACTCCTCTTTTCAGACAGTTCCTTGGTTCCATCTAATTTCTACTTTTCAGACAGCTTCTTGGTTTCGCCCTAAACTCTTCTTTTCAGACAGTTCCTTGGTTCCATATAATTTCTACTTTTCAGACAGCTTCTTGGTTTCGCCCTAAACTCTTCTTTGCAGACAGTTATTTGGCTCCATCTAATTTCTTCTTCTTAGACAGGTTCTTGGTTTTGCCCTAAACTCTTCTTTTCAGACAGTTCTTTGGCTCCATCTGTTTCTTCTTTTCAGACAGGTTCTTGGTTTCGCCCTAAACTCTTCTTTTCAGACAGGTTCTTGGTTTTTGCCCTAAACTCTTCTTTTCAGGCAGTTCTTTGGCTCCATCTGTTTCTTCTTTTCAGACAGGTTCTTGGTTTAGCCCTAAACTCTTCTTTTCAGACAGTTCTTTGGCTCCATCTATTTCTTCTTTTCAGACAGTTCCTTGGCTCCATCTGTTTCTTCTTTTCAGACAGTTCCTTGGTTTCACCCTAAACTCGCACACCTGAGGGTCGCACGGGGGTCGCACAATTGACAACCGGTCGCACACAAAAACAAACTGACCACCTAGTCCCAATTGTCAAGTCAGTTTCTCGCAATCAAACTGAACCAATGCCCCTTTCTGTTCCAGGAGCTGGTGGAAATGTCTGGTAGTGTAGGGTATGACCCAAGCGAGTTGGATTCCCTCTTCAAGGCATCTGACAAGGTATGTATGGTTTAATCTCTCTTCAAGTCATAATAACGTATATTATCAGGGCATACAACTGGGCCACTCACCAGCAACAGCCAATTTTTGATTCCCTCTTCAAGGCATAATAACGTATATTATCAGGGCACACAACTGGGCCACTCACCAGCAACAGCCAACTTTTTATTCCCTCTTCAAGGCATCTGACAATGTATGTATGGTTAGATCTTGTGAATTGGCCAGTACAATCCAGTACAATACAATTCAATACAGTACAGTACAATACAATTCAAATTCAGGCCAGTCCAATCCAACCCAATCTTCTCTAACTCAAATTCAAATAGAATCCAATCCAATTCAACCCAATCCAGTCCAGTCCAATCTAATCTTCTCTAACTCAAATTCAAATAGAATCCAATCCAATTCAACCCAATCCAGTCCAGTCCAATCCAATCTTCTCTAACTCAAATTCAAATAGAATCCAATCCAATTCAACCCAATCCAGTCCAGTCCAATCCAGTCTTCTCTAACTCAAATTCAAATAGAATCCAATCCAATTCAACCCAATCCAGTCCAGTCCAATCCAATCTTCTCTAACTCAAATTCAAATAGAATCCAATCCAATTCAACCCAATCCAGTCCAGTCCAATCCAATCTTCTCTAACTCAAATTCAAATAGAATCCAATCCAATTCAACCCAATCCAGTCCAGTCCAATCCAATCTTCTCTAACTCAAATTCAAATAAATCCAATCCAATTCAACCCAATTCAGTCCAGTCCAATCCAATCTTCTCTAACTCAAATTCAAATAGAATCCAATCCAATTCAACCCAATCCAGTCCAATCCAATCCTATCCGATCCAATCATCTCCAATCCTCACCAATCCTCCCCAATTCAATCCAATCATTTTAAATTCAACCCAATCCAATTCTCTCAAATTCAATCCTCTCCAATACAATACAACTAAATAGAATTTACATTCAAATTCAATCAAATCATCTACAATCAAATCATCTACAATCAAATCATCTACAATTAAATCAAATCCCCTACCATTCAAATTAAATCCAATCCAATTCAATTAAATCCTCTCTCCAAAACAATACAATTCAATTCAAATTCAATCAAATCCTATATAATCAAATCCAGTCCTCTCCAATCCAAATTCTATCCAATCCTCTACAATCCAATCTAATCCAATTCAGTTCAATGCAGTCCTCTCAAATTCGAATTCTATCCAATCCTCTACAATCCAATCCATTTCAGTTCAATCTTATCCTCTCAAATTCAATCCAATCCAATCCTCTCAAATTCGAATTCTGTCCAATCCTGTACAATGAAATCCAATCAGATTCAATTCAATTCAATCCTCTCAAATTCAATTCAATCCAATCCAATCCTCTACAATTCAATCCTCTCCAATGCAATACAATTCAATCAAATTCAGATTCAATCAAATCCAATCCTCTACAATTCAAATTCAATCAAATCCTATATTCTTATCCAATCGGCACCACACAAAAATCTGCTTGTGCATGTCCATCGCCTCCACCCAATACATGGTAGTACAGTTCGGAGAGATTTTAACCTCCACGAAAAAATCAAGTTTAATATTGATGGAAGCGCATGCAAAGGCGAACGCATTCAACCCAATCCAATTCAATTAAATCCTCTCTCCAAAACAATACAATTCAATTCAAATTCAATCAAATCCTATATAATCAAATCCAGTCCTCTCCAATCCAAATTCTATCCAATCCTCAACAATCCAATCTAATCCAATTCAGTTCAATGCAATCCTGTCAAATTCGAATTCTATCCAATCCTCTACCATCCAGTCCATTTCAGTTCAATCTTATCCTCTCAAATTCAATCCAATCCAATCCTCTCAAATTCGAATTCTGTCCAATCCTCTACAATTGAATCCAATCAGATTCAATTCAATTCAATCCTCTCAAATTCAATTCAATCCAATCCAATCCTCTAAAATTCAATCCTCTCCAATGCAATACAATTCAATCAAATTCAGATTCAATCAAATCCAATCCTCTACAATTCAATCTTATCCAATCGGCACCACACAAAATCTGCTTGTGCATGTCCATCGCCTCCACCCAATACATGGTAGTACAGTTCGGTGAGATTTTAACCCCCACGAAAAAATCAAGTTTAATATTGATGGAAGCGCATGCAAAGGCGCATTCAACCGTTTAATGTCTCGAGCAGTTGATGGAGAGAAAAGTACTCCCAAGTAAAAAGTGGGTAGCCTAATTAGCCTTGTGATTGGTATCTTTCTCTTTGCAAAAGTACAAACTGGATAGCCTAATTAGCCTTGTGATTGGTATCTTTCCGTTTGCAGAACTTGAACTTGAACTTGGTTGCATGGCTTCTGCCATGAAGGCTGCTCGCCGTCTTTGGCAGTAACATACCGTAATCAACTCAAATCAAAGCATTCATATACAAATAAACTGTAATCAATTCAAATCAAAGCATGCTTATAAAATCAATTTAAGTCAAAGCATGCTTAAAATCAATTAAAATCAATTAAAATCAAAGCATGCTTATAAAAATCAATTCAAATCAACTAAAATCAAAGCATGCTTATAAAAATCAATTCAAATCAACTAAAATCAAAGCATGCTTATAAACATAAACGTGATCCAATCTCTTCATACAATCATTGGTTTGCAGAACAAGGATGCCAAGATTGACTTCGACGAGTTTGTCCAGATGATGCGATGCGCCTACATGTAAAACTTGAACTTGGTTGCATGGCTCCAGCCATAAATTTGGCTGCTCGCCGTCTTTGGCTAGGCCAATGCGTCCACTTGCGCCTTCATATAGAACTTTATATAGAACTGCATGTAGGCTGCTCCCCTTCCACACTGTTTGTTTTGGGGCTATGCATGGCAGCTTCCTGTCAGCTCCAGCTCCAGTCAGTTATAGGTAGCCGCTATATCCAAAGGAAGGTCATTCCAATCGCGAAGCTTTCAGAAACGGATGCCAAGATTGCCCTCGGCGAGTTTGTCCAGTTTGCGCTTACATGTAGGGTACGGCAACATGATATCATAAAATGCCGGCAGTCTGACTAGGCCAAAGTAACCATTTAAATACTACATCATATGATGTAATTTGTATGATATCATATGATATCGTATGATATCATACTCGCATCTGGTCAACACCATATGATATGCCGGTCCCTACTTACTTGTAGTCTGCTCACGCTGTTTTTTGGTGGAGCCCCCTCGTCAAGGGGGCGGGAGCCCCCAGGGTTACCCCGTTGTCCATTTGTCCAACCGTCTGACCGCCCCCCCGAGACGAAGCCTGACACGTCGGCCAACGGTCTCGTAACTAACTCCCTTCCGTTGCCACCTGCCCCTTTGTTGCGAACACTCTCCGCCAATATTTAGCGGCGCATGCGACACTGCTCCCACTGTTTTTATTTTCACCTAAAAGCAGCAGCTTCTAGACAGCTCCCCTGACTGGCTAGCCAGCCAAAGCTAATGCAACCTAGTGTGTCTGGAAGCTGACAGTATCCACTGTCCAGAACTGTAGACATCTGGGGCCTTTGCCCAGTGGCTGGCTTGGGGAGCTGCCTAGTAGCTGTTGCTCGGTAAAAATGCTGAGTACTGAAGGAATTTTCCCACAATATGGGTAAGGTTCTATCTAAATCCCCCCCCCCCTTTTTTTACTCTTCCAACTTTCCTGGGGGTGGTGGGATATTTCTTCTTATGTCCTCCTGAACCACGCAAAAAATTAGCGGGATGGAAAGCTGCCATGGACAGCAAAAGTCCATTCAGAATGTGTAAGGGTAGAGATGCATGGTAAGGTAAAGAGAGGCAAATTCTATCGGTGTCACGGCCTTCCAAAGTTCCATATCTGTAATGAAGTATTGATCATCAGGTTATCAAGAGGGGGTTGGGATTCAGTTCATCATTGCTTTTTCTTTTTAAGCCCTTCCTAAACGGTTGGGCAAGTCCTATGTAGCTTATTTAGCCTACCCCTGGAGTGGAACACACATACATACATACATGCAAGAGGAATACACTTGTTTTCAGTTTGGTTTGGCAAGCGAGTGGATTTTTTAATGTTACATCAAGTAACTGATGAATGCCAGATGTGAGATGTCCCATGTACACGAGATGAGATGATTCGAGTCAACGGAACATGGAGAAGACTCACCACAATCCATTCAACTCGCAAGAGCTATTTATCAGCAACTGGTGTATCTCTAATAGAACGAGAGGGTCAAAGCGAACGTAAGATAACTAAAAACTCAAAGACGGGTGGGTTGGTGGGAAACCAAAAACTGACACTGGGGCGAGAATTTGCTTGGTCAACTCAGACAAACCTTCTAAGCTGCTACAATTTCTGTCCAGAAACTATTCAGATGATGTACTACGTTTAAGTAAAGGTTACTATCGTTAGCTTGCGCAACTTTCGAATACCGGATTTCAAAATTTTCGTGTATTTATTGCGTCCTACAGTTTTAGCGATACCAGTGTACCTATCACAACCTTGTTCCCAAATTTTAAATCAAGTTTGAGGGTAGCTCTGGCCAAGTTTAAGTCACCATCTTACATTGTCAAAGTCAATTAGACGTGTACAATTTGATTGATTCACACGAAAGTGTGGTTTTAACTTACCTCCAGCTCTAATACGCCTTTAAAATTTGAACACCGGCCGGCAGTACGGTTACGCTTTCATTTTGCATTGGAAGAGTGAGGCTGGTAGTGGCTCGCGAACGAGTTTGGTTGAATTTTCTTGAACAGTGTCAATGGATTCCGGGAGAAGGTCAGAGCTCGTCAAGACCCATGGCCTTGCCAATGAGGACATTCGAGGCATGGAAGGGCGTTGCGCGAGGTGGATTGCAGCGGTAGATCGGAAAGTGCTATACTCAAACCAAACGTATCGCGTGCGAGCGTGACGCGTGACGACTGGGCAGCCCTGTACTGCCGGGTCTGGAGAAATTGCCGATCATGCGCACGCGCACGCCTAGACCCGCCTAGGTTAAACTGTGGCCGAATAATCCATCACGTGGTACACTTACACATTAGTACAGCTAGACCCGGTTAGATCTCTCGAGCCAGAAGTACTTCCCAGTGTGTGCCACAATCCGCCACGATCCGGATCGCGATCCCCGCTGGCATGCTAGATCGTTAGCTGTTCGGAGTCCGACACGCGCGCGGCACACGATCAGGCCGTGCACGCGCCCGGCATACAGATGGCACGCACTTGATCAATCTTGGATTATTTAGGCTGCTACTGCTATTGATGTTGGTGTCAGTCGCATCATTCGTTCGGCACCATGGTGTCCCAGGAGGAGTACTTCAGCCCGGTGCCTGTGTTCATCTTGTTTCGAGAGTCCATCGAGGTGAGCCATCACAACGTCGTTTCGACCCCCTTCCAGCGGAAATGCTCGCTGTCTCTCTGGTGTTGGCGCCCAAGGCAACGGGCGATTCACCAATTGGTTATGATACTGCATGGCTAGTTCGATGGCACTGATCAGTGTTAATCTTACCGAGGTGCTGTCAATTTATCCGAACACTTTTCCGCCTTGTTCTTCCCAGGCTTCCATCATTGTTGCGGTGCTGCTGCAATTCCTGAACCGAAGTGGACCTTGGCTGAAATCGCAAGGTAATTGGCCTTCATCGTCTTAGTTCTTGGACCCATCCTGTTTTCTCGAATTTGTCGGTCTAGCTCCTGTTGAAAGCTTGCTAAAGGGGCTATGGCAGAATGCGCAAGCCTATTTGCCGAAGATCCCCGCCAGTTGTCGCATCCGTTGACCCTATCGCCCGGGCGCCCATTGGATGTCTGCCGGCGCTTGGGTTAGCGTGTTTCGTACACAAGTACGACGCATTTATCATCCTAACCCACCGCATTCTCCCCAGCTAAATCAAATTTCCACTTGTCTCTGCGCAGTATGGTGGGGAGTTGGCTTGGGATTCGTGGTTAGTATCATCATCTCCGTGGTTTTCATCGTCATCTACTATGCTGTAAGTTGCCTGCACCTGCACGTGTACCCTGGTCTGATTACAGCTCTGGCAGCTTTGAAATGTTAGTTCCGGTGAGGCTCACCAAGAAATTGCACGAGTCCCCCCCCCCCCCCCCCCCCCACCACCACCACCACCCACACCCATACACACACCACCACACCCACTGGGGATGCTTGGAAGGGGCCCACTTGGTCTTTAGGCTGGGATTAGGGACAGCCCCAGGCTGTCTAGGTCCAGTCAACCTATTGTAAGCGACTGCCCATGTCCCACAGCCCCAGCCCCATTAAACTTCCATACCTCAACGAATGCGCCAACCTTAATACCTATCCTTAATGCTAACACCCACCCATCTGTAAGGCTCTCAAAAGTCAAAACCTGACAACATAGTGAGGTGGACGAGCCCCTTTTTTGTCCATTGGATTTGCATTTTGAATGTTAGTTTTTGCAGCCAACTCTGGGCTGCTCACTGTCTTCCAATTCAAGCACCCCCTGTGCCAAACCCTCAGGAACCAGGGAGCACACCAAGACAGTTTAAATACCGTTTCAGGTCAAAGACTTGTCCATTGGGCTGCAGCATAGTTATACTATGTACTTTCATCATCTGACGTCTCAATTGACTGTACTAGCAACCCCCTCATCCAATTTGGCCACCCCTCAGGCTGGAGACATGTTCCAGGGCAAGCATCAGCATATCTTCATATCAACCCGTTTAAGCATCCCAATCAACTGATCAACCAATATCAGCATCCCAATCAACTGATCAACCTGTAGCAACATCCTACTCAACAGATCAACTTGATCAACATCCCAATCAACTGATCAACCCAAATCAACATCCTAATCAACAGATCCCAATCCCCTCACAGACTAAGCAACCCCTCAGGCCAATCAACTGATCCCAACCCCCTCACACGATCTCACAACCCCTCAGGCCAAGGACAACATTTTCCAGGGCAGGAACCAGTTCATCTTCAATGGAAGCATCTCCCTCCTCGCTGCCTTCCTCATTTCCTTCCTGGCCTTTGCCATGCTGAGGTTCCTCGGCTGGGAAGAAAAGTGGAAACGTAAGCTTAAGGAAGCTGCTGAGAAGGCCGCAGAAGAGGAGGAGCTCACGCTTGCTCAGATCATTGCTGCCAAGGAGTCTGGTATTGCTGTAACTCTCGAAGCAGGTGGTCCTCCCATCGATACGGTGCAGAAGAAGTCCATCTGGGCCAAGGTGTTCCTGTGTCAGAGGGACCCCCCAGCACCTGTTGTATTTGACCCTGCTGCTCCTCCCCCCAAGAAGGCCTGGTACAGGAAGCTCTTCCTGTGTGAGGATGAAAATGAGATAGAGAACTGGGTGGAGCAGCCAGACTCCAAGCTGGAAATCTGGATTCGTACCAAGGTGTTCCGCCAGCCCATGCCAGATCCCGAGGACCCCGAGGAGGTGCTAAAGCGGGCTGAGAAGCTTGCCAGGATGAAGGCTGCCCATGACCTGCTGCCAAAGCGCCAGCGTTACAATATCTTCTTCCTGGCGTTCTTCACAGTAGTCAGGGAGGGCCTGGAGGTCGTGGTGTTCATGGCTGGAGTTGGAAACTCCAACGCCTCGGCCATCCCCCTGTCTGGCTTTGTTGGTATTATCTGTGGTATGTGTGTTGGTGTCATCCTGTACTACACTGGAAAGACCATTGAGAACGTGAAGTGGCTCATGATCTCCATGTCTGTCATTCTGTTCTTCATCGGGGCCGGCCAGGCTGAGAACGGAGGCAACAGTTTGATGTTAGGAGGTGTCTTTGGCGATTATATCCCCGCCACTGGCCTGCCCTACCCCACTGCCGAGTACAACACTCTAGGCCTGCTCCCCTTCGGCATGGAGGTCACCAACTCAGCTGCAGCGGCCTTCAATGACGGTGACGAGGTTGCCTACATGGCAACCACCGTCCACAATGACGGGTACATCAACCCACCTGTGGAGGACCAGCCATGGTTATTCGAGCACCTGTGGGATGTTAGCAGCTGCTGCAGCCACAAGGATGAGCACAACCGCTTCCTTTCCCTGATGAACAAGATTATTGGATACAACGCCACCCCCTGCTGGATCGACCTCGTGTTCTACTGTGGGTATTGGGTCATTGTTCTCTGCTTGCTGCTGTGGAAGCTTTGGAAGGGCAGCCTACTAGATGCCGACTACAAGCACAACATATACCTTCGCCAGAAGTACGCTGAGGAGCAGGCAGAGGCCGCTTCGGAGCAGCATGCAGACAAGATGAAGGCCCTCCAGATGGGCAACTTGGTCAAGGGTCAGAGCAAGGACTCTGACTCGGCTAGTGGGGGTTGCTCCAAGCCCTCCATGGAGAATAGCACTGCCTGTGTCTCAGACTCCAGTCCTTGAGAGACGTCAGCCCGCAACTCGGACGAGGCCACTCTGCATTACACAAGGTTCGGAAGTGATGGCTGCTCCCCAGCCTCAGCAGGTGTCTGCCAAACCTGTTTAGGCCCTTGGTATCTTGGGGTTGTAAGGCTATGTTAGGGACCATGCCATGGTTGATAATTAGGTTCCTGTTCCCCCCGTGGGGAAGCTAGAAACAGAGTGTTTGTTCGGACATTGCTTACTTGTGAACTTGCCTGGCTTGCCCCTGCGTTTAAACCTGCGGGCAAACTGGCCTGTTCCTGTAAAAAGTGTGTGAGGGTCGTCGAAATTAGTGGAAGAAATTCGTAGCGGAGTCGGGGGAGGCTTTTTGAGCAGAAGGCCGTTATTAGCCCCAGAAGGAACCTTGGCCAGTCCATTTCTGATTCTCTAAGCGTTGCTCGCTCTGCCCAGGGTACCTGCCTGTGCGCGATATCGCTTGTGCAGGGTACTTGCAGAGCAATTGCCCGATATGGGCATCAAAGCTCCCCTCCTGGTTCGCATCGCTCTGCTGCTAGCCCTTTCAGGTATGCTCCCTCCTCGCCCTCTTCTCTATCCCTTTATCCAAGCCACGCCAGCTCTGCACCAGCAATCTCACCCCACTTGTTCCCAGCCAGGAGCCCACAACACATCACAACATACCACACCACACCACACACCACACCACACCGCACCGCACCACACCGCACCACACCACACCACACCACACCACACCACACCACACCACACCACACCACACCACACCACACCACACCACACACCACCACACACCACCCAGTCCACACCACACCACACCACACCACACCACACAAAATACGCTCTCTCACACTCACCCCCCCCCCCCCCCCCTTCTAGTAGGCCCATTAAAAGACACACTCATTTCCCCCCCTCCCCCCCCCCCCCCCCCCCCCCCCCCCCCCCCCACACACACACACACACCCCTGCTAGTAGGCCCAATAAAAGACACGCACACACATTTACCCCCCCCCTCCCCCCCCCCTCACACACACACACACACACACACACACACCAAGTTATTCCAATAAAAGACACACACACTTCCCCCCCCCCTTCTAGTAGGCCCCCCTCCCCCCCCCCCCAAAAAAATTACCCCCCCCCCCCCCCTCACACACGCACACCTTCTAGTAGGCCCAATAAAAGACACACATCCCCCCCCCCTCTCTCTCTCTCTCTCTCATCCTCTCTCTCTCGCTCTCTCTCATCACCCGCTCTCTCTCTCCACACCCACCTTCTAGTAGGCCAATAAAGACAAAAAACAAAAAACCACAAATAAACAAAAGAAAAGACACAAC
>JACBWV010000626.1:22345998-22390135 GCA_013435795.1 Chlamydomonas sp. ICE-L
TGTCCATGCTATCACACAACCACAACTTGATTACAGCACCCACCATCACTCATTTCCACAGCACGCACAAACCCCCTAAAACGGGAACGGCTGCCCTGCTATCGCACAACACACATGTTACATGCTGACCCACCGCAGCCACAACACACAAACCAAACCCAAACGGTACTCCTGGCCCATGCTAGCACACACCACAACATGATTACAATGCACACCCACACATATGCGCTACACCCACAAACCACCCTACTGTACGCGCCCTCTAGCACACACCACACATGATGACATGCACAACCACACATACACATCGCACACAACAAACAACCCTACACGGACGACTGTCCATGCTAGCAACACAACCACCATATTACCATGCTCCGACACACACACACACGCACACACCAACCCACGACACCCTACGGTACGCTGTCCCGGCACCACAACACACGATTATCTGCACAACGACACCCTTGCGCACACACACACAAACCCACCCACCCTACGGTAACGCGCACCAGGGCTATCACACACCACAACATGATACATCACAAACACACCCACTCGCACACACACAATCACCAGACCCTAAACAAACTGTAACGCTGTCCCATGCTAGCACAAGCAACAACCACTACCTTACATGCACACACACAATCAAACACATGATGCGCACACACACACACACACACACACCACAACAACACGGTAATGCTTCCGTGCTACACACAACACACATGATTACTGCCCAACACACCAACACATCGCACACACACACACAACAGCCCTACGGTCGCTGCCCAGGCCAGCACAACAACCACACTGATACAATGCACACAACACACACATCGCGCACACATCCAAACACACCCTACGTTAACTCTGTCCATTCTAGCCACAACCACACATAGTACTTGCACACAAAACCCACATGCGCACACACACAAACACACCCTACGGTACGCTGTCCATGCTAGCACACAACCACACATGATTACATGCACACACACACATACACATGCGCACACACACAAACACACCCTACGGTACGCTGTCCATGCTAGCACAACAGCCACATCAATTGATTACAGCACACACAACACATCGCACACACAAACCACACACTCTACGTAACGCTGTCCAATCGCTGGCACACAACCACACAATTACATGGCCCCACACACACTGCGCACACACAACACAACACGACCCTACGGTACCGACCTGCCCATGCTAGCACACAACCACACATGATTACATGCACACACACACACATGCGCACACACACAAACACACCCTACGGTACGCTGTCCATGCTAGCACACAACCACATCGCTTACAATGGCACACAACCACACATACACTGCGCCACACACACAAACACCACACAACACAACACACCCTACTGTAAACCGGTCCTGCTAGCACACAACCACACATGATTACATGCACACACACACATGCGCACACACACAAACACACCCTACGGTACGCTGTCCATGCTAGCACACAACCACACATGATTACATGCACACACACACACATGCGCACACACACAAACACACCCTAACGTTAAACGCTGCCATGCTAACACAACAACCCACCCTGTAATGCACACACACACAATGCGCACACACACAAACACAGAACCTACGGTACAAACGCGCTGTCCATGCTGAGCACCCAACCACACATGTTACATCACACAACGGCACAATGCGCCACACACACAACCACACCCTACGGTACGCTGTCCATGCTAGCACACAACCACACATGATTACATGCACACACACACACATGCGCACACACACAAACACACCCTACGGTACGCTGTCCATGCTAGCACACAACCACACATGATTACATGCACACACACACATGCGCACACAACACATCACACACAACCCTACCGTAATCTGTCCCGTGCTGGCAACAACACACATGATTAGGATGTCACACACACACACATTCGCACACCACTCGAACACCCTAACTACGCTTTGCCCAGCTTACACCCCGCACCACACAATGATGCATGCCACACACACACATGCGCACACACACAAACACACCCTACGGTACGCTGTCCATGCTAGCACACAACCACACATGATTACATGCACACACACACATGCGCACACACACAAACACACCCTACGGTACGCTGTCCATGCTAGCACACAACCACACATGATTTACTCTCTTGCAACACACAACCCACACAACACAACACACGCTCAACACACGAACACACCCTAGTAAAAACGGTACGCTGTCCATGCCTAGCACAACACCACACTTGGTTTACAATGCACACACACACACATGCGCACACACACACACCACACCCTACGGTACGCTGTCCATGCTAGCACACAACCACACATGATTACATGCACACACACACATACACTGCGCACACACACAAACACACCCTACGGTACGCTGTCCATGCTAGCACACAACCACACATGATTACACGCCGCACACACCTCGCACACGAACAAACAAAACACCACTAAACGTAACGCTGTCCATGCATCACACAACCACAATATAATTCATGCACCACACACATACCATGCCACACTCCAACACACACACACACACAGCACACACACACTACACACACCCCTACGGTACGCTGTGTCCATGCTAGCACACAACAACCACGAACAGATTCCATGCACACACACAACACATGCTCACACAAACCCACACAAAAAACCACCCGACGTACGCGCGGTCCATGCTGAGCACACAACCAATGTGAGTACACATGTCAACACACACCTACACACCCACCACACACATACACACACACACACACACACCCTAATGGTACTTCTGTCCATTGCTGAGCACACAACCACACATGATTACAGTGCACACACGCATACGACAAACCCTACCAGATACCACCCTATTCTCACACACACGCCAACACCCACACTCACCCACACACCCACACAAACCCCACGCACACCCACACCACACATCACAACAACCACTCACACACACACACACAAGACCCTACTTGCGCCAATCCATGCTAGCACACAACCACATTTGATTTCAGGCACACACACACACACACAAAATAAACCATTATCACCCAAAATGCAGCCTGACAAAGCCAAACCTTAACAATATCCACGTCAGACTTGAGCAGATCAACCCAACTTAACCCAACCTATACCACCCCTCACAAAACCTAATATACTAATTAATCAAACAAAAAAAACCAAACCGAATAACCAATCTTAAACCCATCTAACCCCAAAACCATCCACCATCTTGAATTTTTCTCCGGTCTTAATCCAAGCCTGGCATAATCACCCCAAATGGCAACCGAATCAAACCATTACCATAACCATAACCATAACCAAACAAAACCAACCGTAACCATAACCATTACCATAACCATAACCATAACCATAACCAAACAAAACCAACCGTAACCAACCATAACCATAACCATAACCAAACAAAACCATAACCATAACCAAACAAAACCAAACCAACCGTATCATAACAATCCACCCAACCAATCCACCATCTCAAACCCTGATCAGGTCTCAATCCAAGCCGGGCAACCCATCCTCGATCCCCCCATGGCGCCCCCTCTAAGCAGCGCCAACACTTATGTGCTAGAAGCCAAACTAAACCAATACCATCCACCCAACCAATACCATCCACTCAACCATCCAACCATCATCAACCGGATCAAGGCAGGTCTCAATCCAAGCTCGGGCAACCCTTTCCCGATCCCCCCCCATTGCGCCCCCCCCCTCTAAGGCAGGCGGGCCAACACTTATTGTTGCTAGAAATAGCCAAAACTAAACCAAGTACATCCACCAACCAATACCATCCACTCAACCAATCCACCATCTCAAACACTGATCAGGTCTCAATCCAAGCCGGGCAACCCATCTTCACTTCAACCAAGGCCCCCCCCTAAAAGAAGCGGCAACACTTATATGCTAGAAACCAATACAATCCACTAAAATAATACAATACCAAACCAATACAATCCACTCAACCAATTCACTATCTCAAACCCTTTTCTGGTCTTCATTCAAGCCGGGCAACCCATCTTCTATCCCCCCAAGGCGCCCCCTCGAAGCAGCGCCAACACATGTGTGCTAAAAGTCAAACCAAACCAATACCATTCACTCGACCAATTGACTATCTCAAACCCTTCTCAGGTCTTATTCCAAGCCGGGCAACTCTTCGATCCCCCCCAAGCCCTCCCTCGAAGTAGCGCCAACACATAAGTGCAAGAAACCAAACCAAACCAATACAATCCACCTGACCAATTTACCATCTCAAACCCTTCTCAGGTCTCGATTCAAGCCGGGCAACCCATCTTCGATCCCCCCAAGGCGCCCCCTCTAAGCAGCGGCGACACTTACGTGCTGGAAGGCTCATATGTGGATGAGGATGCAGTCAAATACTCTCGCCCCTACCACCGCCTGGTGCTTCCCATGGACGCCTCCAACACCACCATGGTCAATGGGCAAGCAATCTTCGCTCTGTGGTGCGGTACTGTTTTTATAAATTAAACAGAATGTATGCAAAATATAAGATATGTGAGAGTGCTGCTGAGTGCTCTGTGGTGCGGCACTGTTTTTTTTGTTTTAATTATTAAACGGGATGTAAACACTGTTTTTTTATTATTATTATTAAACGGGATGTAAAACACTGAGTTTTGTATTATTAATTATTAAACGGGATGTTTAAACACTGTTTTTTTAAAGTATTATTATTATAAACGGGAATGTAAACACGGTTTTTTTATTATTATTAATTAAACGGGATTAAACCTAACTGTTTTTTTTTAATTTTATTATAACGGATGTAAACACTGTTTTTTATTGTTATTTCCATCTGATACGGAAACACTGTTTTTTATTGTATTTCCATCTGATAAGGAGAAACACTGTTTTTTTATTATTATTATTAAACGGGATGTAAACACCTGTTTTTTTATTTTATTTTTAAACGGGAATGTAAACACTGTGTTTTTTTATTATTTTATTAAACGGGTGTAACGCACTGTTTTTCATTATTATTATTACGGGATGTACACCTGTTTTTTTATATTATTATTATTAACGGATGTAAAAAAACACTGTTTTTTTTATTATTATTATTAACGGATTGTAACACTGTTTTTTTTATTATTATTATTAAACGGGATTGTTAAACATTGTTTTTTTTATTAGTGTTAGTAAACGGGATGTAAACATGTTTTTTATTATTATTATTAACGGATGTAAACACTGTTTTTTTTTATTATTATGTAAACCGGTATTGTAAACCTGTTTTTTTATTAGTATTATTAAACCGGGATGTAAACCTTTTTTTTATTATTATTATTAAAATCGGATGTAAACACGGTTTTTTTAATTATTATTATTTACGGGATGTAAAACACTGTTTTTTATTATTATTATTACACGGGAGGTAAAGCAAACAAAAAAACACTGTTTTTTTTATGTATATATTAAAACGGATTGTAAAACCTACTGTTTTTTTGTTCAGGTTTATTAGTAAACGCGGATGTAAACACTGTTTTTTTATTATTATAATTAAACGGTATGTAACCACTGTTTTTCATTATTAGTTTACGGGATGTAAACAACTGTTTTTTCATTATATATTTATTACGGGATGTCAAAAACTGTTTTTTTTTCATTATGTATTAGTAAACGATGTAATCACTTTTTTTTTTATTATTATTATTAAAACCGGGCTGTACACCCTGTTTTTTTATTATTATTATTAAACGGGATGTAAACACTGTTTTTTCATTATTATTATTAAACGGGATGTAAACACTGTTTTTTTATTATTATTATTAAACGGGATGTAAACACTGTTTTTTTATTATTATTATTAAACGGGATGTAAACACTGTTTTTTCATTATTATTATTAAATGGGATGTAAACACTGTTTTTTTATTATTATTATTAAACGGGATGGACCACTGTTTTTTTATTATTATTATTAAACGGGATGTAAACAATGTTTTTTCATTATTATTATTAAACGGGATGTAAACAATGTTTTTTCATTATTATTATTAAACGGGGTGTAAACACTGTTTTTTCATTATTATTATTAAACGGGTGTACAACTGGTTTTTGTTTTCAGATTATTATTATTAAATGGGATGTAAACACTGTTTTTTCATTATTATTATTAAACGGGATGTAAACAATGTTTTTTCATTATTATTATTAAACGGGATGTAAACAATGTTTTTTCATTATTATTATTAAACGGGATGTAAACACTGTTTTTTCATTATTATTATTAAACGGGATGTAAACACTGTTTTTTTATTATTATTATTAAACGGGATGTAGTCAAGTTTTTTTTTTAATAAACGGGATGTAAACAATGTTTGTTTTTATTTATTAAACGGGATGTAAACAATTTTTTCCCCAGAGAAAATAGCTGGAGTATGTTTCTCTGGTGATCTATTGTTCTGTAGGGATTTAAAAGAGTTGGAATAATTGCTGCCCATGGACGCCACCAACACAACCATGGTCAATGGGCAGGAAATCTATGCCCTCTGGTGCACAATGTTTTTTTATTATTTCAACGGGATGTATACAAAAGATAAAAGAGGTGTGAGTTTCTGTTTGTTTTTTTAAGAGAAAAAAGCTGGAGTATAATTCTCTGGTAATCTATTGTTCTATAGGGATTCAAAAGAGTTGGAATAAGTGCTGCGAATGGACGCCACCAACACGACCATGGTCAATGGGCAGGCAATCTATGCCCTCTGGTGCACATTATTTACTATTTCAACAGGACGTATACAAAATAGAAGAGATGTGTGAGAGGGTATTTTTTGTAGAGAAAATAGCTGGAGTATGTTTCTCTGGTGATCTATTGTTGTTTAGGAATTTAAAAGAGTTGCAATAAATGCTGCGCATGGACGCCACCAACACAACCATGGTCAATGGGCAGGCAATCTATGCCCTCTGGTGCGACATGTTTTTTTTTTATATTATTTCCACTGAATGTAGACAAATTGAGAGATGTGTATAGGTTTTTTTTTTCTTTTTGAGAGAGAGCTGGATTATTTTTTCTTTTCTCTGGGTCTATTGTTATTTAAGAACTTTAAAGAGTTGGATTAAGTGCTGCCCATGGACGCCTCCAACACAACCATGGTCAATGGGCAGGCAATCTATGCCCTCTGGTGCACAATGTTTTTTTTGCAACGGGATGTATACAAAATATAAGAGAGGTGTGAGTTTTAGTTTTGTTTTTTTAGAGAAAATAGCTGGAGTATGTTTCTCTGGTGATCTCTTGTTATTTAGGAATTCAAAAGAGTTGGAATAAGTGCTGCGAATGGACGCCACCAACACGACCATGGTCAATGGGCAAGCCGTGTATGCTCTCTGGTGCGTTAGGTTTCTCTGACAATTTCTCTCACAATCCACTGACAAGCATACAGTTTACCACCATCACTACACCACCACAAACTTTACCCCACCACCACCACCACCACCACACACACATGCCCTTAACTCTCCCGTCCCTCCCTCCCCCCCCTCCCAGCACATCCAGTGTGATTACATCCAGCGAAGAGTACCCAGTCAGTAAACCATCAGCACCTACCGCTACGCCCACCTGGGTCCTGTCCCCATAACCAGTGCCCACAATCACACCACCACCAACAACACACCCTTCCCCCCCCCCCCCCCCCCCCCCCCACACACACACACACACTCAACCAAAAAAAAAAACACCCCACCAAACTACCAATAACCCCACACCCCTGTCCCTCTTCCCCCTCCCTCCCAGGCACACATCATGTGTCCTCCCAGAAGGAGTCCACAGTTCAGCACCATCATACTAAAGCCCGCGAGTGCCCCCCCGGGCCTCCACAATCAACCACCACCCCATCAACAACACCTTAACTCCCTCCCCCCCCAATCAACCCGGACACCTCCCTGTCCCCCTCCCTCCCGACCTCCCGACCTCCCAGGCACATTAGTGTGATCCATCCAGCAAAGAGTACACAGTTCAGCACCATCAGCAGCTACCGCATACGTGCCAACTATGTTAGCCCTCCACCACATTCACCATCTCCACCACCAACAACAACTACCTTAACCCCCCCACACCCACACCCAAACACCCACACCCCTGTCCCCATCCCTCCTTCCCTCCCGCCCTCCCAGGCACATCAGTGTGATCCATCCAGCGAAGAGTGCACAGGTCACTCCATTCCTCAGCAGCTACGCATGCGCGCCTACCTGTGCCCCCCGCCACCCACAACACCAATCACACCACCTACCCCCCCCCGCCCCCCCTCCCACCAACCTAACCAACCACCCCCCGCCCCCCCTCCCTCCCCTCCCCCGTCCCCGTCCCGTCCCCCCCCCCTCCCCGCCCCCAGCCACATCATTGTGATCCACCAGCAAGAGTGCACAGCTCACCTCCATCAGCAGCTTCCAAAAAACCGCATACGGGCCACCTGCGTCCCCCCTGTCCCACCAATCACACCGACACTCACCTCCCTCCCCTCCTCCCCCCCCCCCCTGCCCCTCCCAGTCCCATCAGTGTGATCCATCCAGCGAAGAGTACCCAACCCCCTTCCATCAACGCTAGCTTGCCGCATAATGCGCCACCTGTGTCCCCTCTGTCTCCCCCACAATCACACCCCCCACCACAACCAACCCACAACCTTACCCCCACCACCCACCACCCCACAACCCCCCAGCCACCCCGCACCCCACCACCCCTTCTCCTCGCCCTCCCAGGACATCAGTGGGGTCCATCAGCAAAAAGGCACTGTCCCAACCTCCATCAAGACTAATAACCGCATACGCGCCACATGCGCCCCCCCCCCCCCCCCCCCCCCCCCCCCCCCGCCGTGGGGGGACAATCAACCAATCTACCACCACCACCACCTTCACCTCCCCTTCACCTAACACACAACCCTAACACCCCAAGTCCCCTTTCCCATCTGCCCTTCCCTCCCCCCCGCCCTTCCAGCCATCAGTGGTGATCCATCCAGCTAAGACTGCACATTCCACCTGAATCAGCAGCTACCGCATACTACCGCCGCCTGGGCCCCCCCACCCCAGCCTCCGCAATCACCATCACTACCAACAACAACACAACCTACCACCCCCCCCCCCCCCACACACACACACCACCAACCCCATCACCCCACACACTTGTCCTCCTCCCTCTCCCACCCCACCAGGACATCAGTGTGGATCTATGCCATCGAAGGGAAAGAGTCGCACACGTCTGCTCCATCAGCACTACAGTGCATAAACGCGCAACCTGTGTCCGCCCGCAACCCACAATCACCCACGCCCCCACCACTTACCCCTCCCCCCCCCTCCCCTCCCGTCCCCCCCCCCCCTCCCTCCCCGACCCTCCCAGCACATCAGTGTGATCCATCCTGCGAAGAGTGGCGCAAGCACCTCATCAAGCAGCTACGCATCCGCGCCAACTGTCCGCTCCCGACCAAGTGCCCTGCCCACGACCTGCCATTAATGAAGAAGACTGCTCAGGAATCTCACAGGGCTCCTGTAGCAGCTAAGGTGGGTGTCAGGGTATGGGTGGTCTGGTTTGGATGGGGGTTGCTAGGTGGAGTGGGAGTGGATGGGTGGGGTTTCGGGGGTGGGGTGTTTTGGGTGGAGTGGGGTGGGGTTTCGCTTGACCAAGTGCCCTGCCCACGACCTGTCATCAATATAGAAGACTGCTCAGGATTCACAGGGTCCGTGCTCTCAGTGGGGTGCCTGGGTGAGGGTTGGGTGGCCTAGGGCATATGGGTGGGGTTTCGGGGGGTGAGGTGTTGGGTGGGATGGATGGGTGGGGTGTTGTGTTGGTGCCGGGGGGTGAGGTGTGGGTGGGTGGATGGGTGGGGTTGTTGGGGTGGCTGGGTGGATGGGGAAATGGTGGGGTGTTGGGTGGGCCTGGTGGATTGTGGGTAATGGGTGGGTGTTAGGTTGGCGGGTGGTGGTTTGGATGGGTGGGGTTGTTTTGGTTGGCGTGTTGGGGGTTTGGGTGTTGGGTAGAGTGGGGTGGGGTGTCTGCCTCAACCAAGTCCCTGCCCACACCTTCCCATTGAATGTAGAAGAGTGCTCAGGAATCGTCGCAGGGCTCCTATGCATCTCAGGGGGGGGGGGGGGGGGGGGGGGGGGGGGGGGGGCGGGGGGGGGGGGGGGGGGGGGTGGTGGGGGGGGGCGTCCAAGTGGGGTGGGAGTGGGGTGGGGTTTTGGTTTGGAGTGGGTTGGTGGTGATGGTGGTAGGATGGGCGAGGGGTGGGGTGTCGGTTCTGGGGTTGGGTTTGTTGGTTTACCGGGGTGGGTTTCAGGTGGGGGGCTGGGAGTGGGTTGGGGGCCGGGTGGGGTGGGGTGTTGGGTGGATGGATGAGTCGGTGGGTGGACGCATGGTGGGTAGTGGGTGGGGTCCAAGGTGGGGTGATACACGCCTCACGCCAGGAACCCCCACAACATCAAACCTTGATCCAACACAAACACCACCCAGCTCAACCCTCCCTCCCATCCGTCCTACCAACGCCCACCCAACCCATCCCCATCCCATCCCTCCCACCATCCAAAACCCAACCATCCCCATCCCATCCCATCCCATCCCAACCCATCCCAACCCCCCCCAAAAAAAAAAAACATCCCAACCCAAAACCCAACAAACCCACAAAACCCAACCCAACCCACCCGGCCCCACCCAGCCCAACCCCACCCAACCCAACCCATCCCAACCCAACGAAACCCAACCCAAGCCCACCCCCAACCCAACCAGCCAACCACCCACCCAACCCAACCCAACTCAACCCATCCCAACCCAACCCCCCATCCCAACCCATTCCCAACCCAACCGCAACCCCACCCATCCCCACCCATCCAACCCAACCCACCGCAACCACCATCCCATCCCCCTCTCCCCTTCCCCCCAACACCAGCCCAACACCAAGCGAACACAGCCCATCCCAACCCCATCCCCTCCCCTCCCCTCCCCCCAACACCAACCCCCACCAATCCAACCCGCCCATCCCAACCCCATCCCTCCCCCCCCCTCCTCCCAAACCAGCCACCAACACCAAGCAACCCAGCCCATCCCAACCCCATCCCATCGCCCTCCCCCCAACACATCCCATCCCCTCCCCTCCCCCTCCCCCCAACGCCAACCCATCCCTCCCCCTCCCCCAACACCACCCAACACCCCCGCCCCGGGCTCCCAAACACCAACCCATCCCTAGCCCCCTTCCCCAAACCAACCCATCCCCTCCCCCTCCCCCCAACACCAACCCTCACCCCACTCCCCTGTCGTCCCAACACAACCCATCCCCTCCCCCCTCCCCCCAACACCAACCCATCCCCTCCCCCTCCCCGCCAACACCAACGCCATCCCCTCCCCCCCCTCCACCCTCCCCCAAAAAAAAAAAAACAATACAATCCACATCCAACCAACACCAAACAAACCCAACAAAAATGTCTAAAAACAACAAACCATCCCTCCACTAAACAATCCACCAACACCAACCCACCCCACCCACCCCCTGCTCCAGGCTACGCCCAACCCATCTCCCCCCTTAACCCCAACTCATCTCCCCCCAAACCCCAAACCCATCCCCTCCCTTTTCCCCCCAACACCCCCCCACCCCCACCCCCATGTATCCAGGCTACGCCAACCCATTCCCCCCCCATAACCCCAATCCATCCCAACCCATCCCTCCCTCCCCCCAAAACCAACCCACCCCAACCCCCATGCTCCAGGCTACGCCACCAATCCTCCCCCCTCCTAACCCCAACCCATCCCCTCCCCCCCACCTCCCCCCAAACACCACACCAACCCCACCCCCACACACCCTGTCTCCAGGCTACGCCCAACCCCTTCACCCGGAAGTGTGTCTGCCAGGCTGGGTGGGCCGACTATGGCTGTAAAAAGCCGATTACACGCCTCACGCAAAGCAACCCCACGAGCTTCCCCATTGGAGCTGGGAGCTGGAAGTATTTCAATGTCAAGGTGAGCTGTGATGACACCAACCCCCCCCACCCCCCCCCCCCCCCCCAAAAAAAACAAACCAAACCACACCAAATCAACCCTCACCAACCCACACTAACCCACACTAACCCACACCAACCCACACAAAAAACCTACACAAAAAAACAAAAAAGGGAGCTGGAAGTATTTCAATGTCAAGGTGAGCTGTGTTGGCACCAACCCACATTAGGGAACTTCACACCACACCACCCCTCACCACACCACACCAACCCACAAAAAAAAAAAAAAAAAAAACACCACACCACACTAACCAACCCACACTAACGCACACTAACCCACACCAACCCACACCAAAAACCTACACACACAAAAAAAGGGAGATGGAAGTATTTCAATGTCAAGTTGAATTGTGTTGTCACCAACCCACTGCAAAACACCATCCCACACCACACCACACAAAAAAAACATCCCACACCACACCACACAAAAAACCCATCCCACACCACACCACACCAAAACCCACACCAAAAACGAAAAAGGGAGCTGGAAGTACTCCAATGTCAAGATGAGGTTTGCTGACACCAACCCACTCCAGGGATCTTCACACCCCCCCCAACCAATACCCCCCCCCCCCCACACCACCACACACACACACACACACACACACACACACACACACACACACACACACACACACACAAAAAAGGGAGCTCAAAGTATTTAAACGTTAAGGTGAGTTTTGCTGACACCAACCCACTCCAGGGATCTTCACACCACCCCCAACCAATAACCCACACAAACAAAACAAAAAAGGGGGCTAGAAGTATTTAAATGTTGAGGTGAGTTATGCTGACACGCAAGAGATGTGGGTTGCAACGTGAAGAAATAACGCATCAGGGTCGAAGAGATTTTTGTTTACATCCGCCCACATCAGGGAACCCCAGGAGCTTTACAATCGGCGCATGGAGCTGTAAGTATTCCAAAGCCAATGTTAGTTTTGCTAACACCATCTCACATCAAGGATTCCCAAGGACCCTCAATCACTGACAACCAACCCACAACCCCACCCCCACCCCACGACCTTCAATCACCGACAACCAACCCACGACCCCACGACCCCACCCCCCCCCCACATCCACACCAACACAACACAACCCCACCCCCACCCCCACCCCACGACCTTCAATCACCGACAACCAACCCACGACCCCCACCCCAACCCCCACCCCCCACCCCCACATCCACACCAACACAACACAACACAACCCCATCCCCACTCACGACCTTCAATCACGACAACAACCCTCGACCCCACGACCCCCACCCCACCCCACCATCACCCCAACACAACACAACACAAACCCCATCCCCATCCCCACCCCACGACCTTCAATCACCGACAACAAACCCACGACCCCACCCAACCCACCCCCACCCCACCCACGACCCTCATAAACTGACCACCACTACACAATCACCACCCCAACCCCTCCCCCCACCCCCCCTCACGACCTCAATCATGACAACAAACCCACGACCGCGGCTCCCCACCACCCCATGACCCCTTAACCCCCCTCCCCTCACAACCCACCACCGCCATCACACCACCCCTATACCCTCGCACTCACAGATCCCCGTCCTTACCCCATCAGTGTCGCCCCATATCCCGCCCTTCTGGTCGAATTGACAAGATCAACCAACCACCATCACCAATCCCCCACCCTCACCACCATTCTATCTCTCCCCTCACAGATCCCCGTCCTCCCCATCAGTGTCGTTCCCTATCCCGCCCTACTGGTCGAATTGACCTACTGGTCGAATAGATCACCACCACCACCACCACCATTACCCTCCCCTCACCACCCTCCGCTCATCCTATCTCTCCCCTCACAGATCCCCGTCCTCCCCATCAGTGTCGTTCCCTATCCCGCCCTTCTGGTCGAATTGACCAAGAGGGCAAGTGGAATGAGCGGCGGTGGGGACCCAAACCTCTTCGTCAAGCCCATCCCAGACGGGGAGACAAACAGCGCACCGCTTCCATACTACACTGACCAGAGTTCGTATGCAGATACCTTCTCCTATTCTCTATTCCAGGTGCGTGTGGTGATGGTGGTGTGTGTGTTGATGGTGATGTGTGGTGTGCGTGCTTGAATTACATTGTGTGGTGTGTGTGGTGATGGTGATGTGTACACTGACCAGAGTTCGTATGCAGATACCTTCTCCTACTCCCTATTCCAGGTGCGTGTGGTGATGGTGATGTGTGCACTGACCAGAGTTCATATGCAGATACCTTCTCCTATTCTCTATTCCAGGTGCGTGTGGGTGGGTGGGTGGGTGGGTGGGGAGTGTGTGGTGGGTGGGTGTTTGTGTGTGTGTGTGTGTGGTGGTGGTGGTGGTGTGGTGTGTGTGGTGGTGGTGGTGGTGGTGGGGGGGGGGGGGTGCTCATGTTATACTTCTCAGTAGGGAGCTGGTCCAGGGCAACCAGAGTTTGTATGCAGATACCTTCTCCAACTCCCTATTCCAGGTAAGTGTGGTGATGGTGGTGTGTGTGGTGATGGTGATGTGTACACTGACCAGAGTTCGTATGCAGATACCTTCTCCTACTCTCTATTCCAGGTGACTGTGGGTGTGTGTGTGTGGGGGGGGGGGGGGGGGGGGGGCTGCTCTTGTCATACTTCTCTGTTGGGAGCTGGTCCAGGGCAACCAGAGTTCGTATGCAGATACCTTCTCCTACTCTCTATTCCAGGTGATTGTGGGATGGTGGGGAGGGTATGTGTGGGGTGTGGTGGGAGGGTGTGGGGTTGTGTGTGGGGGGGGGGGGGGTGGGGGGAGGGGGTGGGGGGGGGCTGCTCTTGTCATACTTCTCTGTAGGGAGCTGGTCCAGGGCAACCAGAGTTCGTATGCAGATACCTTCTCCTACTCTCTATTCCAGTTGATTGTGGGATGGTGGGGAGTGTGTGGGGAGGGTATGTGTGGGGTGTGGTGGGAGGGTGTGGGGTTTGTGTGTGTGTGTGGGGGGGGGGGGGGGGGGGGGGGGGGGGGGGGCTGCTCTTGTCATACTTCTCTGTAGGGAGCTGGTCCAGGGCAACCAGAGTTCGTATGCAGATACTTTCTCATACTCCCTATTCCAGGTGGCTGGGGGGGGAGTGGGTGGGGAGGGTGTGTGTGGGGTGGGTGGGTGGGTGGGGGAAGTGGGTGGGGGAAGTGGGTGGGTGGGTGGGGGGGGGCTGCTCTTGTCATACTTCTCTTTAGGGAGCTGGTCCAGGGCAACCAGAGTTCGTATGCAGATACCTTCTCATACTCCCTATTCCAGGTGTGTGCTTGATATACTTTTTTGGCGGAGCCCCCCCTTCTGGGGGGTGGGAGCCCCCAGTTTTACCCATTTGTCCGTTCGACCGACCGACCATCTGTCCATCTGACGGCGATGAAGCCTGGAACGTCAGCCAACGGTCTCCTAACTAACTTGATTCCGTTGCCACCTGTCGCTCCCTAGCGATCACGCTCATGATTTTTTGCAGGCAACGCCGCATAGAACTTGTCACTGTAGCACAAATCCAGGGCCCCCATCGGTAAAATGGTTGTTTGGGGTTCAGTTCATCAGTGTTTTGTTCTTTTGCTCTAGTTGTTTATTTTATTTATTTAATTTGCTCTAGTTGTTCGTTTTATTTATTTGCTCAGGTGTTTATTTTATTTTGCTCTAGTTGTTTATTTTATTTATTTAATTTGCTCTAGTTGTTCGTTTTATTTATTTGCTCTAGTTGTTTATTTTATCTATTTTATTTTGCTCTAGTTGTTTATTTTATTTATTTAATTTGCTCTAGTTGTTCGTTTTATTTATTTGCTCTAGTTGTTTATTTTATTTATTTTATTTTGCTCTAGTTGTTCATTTTATTTATTTGAATCCAGTCAGTGATGCACTCTTTTGTGGAGCGTAATGGAAACCCCTGATGGGTGGATTAAGCATGCGCAATAAACGGCAACTAATATTAGTGTTTGAAAAACTAATATTCACTCATATGATTATAGTGCCACAATAATTTTAGTTTTTCAAATACATTCAAGATTCTGAGCTAGTCCGCCTATGTCTATGTCTATGGGCGATACTAGCTTACCCAGAGACAGACACAGGGGCCATCAATACTTGCAACCCTGTTGGGCCCGAAGTTGTTGTCGCAATTCCGTCGCCATTCCGTAGAATGCTACACCCCCCGGACCCTCCAAAATCAGGACGCGCTGCCCCCCAACCCCCCCAAGCTCCACGCTGCGCGCTCCGCCATGCGATGGCTACGCAACTATCCTGAAGTCGGGGTTGAGTAGAGCAAGTAGCTACTCAACCTGGACTACAGAAATCTGAAATAAAAAACACTGGTGTTGGGCCCGAAGTTGTCGTGGGGACACCGAAATCTAAATCATGAAACACAACCCTTTTCAAATCTGCATCATGGAACACAACCCTTTTCAAATCTGCATCATGGAACACAACCCTTTTCAAAACCCGCGAATCTGCATCATGGAACACAACCCTTTTCAGATCTGCATCATGGAACACAACCCTTTTCAAATCTGCATCATCGAACACGACCCTTTTCAAATCTGCATCATGGAACACAACCCTTATCAAATCTGCATCAGGAACAACACCCTTTCAAAATCTGCATAATGGACACCAACTGTCAAATTAGGCAGCATGGAACACAACCTTTTCAAATCGCATCATGGAACACAACCCTTTTTCAAATATCTGCATCATGGAACACACCCTTTTCCACATCTGCATATGGAACACAAACCTTTTCCAATCTGCATCATGGAACACAACCCTTTTCAAAAATCTGCCATCATGGAACTACAACCCTTTTCCAAATCGATCATGGAACACCAAACCCTTTTCAAATATGAATCATGGACACACAACCCTTTTCAAATCTGCATTCATGAACACAACCATTTTCAAATCTGCATCACGAAAGACCCTTTCAAATCGACTCATGGAAACAAACCCTTTTCAAAATCTGCCTCATGGAACCCAACCCTTTCAAAATCTGCATCATGGAACACAACCTTTTCAAATCTGCATCATGGAACACCACCTTTTCAAATCTCATCATGGAACACAACCTTTTCAAATCTGCATCATGGAACACAACCCTTTTCAAATCTGCATCATGGAACACAACCCTTTTCAAATCTGCATCATGGAACACAACCCTTTTCAAATCTGCATCATGGAACACAACCCTTTTCAAATCTGCATCATGGAACACGACCCTTTTCAAATCTGCATCATGGAACACAACCCTTTTCAAATCTGCATCATGGAACACAACCCTTTTCAAATCTGCATCATGGAACACAACCCTTTTCAAATTGCATCAGGGAAAACAACAAACCCTTTTCAAATCTGCAATCATGGGAACACAACCTTATCAAATCTGCATCATGGAACACAAACCCTTTCACAATCTGCACATGGAACAAACCTTTGTCAATCTGCATCATGGAACACAAAACCTGTTCAAATCTGCATAATGAACACAACACTTTTCAATCGGCATCATGGAACACAACCCTTTCCAAATCTGCATCATGAACACAACCCTTTCAAATCTGCATCATGGAACAAACCCTTTCAAATCTTGCATCATGGAACACAACCCGTTTCAAATCTGCATCATGGAACAAAACCCTTTTCCAAATCTGCATCATGGAACACAACCCTTTCAAATCGAATCCGGAAAACAAAACCTTTTCAATCTGCATCAGGAAACAACCTTTTCAAATCTGCATCATGGAACACAACCCTTTTCAAAAATCTGCATCATGAACACAACCCTTTCCAAATCTGCTCATGAAACACAACCCTGTTCAAATCTGCATCCTGGAACCAACAACCTTTTCAAATCTGCATTCATGGAAAACAAACTTTTCAAAATCGGCATCATGGAACACAACCCTTTCCAAATCTGCATCATGCGCACACAACACTTTTAAAATCCGCATCATGGAACACAAACCTTTTCCCTCAAATCTGCATCAGGAACCCAACCTTTTCAAATCTGCATCATTGGAACAAAACCCTTTTCAAATCTGCCATCATGAACAACAACCCTTTTCAAATCGACCTCTGGAACCACAGCCCTTTCAAATCTGCAATCATCGAACACAACCCTTTTAAATCTGATCATGGAAACAGCCCTTTTCAAATCTGCATCACGAACACGAACCCATTTCAAATCTGCATCATAGACACGACCTTTTCAAATCTGATCTGGAAACCACAACCCTTTACAAAATCTGCATACTGGAACACAACCATTTTCAAATCTGCCATCATGGAACACAACCTTTTCAAATCTGCTCATGGAACACGACCCATTTTCAAATCTGCCTCAGGAACACAACACTTTTCACAAATCTGCATCATGGAACACAACCCCTTTTCAAATCGCATCATGGCACACAACCCTTTTCAAATCGGCATTCATGGAACCACAAACCCTTTCAAATCGCCTCATGGAACACAACCATTTCAAATCGGGGCATGCATGAAACACAACCCTTTGTCAAATCGCATCATGGAACACCAAACCTTTTCAAATCTGCACATGGAACACACCCTTTTCAAATCTGATCATGGAACACAACCCTCTATCAAATCTTGCATCATGGAACACAACCCTTTTTCAAATCTGCATCATGGAACACAACCCTTCTTTCAAATTGATCATGGAAACACCCTTTTCAATCTGCGTCGGACACAACCCTTTTCCAATCTGCATCATGAAACACAACCCTTTTTCAAATCTGCATTCATGGAAACACAACCCTTTTCAAAAATCTGCATCATGGAACACAACCCTTTTCAACTCTGCATCATGGAACACAAACCCTTGTCAAATCTGCCATCATGGAAACACAACCCTTTTCAATCTGCACAGGAACACAACCCTTTTCAAATCTGAATCATGGAACACAACCCTTTTCAAATCTGCGCATGGACACAACCCTTTTCAAATCTCGACATATGGAACACAACCTTTTAAAATCTGACATCATGGAAACACAACCCTTTTCAAATCGAACCTAATGGGACACAACCCTTTCAAATCTGCATCATGGACACAACCCTTTTCAAATCTTGCATCATGAACACAAACCCTCTTCAAATCTTGCATTTCATGAACACAACCTTAAAAATCTGCATAATTGGAACACAACCCTTTTCACATTGCATCATGGAAACAACCTTTTCAATCTGCATCATGGAACACAACCCTTTTCAAATCTTCATCATGGAACACAACCCTTTTCAAATCTGCATCATGGAACACAACCCTTTTCAAATCTGCATCATGGAAACAACCCTTTTCTAAATCTGCATCATGCGAAACACCTTTTCAAATCTGCATCATGGAAACACAAACCCTTTTCAAATCTGCATCAGGGACACAACCCTTTTCAATTGCATCATGGCGAACACAACCTTGTCAATCTGCCTCATGGACACAACTTGCAAACTGCATCAGGAACACAACCCTTGTCAAATCTGCATCATGGAACACAACCCTTGTCAAATCTGCATCATGGAACACAACCCTTGTCAAATCTGCATCATGGAACACAACCCTTTTCAAATCTGAATCATGGAACACAACCCTTTTCAAATCTGCATCATGAAATCTGAATCATGAAACACGACCCTTTTCAAAATAAAAAAACACTGGTGTTGCCCTTTGATAGTGTTGGTAGTCTTAGTGGTAGTGCTTATCAGTGTTTTTTTAAAGCCCTTCCTTCACGGTTGGGCAAGTCCCTTACGCCTGTTTGGCCTACCCCTGGACTGCAACATTCATACATGCAGCAGAAGTGTGTGTGTGTGTGGGGGGGGATAGGTCAGATGGGTGATGAAGCATGTGTGTCTGTGTCTGTGTCTGTCTGTGTTACCCTTGTTGGCACAATTTCCTCATGGACCAACCCTGGGCCTCAAGAGGTGCCCAGGGTTGTTGGGCCCCAAGGTTGGGCCCCAAGGTTGTTATGGGGAGGTGTTGGCCCAACACTGTAGGACTCGAAGTTGTAGTGGGGACACCGAAATCTAAATCATGAAACACGTCCCTTTTCAAAACCCGCGAAATCTGCATCATGAACCACAACCCTTTTCAACTACATTCAAGATTCTGGTGCTATTTAGGCTCGTCGCTATAATATGATCTAACATTCACTTATATGATTCATTCACTAATATTGAGTAACTTAGCCTTTCCCTAAGTATGTGTACCAGGGTACTACATTTTGTCAAATTGGTCAGCGCTTTGCAGTGCAAAAAGCGTAAAAACTGCACGCTGCGCCCACAGGGGGGGTGAAAAAACTGCATGAAACGCCCTGAGGGGCTCAAAAAGTGTGTGCAAAATCGCGCTGCCGCTCGCGCTTTGTAGTACCCTGATGCGTACACGGGTAATTGGTCAATGAGTGATGCTGTTAGGGATCAGGAAGTGATTAGGGGGGTGTAAGAGCCCATTCGGCAATGTACATCAGGTCTGAGTCTTGATCCGCATTGATGCCCATCCTCCCTGTGATTGCTGGTTGATTGGTGGGTAGAGTAGGCATGTGTACATGGCAAATTGGTCGGTGAGTGGCCCTGTGAGGGATTTGGGAGTGATTAGGGGGGTGTAAGTGCCCATTCGGCAATGTACATCAGGTCTGAGTCTTGATCCGCATTAATGCCCATCCTCCCTGTGATTGCTGGTCGATTGGTGGGTAGAGTAGGCATGTGTACATGGCAAATTGGTCGGTGAGTGGCTCTGTGAGGGATCAGGAAGTGATTAGGGGGGTGTAAGAGCCCATTCGGCAATGTACATCAGGTCTGAGTCTTGATCCGCATTGATGCCCATCCTCCCTGTGATTGCTGGTCGATTGGTGGGTAGAGTAGGCATGTGTACATGGCAAATTGGTCGGTGAGTGGCCCTGTGAGGGATTTGGGAGTGATTAGGGGGGTGTAAGAGCCCATTCGGCAATGTACATCAGGTCTGAGTCTTGATCCGCATTGATGCCCATCCTCCCTGTGATTGCTGGTCGATTGGTGGGTAGAGTAGGCATGTGTACATGGCAAATTGGTCGGTGAGTGGCTCTGTGAGGGATCAGGAAGTGATTAGGGGGGTGTAAGAGCCCATTCGGCAATGTACATCAGGTCTGAGTCTTGATCCGCATTGATGCCCATCCTCCCTGTGATTGCTGGTCGATTGGTGGGTAGAGTAGGCATGTGTACATGGCAAATTGGTCGGTGAGTGGCTCAGTGAGGGATCAGGAAGTGATAAGGGGGGTGTAAGTGCCCATTCGGCAATGTACATCAGGTCTGAGTCTTGATCCGCATTGATGCCCATCCTCCCTGTGATTGCTGGTCGATTGGTGGGTAGAGTAGGCATGTGTACATGGCAAATTGGTCGGTGAGTGGCCCTGTGAGGGATTTGGGAGTGATTAGGGGGGTGTAAGAGCCCATTCGTCAATGTGTAAGTGTATGTGTACATGGGAAATGTGAATAGGGGGACTTACACCTATGGAACGGCAATATGATATCATACGATGCCGGCAGTCTAACTAGGCCAAAGGAATGAGAACGCCTGGTGGGGCGTGGTTTTAACGAAGCACAGTCTTTCGGCGGTATAGAACGGGCTGCTTCTTTACCTGGACAAAGCTATCATGGCAGTCGACAGCAACTGCGGGCACTAAAGCGCACCCTTAGGGATTCGAACCCAGCACCTTCTTCAGTCCTGCGAAATGATCAACCATTGAACCATTCGCCGAAGCGGGATATCAGAGTATGTATGTTGTTACAGTCCAAGGGTAGCCAAATAGGCTGAAGGGCCTGACACTGTAGATTGGAGCAGGCAAGTATCTGTGACGAAGACTTTTGTGTAGCGCACTCTTCCCAGCATTGCACTCCTGTCCCACTCACTCTACCCTGAACTCACACACTCGCGCACACACACTGCTCAACCCTCCCCAACCCAACGCAACACACAACAACAAAAACCTACCCAACCCCACACCCACACACCCACACAAACCCACACCCACCCCTCATGTCCGCCCAAACCACCCAACACACACCAACCCCACCCTACCCAACCCACACCCACACTCACACCCACAACTGTCCCCGGCCCAAACCAAACCAACCATCCCCCCCCACACACACCCATCGAGCAGAGACAAAAAAAAGCAAAAAAAAAGAAAAAACAAAAGTAAAAAAAGGATAAGCAGTAAAAAAAAATGAAGAAAAAAAAATAAAAACGAAAAACAGAAATAAAAGAGCGAAAGACAAAAAAGAAAGAAAAGAAAAACAACAAAAAACGACAGCCACAAAGAAAAAACAACAATAATACCATACAGCCGCACCACACACCCTTTTGCCTTTTGCTCTCCCACGAACTACCACTTCGAAGATGATCAGGCGAACGAAGAGGGACAGGGGCCGCCTGAGCCCCTAGAACCGGACTATCTGAAGGGAAATAGGCTCCACAGTCGGACAAGTCTAACATTATCGCTGAGTACATATCCCATTGCCCTTGCGTAGGACTAACTCCCATAAACCCGCTTACACGTAGGAAAACAAGCACAAGGGTGGAGGTTTGTTCGGAGCCGGTTTAGGGGGGAGCTCCTGTGTTGAAAGGTGGCTCTGACAGCTGCCGGCGCTGTTTTTTCCACACGGTTCCACGGCCTGACAGTAGAAAACCTGGGCGCATATATGCCATTAAATGCATTGGGGAAAATGGGGAGCCGGTTGCCATAATCGAAGGATCTTGTCTCACAGTATGCCCTAAACCGTCTCAAAGACCAGACACCACTCCACGTTGTGAATCTGATGTTCACTCCCCCCCAACCACACCCAACCCACCCCCACCCCAAATACAAACAAACACTTCCTCCCAACCCAACCCAACCCAACCCAATCCAATCCAAACCTTCCATCTCCTCTCCTCTCCTCTCCTCCCATCCTCTCCCAACCCCACCCAAGCCAACCCTCCCCAAGCTTACACACGCACTGCCCTTTGCTCTCCCACAGAACTACCACTTTCAGATTATCAGGGACTTCAACATGGGTTCCTCATTCAACGTGGCAGTCTACAACTCAGCCTCGCGCAGCGCAGCGTCCACAGCCGCGACGCTCACCATTACAGCTAGATGGGCACAGGGGCCCTCAGAAGTCATATGCCCGCTCCAGTGTAGTGGTCGTGGAACATGTTATGACCCCCAAAACCCTAGCTCGTCAGTGGTGGTGCATGAAGTGGGGTTCGATGCAAAGGTGGGTTTAACTGTGCTGCTGCTGTGTGCGCTGGGGTGCGCTGGGGTGTGCTGTGGTGGTGCACGCAGTGGTAGTGGAATATGTGACGACCCCAAACATCCTACCTCGTCGGTTGTGGTGCATGAACTGGAGTTCGATGCAAAGGTGGGTTTAACTGTGCTGGTGCTGTGTGCGCGGTAGTGTGTTGTGGTGGTGCGATATGTGGTGTGGTGTTGCATGGTGTTAGTGTTTTATAACAGGTCGTATTGTGTAGCTCGTAACTCAGGTTTGACCTGGAATTCCAAACCACCCTTCCACCCTACCCTTCCACCTACCCACCCACTCTACCAAATCCAATCTCAACCCACCACATCCCGACCCATACCAAACCAAACCAAACCAAACCCCCCACACACACAGGCTGACAACTTCTACTGCAACTGTCAACCCAACCCAAACCAAACCAGACCAACCCAACCCAAACCAACGCAACCCAACCCAAACCAACGCGAACCAAACCAAACCAAACCAAACCAAACCAAACCAAACCAAACCAACGCAACCCAAACCAAACCAAACCAAACCAAACCAACGCAACCCAACCCAAACCAAACCAAACCAAACCAAACCAAACCAAACCAATGCAACCCAAACCAACCCAAACCAAACCAAACCAACGCAACCCAAACCAAACCATACTAAACCAAACCAAACCAAACCAAATCAAACCAAACCACGCAACCCAACCCAACCCAACCCAACCCAACCCAACCCAACGCAACCCAAACCAACCCAATGCAACCCAAACCAAACCAAACCAACGCAACGCAATCCAACCCAACGCAACCTAACCCAACCCAACCCAACCCAACCCAACCCAACCCAACCCAACGCAACCCAACCCAACCCAACCCAACGCAACCCAACGCAACCCAACCCAACCCAACCCAACCCAACCCAACCCAACCCAACCCAACCCAACCCAACGCACAGGCTGACGACTCCTACTGCAACTGCCAACCCAACCCAACCCAACCCAACGCAACCCAACCCAACCCAACCCAACCCAACCCAATGCAACCCAACACAACACAACACAACACAACACAACACGACACAACGCAACCCAACCCAACCCAACCCAACCCAGCGCACAGGCTGACGACTCCTACTGCAACTGCCAACCCAACCCAACCCAACCCAACCCAACGCAACCCAACCCAACGCAACCCAACCCAACCCAACCCAACCCAATGCAATGCAACCCAACCCAACGCAACACAACACAACACAACACAACACAACACAACACAACACACAGGCTGACGACTCCTACTGCAACTGCCCCCCCCCCCCCCCCCCACACACACACACACACACACACAACCCGACCCAACCCCACAAACACACAGGCTGACGGCTCCTACTGCAACTGCCAACCCAACCCAACCTACACCCACACCCAACCCAACCCCACAAACGCACAGGCTGACGGCTCCTACTGCAACTGCCAACCCAACCCAACCTACACCCACACCCAACCCAACCCCACAAACGCACAGGCTGACGGGCTCCCTACTGCAACTGCCAACCCAACCCAACCTACACCCACACCCAACCCAACCCCACAAACGCACAGGCTGACGGCTCCTACTGCAACTGCCAACCCAACCCAACCCACACCCACACCCAACACACAGGCTGACGACTTCTACTGTAGCTGCCAGGCTGGCTGTGGTGGTAGCTTTTGCGAGGGCAAACTCAACGACCTAGACTTCCACAGTGGTAGCTTCTTTTCTGCCAAAGACGTCATGAGTGCGCCGGGACAGTGGGATTTCTACAACCCAACCCAACCCAACCCAACCCATCCCAACCTCATAAACACACAGGCTCACGACTTCTACGGAATCTGCCAGCCCAACCCGACCTAACCCAACCCAACCCCACAAACACACAGGCTGGCGACCTCTACTGCACCTGCCAGCCAAACCCAACCCAACCCAACCTAACCCCACAAACACACAGGCTGACGACTTCTACTGCACCTGCCAGCCAAAACCACCACCCAACCAACCCCACAAACACACAGGCTTACGACCCTACAAAACACACAGGCTGACGACTTCTACTGCACCTGCCAGCCAAAACCAACCCAACCCAACCTAACCCCACAAACACACAGGCTGACGACTTCTACTGCACCTGCCAGCCAAAACCAACCCAACCCAACCTAACCCCACAAACACACAGGCTGACGACTTCTACTGCACCTGCCAGCCAAACCCAACCCAACCCAACCTAACCCCACAAACACACAGGCTGACGACTTCTACTGCAGCTGCCAGGCTGGCTATGGTGGTAGCTTTTGCGAGGGCAAACTCAATGACCTAGACATCCACAGTGGTAGCTTCTTTTCTGCCAAAGACGTCATGAGTGCCCCGGGGCAGTGGGATTTCTACAGACTTGATATCGACGGCCGCAATTTCCTGTACACCACCGATAGCATACAGCTGTCGTGGATCATTAACCAAGACAGCTTGACCGGCCTCGCGGCTAACAGTATTCTGTCTATGACTGAGAACCACTGGCCCAGAGAGGCTGACCAGAGCATGGCCTCGGCATTCCAGGTGATTATTTTTATATTCTTTTTGCAAGGAGGATTTTCGCTTTTTCTTTCTTTCACCAAGGCAGCTTGACCAGCCTCGCTGCTAACAGTATTCTCTCTGTGACAGAGAACCACTGGCCCAGAGAAGCTGACCAGAGCATGGCCTCGGCATTCCAGGTGATTCTTTTATGTTATTTTCATTTCTTTTTACAAGAAGGATTTTTGGCACATCTCCCTCTTCAAGGGGGCGGGAGCCCACTGGGTTTGGATCACTTGAGGAAGAGGGACATCCTTATTCCACGTGAAGGTGAAGTAGCCACGCTGTCCCTTAGGATTGTTCCATTTGTCTGTCTGTGTGTACGACTGTCTGACCGAGACGAATCGTGAGTGCGTGACATGTCAGCCAACGGCCTCGTAACTAACTTGCTTCCGTTGCCACCTGTCGCTCCGTGGCAAACACTCGCCGCCAATTTTTAGCGTCGCATGCGACGCTGCATAGAACTTGTTTGCCTCTTTTTTCCACCAATACAGATTGACCAGCCTCGCTGCTTATGGTATTCTCTCTATGGCAGAGAACCACTGGCCCAAAGAAGCTGACCAGAGCATGGCCTTGGCATTCCAGGTGATTTTTTTTTTTTTTTTGCGAGGAAGATTTTTGCCCTTTTTCCACCAAGACAGCTTGACAGGCCCCGTTGCTAACAGTATTCTTTCTATGGCAGAGAACCACTGGCCCAGAGAAGCTGACCAGAACATGGCTTCGGCATTCCAGGTGATTATTTGTATTTTATTTTTACAACAAGGATTTCCGCCTCTGTTTCCACCAAGACATCATCATCATCATCATCAGCAGCAGCAGCAGCACCATCATTATCATCATCATCATCATCATTATAAACATCATCATCATCATCATCATCATTATAAACATCATCATCACCATCATCATCATCATCTTCATCATCATCATCATCATCATCATCATTATAAACATCATCATCACCACCACCATCATCATCATCATCATCATCATCATCATCATCATAAACATCATCATCATAAACATCATCATCATAAACATCATCATCACCACCACCACCATCATCATCATCACCATCATCATCACCACCACCATCATCATCATCATCATCATCATCATCATCATCATCATCATCACAATCATAATCATCATAAACATCATCATCACCACCACCACCACCACCACCATCATCATCACCATCAGCAGCAGCAGCAGCAGCAGTAGTAGTATCATTAATAAAAACGAACGGCGAAGAACTACTGGCCCAGATCCCCTCAGCATTCCAGGTGATTGTGCTCAGCGTCATCAAATGTCATCATCATCATCATCATCATCATTATCATCATCATCATCATCATCATCATCATCATTACCATCAACAATAAAAACAAATGGCCAAGAACCACTGACTCAGAGAAGCTGACTAGACAAATTTCTTTTCATAAGGATTTTCGCAGATTTTGAAAAAGATTTCATGATGCAGATTTGATAAGGTTTGTGTTTCATGGTGCAGATTTCATGATGCAGATTTGATAAGGGTTGTGTTTCATGATGCAGATTTCGCAGATTTTGAAAAGGATTGTGGTTCATGATCCAGATTTCATGATGCAGATTTGCAAAGGGTTGTGTTTCATGATGCAGATTTGAAAAGGGTTGTGGTTCATGATGCAGATTTCGCGGTCTTGAAAAGGGTCGTGTTTCATGATTTAGATTTCGGTGTCCACATAACAACCTTGGGTCGCACCTCTTGAGGCCCAGGGTTGGTCCATGAGGAAATTGTACCAACAAGGGAAACACAGACACAGACACACATGCTTCAACACCCATCTGACCTATCCCCCACCCCACACCCCCACTTCTGCTGCATGTACGTATGTTGCAGTCCAGGGGTAGGCCAAATAGGCGTAAGGGACTTGCCCAACCGTGAAGGAAGGGCTTTATAAAAGCACTGATAAGCACTACTACTAAGACTACCAACACTATCAACACCATGACTTCTAAAACTACCCCATGTACCTGTACACAAACAAACACATATGCATGCATGCTACAACAAAAACCGACTCTTCCCCCACCCCCACATCCTCTGCATTTCAGGTGCTCTTGTATTCTCAGCTGACAGACGGATTCGGGTCCGAACCCCGACCCTCCCAGATCCGAGGCGTCGACCTCGAAATGGGCGCCTTTTACGTGATCGGCATCTACAACTCGTTGTCTATGCCCTACACGTACACTATTACCGTGGAGGTGCCCTCCCCAAATTTCAGCTGGCTCAAGCCCTACATGAGCATCATCATCGGAATCACGGCCTCCATCCTTCTCTGCGTGCTCTTGACTCTGTGTAAGCGTCACATGCAGCGACGAGGCTTGGGCCCGTGGCGACCAAGTGCTCTCACACCTGAGCAGGACGCGGCATCAGCAGGAGGTGCTCATATGGTGCCTCGCTATATGCAAGGCGTCCCGGCTTCCGTGGTGTCGGACTTCGAGTCGTACGAGTACAAAGCCCCCCTATTGGCCCGAGCCCCCCGGTCGTCCGAGGACGGGGCGACTGAGGGGGACAAGGTTGGGGAGAGTGCGCGTCTGAAGGAGCGCGAGAAGAGGATGGCTGAGAGCGCTGCGGCAACGACAGAGGCGGCGACTGCAGCAGTGGCCGCAGCCGGAGGGGGGGTGGTGGGGGTTGAGCGTGCAGTGACCAGGGGCGGCAGTAGACCTACGAGTGCTCTCGCCAGGGGCAGTAGACCTACCAGTGCCGTGCCAGCAGTAGGAGGGGCAGGCTTGGTGGCGGCCACGGCCACGCTCAGTCAACCTTTGGCAGGAGGCAAGAAGGTTGAGGCCGCGGACGGTGATGGTGGGTATGATGATGAGGCGCCCTCTTGCACGGTGTGTCTGTGTGAGTACGAAGAAGGGGAGATGATGCGCCGGCTGCCCTGTCGGCATGAGTTCCACTTGGCGTGCATCGACAAGTGGATGACGCAGCATACCACGTGCCCGGTGTGCCGTACCGCACTGGTTCCGGAACCTACCCCGGAGGAGCTCGAAGCTGAGCAGCAGCAGCAGCTGGAAGGTCAGTTCGAGGCCATGGCTCGAGGCCCATGGGTTATTTCAAACGGCCCAAACAACACGGTCTTTTTGGCTGCACCGCACTCTGGTGAAGGGCCGGCCGGTGGCAACGACCAGATGGGCGTAGTGCTGGTGATGTACCCCGGGGGGCGTCGGGCCATAGTCCCTCTCGCTGGCTCCCCCGCCCAGCCCTCCCCAGGCTCCCATAGCACAAGCCCCTTACTCAGTCGCTTTGTAAATCACATGCGTATTGCGGGCAACCCTTCAGACAGCAGCCCCTCAGCGCCCCGTGTGTTACAAATGGGGTCATTGCGCGTGCCCGGGGGAGCTGTGCCCGGGGGCAGCCCCTCACGGCAGCTCCTCGAGTCTCCCCCCAGGGCAGCAGGGGGGAGCTCCACTGGCCCTGTTGCAGAGCGAGCCGTCGGCTCAGCCAACCCAATAGTGTCTGGTGGCAGTGGGAGTTCAGTTTCTCCACCCCCCTCGCGCCATGCCCTGTCCCCTCGTACGGCACCCCTGCTGCAAGAGCCTGAGATGCTCAATGTACCGTCCAGGCTGGCCAGGCAAGGGGATCAGTGATAAGCAGTCAAAGAACTTGTACCGCCCAGGCTGTCCAGGCAGCGGGATCAGTGATAAGCAGTCAAAGAACTTGTACCGCCCAGGCTGTCCAGGCAGCGGGATCAGTGATGAGCTGTCAAAGAACTTGTACTGCACAGGCTGTCCAGGCAGCGGGATCAGTGATGAGCTGTCAAAGAACTTGTACCGCACAGGCTGTCCAGGCAGCGGGATCAGTGATGAGCTGTTAAAGCTCTTGTATCATCCAGGCTGCCCTCAGACGTTGTGAAGCAGGGTTATTTTGGGTCAAATATGGTATGTTTGTGGAAATTGTGTTTGTGTCTGTTGGTCTGTGTGTCGATTGAATCCTATAGGAGTGCTCTGGAGGAACATACCGTACTTCCACATCAAATTTCTGCTCTCAGGTGGAAATTGTATTTGTGTGTTCTTGTCTGTGTCACTGTGTGCCAATTAAAACCTACACAAGTGCTCAGGATGGGCACTGTTTTTTGGGGGGGAGTTTCGCCATTCCGTCGCTGCATGGCGACGCATGGGTCTGGCCAAACTAGTCAAAAATGCTCCCCCGGGCTCTGCGCTCCGCTCTCTGCAGGGTTTGGGGGGCAGCGTGTCGCTGTGGGGTCGCACTGAGTCGCCCAACGTGCAACATGTCGCATGGAAAAAATGCTGATGCACATATACACCACTGCAAAGAAGTGGTCTATCTCGGGAGCTTTCATTTCGGCTTTTCATAGCAGCTTGTAGGTGTGCATGTATGTCTGTGTTTGAAAGTGTGTGTGTTTGTGTGGGTGGGTGGGTGGGTGGGTGGGTCATAGCAGCTTGTAGGTGTGCATGTATGTCTGTGTTTGAAAGTGTGTGTGTTTGTGTGGGTGGGTGGTGGGTGGGTCATAGCAGCTTGTAGGTGTGCATGTATATCTGTGTTTGAAAGTGTGTGTGTTTGTGTGGGTGGGTGGATGGGTGGTGGGTGGGTCATAGCAGCTTGTAGGTGTGCATGTATGTCTGTGTTTGAAAGTGTGTGTGTTTGTGTGGGTGGGTGGGTGGTGGGTGGGTCATAGCAGCTTGTAGGTGTGCATGTATGTCTGTGTTTGAAAGTGTGTGTGTTTGTGTGGGTGGGTGGGTGGTGGGTGGGTCATAGCAGCTTGTAGGTGACTCCTTGAGCTGACCACTGGGCTGCACAGAATTATTTCAGCAGTTCTGGGAAACTGATCATGTCAGCTTCAAGGTGCTCGAGGTTACACCAAATTTGGCTGAATAACCAGACAGGGGAGCTGCCTAGAAGTTGCTGATCATAGCTGAAAAGAAAAGGCTGGGATGAGCCTATACCCACTGCAAAGAAGTGGTATGTTTACTGTTTTTGTGCGTGTGTGTGTGGTGTGTGTGTGTGTGTGAGGGGGGGGGGGGGGGGGGGGGGGGGCAACTGGAAGCATGGCAGCTTCCAGTTAGCTCCACCAGGTGGCACCCAAGTTGCCAGGTCATAACGGCTCATCGGATCAGCTGTGACTTTGCCGGTCATTGGCAGCGTCGGTTGCATCATAACAATATTGCAGGATTGCAACACGCATGGGTGGGGCTGCTGATCCGGTGATCAGCAGGGAAGACGACAAGTTACTGGACGTGTGAATTCGAACCACCCATGCGCTCCTCCTAGAAAAACGAACGGTACAGAACTCAACATCAGAACCATTATCAGGCAGACGAGCGAGCACGCACATTGAGATGGAGACATGAACAGGTAAATCTTTTGCCTACCGAACGTGTGCGAGGACATCCCTGATCAGCACCTTGCGTAACGACCCTCCAGGCTCACATATGCACCCCCAAATAAGCACAGGGGTATTCGACAAAGGTAAGGAGAATTATGCAGCCCGATACCAAAATCGTGCATCCCGATATATCAAGCAGCCAGATACAAAAGGTTTTTGCCTTCACAAATGTTACACCCAGGTATCGTGCCGCCCGATTTTAAAAGTGTATGCCCCAATCCCTACGCACAACAAATAAATACATAGTACGCCCTGTTACAAGGCGTGAGGTTGAGGGGGCTTTAACTGGGGCCAACTACCAGATGCACAACACTGTACAACGTCAATGAGATGAGGATAATTCATGCGGGCACTGGGGGCTTATTCATTTTATATTTGTGAGTTCATGTCGTTTCATGATGATGTTCTTATTCATTCTTCTTTGCTTAACCGCCTAGCTTCTTGCTTATGTGTATAGGGTTAGGAGGGGGGGCTTAGGAGCTTAGTGTTAATAGCGCTATTAATGCTAATCAGCGTTCAAATAAATTGTGTAATCAGAACGCCAAGTAGAGGTGAAGAGAAGAGAAATAGCTTGTCGCCGTACGTGGCCTAGCTCAACTTCTTAGCTTCTTGCTTATGTATGCCCTTTGCTTTCCAGCCACAGAACGGTTAGATGACACCGAACAGGGTCTGGGCTCTTCTTTCGGCTTTACTCAGCGGCTTCCAGGCAGATCTCCAAGCCAGCCGCTGTGCTACACCCAAATATTTCAGCACTTCTGGACAGCTGATTGTGCCAGCTTCGAGGGGCATTAGGTCGCATAACGTTTAGCTGAAAAGCAAGTCAGCGGAGGTGCCTAAAAGCTGCTCCTTGTAGCGGGAAGCAAATGCAATGCCGGGATGTGTGCAGCGAGCTTGTCTCGGGTCAATATTGGCTTGTCCATGACAAAGTAATGTAATTGGATTTGATTGTTACATTTCAGCCTATTCTGGGCTGCTCGCCGTCTTCCAATACCAAGTCCCTTCGTGTGAAGTACTGTAACTGACTGCATAACTAACTGAATACTGACCACAGATTGTCTGACTGGCCAAGTGACTGAGTAACTGACAGACTGGGCGAGTGCGTTATCTCAGCAGGACCGCTGTTTAACAGTGTAAACCGTTTCATCTGACAGACAGACAGACAGACAGACAGACTGACAGCAAAATAAAATACCAGGGAAAATATAAACGCGAGCAAATTGTTACGGTTCTAATATCAACTGCTACGGTTCTAATCTCATCTGTTACGGTTCTAATCTCAACTGTTACGGTTCTAATCTCAACTGTTACGGTTCTACTCTCAACTAGAGCAGACTCACTGAGCGGATTACTAGTTACATGGCCCCAGCCAGCAATTTGGCTGCTCGCCGTCTTGGGCAGTAAAAACAATCACCATTACGTGAATAAATCGTTTTTAATTTGTTTTAATCACACTCACTCAGCGGATTTCTGGTGTCATGGGCTCATGGCTTCAGCTGTCCAGCAAGCAATTTGGCTGCTCGCTGTCTTCGGCAGTAACAATCCTGATCAAAGCATCTTCAAGCAAATTTAACCTGTACTTGATCAAATTTCGTTATGCATTCATGAAGATATATCCCTCAAGTCGATTACTTGGTTATAATTGTTACAAGGTTATATACGCAAGCAATTCGGCTTATAAACGTCTACATCAGGGTACTTCAAATGGCCTAATTGGCCAGCGCTTAAGCGCACTTGAAAACAAAAAAACTGCGCTTTGTAGTGCAAAAAACGCAAAATTTGCTTGCAGCGCCCACAAGGGGTTGCAAAAAACTGCGCTTTAAGCGCAGAGGGGGTCAAAAAGTCAGCGCTCAAAAGCGCAAAAGCGCACGCTTTGAATTACCCTGGTCTACATAATACATTACTTCCTTGCGATATATAGCCGTGGCAGCGCCACAGTGGCCTGGACTGTAATAGTGCGGTGTTCCGAGCTCAGTCGCAGTAGTGGTCTGCGAAACAAAACAATTCACAGGAAGCATTCCCCGGTGCAAGTGAACGGGAAGGTTCCTTCAAACTCACGCCCTGTGGCAAGGCGTAACAATATTCATTTCATGTCCCCCCCCTCCCACACCCCATGATGAGTTCGAATCCAGCGTTTCTTTTTTTTCTACATGTAGCAGCTTCTAGGCAGCTCCTCGAGCCATCCATTGAGCCAAATCCGTACGGTATATAGGAAGTGTACATGAGATTTGGTCGTGCAAGTGATTTGATCGCGCTTACATTTTCCAGATATTGTCTTTACTGCCAAAGACGGCGAGCAGCCAAATTGCTGGCTGAAGCTATGTACCCAAGTTCAAATTCAACTTCAAGTGCAGGAAATTTGATCATTCCAGCTTCCAGGCGCACCAGGTAGCTTCAAGTCCGGCCCAATGACCAGCAAAGGGAGCTACCTAGAAGCTGCTACGTATAGCAAACAAAGGAACTGTGTTTGAATCTGCCTAGTATGCACCCTGTTTTCCGAGTTTATTATAATAGAATTGGAAGACGGTGAGCAGCCCTGAGTTTGCCGAAAAACCCATGAAACACTTTGATCCAATTCTAGAAGGCTGTGGAAAAGTGTGGCAAGCCATAGCTACAGTTGATTGAACATCAAGTTGGCCATAGCTAGAGTGGCTTGAACATAGCATCTCCACCATCATCCTCGTCCCAATCCAAATCTAGGTCTTCTGGGTTGGCCATAGCTAGAGTGGCTTGAAAATAGCATCTTCACCATCATCCTCGTCCCCATCCAAATCTAGGCCCAGGTTTTCTGTGTTGGCCATAGCTAGAGTGGCTTGAACATAGCATCTTCACCATCCTCCTCCTCCCCATCCAAATCTAGGTGCAGCTCTTCTGGGTTGGCCATAGCTAGAGAGGCTTGAACATAGCATCTTCAGCATCCTCCTCCTCCCCATTCAAATCTAGGTGCAGCTCTGGGTTGAACATGAGGCTTGAACATAGCATCTTCTCCACCATCCTCATCCCTATTATAATATAAGTCTTCTGGTTAGGCCATAGCTAGAGAGGCTTGAACATAGCATCTTCACCATCATCCTTGTCCCCATCCAAATATAGGTGCAGCTCTTCTGGGTTGGCCATAGCTAGAGAAGCTTGAACATAGCATCTTCACCATCATCCTCGTCCCCTTCCAAATCTAGGTCCAGTTCTTTTGGGTTGGCCATAGCTAGAGTGGCTTGAACATCAAGTTGGCTATAGCTAGAGCGGCTTGAACATAGCATCTCCACCATCATCCTCATCCCCATCCAAATCTAGGTGTAGCTCTTCTGGGTTGGCCATAGCTAGAGCGGCTTGAACATAGCATCTCCACCATCATCCTCATCCCCATCCAAATCTAGGTCCAGCTCTTTTGGGTTGGCAATAGCTAGAGCGGCTTGAACATAGCATCTTCACTATCATCCTCGTCCCCATCCAAATCTAGGTCCAGGTTTTCTGTGTTGGCCATAGCTAGAGTGGTTTGAACATAGCATCTTCACCATCATCCTCGTCCCCATCCAAATCTAGGTCCAGCTCTTCTGGGTTGGCCATGGCGGCCGCAACCTCCTCAGCCGTCATCTCCTTCGCCTCCGGCATGGCCATTGGGGGCGGGGCCGGCAAGCTAGGCCCAGGCCCCCCATATGATGGGCTAGGCCCCCCTCCTCCCCCACCCCGGGACTGAGGAACATCATCATGGTCCAGGTTATAAGGCAGGCCCAACAAGGATAGGAGAGCCTCTGTCTGGGGATTGCGGATAGCCTTAGATGGCATTTGGCCTCGAGGGTTTTTGGGGGGGCCTCGCCCCCCCCCACCCCCTCCCCCACCTTGAGTTGCAGGGTTGTAAGCTGCGGCTGTGGGGGCGAAGTTGTTGGGGATGGAGGCTCCGCCCCTCTTGGCCAAAGCCTCTTGGACAAAGGCAACGTCAGCTGGGTCAGCGCCCCGGCGCTGCGCCCCCATGCCTGGCAGTGCCTGCAAGGCGGTACAGGTGGAGGTGTGTGTGTCTGTGTGTGTGGGTGTGTGTGGGTGTGTGTGTGTGTATGGGGGGGTGGGGGGGCACATGGTTGGCTGTTGGGAGTCTTGAACAGGATGTACTGGTTCTGATTTGTTATGAAGGTGATATGAATAGATTTGTTAACACAAATTTGAATAGGCTGGACAAGCACCCCAATAATCTGCGGGTATTCAACAGAGATTGTTTTCAAATCAAAAAGAGGAAATCTTATTCCTTTTCACTTTCTTCATCCCAAAACAGGATCCTTATTCCGATTTTGGTCGATTTGGATCATTTGTAGTCAAATTCAGTTTTTTTTGTAGGTTCCTTATTCCGGCAATTTTGGCCAAAACGGGGTCTCGTATTCTGATCGGAATATATTACGGGGAAAAAAATCTACCGGGATTCAACACTAATTTTTAGTGTGGGACGCATCGCAAATTGAGCGACTCGGTGCGACCCAGTGCGACCACTACGACGCACTAGTGCGCGCACTGCCCCCCGAAACCTTCGGAGCGCAACCCCGGGGTGTTCGGGGGGCCATTTAGCCAGACCCATGAGTCGTCGGAAAAGAACACAGTGCATATATTTGAGTAGTGCAGGCAAACGGGCTGGCTTTCTCGACTCCACGCCCTGCAATAAGGCATACTATTTACAAATGTATTTATTGTACCGAGGTGCTTGTGCTGGTAAGACCTTGCCTAAGTCGCCGGCTGTAATTGGGGTACCGGCTCACGCAGGGATTTTTTCCCCCCGTAATATATTACGATCGTAATATTAGACCCCGTTTTGGCAAAAAATATCGTATCGACCTAAAAAAATCAAAAACTGAAATTGAAAAGAATCGACAAAAATCGTAATAAGGATGCTGTCCTGGGAGGAGGCAAATATAAGACAAAACGTAATAAGATTTGCTCCTTCAGATTTGAAAACATATAACTGGGCTCACGGTGCTGCAGGGGTGTAGAAAAGGGTGCCTAAGACCCCTCAAATGTGCTGAGTGGGTACTCCCTTTCTTACACAGGACACCCTGCTAGAGTATTACTGTAAAATACACTTGCATAGTTTTATAGGATACCGTACAACCACAGAAAGACAGGTACATGTAACAATAACGCACAGGATGTACAACAACAGAAAGACAGGTACATGTAACAATAACGCACAGGATGTACAACAACAGAAAGACAGGTACATGTAACAATAACGCACAGGATGCAAATGCAAATGAAAATGCATAGGCCTATGCAAAGATGCAACTCAAGAAATGCTTGAGTCAGACCATACTAGTAATGGTCCATAGCATACACCTGGACCTTAGCTTTTCTGTTCAGCTACGAGTAGCAGCTTCTAGGCAGTTTCTCTGGCTTGGTTCCCAGCATAACCCAAGGCAACGTTGTGCATCTGGAAGCTGACAGAATCAGCTTTTTAGCACTGTTGGAATCTTGGTACATAGCCTGGTGGCTGGCTCAGGGAGCTGCCTTGAAGCTGCTGCTCGCAGCTGAAAAGAAAAGCTATGACCTGAGCAAGTCTTTGAACCGTCTAATCTGCATAGCATGCTCCCTAGTTTCCGTGGGTATCGTACGGGGGACTGCCAATTGGAAGACGGTGAGCATCCCTGAGTTGGCAGAAAAACCATGCAATAATTCAAAGTCAAAGTGAAATTCCATAACATACATACATATTCCTCGTAATTGTGTATTTATGTATTTGTGTATTTATGTATTTGTGTGTGGTGCGCGTGACTGCCAGCCACTCTTAATTGTAGCAGACGAGACTGATAACAGTACATAACATACATACATACATACATATGTGTACCTGGGCCAATGTTTATGTATTTGTGTGTGTTGCACGTGATTGCCGGCGCGCGATTGCCTTCATCGTAGCAGACGAGACTGGTAACGGTACATAACATACATATTTGTTGCTCACCTGTCTACCAGAGCTAAGGTTCACGAATTTGTGTGTGGTGCGCATGATTGCTAGCCACTCTTCATCGTAGGTGAAGCCCGCTGGTCCCTCTGCCTCCACCTCTATAACCTGATCACATTAAAAGGAAATTGCTTGTTTGTATGCTTGCATGCTTGTTTGTCTGTCTGTTCGTATGTTAACTTGTTTGTTTGTCTTTTTATCAGTCTGTCTGTCTGTCTGTCTGTCTGTCTGTCTGTCTGTTTGCTTGTTTGATTATTTGCTTGTTTGTTTGTTTTAAAGCATCCATCCAGCCAATCAATGCTGCCACAGCCAATCAAGCAACACCCACACAAACAAACGTTAGAGAGGTCCAATCAAGCAACACAAAAAACAAATAATGTAAGAGAGGCCTAATCTGCAAAGCTTCACTGGCCTGGAGGGACACCCGTCCTAAGTTATTGAGTTACAGACTGATTGAGTATTGACTGTGTCTAATCAGCTTATTTTCACTAATCTGGAGCAAGTCCCGACCAGGCAGGCACTAATCCAGCGCTAGGAAGTGAGGTTCATGAACTGACCACTGACTGACTAACCACTAACTGACCACTAACTGACTATATAACAAACTGACCACTAACTGACCACTAACTGACTATATAACAAACTGACCACTAACTGACTATATAACAAACTGACCACTAACTGACCACTAACTGACTATATAACAAACTGACCACTAACTGACCACTAACTGACCACTAACTGACTATATAACAAACTGACCACTAACTGACCACTAACTGACTATATAACAAACTGACCACTATCTGACCACTAACTGACTATATAACAAACTGACCAAAAACTGACTACTAACTGACCACTAACTGACTATATAACAAACTGACCACTAACTGACCACTAACTGACTATATAACAAACTGACCACTAACTGACCACTAACTGACTATATAACAAACTGACCACAAACTGACCACTAACTGACCACTAACTGACTATATAACAACCTGACCACTAACTGACTATATAACAAACTGACCACAAACTGACCACTAACTGACCACTAACTGACTATATAACAAACTGACCACAAACTGACCACTAACTGACCACTAACTGACTTGCTGACTGACTAAGTGACTGAGTTCCTGACAGACTGACAGGCTGAGTGAGTGAATGAGTGAGTAAGTGAGTGAGTGAGTGAGTGAGTGAGCTGCTTGAGCCTATGTATCGCGGCTGGGCCGCTGTTAAACAGTGTAAACCGATTATCTGAGTGAGTGAGTGAGTGAGTGAGTGAGTGAGTGAGTGAGTGAGTGAGTGAGTGAGTGAGTGAGTGAGTGAGTGAGTGAGTGAGTGAGTGAGTGAGTGTGTGAGTGAGTGTGTGTGTGTGAGTGAGTGAGTGTGTGTGTGTGAGTGAGTGAGTGAGTGAGTGAGTGAGTGAGTGAGTGTGTGAGTGAGTGTGTGAGTGAGTGAGTGAGTGAGTGAGTGGGTGAGTGGGTGGGTGAGTGTTCACTAACCTGGAGGAAATCCCTGCCAGGCAGGCACTTGTCCAGGGCTAGGAAGTGAGTTGTGTGAAGTACTGTTACTGCCTATATAAATAACTGAATACTGACTGACTAAGTGAGTGAGTGAGTGACTGAGTTACTGACAGACTGAGTGAGTGAGTGAGTGAGTGAGTGAGTAACTTTAATCAGCTAATTTTCAGTTACTTGGAGGACGTCACTGCAGGCACTTTTCCGGTGCTAGGAAGCGAGTAGCATGAAGTACTGTAACTGACTACATAACTTACTGACCACTGACTGACCACTGACTGGCTGACTGACAAAGTGACTGAGTTACTGACAGACTGAGTGAGTGGGTTATCGCAGCAGGACCGCTGTTTAAAAGTGTACACCATTTCATCTGACTGACAGACAGACAGACAGACAGACAGACATCTAGACAGATAGACAGACAGACATCTAAACATCTAGACAGACAGACAGACACAGACTGACTGACAGACAGACAGACAGACAGAAAAAGTGAGTGAGTGAGTGAGTGAGTGAGTGAGTGTCTAATCAGCTATTTTTCACTAACCTGGAGGAAATTCCGGCCAGGTAAGCACTTGTCTAGGGCTAGGAAGCGCGTTGCATGGCCCTGTCCACCATCTGCTCCAGGCCCCCCACTATTGCCCGCCCCATTGCCTTGGGTGGCCCCAGCAGGGGCGGATGCGCCCGGCTTCTGCTGACCTGGCGTCTGCTGACCTGGCTTGCCATGTGGTACAAGAGCTGCAAACTTCACATGTAAGTGCGCACTGAACCAGTAAGAGGGCTGGAGCGCATGCAGGAGCTGCTCGTTTGCCGGGCTTCCCAGAGATCCATCCTCAACCTGAGCAACAGCCAAGATTTAGTTCCCTCACAATTCATTATTCAATGCATGCTGTATGCATGTGACAGTCCAGGGGGTATCTAATTGGGTTTAAGGGTCTTGCCCAACATCAAATAGAGGGTTGTGGCGCGTGTAGGAGCTGCTCGTTTGCCGGGCTTCCTAGGTATCCATCCTCAACCTGAGCAACAGCCAAGATTTAGTTCCCTCACAATTCATTATTCAATGCACGTTGCTTTATGGAATTTGGTGATCACACAGCAGGAACCTCAGGTGTGTGTGTGGTGCGTGTGTGGTGCGCGTGTGGTGTGTGTGTGGTTTGTGTGACTGTGCAATGCGGTTGACGAGCCTACAGTTCAGGAGTAGCCCAGTAGGCGCATACTCAATTGTTTAATGTTCCTTGTATGTATGGGGGAAATAATACAGTCCAGGGATGGCCAAATAGGCTCTCATAATTCATGAATTAGTTCATGTTTTATGGAATTAGTTTTACAGTTCAGGGGTAGCCGAGTAGGCGCATACTCAATTGTTTAATGTTCCTTGTATGTATGGGGGAAATGATACAGTCCAGGGATGGCCAAATAGGCTCTCATAATTCATGAATTAGTTCATGTTTTATGGAATTAGTTTTACAGTTCAGGGGTAGCCGAGTAGGCGCATACTCAATTGTTTAATGTTCCTTGTATGTATGGGGGAAATAATACAGTCCAGGGATGGCCAAATGGGCTCTCATATTTCATGAATTAATTCATGTTTTATGGAATTTGTTTTACAGTTCAGGGGTAGCCGAGTAGGCGCATACTCAATTGTTTAATGTTCCTTGTATGTACGTGGGAAATGCTACAGTCCAGGGGTGGCCAAATAAGCTCAAAATTCATTAGTCAATTCATGTTTTATGGAACTTGTTTTACAGTGCAGGGGTATCCTAGTCAGGGTACTACTGCTTGCCAAATTGGTCAGCGCTTAAAGCGCACAAACGTCAAATTGGTCAGCGCTTTTTAGTGCAAAAAGCGCAAAAACTGCGCGCTGTGTCCACAGGGGGCTGAAAAACTGCGCGAAACGCGCAGAGGGGCTCAAAAGCGCAGCGTGGCACTGCGCTGCCGCGCACGCTTAGTAGTACCCTGATCCAAGTAGGCTCATACTTAATTATTTAATGTACAATGTATGCATGGGGGAAATGTTACAGTCCAGGGGTGGCCAAATAGGCCAATGATTCATTATTCAATTCATGTTGTATTATGGAATTTGTTTTACAGTTCAGGGGTATCTGAATAGGCTCATACTTAATTATTTAATGTGCATTGTATGTATGTGAGAAATGTTACAGTCCAGGGGTGGCCACGTAGGCTCATCATTCATAATTGAAGTCATGCGTGATGGCCGCGTGATGGATGGAATTTGTTTTACAGTTCAGGGGTAGCCAATTAGGCTCACAATTCATTTTTGTATGCATGTTGTATGTATGGGGGAAATGATACAGTCCAAGGATGGACAAATATGCTCATAATTCATTATCTAATCATGTTTTATGAATTTTGTTTTACAGTTCAGGGGTAGCCGAGTAGGCTCATACTTAATTATTTAATGTGCATTGTATGTATGGGGGAAATGTTACAGTCCAGGGGTGGCCAAGTGGGCATCATTCATTTTTGTATTCGTGTTGTATGGATGGAATTTGTTTTACAGTGCAGGGGTAGCCACGTAGGCTCATAATTCAGTCTGGAATGCATATTGTTTGGATGGAATTTGTTTTTCAGTCCAGGTCTTGTTACTATACCCTGCATTGTTACGCAGCCATGCCCCCCACCCCCCCACCCCCTTCCACACACCCCCTTCCACACACCCCCTTCCACACACTCCCCTTCCACACACCCCCTTCCACAGACCCCCTTCCACACACCCCCTTCCACAGACCCCTTCCACAGACCCCCTTCCACACACCCCCTTCCACACACACCCTTCCACACACCCCCTTCCACACACTCCCTTCCACACACCCCCTTCCACAGACCCCCTTCCACACACCCCCTTCCACACACCCCCTTCCACACACCCCCTTCCACACACCCCCTTCCACACACCCCCTTCCACACACCCCCTTCCACACACCCTGCCTAGAGCCTCACCTCTGATTTAAGAAACGTCTTCTAGTTGATCAACCAAGTTTTGTTCCCGTACCCTGCGATTTTACGCGGCCATGCCCCACCTCACACACACACCCTGCCTGGTGGCTTTCACCCAGGACTGTTGTTACTTGGCGCCCCGACTCACCTCTGATTTTAGAAGCGTCTTCTAGTTGGTCAACCAAGTCTTGTTCCCGTACCCTGCGATGTTACGCGGCCATGCCCCACCTCACACACACACCCTGCCTGGTGGCTTTCACCCAGGACTGTTGTTACTTGGCGCCCCGACTCACCTCTGATTTTAGAAACGTCTTCTTGTTGGTCAGCCAAGTCTTGTCCCTATACCCTGCAATGTTACGCGGCCATGCCCCACCACCACCACACACACACAAACACAGCCTGGTGGCTTTCACCCAGGACTGTTGGTACTTGGCGCCCTGATGGGAGCGCCTCACCTGGGAGTTTAGATAAGTCTTCTTGTTGGTCAGCCAAGTCTTGTTACTATACCCTGCAAGGTTAAGCGGCCATGCCCCACCTCACACACCCTCACCCTGCCTGGAAGCTTTCACCCAGGACTGTTGGTACTTGGCACCCTGACTGGGAGCGCCTCACCTCTGATTTTAGAAACGTCTTCTTGTTGGTCAGCCAAGTCTTGTTCCCGTACCCTGCAATGTTACGCGGCCAGTCGTGTGATACGAACACATCCAGCGGCTTTTGTATCTGGGGTTAGGGTGGGGTGGGGTGGGGGTGAGGGGTGTGGGGTGGGATGGGGTGGGGTAAGGAGAGGTAAGGGCGGTGTGTGTGTGTGTGTGTGTGGTGATGAAAATTCGGTGTGTTTGGTCTAGTTTGGTTTCGTTCTGTCAGTCATGTGACACAAACACATCCAGCGGCTTTTGTATCTGGGGTAAGGGTGGGGTTGGGGTGGGGGGTGGAGGGGGTGGGGGGTAGATTTGATTGGGAGTTGGGGTGGGGTGGGTGGTGTGGTGTGGTGGGGGTAGATTTGATTGGGAGATGATGAACCTGTGCTTTGATTACGTCCTAAGATTGGTTTTGGTGGTTCCGTTTATAGTCATGTGTACCAATGTGAACAAACCAACCACAAATCCACCTCCCGGCACCCAGTCCTCCACCAGCACCAAGTCCACATCTCTTTCTACAAAGACAAACAAACCAGTCCCATTCCGCAAACACAAATCCATCGAGACAAAAATCCACCCATTTTCCAATCGTGTCAGATCCCAAGCTTCGTTTTCGTTTGTTTTCCGTATCCGTTAGTGTTCCGTTTCCCTTCCCTAGTTTTTTCCGTTAGAGTTCCATGATGGAGAATGGTTACATGAACACATTAATGGTTTTTCCGTTAGTCAGGGGACAGGAACACATTGTTTTCCGTTAGTTCATGTTACGCAACACATTGGTTCCGTTAGTCATGTGACACAAACAGCATTTGTTTTCCGTTGGTCCCAGTGTAACAAAAAACGAACACATGGTTCCATTAATTCATTTTTACAACGACACAAATTGGTTTTCCGTTAGGTTAGTCAATGTGACAAACAGACGACACATTGGTTCCGTTAGTCATGTGACAAACCTAAAACCGAACACAAGAACAACATTTGTTTCCCCGTTTCCGTTAGTCTATGTTACAAAACAAAACACGAACACATTTGGTTGTGTTGGTTTTCCTTTATCATGTGACACTAACACCTTGGTTCCGTTATCATGGTGACATGAACACACAATTGGTTCCTTTCACTTTATTAGGTCATGTGACACAAACAAAAAAACACAACATTCACAACATTGTTTCCTTTAGTCATAGTGACAAACAACAAACAAACAACAAAACACAATTGGTTGGTGTTTCCGTTAGTATCATATGAACGTTGAACACAAAATTCATCCACCGGCACAACAATCTTCCAGCCATACAAAAACCCAAGCGCTTCTATTAAAAAAAAATAAAGTGGTGGGTAAAGGGTGGGGTAAGGGTGGGGTAAATGTTTTGTGTTTGTGGTCAAAAAAGGGTGGGCGGTGTGGCAAAAGGTAAACATTGTGTGGTGTTTTAAATGTTTTTTTGGGTACGGGTTTTTTTCCGTTTGGTTTCCGCGTTCTTGTCTGTCCTTCCTTGGTGGGCACCTACAAAGTGTGGGGGGGGGGGGGGTGGCAAGGTTTGGTGTACAGATGTTAATGGTGGGGTAAGGTTGGTGCCAGGTGTATACGTTTTTGTTCCAATTTGTTTTGTTAAGGTAGGGGTCAAGGGTTGGGGTGTAAGGGTGGGCAAATGAATAAATAAATTGGCATGTGGGTGGGGTAAAAGGGAAGGGTTTGGTACGGGTCGTATGTTTCGAAGAATGGTTGTCAACGTGTACGTGTGGGGTGTATTTTGTTCATCGGTGT
>JACBWV010000626.1:22398037-22437802 GCA_013435795.1 Chlamydomonas sp. ICE-L
CCCCACCACCCAACACACACCCACCCCGCGCCACCCACCCCCCCGCCCCGAACCGCCCCACCAGTGCCCAACCCCCCCCGCCCCACCCCCCACCCACCCCCCCTCCCCGACCGCCCCCCCCCCCACCCCCACCCCCCCCCCCCCCCCCACCCCCCCCCCCCCCCCCCCCCCCAGCCCCCGCCGTCCCCCCCACCCGGGTTCGCCCCCCCCCCCCCGCCCCCCCACCCCCCCCCCCCCCCCCACACCCCCCCCCCCCCCACCCCCCCCCCGCCCCCCTGGACTCCCAGCCCCCCCCGCCCCCCCCCCCCCCACCCAACCACCGCCCACCCCCCCCCCCCATTCCCCCCCCCCCCCCCCACGCCTCCACCCCCCCCCCCCCCACCACCCCCCCACCCCCCCCCCACTCCCCCACGCCCACTGCCCCCCCCCCCCCACCCCCCCACCCCCCCCCCCCCCCCAAACCTCGCCCACCCCCCCCCCCCCCCCCCCCCCCACCCCGCACCCCCCCCCCCCACCACCCCCCCCCCGCCCCCCACCCCCCCCAAGCCCCCCACCCCCCGCCACCTCCCCCCCCACCCACCCACCCCGGCCGCCCCACCCCCCCCCCCCCGCCCCCCCTCCCCCCACCTCCGCGCCCCCCCCCCCCCCCCCCCCCCACCCCCCCCCCCCCCCCCCCTGCACCCCACGCCCACCCCCCCCCACCGCCCCCCCCCCCCCCCCCCCCCCCCCCCCCCCCACCCCCCCCGCACCACCCCACCACCACCGCTCCACCTCAGCCACCCACCCTACGCCACCACCCACCACCCACCACCCCCACCACCCACACCCACACCACCACCGCACCAGCCCCCACCCACCTCCACGCCACCCACCACCACCCATCCACCCACCATCCCCCACCACCACCCTACCACCACCACCCCACCACCACCCACCACCACCCCCCACCCCACCCACCACCCACCACCACCCGACCACACACCACCCACCACACCAACCCCCACCACCTCTCCACCACCACCACCCACCACCCCACCCACCAACCCGCCACCCACCCCACCCACCCCCCACCCACACCACCACCCCACCACCACCCCCCACCACCCCACCACCACCACCACCCACCACCGATCCCACCCACCACCCCACCAGCACCACCCACCCACCACCCGCCCCTCACCACCCACCACCACCCCCATCCCTCCCCCACCCCCACCCCTCACCCACCACCCACCACCACCACCCACCCACCCTACACCACCCACCCCCACCCACCGCACCCCCCCACCCCACCACCCACCATCCCACCCACCCACCCACCCACCACCCCACCACCCACTCCACCCCCCCAACCCACCACCCACCACCACCTACCACCCACACCCCCACCCACCACCATCCACCACCACCCACCACCCCCACCACCCCCCCCCCCACCACCACCCACCACCACCACGACCTACCCACCAACCCACCACCGCACCACCCACCACCCCCCCCCGACCACCCTCCACCCACACCACCACCACCCCACCCACCCCCACCCACACCACCACCCACCACCCACCACCCACCACCACCCACCCACCACCCCCCACCCACCACCCACCACCACCCCCACCCACACCCACCCCCCACCAACCCACCCCTCACCTCCACCACCCACCACCACCACCCCACCACCACCACACCCACCAACCACCCACCCACCCACCACCCACCCACCCACCCCCCACCCACCACCCACCACCCCACCACCCACCACCCACCACCCACCACCACCCACCACCCACCACCCCACACACCCCCCCCACCACCCACCACCACCCACCCCCACCCACCCACCCACACCCACACACCACCCACCACCCACCACCCACCACCCACCACCCACCACCCACCCCACCCACCCCCCACCACCACCCCACCCCCCACCCACCACCCACCACCCACCACCCACCACCCACCACCCACCACCCACCAACACCCACCCACCCACCAACCACCCACCACCACCCACCACCCACCACCCCACCACCCACCCCACCACCACCCACCTCGTGTGTGCTATTTAAAAAATAGTATGCCCAAGAACGTGAGGACCTCTTGATACATGAGCTGCAGTCCCACCCACACACCTGGAAGTCACCGCAGCAAATCAGGAGATCCACTTTCCGCCCCTCCACCTTCTCAAGGTGCTGGATGGACCCATAGATGTTGTCAAGCTCACCATGACAGCATCCCTCTATAGCAATCTGCATCAACAGTAGATGGCAACGGTCTGGACAGGGTGCACGGTGTGCATGGAGTGCATGGTGTGCATGGTGTGCATGGGTCTAAAGCAAACCTCTGTAGCGATATGCGTCAACAGTACATGGCATCGGTCTGTCAAGGGTGCATGGTGTGCATGGTGTGCATGGGTCTAAAGCATCCCTCTATAGCAGTCTGCATCCACAGGACATGGCAACGGTCTGGCTAGGGTGCATAGTGTGCATGGTGTGCATGGGTCTATAGCATCCCTCTATAGCAGTCTGCATCCACAGGACATGGCAACGGTCTGGCTAGGGTGCATGGTGTGCATGGTGTGCATGGTTCTCATGGTGTGCATGGTGTGCATGGTGTGCAAGGTGTGCAAGGTTTGCATGGGTCTATAGCATCCCTCTATAGCAATCTGCATCAACAGGACATGGCTACGGTCTATCTAGGGTGCATGGTGTGCACGGTGTGCATGATTCTCATGGTGTGCATGGTGTGCATGGATTTAAAGCAACCCTCTGTAGCGATCTGCGTCAACAGGACATGGCAGCGGTCTGTCTAGGGTGCATTGGTGGCGCAGTGGTGTGCCTGGTGTGCATGGCTCTCTAGCATCCCTCTATAGCAATCTGCATCAACAGGACATGGCGGCGGTCTATTTAGGGTGCATGGGTGGCGCAGCGGCAGGGGGCATGGTGTGCATGGGTGACCAAGTGGCAAGGGGCATACTTGCCCTCCTCGCATGCCCTGGACACCCTGAATATGCTATCCATGCTGCCATATGTGCTGCCATATGTATATATATATAAATACATATATATTTATATATGTATATATATATAAATATGCTATCCATGCTGCCATATGTGCTGCCATCTGTGCCAGGGTTGTGTAGTACGGTTGTTAGGCGTGTACTGGCCGTACTACACAACCATGATCCATGCTGCCATCCTTGCTGCCATCTGTACAAGATATTCATGACCCTAAGGAGGCTTGTCCTCGCCCGACCTGCTGAGGGGAGTTGCAGGCGAAGACGCACCGTAATTTTCTTCCGTCCTTCCGACATAGCAGCGTCTGCTGCGTCTCACAGCGACGACTCAACGATCCGACCTCCCGAAACAGATGCAGATGGATTTGAACGCGGGGAAGATTTTAATCCGAGGGAGATGGGGATCGGTGAGCAAATGCAGATACAAGCAGGATGTTCGGGCTATTCCAGTAATTCAGTTGTGCTGGAGAGAAGCATATCGCATGGTGTCGCTGCCCAGTGCTCGGGTGAAGGGCTGGGGGACTGGGGACTGGGGGTGGGGCGGGGTGGGGCGGGGTGGGGGGCGTGAGGGCCGGGTCGGGTCGGGGGCGGTCGCGCCCGGGTCAGGGCGGGGGGTCAGGTCCTGGGGTCAGGGTGTGGGTGGAGGTAGGTCCAACCCAAGGGCCCAATCCAAGGTTCATCGCTTTCTCTGCACTATTTTCGTCTCCCAATTAATTCCTTTCCTTTTCGACCTTGCGCTCATTAAACATCAATTAGGACAGATGTTCGCCAAAGCTGTAACACCTGTGAAGCCCGTTTCATTATGTCGCTATGTGCCGCTAGTAGCTACTAACCCTAGCACCAGGTGCTTCAGATCAAAAACACAGCGAGATCTAGTCGTTGCGAATTCCGATGCTGCTGCCGCAATGCCTTCGGGTGAAGGCGCTCCTGATATCCCGGCCAGCGCAGAGAAGAAAAGCATAGGGACTCGCATCAAACAGTTTTTCATCGGAGATCCCTCTGAAAAGAACAAGCTTGCTGCCATCGGTGAGTTGTCGAATTGTAGTGGCTTCTGTTGCTGTTGCTGCTAATGCTGCTGCTGATGCTGCCAGAGAAAGCGTCCAGTATAGGTTGAGCCCGGGGATTTGCCAATTACGCTGAAAAGAACTCGCCCACCTCGGTGCTATTGCTGCTGTTGCTGATGCTATTTGAGAAAGCGTCCCGTTTAGAGCGAGCCCGGGGACTCTCAAATTACGATGAAAGGGACTAGCCCCCCTCATGCCCATGCACTGCATCACATTACAGACCAGGAGTGTTCAAAACGATATGTTTCAAGTCAGAAGCACAGATTTTGGAGGGGCTTTAATGTTGCACACGTTATGTGTTGTTGTTGAGGCATTGATTTTGGCCCATGAAACATAGTTATTGCCCATGAGGGTGTGATTATCCGATATGCACACAATTATCTAACTTTTCAGACCATCACCCGAGGCATGGTCGCTACTCAACCTCCAATCTTTAGTTCAATATTTTCAGCCCTTCGAAGTCTCCCGCTCCCGAAAAATCCCCCTATCCCCCAACCCAAACACACAACCCAAACCCAAATCATAAAGCCAAAAAACAGCAGCCTCCAATTTCCAACCCGCGACCAGCAACCCAACCCCCCAACCCCCAACCCAGGCATGGCGGCGTTCCTTTCATATGGATTTGTGAGCAATGTTACATACGGTGTTTGTTTGAGTGTCAGTTGGCATTCCTTCATGAAAGTCAAAGGCGTCTGCCCTCTAGACCCTGGCCAGTGGCCCGCCTTCCTAGCTTTCTATGCGGGAGTGTGGGCTGTGCAGAATGTCTTCAGACCTGCCAGGTGAGCTGCGGTGGTGGAAGGTGACGCTGGTCAGTGGCCCGCCTTTCCAGCCTTCTTGCTGTGGATGTGTTTGTGTGTGTGAGTGTGGGTGTTAATGTGTGTGGGTGTTGGGGGGGGGAGGGGGGGGCTGTGCAGAATGTTTTCAGACCTGCCAGGTGAGCTGTGGGGGTGGAAGGTGACCCTGGACAGTGGCCCGCCTTTCTAGCCTTATATGCTGTGTGTATGTGTTTGCTTGTGTGTGGGTGTGTTTGTGGGTGGGTGTGCTTGTGGGTGGGGTGGGGTGGGTGGGGGGGCTGTGCAGAATGTTTCCAGGCCTGCCAGGTGAGCTGTGGGGGTAGAAGGTGAACCTGGACAGTGGCCCGCTTTTCTAGCCGTATATGCTGTGTTTGCTTGTGTGTGGGTGTGTTTGTGGGTGGGTGGGTGGGCTTGTGGGTGGGGTGGGTGGGTGGGCTGTGCAGAATGTTTTCATTCCTGCCAGGTGAGCTGTGGTGGTAGAAGGTGAACCTGGACAGTGGCCCGCTTTTCTAGCCTTCTATGCCGTGGGTGTGTGCGTGTGGGTGTGGGTGGGTGGGGGGTGGGGGGACTGTGCAGAGTGTTTTCAGACCTGCCAGGTGAGCTGTGGTGGTAGAAGGTGAACCTTGGAGAGTGGCCCGCCTTCCTAGCCTTCTATGCTGTGTGTGTGTGGGGGGGGGGGGGGGGGGGGGGTATGTGTGTGTGTGGGCAGTGTAGAATGTATTCAGGCCTGCCACGTGAGCTGTGTGGTTGAAGGTGAACCTGGACAGTGGCACGCCTTTCTAGCCTTCTATGTGTGTGTTTTTTGTGTGCGTGTGTGTGTGTGTGGGGGGGGGGGGGGGGGGGGGGGGGCTGCGCAAGATGTTTTCAGGCCTGCCAGGTGAGACCCCCCGGGTACCCCCCCCCCCCCCTCACACACACACACCCTACAGCCTACCTACTTCCCAATACCAAAAGGCCTCACCAAATCTGTACTTCAGGCCATCTGATAACACTCTGCACTTCAGGCCATCTGATTACACTCTGTACTTCAGCCCATCTGATTGCATTCTGTACTTCAAACCATCTGATTGCATTCTGTACTTCAGGCCATCTGGTTGCATTCTGTACTTCAAACCATCTGATTGCATTCTGTACTTCAGGCCATCTGATTGCATTCTATCCTCGGGAGTGTCGTGTAGTAGTGTTTATACGACCCATGCTTACTCTGCCTGCAGACGGCTGACAGATAGGGAACGGCAATATGACAGCCTGTCTGAAGGCTGATTGATAGGGGACGGCAATATGACAGCCTGTCTGAAGGCTGACAGATAGGGAGCGGCAATATGACAGTCTGTTTGAAGGCTGATAGATAGGGAACGGCAATATGATATCATAGGATATCATGTCATCATATGATGCTGGCAGTCTGACTAAGCTAAAGTGACCATTTATATACAATATCATATGATGCAATCTGTATGATATCATATGATACCATACTCAACTTTAGTCAACATCATATGATATGCCGGTTCTTACAGATAGAGCATTTCATCAATCCGACTCTTCCCAGGTTCGCCTTGGCTGTTTCTATGGCCTCATATACCTATATACCCATGTACCCATACTCATGTACCCATACCCATGTACCCATACTTATGTACCCATATACCCATATCCCAATCAATCCAACCCCAACCTCTTCTTCCCAGGTTTGCCTTGGGATTGCTATGGCCTTATATGCCTACATACCCATGTATCTAGATACCCATACTCATGTACCCATACCTAAATACCCATATACCCATATCCCAATCAATCCAACCCAAACCTCTTCTTCCAAGGTTTGTCTTTGCTGTTGCTATGATCCCATATACCCATACCCATACTCATGTACCTATACCTATATACCCACACCCATACTCATGTACCTATACCTATATACCCACACCCATACTCATGTACCTATACCTATATACCCACACCCATACTCATGTACCTATACCTATATACCCATATCCCAATGAATCCAACCAAAATATATTATTCCAAGGTTTGCCTTGGCTGCTGCTTTGACCTCATATACATATATACCCACACCCATACTTATGTACCCATACCTATACCCATATACCTATATCCCAATCCAATCCAACCCAAACCTCTTCTTCCAAGGTTTGCCTTGGCTGTTTCTTTGACCTCATATACCCATATACCCATATACCCATATACCCATACACCCATACTCATGTACCTATACCTATATACCCATATCCCAATGAATCCAACCAAAATCTATTATGCCAAGGTTTGCCTTGGCTGTTGCTTTGACCTCATATACATATATACCCATACCCATTCTCATGTACACACACCTATATTTCCATGCCCATATCCCAATCAATCCCAATCAATCCAAACCTCTTCTTCCCAGGTTTGCCTTGGCTGTTGTTATGGCCCCATATACTTATATACTCATATATCTTTATACCCATACTCATGTACCCATACCTATACCCATATACCTATATCCCGATCAATCCAACCCAAACCAGGGATATTTTTTTCCGCTATATATAGCGATAGCTAGTTTTGACCCCGTTTTCGAGAAATTATCGCTATAAAAAAAGTAAAAAAAAAACGTTTTTTATTTTTTGCCCCAAATGGCCCCAAAAAGCTACAGAAAGCTTTTAAAAGCTACTCAATGCATTAGAACGCTGTCCCTGGAGGAGGCCTTCAGCCATAAAGCTAGAAAAAAGCCACTTTCAGATTTGAGAAAAAAATCACTGACCCAAACCTCTTCTTCCCAGGTTTGCCTTGGGATTGCTATGGCCCCATATACCTATATACCCATATATCTATATACCTATACTCATGTACCCATACCTATACCCATTTACCTTTATCCCAATCAATTCACCCCACATCCCTCCCCAGGTTTGCCTTAGCTGTTGCTATGGCCCCCATCTTTGACCGTGGGATCAACTTTGTTGCGTTGACGTTAAACGTCAGCAAGAAGATTGCGTTTGGGTTGTGTCTTGGTCTAATGAGCGTGTTGATGACAGTGTGTCTGTTCAGTGGCATCTACTTCCCAGGGGGTGAGTGAAGGGGGTGAATGCGTTGTGCATGCATTGACTTGGAACATCGGCAAGATGGTTGTGTTTGGGCTGTTGCTTGCTTGCATGAGCGTGGTGATGACAGTGTGTCTGTTCAGTGGCATCTACTTCCCAGGGGGTGAGTAAAGGGGGTGAATGCGTTGTGCATGCATTGACTTGGAACATCGGCAAGATGGTTGTGTTTGGGCTGTTGCTTGCTTGCATGAGCGTGTTGATGACAGTGTGTCTGTTCAGTGGCATCTACTTCCCAGGGGGTGAGTTAAGGGGGTGAATGCGTTGTGCATGCATTGACTTGGACCATCGGCAAGATGGTTGTTGTGCTTGGGTTGTGTCTTGGTCACATGAGCGTGTGCATGACAGTCTACCTGTTCAGTGGCATCTACTTCCCAGGGGGTGAGTGAAGGGGGTGGATGCGTTGTGCATGCATTGACTTGACCATCGGCAAGATGGTTGTTGTGCTTGGGTTGTGTCTTGGTCTAATGAGTGTGTTGATGACAGTGTGTCTGTGCAGTGGCATCTACTTCCCGGGGGGTGAGTGAAGGGGGTGGATGCGTTGTGCATGCATTGACTTGGAACATCGGCAAGATGGTTGTGTTTGGGCTGTTGCTTGCTTGCATGAGCGTGGTGATGACAGTGTGTCTGTTCAGTGGCATCTACTTCCCAGGGGGTGAGTGAAGGGGGTGGATGCGTTGTGCATGCATTGACTTGGAACATCGGCAAGATGCTTGTGTTTGGGTTGTTGCTTGCTTGCATGAGCGTGTTGATGATAGTGTGCCTGTTCAGTGGCATCTACTTCCCAGGGGGTGAGTTAAGGGGGTGAATGCGTTGTGCATGCATTGACTTGGAACATCGGCAAGATGGTTGTGTTGGGGCTGTTGCTTGCTTGCATGAGCGTGTTGATGACAGTGTGTCTGCTCAGTGGCATCTACTTCCCAGGGGGTGAGTTAAGGGGGTGAATGCGTTGTGCATGCATTGACTTTAAACATTGGCAAGAAGGTTGTGTTTGGGCTGTTGTTTTTACTATATTATATACATGCTGAGCGGTGTTCTATCAAGGCATAAGAACCCTGAAAACCCGTCCTAGATGATGCTGGATCTAACCCCACAATACCACTACCACACCTCCACCACAACCACAACCAAAACAAACATCAACAACATCAAATTGGCATCATATACGCTCAACATTCGGTGTCCTGTCAAGGCTTGAGTGTCCTTAAACAACTGTTCCGGCTGATGCTGGATCCAACCCCACCACACCACTGCCACAACCACCAACAACAACAACAGCAACAACAGCAACAGCAACAATAACAATAACAGCAACCCCCGAATACGCATCGTATACGTTGACCGGTGTCCTGTCAGGGCCCAAGTACCCTTAAACAACTGTTCTGGTTGATGCTCGATCCAACCCCACCACACCACTACCACACCACTGCCACAACTCTACCACCACCACAACCAATATCAACAACTCCACCAACCACGAATGTGCATCGTATACGTTGAACAGTGTCCTGCCGAGGCCTGAGTACCCTTAAATCGCAGTTTCAGATGATGCTGGATCCAACCACACCACACCACTACCATAACTCCACCACAACCACCACCAACAACAACAACAACAACAACAACAACAACAACAACAACAACAACAACAAATGTGCATCGTATATGTTGAACAGTGTCCTGTCAAGGCCGAAGTACCCTTGTATGTATGTTGCTACAGTCCAGGGGTAGGCCAAATAGGCTAAAGGGACTTGCCCAACCATGATATCAGGAGGGGCTAAAACGGAAGAAGAAAACTGTTAAACTGTTAAACTGTGAAACTGAACCCCAAACAACTTTTTACCGACGGGAGCCCTGGGCCCGTGCTACAGTGATAATTGAATCATACCGTTACAATCCTCCTTCTTCAGGCATGCCAAATGGTTTTGGGCCTATCCCACCTCTTTCCAAGTAAGGGGAAGAGAAGGTGGTGCAATGACACGTCTGGCGCCGAACATCTCGGTGTAAGTTGACAGCCTCTACCGGCAAGGGCGTGGAGTTCTGGCCTTTCAAGAACTGGTGGACACGGGTTTGTTGGTGGTGGAGCCTCATCGCCAAAGAGGGGCTCTTCCCACCTCTTATTATTTATTAAGCAAGGAGAAGAGAAGGTGGTAAAATGATATATCTGGCGCCAAACACGTCGGTGTGAGTTGACGACCTCTACCGGCACGGGCGTGGAGTTCTGGCATTTCTAGAAGTGGTAGACACGTGTTTGTTGGTGGTGGAGCCTCATTGCCAAAGGGGGCTCTCCCCACCTCTTCTTACGCAAGGAGCAGAGAAGCTGGTGCACTGACACGTCTGCCGCTAAACATAACGGTGTAAGTTGACGACCTCTACCGGCACGGGCGTGGAGTTCTGGCATTTCAAGAACTGGTAGACACGGGTTTTTTGCTGGTGGAGCCTCATCGCCCAAGGGGGGCTCTTCCACCTCTTCTTACGCAAGGAGAAGAGAAGGTGGTGCAATGACACGTCTGGCGCCCAATATCTCGTTGAACAGTGATATGATGACCTCTCCCTGTACAGGCATGGATTCCTGGCCTTTCCAGAACTGTTAGACACGGATTTTTCGAGTGGAGCCTCATTGCCAAAGGGGGGCTCTTCCCACCTCTCATTAGTTATTAAGCAAGGAGACGATAAGGTGGTGCAATGACATGTCCGGCGCCTACTATTTTGGTGTAAGTTGACAGCCTCTACCGGCATGGAGTTCTGGCCTTTCAAGAACTGGTGGACACGGGTTTGTTAGAGGTGGAGCATCACCGCCAAAGGGGGGCTCTTCCACCTGTTATTAATTATGAAGCAAGGAGAAGATAAGGTGGTGCAATCACTCGTCCAGCGCCTACTATTTCGGTTAAGTTGACAGATTGGAAAGGGCGTGGAGTTCTGGCATGTCAAGAACTGGTGGACACGGATTATTCTTTTTTAGCCTCATTGCCGAAGGGGGGCTCTTCCACCTCTTATTAAGCAAGGAGAAGAGAAGGTGGTGCAATGGCACGTCTGGCGCCTAATATCTCGTTGAACAGTGATATGACGACCTCTCCCGGCACGGACATGGAGTTCTGGCCTTTCAAGAATTGGTGGGCACGAATTTTTTCGTTTTTAGCCTCATCGCCCAAGGGGGGCTCTTCCCACCTCTTATTAGTCATAAGCAAGGAGAAGGAAAGGTGGTGCAACGACATGTCCGGCGCCTATTATTTCGGTATAAGTTGACAGCCTCTACCGGCACGGGCGTGGAGTTCTGGCATTTCAAGAACTGGTGGACATGGGTTTGTTGGTGGTGGAGCCTCATTGCCCAAGGGGGGCTTTTCCACCTGTTATTAAGCAAGGAGAAGAGAGAGTGGTGCAATGACACGCCTGGCGCCCAATATCTCGTTGAACAGTGATATGACGACCTCTCCCGGCACGGGCATGGATTTCTGGCATTTCAAGAATTGGTGGGCACAGATTTTTTCGTTTGTAGCCTCATCGCCCAAGGGGGGCTCTTCCCACCTTTCTTAGTTATTAAGCAAGGAGAAGAGAAAGTGGTGCAATGACACGTCTGGCGCCTGCTATTTCGGTATAAGCTGACAGCCTCTACCGGCAAGGGCGTGGAGTTATGGCACTTCAAGAACTGTTAGACACGAGTTTTTTCGTTTTTAGCCTCATTGCCAAAGGGGGGCTCTTCCCACCTCTTACGAGTTATTAAGCAAGGAGAAGAGGAGGTGGTGCAATGACACGTGTGGTGCCTAATACAGCTACTGTTGATGTTGATTACTGTTGAGTGATTGCATTGACACCAGTGAGGTCTTGAGTGATTACTACAGCTACTGTTGATTACTACAGCTACTTGATCACCTAGCTCCTGTTTCTATATTTCAAACATTGTGACTTTGTGAGATAAGGTGCAGTCTGTTCTTTGTACACCACCATGTCCAGGTCGACATCGTTGTCCGTGTGCACTTTTCTTGCATGTGCATGATTGGTACGTATGCTACAGACCCCAGCGGGTATATATATGATATATTGTGTTTCCAAACCCAGTCCTCTATTTTCAATTGAAAACCTCGTGTACATAATTACTGAGTGCCACATTCAATCCAATAGGTTTAAGTTTTGAGTTGGAGTTGGATACCGGTATAACCCCTCATATATAAGTCATGTAATTAGACAAACTTGTGGATTCGTTTCTTACAACCAGCTTTACTATCAATCAGTGATGGCGAAATTGTTGGCTGAAGCCATGTAACCAAGTGAAGGTTCTATACATTTACTCTGCAGTATTCTCACCGGTGTGTGTGTTCTGACATACTAGCCGGTAAGCCGGGTAAGAGGTATCCAAATATGCTAAATTTGGTTGCCCATCCTGAGTATTGGAAAGGGCTGTATACTAAACAAGCACTAGTGAACTGAACCCCAACAAATCGTTAACACTAGGAGGGGGGGGGGGGGGGGGGGGGAGTTCGTGGAATGATGATGATTTAACTACATAGATTAGACCCTTACTCAAAGCGGGTCAGCCACTGTTCCTCGCTTCCTCGCTTTTGTTGATATTTCATCAGGGTTGTTCAAGGGTACTTATAAATCTTCGTTTTGAAACGGAACTGTTTTCAAAATTTCTCCAAATGCCCAAAACTCGGTGTGGGGAAGATAGCCTCCACAAAAGTGAACCCTAAATCCACCTAGACCCTACACCCACATTCACCATTAACCTTTAATCAGAACCTGAACCCCTCACCCCCCTATGCATTCGCGGAGGTTAACTTACCCTAACCCATTATCTACGTTTGAAAGGGAACTGTTTCAAAAATTACCTACGTTTTAGGAGTCAAATCCTACGTCTCACAGGCCAGGACATAAGTTTTCAACGGACTGTGGTATTGGAATTTGCGCGAGATGTGAAACTTAACTATGTAACCAGTTGAACGACTCAGGTATCAGTATGTTGCATGTTGTTGTATACACATCAAAATCGTAGTTTGAGGAGAATTGTAGTAGTTGACGGCGAGCAGCCTAATTGCTGAATGGAGCCATATAACCAGGCTTAAGTTCAAGAAAATGGAGAAATGGCTGGTATGCAGCGAGTGGGTACCTCATGTGAATGCTGGTGAGAGCAGTACAATAGTTGTTGTTTGAATCTTGGTTGCTGCGAGTGAGTATCTCAGGTTTTCTGGTGGGTGCTAGGGAGACAAGGGCAGGGGTTTTCTTGATCGCATCGTAGTAGTTACAAAATTGAAGGCAGACATGAAAAGTGTTCTCATATGCCCGCGCAGTACAGCAGTACCACGGCTCGGCGACCACATAATAGCCAGCCTAACGGCTGAGGCTTATCCTATGTAACAAATACAAGATCTCAACAAGTGTTGCTCTTTGTTGGGAACATTCAACGTCCATTTACAGAATAAAAACAGTTTTCACCAGCATGAACAAAAAAACGGAGATAGATATTCGGTTTCTCCAGGAACAAGATATAAGCAGCCTATATGTTCCATGTCCTATCTAGGTAAAACCTGGTGCGCAGGCTGGCAGAATCAACCACATCATCAACTCAATATTTCTCTCATCTACATACAGAGAGAAGCTAACTAGGTGTAATGCCATGAAAGCACAGGCACCTGGGCCAGTATACTTTCTGGCGGACGGGCAACGGTGAATTTGTTCAAATTATGCAGCCTGGTAGGTACACTAGGAACGGCTCTGCCAAGGCCAAGTCAGGTTGAGTTCTAACTATTAGCACAGCCCAGCCATGGCAACCAGCACGCAATAAGAGTACCAACTGCCTGACGTGGCAATTAGCAGTGAACACACGCGCAGTACAGTCCTTCCAGGCACAGGAATTAGCAGGTAACACGCAGACTGTGCAGTCCTTCTAGACACAGTAGTTAGCAGTGAACGCGCAGACTTCGTAGTCCTTCCAAGCACAGTAATCCAGTAGATGGCCTCTAGCAAGACCCCAAGCTCTTCTGCTGAGGGTAGCATTCCTTCGTGACCACTTGCTCCAGTTGGAAGGCAGGAGTGCTGGGAACCTTGGCCACACTGGGAGCAGCTATGCAGGCAGTGCCAAGCAGTGGACTGCTCAGGCCTAAGTCTGTCTCTCAGTGGACTGCTCAGGCCAAAGCAGTTAGGCCAACAGATGCCTCTCAATGGGCTGCTCAGACAAAAGCAGTCGAGCCAAAGCAGTCAGGCCAAAGCAGGTATCTGAGTGGACTGCTCAGGCCACAGCCTGTCTCTCATCAGGCTTTCCAGCCTGGAGGCTGGTGGTATGTCGTAGTTAGCTCCTCTATGGACAGCTCAGCGGGCTTTCAAGCCAGGGATCTTGTGGTATACCTTGCTTGGCTTCTTTGTGGATAGCTCAGTGGGCTTTCCAGCCAGGAGGCTTGCGGTACCCATACTGGGTTCCTCTGGGGAAAGCAATTTAGAACTCGAAGCCGAGACCGGAACCCACTTGCGTTCCCATCAGCTCCAACAGACCCTTGCCTGTGATAGCCTCAAGAGCGAGGAGGGAGAAGAAGCCGATCATTGCAGCTCTGCTGTTCATCTTCTCGGCGAAGTGGACGAAGCCAAACATGGGAGCGCCTGCTGAAGGTTCGGCGGAGGGAACAGTGACGCCCTTGGGAAGAACGGGCTTGGGGTACTCTGTGGCAGCGCGGACAGCGACGGAAGTCCTGCGCCCCACGCGAGGGGCGAGGCTAGGGGCAGAGAAGGTCTTGCCGGAGCTGCGCACAGCAAAGGCCCTGGAAGAGGCAGAGGCGATAGCGGACATTTTGGCGATTGAAGTAGGGGGAAAGACGAACAAGGTTAAGTATGCTAATAAGTAGCAAGGTGGAGATCGGAAATCAGTGATGGGTAAGATAAAGGCATTGGATGCGTGTGGGGTGGGGTCAAGTGATCTCGACCAATCTTGTGGCTCCAGTGGGTTGCGACGGTTGTCGAGTGTTGCAAGTCACTCGTTCACCCCCAGGTTCATCAACGACCGGGAAATAGATTCGGTGGTTCTGCACGAGCCATGCGTCCCGGATTTCCGGATCCTCGCTTGTGACTGGAAAACGAACTTGAGGTTCTGCTCGAGTCATTCAATTGGGCCGCGTATTCCCAAACAAATCCTCAGATCAGATACAGGATGATACGAGGTGCAGAAGCCCCTGCAGCCGGGCTCTCACGGTGCGGATTCTTCGACCATGCGGAATTAAACACATAGCACCACATCCTGCACCAGTCAGCTGCCCCCCCTCCCCCCTCCCCTCCCCTACTGCTAGTAGCTTTGAAGAAAGAAAAGGTATGTAGGTAAGTTTTAAGCGCGGTTATCCCCCCACCCCACCCCTCACACCCCTCACACCCCCTCACACCCACACCAACACCCACACATTCTCTCTCTCTCACACACACACTCCAACACACACTATATCTGTCCCACACACCCTAAAACACACACATGCACATGTACATGCACACCCACACACCCACACCAACACCCACATGCATGTTCACACCCACTCCCACACCCACCCATACACCCACCCATGCACCCACCCATGCACCCACCCATACACACCCATGCATACACACCCATCCATACCCATCCATGCCCGCCCACCCACCCATCCTCACTCTCCCACCCCGCCCCTCACCCTCACACCCCACCCCCCACCCTCACACACCCATACACACCGCCCCCACACACCACACCACACCCTTAACCCAACCCCAACTACCCACCACAACCCAACTCAACCTCACTCAACCCCAACCCAACCCCAACCCACACACACACTCTTACACACACACACACACACACACTCTTACTCACACACAAACACACACAGACCCCACTATACCCCTCATCCTCCCCACCGCCACTACCACCACCACCACCACCACCCCACCATTACCACCCCACTCCACCACCACCACCCCACTCCACCCCACCCCACTCCAGCCCCACCCCACTCCACCCCATCCCACTCCACCCCACCCCACCCCTCACCCTCCCACCCCTCACCCCACCCCACCCCCTCACCCCCTCCCACTCCACCCCTCCCACTCTCACCCTCCTCCCCTCACCCCACCCTCCCCCCCCTCCCCTCACCCCCTCCCCCTGTCCCCCTTCCCCCCGAACACACCCCACACCCACACCCCAAGACGCAGGTTTCAGAACATTGAATATGTACAAGCCACTAGGAGTGCATGGTGTTTGCAAATGCGTCCCACGCCCCCCGATGTTTCACCAACATTGCCTGACACCTACGCCACGCGATCCACATAAACCCGCAACCAGCAACCCACTATTCTACGTGCTACATTGGGCCCCCGTCGGTTAAACGATTGTTTGGGGTTCAGTTCATCAGTGCTTTTTCTTTTTAAGCCCTTCCTATACGGTAGGGCAAGTCCCTTTAGCCTATTTGGCCTACCCCTGGACTGTAACATGCATACATACATGCTACCCCATGCCACCCCCTGAGCACGAGACTTGTAACCCAGGCATGGAAAAAATGTGGCTGTGACCAGCCTCAGGCCATACTTAGCTCAGGCGTAGGCAGCTGTGACCAGACCCAAGCCATACTTGTAACCCAGGCATGGGAAAAAAACATTATCAGATAACTCCCACCCTATTTGTTTCTGTATAGCAGCTCGGATATTTCTGGTGATCATCCTTAGTTCTTCTGCAGGAACAGCTCCTCCTGTCACATTGATTGTCACATTGATTGATCAAGTCCCTTTAGCCTATTTGGCCTACCCCTGGACTGTAACATACATACATTGATAAAATCCTTTGAGTCTAGGGCTAGCGCAATGAGACCCATCTTTTGGGGTGAAAATCCTTTCGTTTAAATAAATGTTTTTCTTGGTCAACACTCAACAGGTGAAGAGCAGGGTTGTTCATGAGGACCCCCAGCCAGGGTACTACTCAGCGCGCGCGGCAGCGCGATGCTGCACTGCCTTTTTGAGCCCCTCAGCGCGTTTCGCGCCTCTTTTGTCAACCCCCTGTGGGCGCAGCGCACAGTTTTTGCGCTTTTTGCTCCACAAAGCGCTGACCAATCAATTTGGCGTTTGTGCGCTTTAAGTGCTGACCAATTTGGCAAGAAGTAATACCCTGCCCCCAGGTCTGCGTTCTCAGACGCAACCAATTTTACTGCCCGCGTCCCGTGACCCAACCAATTTCATTACCTGCGTCCTAAGACGCGACCGACCCATAGCCTGCGTCCTGCAACGCAACCAACCCACTGAAGCTGCGTCTGCGATGCAATGGACCCTCCCCACGTTGTGCCTTAGGATGCAACGGACCCTTTGACGTTGCATCTGCGATAGAGGACGCAGCGTCCTGGATAACCCTGGTGACTAACTGAGGAGTTGTGTTAAAAACTAGGCTTGGTATTTGTCCGGCACACCCCGCCTACTTTTGTGGAAACTTCTCCGCCTCGCTTTCTGAATCCTCGGTGGTCGGGTGGCGCTATTTTGTGCAAGGGGTCCAACCCCCTGGGGTGAAAATCCTTTCAAAAAAATGCTTCACACTAAGAAGACAGAATTCCTTGTTACCTTACACGCCTTAAGTAATGGCGAACGTTTTGGCAAACGACCCTTTGCCAAAGCGGTTTCGGCTCGAACCTGAGTCCAGTCCAGCTGGTTTACCGTTGTCAAGTTACAATATAGCGTTTACGTCTATAGTCGTTTTCCAGTGCACTCTGCTCCCCACATGCGTGTTCCCTCCCTCCCCCCCTCCCATGATGAGGTGGCCACAACGTAAGTTAATATGTACTAGACTCGTACATATGTCATTCCCAGGTCAACAGAACTATCAGCTCTTAGAGCTCTTGTGATTCGTCTTTGACCTGGGCATGAAGTGGTTGCCATCCCCTCCCCTAATGCCAGTCTTCAATTGTTCTGATTTCACTTGAAATTGAACTTGGTTACGTGTCGCCAGCCAGCAATTTCGCCTCCGCTCCTGATTTGAATTGGAATATGCATTCAATATGGCTAGGAACCGATTGTTTTACATGGTTATACCGGTACATCAAGACTGGGCAGGCAAGAGGACCCAAGTAACACACAACGGTATGTGAACTTGAACTCTCTCTGTGAACATGCAACAAGGAAATGCAACACAAGCAGAACGACCTTTTGCCAACTGGATTTCAGATCTTAACTTGAGACTGTCCCCGCCTGGATTTCAGATCTTAATTTGAGTCTGTTCCCGCCTGGATTTCAGATTTTAACTTGAGTCTGTCCCCGCCACGGACCCCTATGCCATTTTTTCTGCAATTCGAATTGAATCCTCAATGTCCCTGGTTTGTGTCGAGAGCCCCACGTCCTAGGGTGAAATTCTTTTTATTTCATTTTTTCTTCTTCTAAGACCCATTTATGGGGAATGGGCCCATGTGCCAATACATGTTCTTGCCATTACTGGAGGCGAGTACGGTTTAAGTCGTTATAACCCTTTAGCTGACATTTTCTCCTCTTGTCCTCTTGTCCTTCGCTATACTGCTTAAATCCTCCTTTTCTCCTCTTCTCCTCTTGTCCTGCGCTAAACTGCTTAATTCCTCCTATCTCCTCTTCTCCTTTTCTCCTTCGCTATATACTGCTTCAATTATTGCTTAATTATTCCCATTTCTCAGCTAAAGGATGGTTAGAAGACCCCCCCCCCCCCCCCCTCAAATGTGTGCAGTAGGCTTGTCCTAGGTCAACATTGTTCTTAGTTGTGACTGGTTGTGAACGGATTTTCACCTCAAAAGGTGTATCTCCCTACCCAACCCAGCGACACCGAGGATTTAGTTTGAATGGCGTTGTCGCTCCTACAAAAGAGTAGGAGCGCTTACATTGGCCTGCCTATGGCAGTGATTGTTACACATGACGAAGCTTCCCGTTATAAACGTTAAAGGAGCGTTATGGAACAAACGTTATGAAATCGCAAGTGAAAATAGGCATGTCTCAAAACGTAGATATTAAAGGACCCATCACATGCGCTTCATGAACAACCCTGGTGTGAAAGGCGTGAGCTGGCGGGTTGGCGGATCGAGCAGCAGAGGGCAACAGAGGGAGCAGAGCAGGGGGGGGCCGGGCCCACAGGTCCCGAGCGGCACAATCGTGTGCTGTGTCGCCATCAGGCTGCTTTGTAACACACAACTCCCGATCCCCTGTGCTTCAGTTTCAAAAGTGACACGGTGTGTCTCATTTATAGGTTCCATCTGCTTCCGTCCATCCCGATGTTGCGATATTCGTCTAAGTTAGTACTGGCATCCTGGCATCGGGCTGCTGCATCGTCTGGATCCCTAGCCGACTGTACGCCCTCTCTCAATCAGCTTCTGCCTCAGAACTGGCAAGATGACCAGGGGCATTCCCGATGCGCGACATTCGTACCCAGTGCACACCGACACTGCAGCTCAGAAGCCTCCCCACCGCAAGCGACTGAAAAAGTGCAGCAGTTAGCAGAGAAGGTGATGGGATTGACAGTGCTGGAAGCAAGCGCTCTGTCAGCGCTCCTGCGGGAAAAACTTGGAATGCCAAAACCGGCGTATGGGGCGATGCCCATGATGGCAGCGTCGATGGGGCAAGCACCTGCCGCTGAAGCTCCTGCTGCTGCAGCAGCACCGGAAGAGGAGAAGAAGGAGAAGACGGAGTTCGATGTCAAGTTGGAGTCCTATGAAACCGCTGGAAAGATTAAGGTTATCAAGGAGATTAGGGCCATAACCAGCTTGGGGTTGAAGGAGGCCAAGGAGTTGGTAAGCTAGGCGTGTACGCATGCATGTATTTACACCTGATTTGTGCATTCTGCTTGTTGCATTGCCTAATCATGCCTGCGACTAGACACCTGCTTGTATGAATTTATGCGTGTTACAGTCCAGAGGGAAGCCAAGTAGGCTAAAGGGACTTGCCCAACCTAAAATAAGTAGCTATGCTTAGGCTATATGTAGACCACATCATATCCCTGTGCATGATACATGATCATATTGTTGTTACCACCAAAGATGGCGAACAGCCCTCAGGTTAAAGCCATGTTACCCAAGTTGAAGTTCATCACAAAGCAACACGTTGCTATTAACACCAAAGACAGCGAACAGCCCTTAGGCTTGAGCCATGTTACCCAAGTTGAAGCTCACCAAGCAGCTATCAGTATGTTGCAATAACAACCAAACACAGCGAACAGCCCTCAGGTTACAGCCATGTTACCTAAGTTCGAGTTCCTCGTGTATTAGCCATGTTACCCAGGTTAAATTCCATCCTGAAGCGTCATGTTGCTATTACCACCACAAAGAGCAAACAGCCCTCAGGTCATAGCCATGTTACCTAAGTTCGAGTTCCTCGTGTATTAGCCATGTTACCCAGGTTTAATTCCATCATGAAGCGTCATGTTGGTATTACCACCGCAAAGAGCGAACAGCCCTCAGGTCATAGCCATGTAACCCAAGTTGAAGTTCATCATGCAGCGGCACGTTACTATTACCACTTAAGACGGCAAACAGCCCTCAGGTCATAGCCATGTAACCCAAGTTGAAGTTCATCCTGCAGCGGCACGTTACTAATACCACCAAAGATGGCGAATAGCCTTTAGGCTTGAGCTATGTTACCCAAGTTAAAGTTCATCACGCAGCGTCACCTTGCTAATACAACCAAACACGACGAACAGCCCTCATGTTTTAGCCATGTTACCTAAGTCCGAGTTCATCACGCAGCGTCACGTTGCCATTACCACCAAAGACAGCGAACAGCCGTCGGGTATTAGCCATGTTGCCCAAATCCAAGTTCATCACGCAGCGTCACGTTGCTATTACCCCCAAAGACAGCGAACAGCCGTCGTGAATTAGCCATGTTACCCAAGTCCAAGTTCATCACGCCTCTATCAGTATGTTGCCATTACCGCCAAATACGGCGAACAGCCCTCGTGTATTAGCCATGTGACCCAGCTTCAAGTTCATCACGCAGCGTCACGTTGCCATTACCACCAGACACGACGAACAGCCGTCGGGTATTGGCCATGTTGCCCAAGTCCAAGTTCACCATGCCACTCATGCAGGATCAATAGGCCGTCAAGGTGTTACTAGCAATGTCCTGATAGCTGCGTGATGAACTTCAACTTGGGTAACATGGCTAATACCTAGGGATCGGCAATATGATATCAATATATCATATGATATCATATGATCCCGGCGGTCTGACTAGGTAACTTTGGCCTGGGGCATCATATCATATGATATTAAATCATATGATTTGTGTATGATATCATATAATATCAAACTCGTCTTTGGTCAACATCATATGATTTGCCGTTCCCTACTAATACCCGAGGGCTTTTAGGCCTGCTTAGGTTTGTGCACAATATTATTTTAAAGAAAAGGACCCAGTGTCTTTATGTAGCACCATGTTGTTTAGCGGAGCCCCTCTTTCTGGGGGGCGGGAGCCCACAGATTCACTCCGTTGTCCGTCTGTCCGTCGGTCCGACCGACAACCGAGATTAGCCAACCGTCTCTTAACTTACTGGCTTTGGTCCGCTCCATTCCGTTGCCACCTGTCGTTCCGATAGCCACCACTCTCGGCCAATTTTCCGCGTCGCCTGCGACGCTGCCTAGAACTTTTCCCAGCAGTAACTTGCTGAGGTGCTACCAGCAGCTTTGTCTGCTCCCAAATGCGACCCCCAAAGGCATCCCTTAAACACAAAGGTTCACAGTGTAGTAGTTGTGCTATATGTATCACCTCATACAATAACCCTGGTTGAGCATCTACCAAAATCTTTAGTGTCATGTTTAGTGAAAGGCTAAGTTAGAAAATATTAGTGAATGAATAATATGAGTGAATGTTAGGTAATATTAGACGGCCGAGCCGAGTCACCAGAATTTTGAATAAACTTGAGAAACTTATATTATTTAAAGACTTATAATATGAGTTAATATTAGTTTTTCAAACACTTATATTAGTTGCCGTTCCCTTGTCATATTGTGTCCTCACCAACGCCTTTTATATTGGAAGGATTGTTCGCAGAGCCCACTCTTCAAGGGGGCGGGAGCCCCCACAGTTACGCCGTTGTCCGACCAACCAACCGACCGACCGACCGACCGACCGACCAAAAAATTGAAGCCTGACACGTCAGCTAACGGTCTCAGAACTAATTCGCTTCCGTTGCCACCTGTTGCTCCGTCTCGAACACTGTCCGCCATTTTTTAGCGTCGCATGCGAGGCTGTATAGAACTTGTCACCTTTAAAGTGGAATCCCATACACAAACCAGCTCTCACCGAGGATTCAGAAAAACAAATCTAGAGTAAACCGTTGGCATCAAACTGAACTGCGTACTGCTGGAATGTACCTTGAGCTTTTTCCTCTTGCGTCCGTGCAGGTTGAGTCAAACCTGTTTGCATCAAACTGGACTGCGTACTGCTGGAATGTACCTTGACTGTTTTCCTCTCGCGTCCGTTCAGGTTGAATAAAACCTGTTTGCATCAAACTGGACATGTGTACTGCTAGAATGTACCTTGACCCTTTTCCTCCTGCTTCTGGCTGCTCGAACCAAACCTGTTTGCATCAAACTGGACATGTGTACTGCTAGAATGTACCTTGACCCTTTTCCTCCTGCTTCTGGCTGCTCAAACCAAACCTGTTTGCATCAAACTGGACATGTGTACTGCTGGCATGTACCTTGGCCGTTTCCCTCTTGCTTCCGTGCAGGTTGAATCAAACCTGTTTGCATCAAACTGGACATGTGTACTGCTGGAATGTACCTTGACCGTTTTCCTATTGCGTCCGTGCAGGTTGAGTCAAACCTGTTTGCATCAAACTGGACATTTGTAATGCTGGAATGTACCTTGACCGTTTTCCTATTGCTTCCGAGCAGGTTGAATCAAACCTGTTTGCATCAAACTGGACTGCGTACTCATGAAATGTACCTTGACCATTTTCCTCCTGCTTCCGTACAGGTTGAAAAGTTTCCCATGGTCATCAAGCTATCGGTGCCTAAGGCAGAGGCAGAGGCGATGAAGAAGGCAATTGAAGCTGGTAGGTGCCAAGGATTGTTTTCAGCTATATGTAGCGATCACTACTTTTGACCCCGTTTTGGCCCAAATCATCGCTTTAAACAGCTGTATAATACTAAACAATCGCTTTAAAAGAACAAAACAAACGCTATCCCCCCCCCCCCCCCCCCCTAAATGGCTCTAAATTGCCCTTACAAGCTATACAAGCTATACACAGCTATAAAACCATAAGGCTAGAAAAACCCACTTTCAGATTTGTAAACAAACAAAACTGGTGGGTGCTTGATGACTCATGATGCTGGGTGTTGCAAGTACAAGTAGCTAATATATATAAAATCGCCCAGGGGGTCCAGTACACCCCATTAAAGGGGGGGCACACTTCACCTTGTATTTTAAGGCGGGGTCTATCTTTTCCCGCCGAACAAAAATTAAGGGCATTGAAAAGCTACCTAGATCAGATTTTCAATACATAAATAAAACACTGTTCACAAATAGTCATTCAGGCCTAAAACGCAACCCACTAGTAGCAGTACAGGCCTAGCAACACACCACAAATAGTCATCCAGGCCTAAAACGCAACCCACAAGTAGCAGTACAGGCCTAAAACACAGCCCACAAATAGTTTTTTGGCCTAAAACGCAACTCACAAGTAGCAGTACAGGCCTAACAACACACCACAAATAGTAATTCAGGCCTAAAATGCAACCCACAAGTAGCAGTACAGGCCTAACAACACACCACAAATAGTCATTCAGGCCTAAAACGCAACCCACAAGTAGCAGTACAGGCCTAACAACACACCACAAATAGTTACTGTGACTGTCTTCACAACTGTTGGATCTCCGGGCCCCCTTTGTTTACGATTTGTTGGGGTTCAGTTCACCAGTGGTTGGTTTTTGAACCTACCTTTCCTATTGGGCAAATCCCTTAAGCCTATCTCGACTGTACACATACACAAACACACACACATACACACACACACACACACACACACACACACACACACACACACACACACACTACAGACCTTCCCCCACACACATATCATATGATGGTGACCAAAGGCGAGTATGATATCATATGATATCATACAAATTGCATCATATGATATATATATATATATATATATATATATATATATATATATATATATATATATATATATATATATATATATATACTAGTACGGTAGCCCGTGTGGCCGGTGGCCACCCCCCACCCCCACCCCCCCACCCAGGCCATGGGTCCTAGTCTGGTTTGGGTTACATAACAGGTAACGCCCTTGTATGCCCCCCCTCCCCCCCCCCCTCCCTTACACACAGTCAAGAAATCAGCCATCTCAGCCCTTGCTCGACGCTCCCCTGCCTCTCTCCCCCCCCCCCCCCGCACACACACTTCTTCTCCCTACCTATTCCCCTTCTGCTTCAGGTGTGGCCTCCCACCCTGTCATACACACATACCATCCCCCCCTCCCCCCCATTCTGACCTCTCCCTACCCCTCACCCACCCCATCCACACGCACTCTCTTTCTCTCACCTTACCCCCCACCACCCTCCCTTCCCCCAACCACCAACACGCACACACAATCTTCTTCTCCCTACCTCGTACCCTTCACTTCACCCTGTGGGATTCAATCGTGCAGAAAGAGGGAACCGCTGTGCTTCGAACCTACCAACATTGCGAGCGCTCAGTCGCTCAGATTCCGATCGCCCCGAGAACACCGGACCGGTGCAATTGCATGGCTACAAACCTGCTGCTTCGTCTTCTCGTACAGTGCCCCAGTCGAGACTCGATCAACTCGGAACAGCAAAAATCGCAGCAACGTACTTCATATTCTATACAACGAAAAGAGCTTGAAAAGATAGGATGATCGTGGCAAGCGCGAGAGTGTCCAGGGGGACGGAATGGCCATGGCGATCTGAACAAAGGTAATTAATCGCAACTGGATGCCAATTACTACGAATGTGATGCGATGGCATGGCAAAATTGCGCATGCGTGAGATGAATGGTGGCAACGCTCGCAGACGGAGAAAAAAAGCATCACGATATGAAGGTCTGGCTTGATTATGATCCTGGCATAATTCCTCAGGCTGGGCAGCATCGTCTTAGCGCCTGGATTGGTTACCAGCTTCGTGTTCCTCCTCAAGCACGGTAGCTCGTTCCTGACTCCTTGCAAGATTACCAGCATGACGTAGCTCCTCGGATCGGGCAGCGCGGGCATCACGTCGACGCTTGTTGGCTATTTCCCTGTCTTCCTTGCTCTGGCAAGCTCGCTTTGAGCGCTGGCTGGCGTTTTTGCGGGCCCTCCTGTCCATCATGACCGTTGCCATGCATCATGGTCGCGTTATGCGTGAAGAACTGAAAGCTATTATTCCGAGCGCCATGCCAAGCCATATGAGGGTCGGCTGGTGACCTCCGAGGAGAGGATCTTCTGATTCTAAATGTCTTGCCGTCATAGTATCGGAGGCAATTGTGGACTTGCTATGAGCGCGCGCGCATAGTTTAGCGAATCTGCAGTTTTGGTGTTTGAAAATTCCGCTAGGCGGGGAGTTGCTAGTTGGGTGAACGAAAAGTCGGTTGCAAGTCGGTTACACTTCGCACGTGGGCACGCGATGATGACACCACCACGACCACTACGACCACCACGACCATGATTTCTTATATATATATATATATATATATATATATATATATATAAAGAAATCATGGTCGTGGTCGTGGTGGTGTCATCATCGCGTACCCACGTGCCATGGGCGTGCGAAGTGTAACCGACTTGCAACCGACTTTCTGTCAAACCCAACTCGCAACACCCCGCCCAGCGAAATTTTCAAATACCGAAACTGCAGATGCGCAAAGCTAAGCGCGCGCGCTCATTTCATCCCCACATTTGCCTCCCATACAATGACTGCAAGCAATTTAGATCCAGAAGATTCTCTCTTCGGAGGTCATCTGCTGACCCTCGCTTTGCATGGCGCTCAGAATAATCGTTTCAGTTCATTGCTTCTTCACGGAGCATGCGACCATGATGCATGCCAACGGTCCTAATAGACAGGAGGGCCCGCGACACCGCCAGCCAGCGCTCAAAGCGAGCTTGCATGAGCAAGGAAGAACTGGACAGAGCCAGGCAGAGCCAACAAGAGTCGACGCGATGCCCACGCTGCCTGACCCGAGGAGTTACGCCAGGCTCATAATCAAGCCAGACCTTCAGATCGTCATGCTTTTTTCCTCCGCCTGCGAGCGTTGCCACCGTTCATCTCACGCATGCGCACTTTCGCCATGCCATCGCATCACCTTTGTCATGGTTGGCTGGTTGTTGCGATTAATTCGACTTTGTTCAGACCGCCAAGGCCATTCCGTCCCTCTGCCCACTCTCGCGCTTGCACCTCTCATCCCATATCTGAAAGCTCTTTTCGTTGTATCGAATATCGCGAAATACGATTTGTGCTGTTCCAAGAGTTGACCGAGTATCAACTGGGGCGCTGCACGAGAAGATGAAACTACAAGTTTGTAGCTTTGGAATTGCACTGGTCCGGTGTTCTCGGGGTGATCGGGATCTGAGCGTTCCCAAGTTGTTGGTCTGCACTTTCCCCTCTTTCTGCAAGATTAAATCCCGCAGCCGAAGTGAAGGGTATGAGGTAGGGAGGAGGAGAGTGTGTGTGCGTGTTGGTGGTTGGGGAAAGGGAGTCTTTTGAGGGCGAAGGTGAGAGGAAGAGAGTGTGTGTGGATTGGGTAGGAAGAGGCCGGGGGAAGCAGAGGATGCTGTGGGTCTGTGTGTGTGTGTGTGTGTGTGTGTGTGTGTGGGGGGGGGGGGTGTTTGGGGGGGGGGGGGGGGGGGGGATGGAATACGTGTATGACAGGGGGGGAGGCCACATCTGAAGCAGAAGGGGAAAAGGTAGAGAGAAGAGGTGTGCGTCTGAGAGTGTGGGGGGAGAGGGGGTGTTGGTGTGGCCACTGGCCACACGGGCTACGGTACTAGTATATATATATATATATATATATATAAATGGTCACTTTGGCCTAGTCAGACTGCTGGCACCATATGATATCAAATTGCCGGTCCCTGCGTACAATACAACACCCTCTTGAACAGGATTTTCCCCCCGGTTTTAATAGGGACCGCTAGTTTTAACCCCTTTTTAGCGAAATTATCGTTATAAAAAAGAAAATTAGTTTTTGTTTGTTTTGCCCTTAACGGCACTAAAAACTAAAAAAAGTAATAAAAAGCACCTTAGACAGTCCCTGGAGGAGGTCTATAACCATGAAGCTAGAAAAAACCCGCTTTCAAATTTGAAAATAGAATCACTGCTCTTGAATTACCCTGTCTTACATACCTGTCGAATCTCCTGTCGAATCCCCTTACCTACCTACCTCTTGAATGTCATACATACCCTGTCTTACATACCTGTCGAATCTCCTGTCGAATCCCCTTACCTACCTACCTCTTGAATGTCATACATACCCTGTCTTACATACCTGTCGAATCCTCTTACCTACTTACCTCTTGCATGTCTTACATACCCTGTCTTACATACCTGTCGAATCCTCTTACCTACTTACCTCTTGCATGTCTTACATACCCTGTCTTACATACCTGTCGAATCTCCTGCCCTGCAGCTGGTGGCAAGGTTACTCTGATGTAAACCAAAACCTGCTGAGGTCGAGGGTTCTACTCGCCCATCAGGATCCTACTTCCCTTTGTTCGGAATCTTGGACAGAACTAAGTCTACCGCGACCGCTGGGTAGCGCCCTCATGGGAACTACGGTCTTGCCAGTATCTGTCATACTCTACCGATGCACCTATCAGACTGGTGATCAGATTCCTGGTAGGTGCAATGGTAGAGTAGGATAGATCTATCATATTATACTAATGCACCTATCGGACTGGTGATCAGATACCCGGTAGGTGCAATGGTAGAGTAGGATAGATCTATCATATTATACTAATGCACCTATGGGACTGGTGATCAGATATCCGGTAGGTGCAATGGTGAGGTACGTGGACACTGTCATTGACCGGATAGTCAACGCCAAGGCACTGCTGGAAGCATGGTCGGGCGCGATGCCCCCGGTCCCCGGTCCCCGGTCCCCGCCCCCCTTCAGCGCGGTCCCCGCCCCCCCCAGCTCGGGCCGCCCTGAAATAGCTCAATGGACGTTGTCCTTGTAGGAGGCCTAAAACAGGAAAGCTAGGAAAAACGCACTGCGAGATTTGAAAAAAGCCCTGCCCAAAGCCTAAGGACGACGTGGCAGTCAGAGAATGATAGATCCTGGCAGTCTTCATACCCGTTGGATCTCCTGTCAAGCAGCTAGTGGCAAAAGATCTCTGGTGAACACCAAAATCCCCGGATAGTGACTGAGAACCAGCACCAGCACATCTTCAACACGTGATTGATCATGATGCCCTGAAGGGTGCCGTAGCTTTTCTTTCCAGCTATGAGCAGCAGCTTGTAGGCACCCCCCCTGGCTTACTACCCAACCAAACCTATAACAATGTAGTGCATCTGGAAGCTGTCAGAATCAGCTTTCTAATGTTGTTTCAATATTGGGTCTTAGCCCAGTGGCTGGCTCAGGGCGCTGCCTTGAAGCTGCTGCTCGTAGACAGAAAAAAGCTATGCAACAGCTGATGTTGCTTTGTGGTAACGTTGTGACCAAGTCATAGAATGATTCATAGAATGAGGAGAGGGTGCAAAGCACTGCTTGTATTTTTGGGCTAAGCATGGCAGCTTCCAGCCAGCTCCATTAGCCAGCCAGCCACCGGGTCAATCCCAAGCTTTTCAGCTGCATTGGAATGCCCGTCATGTTAGCTCACAGACACACTGGCTAGCTTCAGGATTAGCCCAAGGACGGGGCAAGGAGCTGCCTAGTAGCTACTATGCATAGCCCCCAATAGAAGCAATGGTGGCAAGGTAGTCAGAGAAAGAATGAGAGTGCTAGAAACAATGGTGGCAAGGTAGTAAGAGAAAGAGAGAGAGCGCTAGAAACACATTGGACTAGGGTCTTGTGACCAGCAGGGTACTACATTTTGTCAAATTGGTCAGCGCTTTTAGCGCTCAAACGTCAAATTGGTCAGCGCTTTGTAGTGCAAAAAGCGCCAAAACTGCGCGCTGCGCCCACAGGGGGTTGAAAAAGCTGCGCGAAACGCGCAGTGGGGCTCAAATAGTGTGCGCGAAATCGCGCTGCTGCGTGCACTTTGTAGTACCCTGGTGACCAGTGGCTTTTCTTGACCTTGCATAAAAGGTTTATAGGCTTATATGTGATAGTTTTTAGGTTAATAGCAGTGTACTTCAGGAGGACCCCCAGCTCTGCTGCCTGAGACACAACCAATTCTTTAGCCTGCGTCCTGCGACGCAAAGGACCCTTCCTTCTGGTTAACAGACCCTCCCCATGTTGCGTCCTTCGACGCAACAGACCCTTCAACGTTGCGTCTGCGACGGAGGACGCAGTGTCCTGAACAACCCTGGTTAATAGGCCTATAAAAAGTCTAGTATGTTATGCAACAACAATTAGTACCATTAATCGGTACTGTTGTTTTGGGGGGATAGCCCGAGGCTGAAACGGAGAGCTACAGGGTACATTGGATTGGATTGTTACATGGTTTTCAGCCAACTCTGGGCTGCTCACCGTCCTTCAATTCCTTGTCCCACTGCAATACCCACAGAAACCAGGGAGAAAACTAACCCGATCAGACAGTTTTAAGCCTTGTCCAAGTCCGCAAGCTTGTTCAAACCCCCCAGTGAATGTGCAAGACACCTGCACACACAAGGGCTTTTCTTTGCGGAATTTCGGCTTTTCTTACCAGCTTCTTACCAGCTCCCTGAGCCCGCCCCTTTGCTACACCCAAATATTTCAGCAGGACTGAATAGCTGGTTGTGTCAGCTTCAAGGTGCACTAGGTTGCTCCAGGTTTGGCTGAATAGCCAGGCAGGGGATCTGCCTAGAAGTTGCTGCTTGTAGCCGGATAGAAAACAACGGCACATATGTTAGAAAATGATCAGGGTCTTTAAAGTGTGCAACAAATCCAGCAGTCGCCCCTCTAGTGCCAGCCTAAGCCGTGCGCAATTTGGCAGGCCCCCTTAAAGGTCCTAGGCCAAATTGGGAGAAATCCTACAGCCACCCCTCTAGCGCTGGCTGACGCCATGCGCAATTAGGCAGGCCCCCTTAAAAGGTCCTGGACCGAATTGGGAAAAATCCCGCAGTCGCCCCACTAGTCCTCGCCGACGCCATGCGGAATTGGGCAGGCCACCTTCAAAAGGTCCTGGGCTAAATTGCAAGAAATCCCGTTGTCTGAATGTGGAGGATTTGGACCTTAATTGTAGATCAAGAAGCGTGATTGCTAGAAATAATGTTTGAACATACCGTTTCAAGGTCTCTCCCTTCACCTTACACATAAATCTTAAGGTTTCGAGATCGGACAAGTCTCTTCAATCTATCTGCCTAGTGCCTACCGTAGGATTGTAGTATACAAACGCATATACGTATCTAGATAAGGTCACCCCCCTTCAGCTTAAACCCGAATCTTGTTCTTTCGAGATTGGGCAAGTCCCTTCAATCTATCTGCCTAGCTACCGCAGGATTGTAACATACAAGCGCATTTACGTACCCAGACAAGGTCTCATTGGGCACTTGGGCAGCACTGTTTACCGGGTAGTTGCTTAATAATATCTCAGAAATCGAGAGAGACTCAAGGCTGAGCAAACCGCTCTAAACCATCCAGGGGCGTCATCTAACCATCCCCCCTGTTTTACAAGACGGTTCTAGGCGCACCCACAAGGCCACAAGGCCACAAAGCCCTACCACCTCTGGTAGGGCTTTGTGCCCTTGGGCTGTGCCCTAGGGCTGGGGCAAGCGATAAGCGCCAGCCACGAGTACACCTCCAGGGTACTTGCCGGTCATAGGGAAGCTAACTCTACTGCTTCGCAGCTTCTCGTTCTTGACGACTCACCGGCCTGCCTAATTTAACGTTTATCGCTTGCCCCGTCTGACTGACCCCAAAATCGGTTCGACTCAAATTCCACCCTGTCTACTTTCATCCCCCCCCCCCCCCCCCCCCCCCCCCCCCCCCCACGTCTGCCAGCTAGTTGGTGCCAGTGCATTTAGCCCTCTCGCGCTTATCTTTTTTGAACCCCCACAACTTCTTCCTCTTCTTCCTCTTTTTTCTGCTTGCCTGGCCGTGCCGAATATAGTCCAAACAACACTCTCCGTGTGCTCCGAGGGCGCAAATCGTGCTCATTATTCTTATCGTTCGCCTGGCTGGTCCTGACGAAAGTGCGAAACGGCGAAGACCTCGTTTGAACTTACACACAGCTAGCGAAGCTTTCCCTAAACAGCTACACACAGCTAGCGAAGCTTTCCCTACCAGCTACACACAGCTAGGGAAACATTTCCTAAACAGCTACACACAGCCAGGGAAGCATTTCCTTGCACCTTACTTCAGTCCCTGAATTCGGATCCAGAGCCCAGGTTTAATCCATCCCCCCCTGTTGTTCCTAGCCGGGAAGGGGGGATGATTGGAAGATCCAAGGCATTGCAGAGCATTGTCTTGGCTCTGGCTGTAGCTCTGTGCCTTGAACCTGGCGCATGCACCCTACTGGACCCATGTGCCCCGATGCCAGAAGTCACCACGGTAAGCTTCCCCATCGTGGGCATGGGTGTGGGTGTGGGTGTGGGAGAACACCATCCTGGCTCTGGGTGTAGCTCTATACCTGGAACCTGGTGCATGCTGCCTACTGGACCCATGTGCCCCGATGCCAGAAGTCACCAAGGTGAGCTTCCCCATTGTGGGCATGGGTGTGGGTGTGGGTGTGGGAGAGCATCATCCTAGCTCTGGGTGTAGCTCTATACCTGGAGCCTGGCGCATGCTGCCTACTGGACCCCTGTGCCCCCATGCCAGAAATGAACAGGGCGAGCTTCCAGCCCTTCATCTAGGATCGATTGCAGTGTGTGTGTGGCTGTGTGTGTGTGGGGGGGGGTGGGGTGGGGGTGGGGGAGTTTATGTGTGTGTGAGTGGGTGGAGGGTGTGGTTGGTGTAGGTGTGTGGGGGTGCTGGTTGGTCTGACTGATAATTCTTTCCTCACTCCTGCATTCTCTTCACACGCATGCACGGCCTTTATAAAAATGCTTTCTCTCCTCATACATGCATCGTCTCCATATGTATTCTGTCCACACACACGTATTCCCTCCACACACACACATACCTTCTCTCCATACACACGCATTCCCTCCACACACACACGTGCACTCTCTCCACACACACACATACCTTCTCTTCATACACACGCATTCCCTTCACACACACACACATGCACTCCCTCCACACACTTGTGTTATATCTACACACATGCATTATACCCCCCTGCTTGCATTCTCTCCACACACATTCACTCCCTCCACACATATGTAGGGAACGGCAATATGACATCATAATATGCCGGCAGTCTGACTAGGCTAAAGTTACCATTGAAATAAAATATCATATGATGCAATTTGTATGATGTCATATAATATCATACTCACCTTTGGCCAGCATCATATGATATGCTGACCCCTCCACACACATGCACTTACAAGCGCTCATAGCCTCATTATCCCTTCTATCCTACCATACCCTGTGTAAATGTATGTTACAGTCCAGGTGTAGGCCAAATAGACGACAGGGACTTGCCCAACCGTGACAGGAAGGGCTAAAAAAAAAGCATCGATGAACTGAAACCCTTACCTACCCTGACCTGACCAAACTAATCTTCCTATTCTGTTCTGCCCCCCCCCCCCCCCCCCCCTCCCCCTCTCTCTCTCTCTCTCCAATATACCCAGGGTGACATGTTCACTATTGTTTTTTTTCTACTCCCCTCCCTTGCTCTACTATACCTTACCTACCCTGACCAAACTAATCTTCCTATTCTGCCCCCCCCCCCCCCCCCCCCCCCCCTCTCACTCCAATACACCCAGGGTGACATGTTCACTATTGTTTTTTTTCTACTCCCCTCCCTTGCTCTACTATACCTTACCTACCCTGACCAAACCACCCATCCTATTCTGAGCCCCCCCCCCCCCCTCTCTCTCTCTCTCTCTCTCTCTCTCTCTATCTCTCTCTCTCTCTCCAATACACCCAGGGTGACATGTTCACTATTGGTTTAGTACTACTCCCTGGAGCAGATGCAACGTTCCTGGCTTCTCTGTACAACGATACGAAGATTGGCTTTTGCACCACTGCCTTCACTGAAGTTCTGGTGCGCACCTTTTTGGCAGAGCTCCCTCTTTAAGGGGGCGCGAGCCCCCATGTTTACCCATTTGTCCGTCCGACTGACTGACCGACAATCCATCCGACCATCCATCCGTCTGACCGCAATGAAGCCTGACACGTCAGCCAATAGTCTTGTAACTAACTCGCTTCCGTTGCCACCTGTCGCTCCGTCGCGATCACTCTCCGCCAATTTTTAGCGAGGCAGGCGACGCTGCATAGAACTTGTTCCTGTGCTCTCACTCTAATGAACTCAAACAGTAGTTTACGACGTTCCTGGCTTCTCTGCACAACGATAAGAGAATTGGCTTCTGAACCGCTGCCTTCACTGAAGTTCTGTTACGCACTTTCCCCCCGTGCTCTCAATCTAATGCACTCAAACAATAGTGCACTATAATTAGGGAACGGCAACATGATATCATATGATGCCGGGAGTCTGACTAGGCCAAAGTTACCACTTAAATACAATGTCATATGATATCATACTCACCTTTGGCCAACATCATATGATATGCCGATCCCTAACTCTTATACACTCAAACAGTATTACACTCTAATACACTCAAACAGTAGTGCACTCTAATACACTCAAACAGTATTACACTCTAATACACTCAAACAGTAGTGCACTCTAATACACTCAAACAGTAGTGCACTCTAAGACACTCAAACAGTATTACACTCTAATACACTCAAACAGTAGTGCACTCTAATACACTCAAACAGTAGTGCACTCTATTACACTCAAACAATTGTACACTCTAATACACTCAAACAGTAGTGCACTCTAATACACTCAAACAGTATTACACTCTAATACACTCAAACAGTAGTACATTATAATACACTCAAACAATTGTACTCTCTAATACACCCAAATTGTAGTACACTCTAATTCACTCAAACAATAGTACAATCTTATTCACTCAAACTGTAGTACACTCTAATGTACTCAAACAGTAGTACACTCGCATACACTTCAACAGTAGTACAATCTATAACACTCAAACAATATTACACTCTTTCACACTCAAACAAAAGTACACTCTATGACGCTCAGACAACAAACTCTAATATACTCAAACTTTAACCCTTCCCATACTGAAGGCCAAATACGGAGCTCGGGTTTCGGTCTTCAATATGAAGATAGACAGGCTTCAGGTGAGGCGTCAGGCAAACCATAAATCCATAAATAAATCCATAAATAAATAAATGAATAAATACATAAATAAATACATAAATAAATAATTAAATACATAAATAAGTTAATAAATAAATTCAAAAATAAATTAATTAATAAATACAAATCCCATACATAAATAAATAAATAGTACGCCTTATTACGAGGCGTGAGGTTGAGGGGGCCAGCCCGTTTGCTTTCACTGGGGCCGACCACCAACAAAACACATAATATGAGAACTCTTCTCAGAGAAGGTAGAGCATGTTTGGAAAGCATTTTTTTAAACACACGGCTTCAGGTGCGCATTCAGGCAAACCACATAATATGAAGGTCTTCAATAAGATATAATATGATATATATATGATACATAATATGATATATACCTTACTGCTCTCAAAATTTAACGGTTTAAATTGACGGGAGCAACCGCCAAATCGTGGCGTACGGTATATTACAAAACTAAAAAGCCGTCAACCTCAAATCACGTGCAATATTACTTGGGTAGGGCTTCGACTTGGATAGGGCTTACTACCAGCAACGAACCTAGGCTCCTCCCAACAGGACAAAACGCAGCAGTGGTCGACAAGGCCGCCTTTCTCATTTCATGGCTCAGCCCCTCGACAGATCTCCAGAGGGACGTTTACGCCCTCTAATAGCTCCAACTCACAAGAAGCAAAGGACCTTTTTTTTTACCGTTTAGAGCCAGGGCAGATAGCCCTAGCAGAACAGGTATTGGCAGGCACTGAAGATCCACACCCACTGGATGGCCGGGAGGATGATGAAGATGCAGCCCTTGCCAAAACGCGAGATGAATTGCAGATGGTCATCACTGGGCCAGTACAGGTTGTGATAGAGGACGGTGATGGAGAGGGTGGTGGTGAGGACCCTAGTGCCATGGAAAAAACAGCTATCCTTGGGCGGAGGGCAGCAAGAAAAAAATTGGCTGAGCCACTGGGCAAGCGGGCCACACCGCAAGCCCATGGGCGTGGGCGCTCTCTTGGCCAAGGCAGAGTACAAGGGGAAGTGACTGGGGAAGATGATTGCTCATCTGGTCTGTCATCAACAGATGACCCATTACATTACATTACATTACATTACATTACATGTTAAAGTCTACTTGACACCGCGAGGGTGTATGAGACTCTGTGCTTTAAACAAAAAGAAAAAGCACCCACAAAGCAAAAAAACCCATTACATCAGGGGTGTGTCGAGGACAAACAAACCAAACTCCCAACCACCGTTTTGGTGGCGTAGGTGATGTGAAGAGAGTGGGCTTGATCCGGATGCTAGCAATGAGGATAAGGTGCCCTTGGCCCTTCTAGGTCGCTGAGCAACACATGAACATACGTTATGCTTATGCTTATGACATGATTATTATTATTTATTGACATTAACTGAGCAATATATGATTTCAGGAGTTAATGGAAACGATAGAATGTCCCATTCTAGTTATTTCAATGAGTACCGGTAGTGTTATGCTGAACAAGATGTTGGGATCATTGCAGTATTATATGTACACTCCTTGCAGGTCCTAGAACAGTGTACCCTAATATCGTACCATGAACCATGAACCAGTGTAACATGATTAAGTACAAACGTACAGTTGCATTAATGGATTTCATTAAAATGGAAACCGTCAAATGTGTAGCGTCAATTTATATTCCTAATGAAAAAAACGTCAAATGTTAACCGTCAATTTATAATAAAACTAAAAAAAAGCCGTCAAATTTTGCCACTGTTAAATTTTGAGAGCAGTACGGTATATAATACATAATATGAAGGTCTTCAGTATGAAGGCTTCATCTGAGTTGTCAGGCAAACCATATAATATTTTGGTACCAGGTTAAGAATGGAGGAGCTGGGTGGCTTGATCCCATTTGGCTATCAGACAGAAGGTTGAGAAAGTAGAGAAAGTAGAGGAAGTAGAGGAAGTAGGGAAAGTATAGCATTTTTGAATAGCATTTTGAACCACAATGCGTCAGGTGAGTTATCAGGCAAACCACACAATATTTCGGCACTAGGTTTCACATGAACATGCAAGTCGCAAGTAACTTCCTAGACAGTGAGCACAAGCTTATCAACACTGCACCATTGCCTGTCACAGACAGCGTACATACAATATGAAGGTAGACAGGCATCAGGTGAGTTGTCAGGCAAACCACATAGCATATCGCTACTAGGTTCCCCATGAACATACAAGTCGCTTGTTGCGTCGTAGACGGTGTTAAGAAGCTTATCAACACTGCATCATGGACTGTTACAGACATAAATACCATATGAAGGTAGGCAGACTTCAGGTGAGTGGTCAGGCAAACCACATAATAGAAGAAATCTCCTTAGAGAAGGCAGAGCATTTTTGGATAGCATGTTTGAAACACAAGGCTTCAGGTGCGCATTCAGGCAAAGCACATAATATGAAGCTTCTCAACATAGCAGAAGCTTATCAACAGTGCACCATGGACTGTAACCAACATAAATACAATATGAAGGTAGGCAGATTTCAGGTGAGTGGTCAGGCAAACCACATAATAGAAGAAATCTCCTTAGAGAAGGCAGAGCATTTTTGGATAGCATGTTTGAAACACAAGGCTTCAGGTGCACATTCAGGCAAAGCACATAATATGAAGCTTCTCAACATAGCAGAAGCTTATCAACAGTGCACCATAGACTGTAACCAACATAAATACAATATGAAGGTAGGCAGATTTCAGGTGAGTGGTCAGGCAAACCACATAGCATTTCGCTACTAGGTTCCCCATGAACATACAAGTCGCTTGTAACGTCCTAGACGGTGATAAGAAGCTTATCAACACTGCATCATGGACTTTTACAGACATGCATTAAAGTTGAAGGTAGGCAGGCTTCAGGTGAGTGGACAGGCAAACCACATAGCATATCGCTACTAGGTTCCACATGAACATACATGTCGCTTGCTGCGTCCTAGACGGTGATAAGAAGCTTATCAACACTGCATCATGGACTGCAACAGACATGCATTCAAGCTGAAGGTAGGCAGGCTTCAGGTGAGTGGTCAGGCAAACCACATAGCATATCGCTACTAGGTTCCACATGAACATACATGTCGCTTGCTGCGTCCTAGACGGTGATAAGAAGCTTATCAACACTGCATCATGGACTGCAACAGACATGCATTCAAGCTGAAGGTAGGCAGGCTTCAGGTGAGTGGTCAGGCAAACCACATAGCTAATCGCTACTAGGTTCCACATGAACATACATGTCGCTTGCTGCGTCCTAGACGGTGATAAGAAGCTTATCAACACTGCATCATGGACTGCAACAGACATGCATTCAAGCTGAAGGTAGGCAGGCTTCAGGTGAGTGGTCAGGCAAACCACATAGCATATCGCTACTAGGTTCCACATGAACATACATGTCGCTTGCTGCGTCCTAGACGGTGATAAAAAGCTTATCAACACTGCATCATGGACTGCAACAGACATGCATTCAAGCTGAAGGTAGGCAGGCTTCAGGTGAGTGGTCAGGCAAACCACATAGCATATCGCTACTAGGTTCCACATGAACATACATGTCGCTTGTAATGTCCTAAGAAGACGGTGATAAGAAGCTTATCAACACTGCATCATGGACTGCAACAGACATGCATTAAAGCTGATGGTAGGCAGGCTTCAGGTGTTGTGTTGTCAGGCACACCATGTCTGTGGTGTCCTTTATTTCACGTCCTGTGAGTGACTGCATTACACGGATGTAACAATTTCAATTTCAGTTGTCAGGCACACCATAGTCCACCGCTTCCCCTACCCAGACGTGATCTAAATCACCCATGTTGCCATCTTGCTCAGGTCCTCCACTTCCCCTACTCTGATGTTATCTAAATCACCTATCTTGCCATCTTGCTCAGGTCCTCCGCCTCTTTACCCAGTTCACTAATATGAAATCACCCATCTTGCTCAGGTCCTCCGCCTCTTTACCCAGTTCCCTAATATGAAATAACCATGTTGCCATCTTGCTCAGGTCCTCCGCCTCTTTACCCAGTTCACTAATATGAAATAACCATGTTGCCATCTTGCTCAGGTCCTCCGCTTCCCCTACCCAGACGTGATCTACCCCATGCTTGCGGTGACGCCACCCACGATGACGGTGATTGCCTTCAGAGACACCATCAACTCAGTGCCTGCTTATATTGCCAGTGCTGACCTGAAGATGAGCGAAGGGGCAGGCTTTGCAATTTCATTGTCACTCCTGCTCAAATTTGGTGAGCTCCAGTCGACGTGTCAGTCTGATTGAGCAAAGTCAGGGTCGGGGTGGGCAAGGATTGAGAGGGGAGGAGTGGAGATGCGGGGAGAGGAGGGGGGGCAGGGGAGGAGAGGAGAGGGGGGGAGAGGAAAGGAGAGGGGGCAGGAGAGGAAAGGAGGGGGGGGGGAGAAGAGGAGAGGGGGGAAGAGAAGAGGAGGGGAGGGGAGGGTGTTCAGAGATAAAATCAACTCAGTGCCTACTTACATCGCCAGTGCTGATCTGGCAATGAGCGAAGGGGCAGGCTTAGCAATTTCATTGTCACTCCTGCTCAAATTTGGTGAGCCAGTCGACGTGTCAGTCTGATAGAGCAAGGTCGGGTTGGGGGGGCTAGGATTGAGAGAGGGAGGAGATCGATGGGGGGGAGAGGAGAGGGGGGAGAGGAGGGGAAGGGTGAGATTGAGTGGAAAGTACGTGAGAGGGGCGTGAGCGGAGAGGACGAGGGGGGGAGATGAAGAGAGTTGGGTAGAAGGATATTCGGTGGGTGGGGAGGGTATCACATTATGGAAGGGGAGTGGGGGGTGTTCCTAGACACCAGCACTAAGTGCCTGCTACATCGCCAGTGCTGGCCTTAAGATGAGCGGAGGGGCAAGCCTTTCATTTTTTTTTTTTTGTTAACTCTCCTGCCAAAGTTTGATTAGCTCCGAGCTCCAGTCCGACGATGTCAGTCCTGATAGAGCAAGGTTGGGGTGGGATGGCGCTAGGAGTGAAGAAAGTGGATTCGAGGGTGAAGGCGGATATGGGTGTGGGGAGAGGGGAGAGTGGGTGTAGAGAGGGAGGGTTAGATTGATGAAAGGAAAGTCATATGTGTTTCGAGGGCTGATCATTGTGGGGGTACTACACTCATCATTTGCGGGTTATCTGCTATTTTGTTGTCCTGACCAGGGGAGGGGATAATGGAAGGAGGGAGTGGAGGGTGTTCAGAGACACCATCACACTCAGTGCCCCCACCTGCCTAACATCCGCCACGCGCCACAACACAGTGCTTGACCTAAGATAGCTGAGGGCAGCCTTGCATTTTTTTGTCTCCTCGCTCAAAATTTGATTAGCTCCATCGACGTGGTCCGTCTGATAGAGCAGTTGGGGTAGGGAATGCGCTAGGATTGAGAGGGGTGAGGGTTAAGAT
>JACBWV010000626.1:22439705-22469308 GCA_013435795.1 Chlamydomonas sp. ICE-L
CCCCCCCCCCCCCCCCCCCCCCCCCCCCCCCACTCCTCCACTCCCCACCCACACCCTCCTCCTCCTCCTTCAGACCTTGGAGTCCTTCAGTACTTGCAATGGTATGACACGACGTGCAACTCGTGTGGGGGTAGCTCCTCCCAGCTATGCTTAAAGCAAACTGACCTGTCAACGTGCGCCACGCCTCTGAGCGAATGCACGTGCAGTACCAACAGCAACGATGGCTCCAACCTGCCCCCCATGCCGCCCCCAGCCGCCCCAGATGCTCTCCCCCCCCCCCCCCTGCCGATTCGGCTGTGTGCGACTACACTCGGGCAAAATTCGATGTGTAAGTTTTTTACATTTTCGCCACAAACGTGCTCAGGGTTTTAGTGATGGGTGTAAGTACAGAAAAATATTTCTGATTTAATGAGCCATGTTTCGATTTTTCTGCTAAGTTTGAAATCAAGCCCCCCCCCCCCCCCCCCCCCTCCCCCTCCCCCCCGAAAAATTGTATTTTAAGAGAGATAAAATGAAAACAAATACAGAGAGGAGGAAGTCGCTTTCGACTGCCTACAAAGTAGCTTACCCCCCCCCCCCCCAAAATTGTATTTTAAGAGAGTTAAAATGAAAACAAATACAGAGAGGAGGCAGTCGCTTTCGACTGCTTACAAAGTAGCTGACCCCCCCCCCCCCCCCCCCCCCCCCCCCCCCCCCCCCCCCCCCCCCCCCCCCCCCCCCCCCCCCCCCCCCGGCTCCAACCTTTAGCCCCCATTCCGGCACATTTTTTGCGCCCGATGGTGTAATTGAGATAACGCATAAATAAATAGTACGCCGTATTACGGGGCGAGCGGTTGAGGGGGCAGCCTGTTTGCTTGCACTGGGGCCAACTACCAAAGCAATATAAACAAATAAATAGTATGCCTTATCACGAGGCGTGAGGTTGGGGGGGCTAGCCTGGTTGCTACAGTCCGGGGTTAGGCCAAAAAGGCCCAAGAGACTTGCCCGACCGTGATAGGAAGGGCTTCAAAAGAAAAAGCATTGGTGAACTGAACCCCACGCCATAAAAAGACAGAATGGCAACGCAGTGGCGACGCATCGCTTAAGCAAAAACACACCAGGACCCCAAGTGTCATAAAAAAGGTAATGATAACGCCTGGTGGGGCGTGGTGTTCAGGGAGCCTGTCGTACGCGGGTGGGGAGCGGTCTCCTACCTCAACTGGACAAGCTACCATCGCGGTTGACAACGACCTGCAACGCCAAGAGCGACCGAAGCGGGAGTCGAACCTCCGACTCTTCATCCTCAAGCGATCTGGTCTACCACTAGACCATTGTATATCACTGAAAGGAGCCAAGTGTCATAAGTCACACCAAAATACATTGCTTTTTATTTTGTACATTGCTTTTTATTTTATATATCGCTTTTTATTTTATACATTGCTTTTTATTTAATTCATTTCTTTTAACCTGCTTTTAATTTACAAGTACACCATTACCATGTGCAGCTTCAGTTTTGTTTGTTACGACGACGCGTCCCCACTGCGTCGTCATTCCGTCGTCGCATGGCAACGCATGGGTTTGGCAAAAATAGTCAGAATTGGCCTTCCTTCGCCCACTGAGCTACGGAGAATCATAGGCAAATGGCCGTCCGTCGCCCATTGCTACCGTCGCTTACTGCTTCCGTTGCCCACTGAGCTACGGAGAATCATAGGCAAATGGCCTTCCGTCGCCCATTGCTACCGTCGCCTACTGCTTCCGTCGCCCACTGAGCTACAGAGAATCATAGGCAAATGGCCTTCCGTCGCCCATTGCTACCGTCGCCTACTGCTTCCGTCGCCCACTGAGCTATAGAGAATCATAGGCAAATGGCCTTCCGTCGCCCATTGCTACCGTCGCCTACTGCTTCCATCGCCCACTTCTAAAATGGCTGGAATTAGTCCAGGGATGTCGCAGCTTCTCTGCATCCATCAATGTTTACTGGCTGATCACAAGTCGATGGATGTCACACACAAATAAGAGTAGTTTGGCGATACCACCACCACCACCACCACCAACAGCTGCAGCATCTACTACTACAACTACAACTGCGATCTTCTTATCAAAGTACACACCAACCCTGTGCAGCTGCGCAGCTGCCATCAATGTTGGCTGTATGGGCACAAGTTCATGCGTGTCACACAAATAAGAGTAGTTAGGCGGTACCACCACCACCACCACCACCACCACCACCACCACCACCACCACCACCACCAACAACAACAACTACTACTACTTCTGCAACTGCCTTCTTCTGATCAGAGTACACCCTAACCCTGTGCAGCTGCTCCGCATCCATCAATGTTGGCTGGGTGGGCACAGACAAGCACTCCACTGTATTCTACACTGGATCACAAATCCAACGTGTCAACTCCTTCTCTCTTGTCAGCATCTACTTCTACGCTCAGGACAAGGTCCTTGGTGGGGTGAGTGTTATACAGGGCTGTATTTTGTGGCCTTTCTGAGTAGCTTCTAGGCAGCTCCCTAACAGGGCTATTATTTGGGGCCTTTCTGAGTAGCTTTTAGGCAGCTCCCTACCAGGGCTGTTATTTGAGGCCTTTCTTAGTAGCTTCTAAGCAGCTCCCTGCCAGGGCTATTATTTTTGGCCTTTCTGAGTAGCTTCTAGGCAGCTCCCTACAAGGGCTGCTATTTTGAGCCTTTCTGAGTAGCTTCTAGGCAGCTCACAAATCCAAAGTGTCAACTCCTTGTCTCTTGTCAGTATCTCCTTCTACACTCAGGACAAGGTCCTCATTGGGTTGAGTCACACACGGGTAGGGATAGGTGGGCTTAAGGCTATGACATTGGGGTGAGTCACACACGGGTAGGGATAGGTGGGCTTAAGGCTATGACATTGGGGTGAGTCACACACGGGTAGGGATAGGTGGGCTTAAGGCTATGACATTGGGGTGAGTCACACACGGGTAGGGATAGGTGGGCTTAAGGCTATGACATTGGGGTGAGTCACACACGGGTAGGGATAGGTGGGCTTAAGGCTATGACATTGTATTTTTGATGCTGACGTTGACGGTGATGCTGCCGTTGGTGGTGACTATGATGATGATGATGATGATGGTGATGATGACGTTGATGATGGTGCTGCTGCTGCTGATAATGTATGTTCTGCTGCTGCTGCTGCTGATGATGATGATGCTTCTGCTGACATTGATGTTGCTGCTGCTGATAATGATGGTGCTTTTGATGCTGATGGTGACACTCTGATTCCTACCTCTCCTGCGCAGCTTTCGTACGCATACAACAACATCGCAGCTACATGGGGCACGATCCAAATTGAGGGCCTAGGACAGAGCACTCAATTGGGCGGCGGCATCGGGCAACGCACTGTTACAAACCCTGTAGCAACTGCGTCTCCGCCGCCTGCAGAAGCTGCAGCACCATGACAGTGTCCTTCTACTAGGCTGCTACCCAGCCAGCCATTGGGCAGACCCTTAAACTCCGGAGCCTTATCAGGCGCCTGCAGACGCTGAAGCCCAATAATGACAGTGTTTTCCTTTTTGACTACAAACACCTGCTTCTAAGCTGCTTCCCGGGCCAGCCATTGGGTAAACCCTTAAACTCCGTCTTCGGCTCTGCCGCCTGCAGACGCTGTAGCACCATGAAAGTACCCTTCTACTTAGCACCTCACCCAGCGCCTGCAACGGGCAACGCACTGTGTCAAACCCTGTAGTAACTCCAGCTCCGCCGCCTGCAGACGCTGTACCACCATGAAAGTGCCCTTCTACTTGGCACCTCACCCGGCAACTGCAACAGGCAACGCACTTCATCAAACCCCTCAACTCTGGCGCCTGACTCAGAGCCTACAGACTTTGGAGCATAATGATAGTGTATTTAGTTTTGGCTACTAACGGCTGCTTCTAAGCTGCTCCTTGAGCCAGCCACGCTGTAAACCTTTCAACTCCGGCGCCTGAGCCAGCTCCGATTGCGGCGCCTGCAGACTCTGGAGCATAATAACAGTGTATTTAGTTATGGCTACAAACAGCTGCTTCTAAGCTTCTTCACCAGCCAGGCATGGGGTAAACCCCTTTCTTAAGGCTCCTAATCTGGTAGCTGCAGACGCTGCAGCATAATGTCAGTGTATTTAGTTTTATATTGAAGCAGCTGCTCCTCGAGCCAGCCATTGGGTTAACTTTTTAACTCCGGCGCCGGGCTCGGCGCCTGCGGATGCTGGAGAACAAAAATATTTTTTCTCTTTTTGGCTACAAACAGCTGCTGCTCTGCTGAGCCAACCATTGGGTAAGCCCTTTAACTTTGGCGCCGGACCCAGCAGCTGCAAGCGTTAGGTGCGGCACATTGTAGGTTCGGTTAGGTGCGACTCATTGGAGGTGCGGTTAGGTGCGGCGTGTTTCAGATGCGGTGTGGTGCGGCGCATTGTACCACTTTGCTCTGGCTGCCATTGAGCTCAGGCTGCAGGCATCCAACCCACGACCCACAAGTAGAGGGTATAAAATGTAGACCGAGTTGGCAGAGCACGATCACAGTTGTTTCGGTTTGTCTGCAAGCGGCTGCTTCTAGATTGGATTGGATTGTTACATAGGTTATCGGCCCACTTAGGGCTGCTCACCGTCTTCCAATTCCAAGGATTGGATTTTAATGTTACATAGGTTATCAGCCAACTCTGGGCTGCCCACTGTCTTCCAATTCCTATGATTTGATCGCAATGTTACATGTTTAATCTGCCAACTCTGGGCTGCTCCCCGTCTAACGATTCTGAGTCTCCCCGTGCAATACCCACTGGAACCAGGGAGCACACACAGTAGTGGATTCGAACCTGCAGCTTCTAGCTAGGCTGCAACAAGCGCAACAACAGGCTGCTTCTATTCTGCTCCCTGACCCAGCTATAGGGCCCATCTCGTGTCTGTCTTTTCGATACGTCCCTATCTGTAGCCTAGCTCTGGCTTCACTGGTTTCATAGCCTGGTCGCAGGCAATTCAATGGGAGTTCGAATCACACTGCCGACAAGAGTCCATCGTGTTTTACGCGTCGGAAGGATAAGAATCCCAAAACAACCACGCACGCATCAACGTAAAGTTGGTGTGTACAACGTACAGTTGTAGGCGAGAGTCCGTCAAGAAAGTACGATAAAAAACAATCAAAAACCTTGGTTCTGAATGATATGACAGTTCACGGTAGACGGAGGTTGCTGTCCCGATCGAGCCCGGCCGTCAGGGGTTGCGCCCTGACTGAGACCGGATCATGTACTGTGCTTGGAATCGAGCACGCTTCCCTTTCAAAGGAGGGGGGAGTGTAGTAGGATAGCCTGCTACTAGTCTAACTTGACACCTCGAGTCTGTTTTTTGATATGTCCCTATAGCATAGCTCTGGCTTCATTAAATGCTATATATGGCCAAAAATGTGTGTTAAATTGAACTGAAAATGGATATTGTCTTGCAATGTTTGCAAGCAAATGTGGCTATGCAATTAAATATGCTCACAGTCTGCAGAAAGTATGGGATGCTATCCCATGGTTGGGTGTACAAGTTATTAGTTGAAGCCAATCTTTATCAGTTTATTAAGCCTAGGCCCAATCCTTCATCTGCATCTTCATCCTCATCATCTTCCTCCAAAACAAAATCGAGCAAGAATTCTGGCAAAACCACAAGCGAGGCGCATAGAGATAGGTCAACACTGCGCAGATTGGAGCATGCTGTCAAAAATGACACATCCACCAATGAGATGCACTCGGAGAGGTTGATAGTATGCAGCTTGGAGCATGAGCCCAAAGCTGACACATCCGAAAGAAAGGAGCACTGAGAGAGGTTGATAGTATGCAGCTTGGAGCACAAGCCCAAAGCTGACACATCCAAAAGTGAGATGCACCGAGATAAGTTGACCGTATGTAGATTGGAGCACAAGCCCAAGACTGACACATCCACTAGTGATAAACAAGCTTCGAGGTTGATAGTACGCAGGTTGGAGCATTTGCCCAAAGCCGACACATGCTTCCACACAAGTTGCCACATATAGGCGAGGTGGATAGAATGCAGGTTGGAGCATTTGCCCAAAGCCGACACATCCACCACTGATTTGCAGTTGTTAAGGCTGATAGTATGCAAGTTGGAGCAACTACTCAAATCTGACACACCCACCAGATTGTTGCACCAAGACAGGTCGACATTCTGCAGACTGGAGCAAGAGCCCAAAGCTGACACATCCGCCAGTGATCGGCAGCGGGAGAGGTTGATAGTATGCAGGTTGGAGCATCTACCCAAGGCTGAAACATCCACCAGATTGTGGCACGAAGACATGTCGACATTCTGTAGGCTGGAGCAAGAGCCCAAAGCTGACACATGCACCACTGATCCGCAGTGGGAGAGGTTGATAGTATGCAGGTTGGAGCAACTGCCCAAAGCTGATACATCCACCAGATTGTTGCACCAAGACAGGTCAACATTCTGCAGACTAAAGCAAGAACCCAAAGGTGACAAATCCACCACTGCGGTGTTCTCGAGGCTGATAGTATGAAGATTGGAGCAAGAACCCACAGCTGACACATCCACCAGACGGCGGACCTCAGACAGGTCGATAGTATGCAGACTGGGGCAAGAACCCAAAGCTGACACATCCAATAGTGACCTGCAGAAACTCAGGTTGATACTTTGCAGCTTGGAGCATGAACCCAAAGCTGACACATCCACCAGCATGTTGCAACGAGACATGTCGACGTTCTGCAGACTGGAGCAAGAACCTAAAGCTGACACATCCACCAGCATGTTGCAACGAGACATGTCGACGTTCTGCAGACTGGAGCAAGAACCTAAAGCTGACACATCCACTAGTGAGCTGCACTCGGACAGGTTGATGGTATGCAGACTGGGGCAAGAACCCAATTCTGACACATCCACCAGTTGGCAGCACTTGTACAGGTTGATGGTATGCAGACTGGGGCAAGAACCCAATTCTGACACATCCACCAGTTGGCAGCACTTGTACAGGTTGATGGTATGCAATTTAAGGCTGGATGGAAGGCATTTCAAATCCTCAAAAGAGCCATTCGGGAATTCTAGAGACTCTATTGAGGTTGGCAGTCCATCAAACTGCCAAGGAAGCAGGAAGCACTCAGCAGGCGCACCGTGAACGACCACACACTTAAGTTGTGGACACCGCACATATGGCTTGGATAAGTTGATGCCAGCCTGTGGTGTAGGGGGGGAGCAATGTTGATTTTAATTTTCGTTACAGGGGCAACTTGGAAAGGGCACACCTAGTGAAACCTGGCCCTGTGGGACTGAGAACAGAGGAACACAATTAACCAACAGAAATGATGTACAAGACGGCAGATAGAAGCAATGTTGATGATGGTGTTGGGGTGGAGTATGTGCGAGCGTGCGCCAGAGTACAGCCGAGATGAACAGAAGACAAACCAAACAACATGAAGAAGCAGAGGATCCAGAGACATACATAGATGCAAAATAGATAAGCAGCTGCGGTGCTTCGATCCTATCACATTCAAGCACACATTATTCCCAAACGGTAAATAGACAGGTTCCTAAGAAGTAGCAGTGAGATCATCAATGTATCCTAGGAAAAGCTACGTCCCATCTGAGCTACCAGGCCCTCCTAATAACAGGTTCCATGCACAACCAGAGGTATAGTTGCAAGAGATATGTTGCTTTCATCTAGGATGATAGCTTTGAGCACTATGCCCATGTAGTGAGGCAGTCGCGAGAATATCATAATGTTCTGAGCAATAATGTGTAGTACCAGCAGGCCCGATGCTCAGGTGTAACATTTTAGCATCCCCATTAGCTTACCTTAAATTGTAACGTCAGGCGTCGCGTGTAGGCCTCCACGTCCTGGCGCAGACTCGAGCACACCAGCCTGATAATCTGACGAGTCTCGGAGCACAGGAGATGGGCGTCTGCATCGAGATTAGCGTCCCTCTCAAGAACCACCCTGAGCGCATCGCAGAGGGCGGCTTCCTGCTCGGGCATGGACGTGGGCATTCCTGGCTGTTTGAAAGCCTGGCGTTGTAATTAGAATCCAATGTCAGATTTGGAGGCCGCTGCAGCTTCTGAAACAATCGGCTCGTGCCCGGCTGGGGGAGAGTAGTGATGGGGGGGCGAGGGCGAGGGGCCTGGGCGGGCCTGGGGCGAGTGTACTAGACGGAATTCTCGGTAATCTTGGAGAACCTCAGAACATTTCTGTTTGTTTTTGTAGTCGAGGCAGGATCTCGATCAAAAAACACAGCGGTAGACAGTCTGTGTGGAGCTGAAGGATGTGGTCGATTGGTGCAAACGTAGGGACTCACGCGGGGTCTCGAACGGAAGCCTAACGAAACGAAAATTAGACAAAAATGAACCGACGGAGGAAAATGAACGCACGAAATAAGAGCCGTATCAGTCGCTTCGTCGGTGTCTATTTGTCCAGAGATGAAATGCGTTGAGGATGGTCTTTTCATCTATCTATATGTTGAACAGGAAGGGGGACGGTCAGGAATCAGAGGGGTCAGAATTGCTTTACCGCCTCGATAGTAGGGGGACGGTCGGGGACGGTCCGGATTCCTTTCCCGCCTAAAGGGAGTATAGGGAACGGCCTCGATTTTCTTTCAGGCTTAAGCACGGTTGAGAATCAGCTTGACAATTGACACGACTTCAATTGACAGGACGCATTCGTCTGCGCCTCAGAGGCCATTTATTTAGAGATCTGTAATTCTGTCCAGCGCCTGTAATTTACTCAAGCCATTTCTCTGTATCGAAGTTAGATAAGCGGATACGCAGATCCTGGCAGCGCAATTGCCGGCCCAGACTGGTAGGATTGCTCGATATGTCGCAAAATGATGCGCTGTGGATTTGCCAAACCGAACTGCTGCGTTGCCTCGACTCCGAGGCACGCGGCACGTGGAGGCTGGTTTGCAAGAGTGCATGCAAGGCCGTTGAAGACAACACGCGATGCTTGATCTGGAAGGAGAGGGGCCTAGATGAAGACGGGGCTAGAAGGATGGCCAGTGCACAAGTGGGTCGGTTGTATTGCCTGGTTTGCAAGAGTGCATGCAGCCATGATTTGTTTGCCATGTTAGTCACTGCCGCTCAACAACCAGTAATGTCAGATATAGCCATATCTGTACGGTAGGTATAAAAGTTGACTGTTGACCAGCAAGAAATCTCACTGTTCACTGACGCTGCACTGAACTGGTATCCCTACCTCTGTCGATGACAAACATGCAAAATTCAGAAATGAAGCCTTACACTGATGTGCTGATACAAATATAGGCACGGTGACTTCTGTTCATATACAAGGCTGCCATGGACTAACTTGCTATCGGGCCGACCCTCAGTGCGCCTACTTTTTTGTATGAGTGGTAACGCTATTCGAACTGAATCCTTTGGGTCGCTGGTTTGTGTCCGGATACCCACCTCCCACTAAAAAAAAACTGTTCTGTTCAAACTGTGTTCAAGTGATCTCCGTTTCGACGAATGGCTCAATGGCAGCACTCCTAGAAGGAACATCCAAAGTGCCGGGTTAGAATCCCCACGGGTGCGCTTTAGTGTTTGCGGTCGCTGTCACTCCTGTTGTGTTCAAGCGATAATGGGGGATCAGGGAGACACCCTCTTACTGCTTACTTATCACCACAATCCCCCTGCACGATTACTGTACCGATCGCTTTCCATTTCTCATCTATCCCACCTGGCTTGTAAATCCTTGTTAACTTCTCTTGCGCCAGCTCATTCAACAATACTGCTACTAAGCCAAATTATTTCCCATTCACTTTGCGGGATCTATCCCTCGCCATTCTTTGTTGTTGCCATTCTTTGGTGCCCATGCGGATGTAGCTCAAGAGGGGTGACAGAGACAAGCCCTAACAACTCAACACAATGTGTATTATTTTGTAGTAAACTAGTACGGTAGCCCGTGTGGCCGGTGGCCACACCTACTCTCACGAAGACCCCCACCCACCCACCCACCCCACCCCAATCATAGTACGGTGCCCGTTTGGCCTTTGGCCACACCTATTTGGGGCTGGTTACATCATGGTTTACACTTGAAGCCCCCCCCCCCCCCCCCCCCCCCCCCCCCATTCACACACCACCACCAAACCATTATCCGCCCCCTCCCCCCTTCCCTCCCGTTGGCCACACCTGTTTTGGGCTGGGTTGCGAAACGGTTTTCTCTGCAGTGCATGCAACTTCAAACATTGACGGACGCATATCCCTTGCGATGGTCTCCCTTGTGCACCCACAAGCACACTAACACCACCGTCCTCCCCCCCCCCCCCCCAATTATCTCCACTCCCACCCCCACCCAACCATGTACCCCCGCCCAGAAACATACTCCCTTACTCTTCCTGACATATTTCCTGACTCCATCCCTTCCCCCACCCCAGCCATCCCACCAGCCCCCACCCTCTCCCCACTCTCATCCCTCCCCTCCCTCCTACACGCACCCACCAGCACACACACTCCATATCTGCCTCCCTCCACTTCAGCTGTGGGCTTTGCCATAGCTGAAAGGCAAACGGGACGAAGAGCATCGACAACGTTTGCGCATCATCCGACTCCGCTAAAAACATCGGACCTGCTTCCCTGCCACCTCAGCTGTGATCGATAGTCGACCCCACTGAAAAAGATGAACCTGCGCAATCGTAACCTTTACATAACTAAAGCTTCTTCTTAGCTAGCATGTAATCAGTTCGGCTGAAGAACAATCTTGTTCACCGCAACTGCTCCCAAAGTCAACTCGATCTGAGACTTGGAAACATCGCTAGGTTCATCCATTCAACTTTGCCGCGTGCTCGCTGTAGCACAGTGCACAGCGACGACATGTTTCTCGATGCAGTGGGGAGAAGTTGCAGTCAAGTTGCTGATTTGAGATGTTCGGTCAAGTTAGGGCGAGAATGCTCAGCGAGATTTTTCATTCGGTCAACTTTGATGCGTACTTGCTATGGCACAATGCGGAGCGACATGTTTCTCAATGCAGTGGGAAGAATTTGAAGTCAAGTTTGTGACATGGGATGGATCCGATTCGGACATTTCTGACAGGTCGGCTGACTCACCGCGTTACCTCCCGTTGTGCGCAGCGACAGGTCTCTTGACGCAAGGGAAGGTCTTGCAGAGATGCAGGGGGAAAAACTTGTAGGAAGACGAACTGTAGCGCTACCGAAATCAGGTGGATGAACTCAGGCGGGAAAAGGAGAAATCGGGCGGGATGCGCAACAGGTTGAATACGCAGGAGGCGAAGGTTGCATAAGGCAGAATTCGCAGGGGGCCAATCAGGCAGAAGTTGAAGCAGGAGGGATTAAAAGCGGGAATTGGCTGAGCGGGAATTTGATGGGCGGGAAGTCGGTTAAGTCGGTTACGCGATGACACCACCACGACCGTGACCACGACCACGACGGCCATGATTTCTTTATATATATAGACTAGGGCAGTGAGCCCGTCGTACTGAATATTGTACATGTTTCCAGGGGGTCGGCAACTTCAAACCAAAATGACACCATCCCTCAACTTTGTAGATATCATAGAGAGGATGAAGAATCAGATTTATTTCTGAATTTGGCGCAGTAGTTAAAAGTGTTGGTCCTCCAAGTTCCAAGTTTGGGGCCGCGGGGGGGGGGGGGGGGGGGGGGGGGGGGGGGGGGGGGGGAGGAGAAAATCTGGCATTAAAAAAATATTAGGTACTTTTCAGGCACTTTTTTCTAGCCCTCAGAATGACCTGGGAGTGGAACTAGGGTGTTCCTCTACTAAATACCAGTCCATATATGCTTTTAGGGGAGAGATCCACCACACATTATGCCCAGTGTGTGCAAAGGGAGCGAGTTCAAGTCCGGCTTGAGGCATCCCTAGTAGACACGCCGGCATTGTTCTGGAGAATGGTGGTCGATGACGTCACCAACTAAGACCACATGTTGAAAAGGACTACATTGTGCCCTTCAGCCATACATATATTAGCGATTATTGAAGACCTGATTATTTAATGCCCGATTGAAGCTTGGTTTGAAGACCTGGTTATTGCACACCTGATTGTTGAAGAGTACTGAAGGTGGGCACATTAGGGGCCAAGGGGCCCTGATCCCCAAGCCCCACCAAACAAGGTGACATTGATGATGATGATTTTCTATGCTTCAAACATCCCCAATGGACTCGATACCAACCTCAATGTATAGGCCTTTAAGAACCCTGTAATATGAGCATAATTAGACACCATACCACTAAGTGGTGGCTGAGGTACTGGCTGTACAGTGGGTTCCGGAGCCAGGGGGGGGGGGGGGGGGGGTCTGCAGAAGGGTGCCTCAGCACTTTTGGGGGATGGTGTATGTCACCTTTTTTTTGCCCCCCCCTTGCATGTTTCCGTTATTTTCTTCGTTTAAATTTTGTATACGATAGGGACCGTTATTTCCTTCGTTTAAATTTTGTATACGATAGGGACCGTTATTTCCTTCGTTTAGAACTTGTTCAAGATAGGGACCATAAAAAATTACAATAAAATATATTGAAATATGACGACCCCTAACACATCAAAAAAACGTATCGTTTCATGATGTATGCTCAATTGATGATGACGACTCTTGCTCTCAGTGATCCTTACCGCATTGCTTTTCAGGATTACAACGAGAACCAGGCAATCCTTCAAAAATGCCCAGCTCTTGAGAAAGTATGTGGGCTATTTCCTGAGGCATATCAACACCTAGCTGGCTTACCAACCAGCTTGCGAGCCCTTGAGATACTCTGTCCATCAGGAGTGTTTGACCTGACGAATTGTTTGCATTATGGGCATCCAGATTATTTGTCTGCCAGAGCAGCGCTACCTAAGCTGGATGCGGCTGATCTACAGAGTGTCGATTGGTCTCCCTTGGCAAGGCTGGCCAAGCTCGACGAGGCTGTGTTACAAGGGATTCCAGCCTCAAGTATGGCAGCTTTGAACTTTGACATTGCACTGCGTTCCCTTGACATCAGTTATAGCCGTGACCTCGAGGATATTCCAGCATTGACGCGAAGTCCCAATCTTCTCGAACTGAATTTGTCTAATTGTAAGCAACTTCGGGACATCACAGCCTTGTCAGTTTGTACCAATCTACATAACCTGAGCCTGAAAGGGTGTGAGCAACTTCAGGACATCACTGCCTTGTCAGCATGTACCAATCTACATAACCTAAGCCTGGATTCGTGTCACCAACTCCAAGACATCACAGCCTTGTCAGCATGTACCAAGCTACATACCCTGAATCTGTCTGGTTGTAGGCAACAGGAAATCACAGCCTTGTCAGCATGTAACAAGCTGCATACCCTGGATATGAATGATTGTGAGCAACTTCAGAACATCACAGCCTTGTCAGCATGTACCGATCTACATACCCTGAATCTGGATTATTGTGGGCAACTTGAGGACATCACAGCCGTGTTAGCATGTACCAAGCTACATACCCTGAAACTACATTCTTGTGATCAACTACAAGACATCACAGCCTTGTCAGCATGTACCAAGCTACATACCCTGGATCTGTGTAGATGTGTTGGAGTTCAGGAGATCACAGCCTTGTCAGCGTGTCCTGATCTACATACCCTGGATCTGTCTTATTGTGAACAACTTCAGGACATCACAGCCTTGTCAGCATGTACCAAGCTGCATACCTTAAAGCTGTCTGGTTGTGAGCAACTTCAGGGTATCACAGCCTTGTCAGCATGTACCAATCTATTTACCCTGAGCCTTGCTCATCGTTTTGGACTTCAGGAGATCACAGCCTTGTCAGCGTGTCCTGATCTACATACCCTGGATCTGTCTTATTGTGAACAACTTCAGGACATCACAGCCTTGTCAGCATGTACCAAGCTGCATACCTTAAAGCTGTCTGGTTGTGAGCAACTTCAGGGTATCACAGCCTTGTCAGGATGTACCAAGCTTCATACCCTGGATCTGAGTAATTGTTTAAGAGTTCAGGAGATCACAGCCTTGTCAGCGTGTACCGATCTACAACTCCTGCGTCTGTCTTCTTGTGCGCAACTTCATGACATCACTGCCTTATCAGCATGTACCGAGCTGCATACCCTGCATCTGTGGGGTTGTGAGAAACTTCAGGGAATCACAGCCTTGCCAGCATGTACCAAGCTGCGTATCTTCCGCTAGTGTACAACCTCATCAGTATCCCTCTTCCTGCAGGTGAGGCCTACATGCAAGTTGTGTGTGTTTGAGTGTTACATACAAGGGGTAGCCAAAAAGTGTCGTAGGATAGGCTGTAAGGACTTGCCTAAAAACTCAAAAGGAATCTGCATGTGATGTGTAAGCTATAGTTCTGTGGTGTGGTGGTGTGTAAGCTGTGGTGTTGGCGTTGGCCTTTGCGTTGGCGGTGGTGTAGGTGGCGGTGGCTTTGGTGGTGGTGGCGGCAGTGGTGTTGTTGGGGGTGGTGGCGGTGGTGGTGTTGGAGGCGACGTTGGTGGTGGAGGCGGCGTTGGTGGTGGTGGTGGCAATGGTGGTGGCGGGGGTGGGGGTGGCGGTCTTGGTCTTGGCCTTGGTGGCGGTCTTGGTCTTGGTGGCGGGTGGCAGGTGCTATGGTGTAGGTATGGATCTAAGGTGTGATGTGTAAACTATGGTTCTGCTTTTTTGAAGTTGTGTAAGGACTGTGGTGTGGTGTGTAAGCTATGGTGTGAGGTATGGTTCTGTGGTGTGTAAGCTATGGTGTAAGGTATAGTTATGTGGTGTGGTGTGGTGTGGTGTGTAAGCTATGGTTCTGCTTTTTATTTTTATTCAGTTGTTTAAGGACTTTCTCTCCAGAAGGCGGGTCTCCCGACACTAACCAGCGACACCGAGGATGCTGTGTGCTGGTTGTCAGTCCTTTTGTTTTTACCGCCCCATGAAACGCTATTTAGGGGGGTACGTGTAGGGACTGGCATATCATATGATGTTTTGACCAAAGGCGAGTGAGATATCATACAAATTGTATCATAAATCATATGTGAGTGGTAAGTTTTGCCTAGCTAGACCTCCGTCATAACGTGATCTCATATGATATCATACTACCGTTCCCTAGTCACATGTAGCATCTTCTAGGCAGATCTCCTCGCGGGATGCTCAACCAAACCTAGTGCACCTGGAAGCTGGTATCATTAGCTCTTCAACGCTCTTGCAATTGTTGGGCATAGCCCGCTGTCTGGCAGGCTGGCTCAGGAAGCTGCCTAGAAGCTGCTGCATGTGGCTTCTAGAATAAACAAGTCATATGCAGCGTCGCAAGCGACGCAAAAAATGGCGGGGAGTGAGAGGGAACGACAAGTGGCAACAATGGAGCTGACAAAAGCCAGTTAGTTATGAGATAGTTGGCTGACGTGTCAGGCTTCGTTTATTCGGTCGGTCGGTCGGTCGGTCAGTCGGACTGACGGACAAACGGACAATGGGGTGAAACTGGGATTCTGGGGGCTCCCGCCCTCTAGGAGGAGGGGCTCCGTCCAAGATTTGGTCCCTTGCTCTTGTCCAGCCAAAGTCTGTGGGAGGTGTGTAGGGTGCGGTGGTGTCAGCTTGGGTCACCACTGGCCTGTCTATGAGACTTGATCTAAGCTATGTCAAGTTTTACTTCTCAAAACAACCAGTGTTAATCAACAAGTGAAGACAAGTAATAATAACGCCTGGGGCGTGGGGCGTGGTATTAAGGGAGCCCTGGGTTACAGTTTTGGGTTTTAGCGGAGGCTGGCTCAGGAAGCTGCCTAGAAGCTGCTGCACGTAGATATGTAATGAGAAAGCCTGGTGCGTGGGGCGTGGTATTAAGGGAGCCCTGTCTTACGGCGGTGAAGAACGGGCTGCTACTTTACTTGGACAAAGCTACCATGGCGGTTGCCAGGGGTGTCTGTAGGTTGCGGTGATGTGAGCACTGCTTTCTTTTTTGGCTACGAGCAGTACCCTGTAGGCAGCTCCCTGAGTCAGCCACTGGGCTATATCCAACGATTTGGACATGGAGTTGCCGAGAAGCTGCTGCTTGTAGACGTTGATGAAAGCCCTGGGTGTGAGGCAGGGATTTCTAAAAAAAACTGAATGTGGTTTTGTTCTAGCTTCATGGTTTTAGGCCTCCTCCAGGGACAGCGTTTTCAAAGTTTTTAATAGCTTTGTATAGCTTTTAGGAGGCATTAAGGGGGCGATGGGGGGGGGGGGGGGGGGGGGGGGGGTACAGCGATAATTTGGGCCAAAACGGGGTCAAAAGTAGAGATTGCTAGGTATAGAGGAAATACAAGCCCTGGGTGTGAGGGCGTGAGGCCCATCTATGTCTGTCCACTACTGAACATCTACCAGCATGTCAAAGCTAGAGTGGCCGATAGCCAATAACTAAATGTGCCTCAGAATTGTGAGAACTGATCACACTGCCACAAGCACAAGAAAGCAAATACACAAAAATAAAATCAACTTTGGGTCGGGCTTTGGGTTTACATAATTCCGTCCAACAACACATCTTAAACCAAAACTGCTTTGGGCTGTATAAATCATTAAACCTTTACTACACTCAACGTTAGCCTCTTTAGCGATTACAATGGTCTAGTGGTAGACCAGATTGCTAAAGAATGAAGAGTCGGGGGTTCGACTCCCCCTTCGGTCGCTCTTGGCGTTGCAGGTCGTCGTCAACCGCGATGGTAGCTTGTCCAGTTGAGGTAGGAGACCGCTCCCCACCCGCGTACGACGGGCTCCCTTAACACCACGCCCCACCAGGCGTTATCATTACCTTTTTCAACGTAAGCTGAATTACACTCACCCGTCGTCGCCAGGTACTATGTTGCCTTCCATGGGGATGTGCCTCAACCCCTCGGCAGCGGCTGGTATGATGATGGCCTTCAGCTCAGTGGCTGTGGTGTCAAACTCACTGCTCCTGAGGGCACGCTATGGACTGGGTGAAGTCAAAGGGGGTGAGGGGGCTGCGCCAATCACACACGCAATGGATACCCGCACTAGGCAGCCGAACTAGGTCAGTCACATCCGCACTGGTAAACGCACTGGGCAGCCAAGCTAGGCCAGTCACACCCACACCTGGCAAACCCACACTGGGCAGCCAAACTAGATCAGTCACACCCGCACTGGTAAACGCACTGGGCAGCCAAACTAGGCCAGTCACACCCGCACTGGACACTCGCTCTGGACAGCCAAACTGGGCCAGTCGCACCCGCCCTGGGCAGCCAAATTGGGCCAGTCACACCCGCACTGAGCAGCCAACCGGGGCCAGTCACATCCGCACTAGGCAGCCAAACTGGGCCAGTCACACCCGCACTGGACACCTGCACTGGGCAGTCAAGCTGGGCAGCCAAACTGCTTGAGTTTTCTTTTAAGTTGTGAAAGGATTTCTAGTTGTTTCCAGTTGTGGAAGGAGTTTTAGTTATGAAAGGGGTTTTAATTGTTTTTAGTTGTGAAAGGAGTTTTAGTTGTGAAAGGAATTTTTTTAGTTTTGAAAGAATTTTCACCCCAGGAGATGGGTCTCCCTACACAAACCAGCAACACCATATTGATGCGTTTAGCCCAGAGCTGGTTTGGGGCCACTGTTGTTCTGTTCGGCTACGAGCAGCAGCAGCTTCCAGGCATCTTCCAGGGCCTGCGCCTACTTAGTCAAAGCCCCAAAATGTCAGCAGGTGGCGTTCAGGCTGCTAATCTAGGGGCGGGCGAGTGGGCGAGTGTGCAGCTGTCAGGAATCCGATGTGATAGGAATACCGTATGCGCTAATTTGATTAAATTATATCCGATACGAATTCATGAAAATAAAAGCAATTAAATGCATTCAAATCATGTTGATTAAATTAAATTGAATGGGATAAAATCGAATTAAATAACACAACATTAAATAAATAAAATGAAATGAATAAAAAGAAATTACAATCCAGTGAATTCAGAAGTCATTTCATTTCATTCGGGACGCGCCTCCAGGCGCCCTTCATACGATGTGATAGGAAAGTGCGCTAAGTTGACAGCCAGCTGAATCAGTCGGTTGGTCAGACGGAAGGACAAATGGGTAACCCTGGGGGCTCCCGCCCAGGGGGGCTCCGCCAAAAAGTGAAGGCCGGGGGCTGTGATCTTGAGGCAGTACCAATCCGAGCAATGTATTCTGCAGACTATTAGATGCCAAATTGCCGGCGCTTAGAACCGTGTAACAATTATTGTCCCTAGTGAATCTTGCATTCACGTTTCATCATGAGCATGTGACGGATTGCCTGGGCATGTACAATTGTACAGGGCAGTTCAACACGTACGTGTCCGCCTGTCAAGTGTCAACACACACACTCCAGAGGGGTGCGTGCGTGTTTTCACGCACACTTTCTCTAGGAGATACGTGTGAAGTGTGAACACAAACATTTTGTACAGTTTTCTTCGTATTTTGACTGGGATGTACGTGTTTTCCCTGGTTTTCACAGGTGTTCACCAGTGAAATGCAAAAGGATTGGGGCATGTTATTTTAAAATCGGGCTGCCATGTGCTAAGGTGTAATATTGGGGAAGGTACAAACGTTAACAATCGGGCGCCCGTTGCCCACGTGTAACATTTGGGAAGGCAAATGGTACACCTTTAATACCTGGTTACCTTATTGGCCAACCCGATTCCAGAATCGGGCTGTACGTATCTCCATACATTTTGGCCCACAAAGAAACTATCGCATCAGCATCAGCAGCTCTAGAGCCCAAACATGTTAATGGCTCAAAAGTGGGCCCCTAGGTGAGTAGGTGGGCCCCTAGGTGGCGAAAATAATTTGCACAGTGAATCCAAGGAACACTTGCACCCTGATATAAGAAGCTAAAACAGTGGTACATATTACTATACTAGATAAACCTATTAAATATACCCTAAATACCGGTACCACTAAGAATAAAATAATAATACCAACCCCTCGATCCACTATCCTGTAGAAGCTGATATTTGGGCAGAGATCGGGTACGCATGGAGGTTTTATGGTCCGCCGTTGCCTCTGCCCTATGACGAGGAAGTCTACCACAAGCTGGGTATGCTGGTCTGGGCAGAGATATTTGGGCAGAGATCGGGTACGCATCGGGTCGGGTTTGATGGTCCACCGTTGACTCTGCCCTATGACGAGGAAGTCTACCACAAGCTGGGTATTCCTGTGGCCTAGCGGCAGGCAACCTGGGACCTGGAGGGACCAGGTACCGGTATGCATTATGCCGACTCAGTGTCCGACGTATATCGGACAATAACACGAGCTGGGTATTCCTCAACCCAGGTGGAGCAATCTCATGGGCATCCAAGATACAAGCATCTGCCACAGCTCTCTCCACGACCGAGGCAGAATTCATAGTAGCCGACTAGCCACCTCTGCAGCCCAAGGAGCAAAGCAATGTGGTTAAGGAAGCTCCAGTACTGAGCCACAGGCTCCATGCATGCCCCCTGCTATCACCATCAATGGTGAGTTGGTGACAACCAGTCTGCACTAGCTGCATGGAACCAAGAGAAGTTCGCCTCACGCCTGACACATGGAGACCAGGTTCTACTTCCTCAAGGAACAGTCCAAGAAACAGGGTATCAGGCTCAACTGGGTCCCCACTGCTGCCAACATGTCCGACATGCTCACCAAGGCTCTTCCCAGGTCCAAGTTCTGTGATTTCAGACAACAGATCGGCTGCCTATCTAGGAAAGGCATACAGATACTGATCAGCTCTTTGATTTGGCCTTTGAAATCCCTAATCATGGGGGGGAATAGTTTGCTGACCTCCTGTATCTGTCTCCCACTCCTGCTGGACTTACTGTGTTTACACCTGTACCTTCCTGCCAGCTCCTGCCCAACCTGATCAGTATTTTCAAGCATTTTATAATTAAGTCTGCACCTTCCTGGCAGCTCCAGCACTAAGAAATAGTGGCTGCTGAGTGCTGACCTCCTGTATCTGATTTTTCAATCTCCTATCCTTCATAGATTTAACATGATAATTGATCGATTGCTTTCATCATTAATTCTATGTCTGTCTACTCCCCCTCCTCTTCATGAGTATTCTTACCGTTTCACTTTTGTGACAGTACTACTTCATATTACTATATCCGCACTAGTATTTCTTATTCTCCCTCAAGAAGTTTGAACTCTCACTATGGAAACGGTGTTGGACGTTAAAGGGAGTTAAAACAGATTAACTATTATTGACACAGAGTTAACGGACGACATTTGACGTTATATTAACGTGTGGACAAGTTAAGTTGAGTTAAGTCACTTACGCAAGTTAACGTAACACACGTTAAGTTGAGTTAAGTCAAGTTAACTTAAGTTACGCTAACTTACTTAAGTTAACTTCAGAGACATGGGAACGTAGTGAAATCGTAGATGGACGAGAGGCACCGATTTGTTACATTTTTGTTGATTCATACGGTATTGCATACATTTTATATTACCGTCCATGCTAACAGGCTCCTTATGCGCCGATTGACTATCTTGTAAACGCTTCCAGCGATCTATCTCCCGTGTCTCTGCAGTCTCAATACTCCGAACACAACAGCAACGGATGAAGGACGCAGCGTCTTGAACAACCCTGTCCGCTCCTTGTTAACTTTTGCAGGTTTATATACATTGATACATAGAGTTAATGTTGGTAATACTGCCCATCTGATTTCGAGGATTTGTTGGAAGATATTGTGGTGCTGGCTTGTTTTTGGTCAACAATTGCCTGCCGATGAATCAATTTTAGGATGACAATTAATGTAAAAATATTGGAAGGATGCGACAGAAGAGCCTATACTGCTACACCATACATTCGTGATGCATAGTACCCTGTAGAATACTCATTTATATGGAATTGATTTCACCCCAAGAGGTGGGTCTCCCAACACCTACCACAGCACTGAGAATGTATAATGTAATGTTACAGAGTACCATATATCATTGTGACCACGTGTCAAGTGCGACAGTAAATAACTAAGCTGATAACCCACTGAAGTCGTAGCAACTCCCTCCAAATTTCCATTACTAGACATATAGAGCTGCTGCAGGGCTCTGGGGAAGGGGGTAATGGACCGATATGGTAAGGGAACCGTCCATTTATCAGCCCTACATGAATCTGAACATATTTGGTGGTTTGCCCCAGTGCAAGCAAACGGGCTGGCCCCCTTAGCCTTTTTCAAGGCGTACTATTTATTTATGTTTATTCTTTTGTATCGAATCAACTACTACTGTGGCAAGCTTCCTTTAAATCGATGCCCCCTGCAACTTCGAGAACACACAAGTTCTATCAGACAAACTCATGCAATTGGTATCTGTGTATTGGCAGCAGTGCTTATTCTTCCCATGTTGGTGAGCATTTCTTTGTACCCTTTCTAGTGCTGAGACCATTGGATAGACTTGATGTCGATACCCTCTTGCACCATCTCCCACAGGGGGCTCATCTCCCGGAGCTTCTCAACGTGAGATGCCGTCATGTAATGGCCATGTCAACCTCGGCTTCCGTGGTGAAGCGACCCATGCCATACCTGGGATGGGGATAGTCATTTATGAGATGATCATATCGTTCCATTATTTGAACATGCAATTTGATTAGGTGAAGCGACCCAGGTCATACTTGAGATGGGGATAGTCATTTATGATGATGATGATTATGATGATGATTATGATGATTATGCTTACATTTTCCTGGTGCCCTACTGGAATCCAAATGTGCCCTTGGCTTGACGGAGTCAAGGGGGACTTATGCACAAAGAAGAAAATAAAAATAAATAATTCGATGTGCCATTCTGATTATATGATCATGCCGTTCCATTATATGAAAATGTCGTTCCCTTATATGAACATGCCATTTTATTATGTGAACATGGCATTTGATTATACGAAAAAATAGAAGTAACAGTAGACTACAGTGGCGCTCTCAAATTTTTGTGTGTGTGCGTGTGTTTGGCTACAGTGGTGTTCTCACTTGATGGATGTATGTGCTATGTCCCTCTCCACACCCAAGGAACTGGTGTGTGGGTTTGTGTGGTATGTGTATGTGCGGTTGGTGGTGTGTGTGGTGGTTTTGGGGGTGAGTTTGTACCTGCGGCGTGAGTGTGTGTGTGTATGTGTGCGTGTGTGTTTGACAACAGTGGTGATCTCACCTGACCGATGTGTGTGCCATGTCCCTCTCCACACCCAAGGAGCTGGTGTGTGTGTTTGCGTGGTTTGTGTTTGTGTGTGGTGGTTTTGTGTGTGTTCGTGTGGTATGTGTGTGAGTTTGTATGTACGGTGTGTGTGGTGTGTGTGTGCGCGTGTGTGTGACTACAGCGGTGATCTCACCTGATGGATGTTTGCGTCATGTCCCTCTCCACACCCAAGGAACTGGTGTCGGGTTTGTGTGGTGGCGGTGGTGTGTGTGGTGGTGATCTCACCTGATGGATGTGTGTGCCGTGTCCCTCTCCACACCCAAGGAACTGGTGAGTGGTTTTGTGTGGTTTGTGTATGTGAGGTGGTGGTGTGTGTGCTGGTTTTGTGTGTGGGTTTGTACGTGCGGTGTGAGTGTGGTGTGTGTGTGACTACAGTGGTGATCTCACCTGATGGATGTGTGTGCCATGTCCTCCTCCACACCCTAGGAACTGGTGTGTGTGTTTGGTTGTAGTTGTATGTACACTGTGTGGTGTGTTTTTGTGTGTGTTCGTGTGGTATGTGTGTGTGTGGCGGTTTTGTGTGTGAGTTTGTATGTACGGTGTGTGTGGTGTGTGTGTGCGCATGTGTGTGACTACAGTGGTGATCTCACCTGATGAATGGATGTGCCATGTCCCTCTCCACACCCAATCAGTATGTATGCATATACGTGTGTATGTATGTATGTATGTATGTATGTATGTATGAATGTGTGTATGTATGTGTGTATGCATGTAAGCATGTATGTACGTATGTATGTATGCATGTCAGTATGCATGCATATACGTGTGTATGTATGTATGTATGTATGTATGTATGTGTGTATGTATGTGTGTATGCATGTATGTGTGTATGCATGTAAGTATTTATGTATGTTGTTTCAGTTCTGGGTTAGGTCAAACAGGCTAGGGGGACTTGCGCAAGCGTGGAGGAGAGGCTAAAACGAAAAAGCACTGATAAATGTTGAAAACAGAAGCAAAAACACCTGCCTACCTTGAGGCACATGATGAGTGACTCCCCCTCGCCGTATGTATGTGTATGGCTTTACGGTCCCGGGGTAAACCAAATAGGCCCAAGGGACTTGCCCAACCATGACAGAAGGGCCACCACGAAAAATCACTGATGAACGTGGAAAACAAAAGCATGACACCTGCCTACCTTGAGGCACATGATGAGTGACTCCCCCTCACCGTATGTATGTGTATGGCTTTACGGTCCAGGGGCAAACCAAATAGGCTTAAGGGACTTGCCCAACCATGACAGAAGGTCTACCACGAAAAATCACTGATGAACGTGGAAAATAAAAAGCAATGACACCTGCCTACCTTGAGGCACATGATGAGTGACTCCCCCTCACAGTATGTATGTGTATGTTGTTACATTCCAGGGGTTAACCAAATAGGTGAAAGGGACTTGCCCAACCATGACAGGAGGGGCAATCACGAATTATCGCTGATGAACGCTGGGAATGAACGTCGAAATAAAAAGCAAGGAGACCTGCGTACCTTGAGGCCCATGATGAGTGACTCTCCCTCGACGTATGCAAAGGGACATGTTGAGGTTGCCAGGGTATCGGTGGTTCCAAGCCCTCAGGGCCATTCAGCTTCAGGTCGGGGAGGCGGGATTGCAGGCCTCCCTTAGACGAGCTCCAGTTTTTTTATGTGGGCGGTATCCCTTTCCATTCCTGGAGGTGGGGGTGGGGTGGGGGGTTTAGAGAAGATGGGATATTCGATCCCTCTCCAGATCCTGGTGGTGGTGGGGGGGTGGGGTGGGGGGGTAAGAGACAATGGGATATTCGATCCCTTTCCATATCCTGGTTGGTGGTAGTGGTGGTGGTTGGTGTGTGTGGGGGGGGGGAGGGGGGGTTGAAATGGTGGGGTGGTTAGGGACCATGGGATGTTTTAGCCCTTTCCATATCTGGTGGTGGGTGGGGGTTGAAATGGTGGGAGTGGGGGGGTGGTTTGAGACCATGGGATATTCAATCCCTCTCCATATCCTGGTGGTGGTGGGGGGGGGGGGTGGGGGGGGTGAAATGGTGGGGGGTGGTTAGGGACCATGGGATGTTTAGCCCTTCCCATATCCTGGTGGTGGTGGGGGTGAAATGGGGGAGTGGCGGTGGTTTGAGACCATGCGATGTTTGATCCCCTTTCCATGTCTTGGTGGTGGGGGGGGGGGTGTCTGTGTGGTGGGGGGGGGTGAAATGGTGGTGGTGGTGGGGGGGGGGTGGGGGGGGTGGGGGGATAGGTGGGGGTGGTTAGGGACCAATGGGATTCTTTAGCCCACAGTGGCGAAGGGAAGTACAACCTCAGTCCCAACTCACCATACCCCTATGGCAGCCAGCACCTGTTTAGGTTGTTGAACACCAGTTCAGGGAGTTACACACTTGTTCAACATCGACTGTTTTAACCTTTAATGTACATGAACAAGTGTTCAACACCCTGAACACCTGTTTAACAACCTGGACAGGGTGCAGGCTGCTGTAGGGTACCCCCCCCCCCCCAATTACATTTCCTTGTAAAAGGCAGGCCAGTGTTGACCCAAGACCAGACCACACCACCAGAGTTTGTCTGGCCGCCTAAGCGATTGCTACCTGGGACCCTGTTTTAGCCCCACCTTCCGCTACCACGAGACTCGAATCTCGGCCCCGCTCCCGTACCCCCTGGGCCAGACCTTTAGGCCGCCTAGCCAAATCACTACCATGAGCTCAACCTGGAAAGACACTAAATCCCTCATCGCTATTAGAAGACCCCTAGTCTGAAAAGGAAACAAAACTAAGCACACCACAACTTCCACGGGGGGTCCTTCAACAATCCTCTCACAATCAACAGAATATATTTAGAGATAAAGGAAACACATACTTTAATTTATAAGTCTAGTCATTGCTCCTCTGATTACTAGTCCAACAGCGTTCATTAAGCCCCGCCCAATAGTCCCTTCAGCCTTTGGCACCCCCCTACAACTCCCTGGCCTATTTGGCTTACCCCTGGACTGTAACACAACATGCATCCATGTAACAATATCTCACCTCACCTCTTCGTCCCACTAGAAGACCCCCCCCCCCCCCCCCCCCCCCACACACACACACCACCCTCACCCCAACCCAACAACTAACCTTCTGAGCGACCTCACAAGCCTTGCCTAGTGCAACTGTAAGGTGGGTGGGGGACCCCCCCCCCCACACACACACACACACCAATGCCCCGCCCCCATATCTCACCTCACCTCTACATCCCACTACTAGACCCCCCCCCCCTCCCCGCCCACCCACACCCCACACCCTCACCACCATAATCCTGCACCAATATCTCACCTCACCCCAACCCCAAAACCCACCTCACAAGCCTTGCCTAGTGCAACTGCAAGGTGGGTGGGGACTGTTCCACTTCCCCCCCCCCCCCCCCCCCCCCCCACACACACACACTCACACACACACACCACCCTCGCCCCAACCCAACAACTAACCTTTTGAGCAACCTCACAAGCTTTGCCTAGTGCAACTGCAAGGTGTGTGGGGACTGTTCCACTTCGCAATCCACGCTCTTGACCTCCATTCTACATCCCAAGACAACCTCCCCTCCCCCCCCCCCCCCCCCCCCCCCTACCGACCAAATACCCGCAAGCGCACTTCCTGCCCCCCCACACACACACACACACCAAAACCCTGCCCCAATATCTCACCTCACCTCTACGTTCCACTAGAAGACCCAATACAACCTCCTCCCACCCACCCTCTCCCCAACCGACAGCCCACCTCCTGAGCGACCTCACAAGCCTTATCTAGAACAACTGCAAGGTGGGTGCCCCCCCCCCAAACACACACACAGACACACACCACCCCCGCCCCAACCCAACAACTAACCTTCTGAGCGACCTCACAAGCCTTGCCCAGTGCAACTGCAAGATGGGTAGGGACTGTTCCACTTCGCAATCCACGCTCTTGACCTCCATTCTACATCCCAAGACAACCTCCTCCCCCCCACCCCCACCCCTCTGACGTCACCCTAACCCAATAACCCACCGTCTGAGCGACCTCACAAGCCTTGCCTAGTGCAACTGCAAGGTGTGTGGGGACTGTTCCACTTCGCAGTCCACGCTCTTGACCCCCACCAGAGAAGATGGGGTCCAGTCGGACACGAGGACGCCTAGGTTGGGTTGGGGGTTGGGGTTAGGTCAGGGTTATGTTGGGTTGGGGGTTGGGGGCGTTTGAGGGTGGGGTGGGGTTGGGTGAGGTTGGGATGGGTTAGTTAGATTGGCTGAGGGTGGGGTTGGGTTGGGGCTTGGGGTAATGAGGTTGGCTGAGGGTTGGGTTGGGTTGGGTTGGGATGGGTTTGTTGGGGGTAGTGAGCGTTGGGGTTAGGTTGGGTTGGGGGTTGGGTTGGGGTTGGGAGTCGGACATGAGGACGCCTACATGCATTGCATGAGGAGCGGTTAGGTCTGGATACCAGTGACGTACAGGGCAGAGCCTACTTGATGAGTCGCATCCAATGCACAACTGCATGATCAGTGAAAGCTGGATGGGGTTGGTGTTGGGTCGGGTTGGGGTTGCGGTTGGGGGTTGGACACGAGGAGCGGTTAGATCTGAGCTACAGGTGGTGTACAGAGCAGAGCCTATTTGATGAGTCGCATCAAATGCACAACTGCATGATCAGTGACAGCTGGATGGGGTTGTGGTTAGGTTGGGGGTTGTGGTTAGGCTGGGGGTTGTGGTTGGGTTGGCTGTGGGTTGGGTGAGGTTGGGTTGTGGTTGGGCTGTGGGTAGGGGCAGGGTTGCCCTCCACCAGAGACGATGGGGTCCAGTCGGACACGAGGACGCCTAGGTTGGGTTGGGGTTGGTTGAGGGTGGGGTTGGGTTGGCTGAGGGTGGGTTGGGGGAGGGGTTGGCTTGGGCTGGGTGAGGTTGGTGGTTGGGGTGGGTTGGTGGTTGGGTAGGGGTTTAGTAGGGGTTGGGTGAGGTGGGGGTTAGGTTGGGTTGGGTGGGGTTGAGTTGGGTGGGGTTGGGTTGGCTGAGGGTTGGGTTGGCTGAGGGTTGGGTTGGGTTGGGGCGAGGTTGGTGGCTGAGTTGTGGTTGGGTGAGGTTGGTGGCCGGGTTGGGGTGGTTGTTGGGTCGTGGTTGTTGTTGGGTTGTGGTTGGGTTGGGGCTGGGTTGCCTTCCACCAGAGAAGATGGGGTAAGGTCGGACACGAGGACGCCTACATGCATTGCATGAGGAGCTGTTAGATCTGAGCTACCAGTGGTGTACAGGGCAGAGCCTACTTGATGAGTCGCATCAAATGCACAACTGCTTGATCAGTGACAGCTGGATGGGGTTGCCGAGTGTTGGTCAACCCGTTTTTGGAATTGATGCATGAAAATATGCATCACATATTTTGTTTTTTTGTAGATACCAGTATTAGTATGATGCTATCAATTTGTTATTGCCGAAGACAATAGGCAGCTTTACAGCTGGAGGCGTGTGGCAAGACAGCTGGTGACAGCTGGAGGCGTGTGAGATTATGTGGAGACACACTTGAATTCCTCAGGCCAAACTTTAGAGTTCGCCTGGGACACCATTGCATTTAAAAATGAGTGTTGGATCTTCTTCTTCAACTAGTCTTCAACGAAGTGCAAAACATGTCAAAAATAAATTGATATTAAATGGATAACAAATATCATATGAAGGCTAAAACTCGAATCCATCGTAGGGGCAGTTAGGCCATCTGTAAGGTAGATAGATGCCCACTATTCCCAAGCCAAGGGCAGACCGCCGTTGTCAATACTCTTGGGGCATGCATGGAGCATGCATGGAGCATGCAAATACAATACATGTGTAAGGTAAGTAACCAGGTGGGAGTTTGAGTTTAAGGGAGCATGTGTTCAATGGGTAAACTGATCGACAACACAACAAAACATGTATCGTAGGTTGACAGACAAGCAAGGGTGCACAAATTCTCATGCAGTCAACCATAAACCATACCGCACACCATATATACAAATCACACAAGCAGGTACACACACAAGCAAGTAAGCACGGATACCCACTAGCTAGTGGGCAAGCAACATGATCATGGCTATATGTAAGTATGACTATGTACGTCATATCCCTCACGTGCGTACATGTATGCAATGTGACCCCCCAGACCCGCCAATGATCCTAAAGACCTGAGGCGCCCCAGGGATAACCGGCAGGCCACACGTACACACATGCAGGTTACGTGTGTACATATACATGGGCATACATGCACAAGCACTCATACAGAAACACAACTAATAACAAATCACACAAGCACGTACACACACAAGCAAGTAAGCACGGATACCCACTAGCTAGTGGGCAAGCAACATGATCATGCTATATGTAAGTATGACTATGTACGTCATATCCCTCACGTGCGTACATGTATGCAATGTGACCCCCCAGACCCGCCAATGATCCTAAAGACCTGAGGCGCCCCAGGGATAACCGGCAGGTCACACGTACACACATGCAGGTTACGTGTGTACATATACATGGGCATACATGCACAAGCACTCATACAGAAACACAACTAATAACAAATCACACAAGCACGTACACACACAAGCAAGTAAGCACGGATACCCACTAGCTAGTGGGCAAGCAACATGATCATGGCTATATGTAAGTATGACTATGTACGTCAAATCCCTCACGTGCGTACATGTATGCAATGTGACCCCCCAGACCCGCCAATGATCCTAAATACCTGAGGCGCCCCAGGGATAACCGGCAGGCCACACGTACACACATGCAGGTTACGTGTGTACATATACATGGGCATACATGCACAAGCACTCATACAGAAACACAACTAATAACAAATCACACAAGCACGTACACACACAAGCAAGTAAGCACGGATACCCACTAGCTAGTGGGCAAGCAACATGATCATGGCTATAGTAAGTATGACTATGTACGTCATATCCCTCACGTGCGTACATGTATGCAATGTGACCCCCCAGACCGCCAATGATGCTAAAGACCTGAGGCGCCCCAGGGATAACCGGCAGGCCACACGTACACACATGCAGGTTACGTGTGTACATATACCTTGGCATACATGCACAAGCACTCATACAGAAACACAACTAATAACAATCACACAAGCACGTACACACACAAGCAAGTAAGCACGGATACCCACTAGCTAGTGGGCAAGCAACATGATCATGGCTATATGTAAGTATGATTATGTACGTCATATCCCTCACGTGCGTACATGTATGCAATGTGACCCCCCAGACCCGCCAATGATCCTAACGAACCTGGGCGCCCCAGGGCTAACCGGAGGGCCACACGTACACACTGCGGTTAAGGAAATGACAAGTAATATAATACAGACGCCAAAACATGCCACCAGCACACTGCTAGGAAGGACACGACATAATGTCACATTAGATGCCAAGGGGGAATCTGGCCGCGCACCTTGTCCTCCTTGGTGGAGCAGCAGGCAGGGGGAAGGGCATGGTGTTTACGTGTGTACTATAACATGGGCATACATGCACAAGCACTATACAGAAACAAACTTATAACGCATCACACAAGCACGTCCACACACAAGCAAGTAAGCACGGATACCACTAGCTA
>JACBWV010000626.1:22469783-22546514 GCA_013435795.1 Chlamydomonas sp. ICE-L
TAGTCTAGGGGGCTCCAAGTTACTTTGGATCATCCAGCTCCCCCCTCCACTACGAATGGGCTAAAACTGTATGTGTTGGTGGTGGGTGGGGTGGGTTGGGCGGGGTCGGGGTGGGTGTGGGTGGGGATGGTGGGGAGGGGTTGGGTGTGTTAGGGGGGGTGTATTTTAGGGGGGTCCAAAGCACGTGGATTGCCAGCTCTCCCTCCGAACTGGGCTCACACCTTTAGTGTTGGTGGTGCGGTGGGGTGGTGGGGTGGGGTGGGGTGGGTGGTGACAGGGTAGTGGTGGAGGGGGTTGGGGTTGGGGTTGGGGGTTGGTGGGTTGTTGGGTGGGTGGGTAGTGGTGGGGTGGGTGGGGGTGGGAGGGTTTGGTTGTTAGTGGGTGTGTTTAGGGGGTCCAAAGCTACGTGGATCACAGCTGCTCCACTTGGATGGGCTCACACCTGTTGTAGTGTTGTTGGTGGGTGGGGTGGGTGGGGTGGCGTGGGGGTGGGGAGTGGGGAGGGGTGGGTGTGTAGGGGGGGGGTTGGGGGTCCAAAGCAACGTGGATGACAGGCTCCTCCATCTCCGACTGGGTAACCAACTGTAGTTTTGGTGGTGGGTGGGTGGGGTGGGTGGGTGGGTGGGGTGGGGAGGTGGGGAGGGGTTGTGTGTGTTAGGGGGTGTGTTAGGGGGGACTAAGCACGTGGATGACCAGCATCCACTTGACTGGGCTCACACTGTTAGTGTTGGTGGTGGGTGGGGTGGGGGGTGGGTGGGTGGGTGGGGGTGGGGGTGGGGCAGGGTTGGGTGTCGGCTTAGGGGGGTGTGTTTAGGGGGGTCCAAAGAAGGGGAGATGACCAGCTCCTCCACTCCGACTGGGCTCACACCTGTAGTGTTGTTGGTGGGTGGGGGTGGGGGGTGGGGTGGGGTGGGTTGTGGGTGGGGAGGGGTTGGGTGGTTAGGGGGGTGTTAGGGGGGTCCCAAGCAACGTGGGATGACACAGTCATTCCACCCTCCGACTGGGCTCACACCTGTAGTGTTGTGGGGGTGGGGTGGGGGTGTGGTTGGGGTGGGTGGGGTGGTGAGGGGTGGTAGGTGGTGGAGTTGGGGTTGGGGTTGAGGTTGGTGGGGTTGGTTTGTGTTGGATGGGGTGAGGGTGGGTAGTGGGGGGGTGGGTGGGGGTGGGGAGGGGTTGGGGGTGTTAGTGGGGGGTTAGGGGGTCCAAAGTACGTGGATCACCAGCTACTCCACTCGACAGGGCTCAACACCTGTGTGTTGGTGGGGGTGGGGTGGGGGGGGTGGGGTGGGTGGGGGTGGGGAGGGGTTGGGTGTGTAGGGGTGTGTAGGGGGTCCAAAAGCAACGTGGTATGACCAGTCTCCTCACTCCGACTGGGTTCACACCTTTAGTGTGATGGTGGGTGGGGTGGGGTGGGGTGGGGTGGGGGGTGAAGGGTAGTGGTGGAGTGGGGTTGGGGTTGGGGTGGGGGGGTGGGTTGGTGGGGGGGTTGGGTAAGTGGTGGGTTGGGTGGGGGGTGGGGAGGGGTTGGGTGTGTTAGTGGGTGTGTTAGGGGGTCCAAAGCTACGTGGATCACCAGCTGCTCCACTCCGACTGGGCTCACACCTGTAGTGTTGTTGGTGGGTGGGGTGGGGTGGGGTGGGTAGTGGTGGGGTGGGTGGGGATGGGGAGGGGTTGGGTATGTTAGGGGGTCCAAAGCTACGTGGATCACAAGCTCCTCTACTCCGACTGGGCTCACACCTGGGTGGGTGGGGTGGCTGGTGTGTGTGTGTGTGTGTGTGTGTGTGTGGTGTGGTGTGTGGTGAGGAGTGGGTGGGGTGGCTGGTGTGTCCGTTCGTGTGTGTGTGTGTGTGTGGGGTGGGGTGGGGTGGGGTGGGGGTGAGGAGTGGAGTGGGTGGGTGGGTCCAAAGCTAGGTGGCTCCTCAACTCTGACTAGACTCACACCTGTGTGGTTGGGTGGGGGTGTGTGTGAGGGGTTGGGGTGTGCCGGTGGGTGTGTGTGGGTGTGGGGGTCCAAAGCTACATGGATCACCAGCTCCGCCACTCCAACTGGACTCACACCTGTGTGATGGTGGTGGTGGGGGGGTGGCTGGTGTGTGTGTGTGTGTGTGTGCGTGTGTGGTGTGGGGTGAGGGGTGGGTGTGGGGGTCCAAAGCTACGTGGATCACCAGCTCCCCAACTCTGACTAGACTCACACCTGTGTGGTGGTTAGTGGTGGTGGGGTGGGTGGGGTTGGGTGGGGTGGGTTGGTGGGGTGTGTGTGAGGGGGTCCAAGCTACGTGGATCACCAGCTCCTCAACTCCAACTGGACTCACACCTGTAGTGGTGGTGGTGGGCAGTGGTGGGTGGGGTGGGGTTGGGGGTGGGTGGGGTGGGGTGGGTAGTGGTGGGTGGGGTGGGTGGAAAGGTGTTGGTTGGGGGTGGGTGGGTCCAAAGCTACGTGGATCACCAGCTCTTCCGCTCCGACTGGGATCACACCTGTAATGGTGGTTGGTGGGTGGGGTGAGGGGTGAGGGGTGGGTGGGGTGTGTGAGGGGGGTGCACTAAGAAAAGCTTATTTCCGGGCAGTGAGCACTAGGGATCTAAGTTGAGATTTCTGTGAAGAGAAACCAGCAGGGAGAGAAGACGAGAGAAAAGGGGTCACATATTCCAACGCTACATGGACCACCAGCTCCTCCACTTCGACTGGGCTCACACCTGTAGTGGTGGGTTGGGGTTGGGGTGAGGGGTGGGTGGGGTGTGTGAGGGGGGTGCACTAAGAAAAGCTTCTTTCCGGGCAGTGAGCACTAGGGATCGAAGTTGAGATTTCTGTGAAGAGAAATCAACAGGGAGACAAGACGAGAGAAAAGGTCACATACTCCCAAGCTTCATGGACCACCAGCACCTCAACTTTGACTACACTCACACCTGTGGTGGTGGTGGTGGGGTGGCTGTTATGTGCGTGTGGGGTGTGGTTGGGTGGGTGGGGTGTGGGTGTGGGTGGGGGTGGGTGGGTTGGGTGTGGGTGGGGGGTGAGGGGGTCCAGAGCTACATGGATCACCAGCACCTCAACTTTAATTAGACTCACGCCTGTGGTGGTGGATTGGGGTTGGGGTGAGGGGTGGGTGGGGTGGGTGAGGGGGGTGCACAAATAAAAGCTTCTTTCCGGGCAGTGAGCACTAGGGATCGAAGTTGAGATTTCTGTGAAGAGAAATCAGCAGGGAGAAAAGACGAGAGAAAGGGATCACACACTCCAAAGCTATATAGATCACCAGCTACTCCACTTCGACTGTGCTCACACCTGTAGTGGTGGGGTGTGTGTGGGGTGTGTGTGTGTGGGGTGTGGGGTGGGGGTGGGGGGGTCCAAAGCTATATGGATCACCAGCTACTCCACTCCGACTGGGATCACACCTGGGTGGAGGGGTGTGTGTGTGTGTGTGTGTGTGTGTGTGTGTTGTGTGTGGGGGGGGGGGGGGGGGTATGTGTGTGTGTGGGGGGTCCAAAGCTATATGGATCACCAGCTACTCCACTCCGACTGGGCTCACACCTGTAGCGGTGGTGTGTGTGTGGTGTGTGTGTGTGTGTGTGTGTGTGTGGGGGGGGGGGGGGTCCAAAGCAACGTGGATCACCAGCTCCTCAACTCCAAGTAGGCTCACTGTGCAAGATTCTGCACCCACCTCTGCTCAAGTTAGCAACAGCAGCAACAGCAACAACAGCAGCAGCAACAGCAACGTCTAGTACATGCTTCTTCACCCACCTTTGCTCAAGCTAACAACAGCAGCAACCGCTGCAACAGCAACACAACACAACACAAAGCAATGTAAAGTTCACGATTCTACACCCACCTCTGCTCAAGTTAGCAACAGCAGCACCAGCTCCAGAAGCAGCACCAGCAACAACAGCAGCACCAGCAACGAAAAGTACACGTTTCTACACCCACCTCTGCTCAAGTTATCAGCAGCAACACCAGAAACGTAACAGCAACACCAGAAACACCAGAAACGTAACAGAAAAACCAGAAACACCAGAAATGTCAAGAGCAAGGTTCTACACCCACCTCTGGTTAAGTTATCAGCAGCAACACCAGCACCAGCACCAGCAGCAACATACAGTACGCTATTCTACACCCACCTCTGCTCAAGTTAGCAACAGCAACAACAGCAGCGACAGCAATGTGGAGTACATGTTTCTACACCCACCTCTGCACAACTGAGCAACAGCCGCAACAGCAACAACAGCAACAACATCTGCAGCACCAGCAACAGCAGCAACATACAGTACACTATTCTACACCCACCTCTGCTCAAGTTAGCAACAGCAGCACCAGCTGCAGAAGCTGCCACACTGTTCGGGGCATTGCCGGGCGCAGCCCCCCGTCCAGGACCCCCTCTGCCCCTGCCTGACATAGGTCGCCGCTTTGCTTGTACTGCTGTAGCCAGTACTGCTTCAGCGATTGCAGGATGAGCTGTAAGCACACAAGAAGAAGGGAAGCGTGAGATGCAATACAATACAATACATTACATCACATTACATCACGTTACATCACATCACATTACGCTACAATACATTACATCACGTTACATCACGTTACATCACATCACATTACATTACATTACATCGTATCACATCACATTACATTACAACGCATTTGTTAAGCCAGTGCAAGGCAACTAATCAGAGGTATTTAATTTATAGACATTACAACACACCACATTTCATTGTCATAGGCAGGCCAGTATTGCACTACAAGTAGCAAATAGCACCTACATGTAGCACTACAAGTAGCAAGTAGCACCTACATGTAGCACTACAAGTAGCAAAGTAGCACCTACTGTAGCCACTACACGTAAGCAAGTAGCACTCTACATGTAGCACCAAGTAGAAGTAGCACACCTGTAGCACTACAAGTAGCAGAGTAGCACCTACATGTGCACTACAAGTAGCAAGTGAGCACCGTACATGTAGCACTACAATAGCAAGTAGAAACCTACATGTAGAACTACCAATGTAAGCAAGTAGCACTACATGTAGCATACCAGTAGCAAGTACACTACAAGATAGCACGACAAGTAGCAAGTAGTAGCACCTTACATGTAGCATAAAGTAGCAAGTAGCCACTACATTGTAGCACTACAGTAGAAGTAACCTCATGTAGCAATACAGTAGCAAGTCGCACCTACAAGTCGCACTAAGTAGCCAGTAGCACATACATGTAGACACTAAAGTAGCAAGAGCACTACAGTGCACTACAAGTAGACAAGTAGGCACTACATGTAAGCACTACAAGTAGCAAGTAGCACATACATGCACACTACCAGTAGCAAGTAGCCACCGAAAGTAGCACTACAAGTAGCAAGTAGCACCTCATGTAGCACTACACGTAGCAAGTAGCACCTACATGTAGAACTACAAGGAGCAAGTAGCACTACATGTAGCACACCGTAGCAAGTAGCACCACATGTAGCACTACAAGTAGCAAGTAGCACCTTACATGTAGCACCTACAAGTAGCAAGTAGACCTTACAGGTAGCACTACAAGTAGCAGTAGCACATACAGTAAGCACTACAAGAGAAAGTAGCACCACAGTAGCACTACAAGTAGCAAGTAGACTAACAGTAGCATAAAGTAGCAAAGTAGCACTACATGTAGCACTACAAGTAGCGCGTTAGCACCTCACGTAGCACACAAGTAGCGAAGTAGCACTACATGTCGCCACTACCAAGTAGGCAAGTAGCACCTCCATGTAAGCACTACAAGTAGCAAGTAGCACCATACAAGGGGACCACTACAGCGTAGCACTACAGTGTGAAGTAAGCAACTGCAAGTAGCAAGTGCAGGACGTGAATTATGGACACTCTAAAACCACAACCCAACACCACCCACCAAAAAAACAATAGGGAACCTACATGCGCGGTTTTCCTTCTTGTGGGGGCTCCTGCAGCGCCACCACGCCCAAGCGGCCACGTCATAAACTAGATATGGGTGAAGGTTTAGGGTTTGGGTCAAACACCAGTATTTGATGACGCTGATGAAGATGATGTGATGATTCCATTTTTCCTGGTGCCCTATGGACTCCAAATGTTGCCCGCAGCCTGACGGCAGTCAAGGGGTGGGACTTATGAAACAGAATGCCCTCCCACACAAATATCCAAACACACCATTACCTAACAATACCCAAACCTAAACACTTCCACCTACATCACCCCCCCCCCCCCTCCCCCCCCCCCCCGCCCCCCCCACCCCCCATTTCCCCCCCCCCCCCCCCCCCCCCCCCCCCCCCCCCCCCCCCCCCCCCCCCCCACCCCCCCCCCCCCCCACCCCCCCCCCCCCCCCACGCACACACACAACAAAAACACACACACACAAAACCACACACAACACACAAAAAAAACAATAGAAAAGAACCTTACACTGCGTAGTTGCTTCGTTGGATGGAGTCAACAGGATTACTTTTTTCTTCTTTTTTTTGGAGTAAATGGGAACCTTCACCCCACCCACTCAAACCCAACCCCCCCACCCTCACCCCACCCCCCCACCCCCCCACACATACACAGAACAATAGTGAACCTACACTGCGCTGGTTCTTCTTGGAGTCATGGGGAACTTGCTGTTTTTTTCTTTTTTCTTTGAGTCAAGGGAACCTTACCCCGCCACCCCACCCCCCCACCCTCACCCTCACCCCACCCACCCACCCCCCCACCACATACACACCTACACAGAACAATAGTGAACCTACACTGCGCTGGTTCTTCTTGGAGTCATGGGGGACTTGCTTTTTTTTCTTTTTTCTTGGAGTCAAGGGAACCTTACCCCCTACCCCCCACCCCCACCCACCTCCCCCCACCCCCACCCCCACCCACACACCAAAAACAATAGTGAACCCACATTGCGCTGGTTCCTCTTGGGGGGGGCTCCTGCATCGCCACTACCGCCCCAAGCGCTACGTCCTCCGGCACGTACTCTAGCGAGCCTGGCCAGGCCCTCAGAAGTCGACTTCTCTCGCTCTGATAGTGTGGTGGGTTTTAGGGATTAGGGTTAAGGTTGAATGGTTTAGTGGTTTAGGCCCTCAGAAGTCTACTTCTCTCGCTCTGATAGTGCAGTGGGGGGAAGTTAGCACCCTCTTCAGGTTATAGGGTTTGGGGGTTAAGGAAAAGGGTTTAGTGGTTTAGGTTTTGATTCAAATGTGTAGGGTGTGGGTGATAATAGGGTTTAGGTGATTTTAGAGTTCAGGGTTCAGGGTATAGGGTTCAGGGTTTAGGGTTTAGGTAAGTGGGGGCTAAGTCAAGTGGTGTCTAACTTGCACCTACCTGATAGTGCTGATGGTGGCTAAACCCTAAACCCTAGTGAGGGCTAAGTTAAGTGGTGTCTAACTGGTGGTGCCCTACCTGATAGTGCTGGTCCGTTGGTGGCTTTGTCCTGAACCCTAAACTTGCACCTACCTGATAGAGCTGACCCGTTGGTGGCTAAACCCTAAGCCCTAAACCTGCACCTACCTGATAGAGCTGACCCGTTGGTGGCTAAACCCCAACCCCCGAACCCTAAACTTGCACCTGCCTGATAGAGCTGACCCGTTGGTGGCTAAACCCTAAGCCCTAAACCTGCACCTACCTGATAGAGCTGACCGGTTGGTGGCTAAACCCAAAGCCCTAAACCTGCACCTACCTGATAGAGCTGACCCGTTGGTGGCTAAACCCTAAGCCCTAAACCTGCACCTACCTGATAGAGCTGACCCGTTGGTGGCTAAACCCTAAGCCCTAAACCTGCACCTACCAGATAGAGCTGACCCGTTGGTGGCTAAACCCTAAACCCTGAACCCTAAACTAGCACCTGCCTGATAGTGCTAATCCATGCCCCCAAGCTGGTCGCCCGTGCTGACCCGTTGGTGGCTTAACCCTAAACCTAAAATTGCACCTACCTGATAAAGCTGACCCGTGCCCCGGCCCGTGAGCTGGCCTTCCAGGACCGAAGCTGGAGTCTGTTGGGCACTTCCAGAGCTGATAGCAGCAGCCGCTGCTGCGGAAGCTCTACGCTGCTGCTGCCCTTTCATGGACTCAGCTAGGGTGGGGAAGTGGCGAGTATCTGTGGGACAAGTGGTGTAGAGAGGAGAGAAGTGGATTGGAGTGGAGTGGAGTGGAGTGGAGTGGAGTGGAGTGGAGTGGAGTGGAGTGGGGGAGGGTGGGGTAGTGGCTGTGAGCGAAGGGGGAGCCCAGGGGGGGCCAAGAGTAGAGTGGAGTGGAGTGGAGTGGAGTGGAGTGGAGCGGAGTGGAGTGGAGTGAAGTGGAGTGGATAGAGTAGGGTCTGTGGGCCAAGGGGGAGTGGTTAATTGATGATGAATAATGAATAATGAAGTGCGCTTTCCAGCATACGTCAATTCTGAGCAGCAGAAGCTCTGCGCTGTTTCTGTCCTGATATGGACTAATATTATACCTAAATAATGCAAAATAATAATGTAATCCCTGTAATCCCAACAAAATATATATAATCCCTATATAATGTATTGCAATCCCTGTATACAAACCCATATTAAGGGAGGGACAAGCCAGGTAGAACAAAGAAGAGAGAAGGGATGGCAAGCCCGGGAGAACAAATCCCTAAGAAGGGAAGAGAAGCCCTAGATAAGGGAGAAAGCACGGGAGAATGCAAGCCCGAGGGGACGCAAGACGGGGTAATAGGAGAGAAAACCCGAGAGGAAGTAATACCGGGATAAGGGGAAATAGGAGAGATAGGAGATAGTATCCATAGATAACGACCCTGTATAATAGAATCCCTATGTAATATGATCCCAGTGTCACGTACCTACAGCAGCAGATTGAGGATTGCCCTTCTGCAAGACTTGGTGTCTATGTTGGGATAAATCCCTGTACGATCAGGTACAATATAATATAATATAACCCCACCCCACCCCAACCCAACCGCGTACCTACAGCAGCAGATTGAGGATCTCTCAGTTTCTGAAAGCCTTGGTTGGGCTCTGTTGGGCTAACTCCCGTTACAATCTATGTTAATAATAAGATAATAGAATATAATATAATATAATATAAGATAAGATAATATAATATAGAATATAACATAACATAATATAATAGATAGAATATAATAATATAATATAATATAATATAAATAACATAATATAACCCCACCCCACCCCACCCCCAACTACGGATCTCCTTTCTGCAAGCCTTGGTGTCTCTGTTGGGATCATATTATATAGGGATTATATTATACAAGTTTTATATTATATAGGGATTATATTATATAGGGATTATATTATATAGGGATTATATTATATGGGAATTATATTGTAAATGTTTTATATTATAACGTACATACAGCAGCAGATTGAGGATCTCTTTTCTGCAAGCCTTGGTGTCTATGTTGGGATCATATCAAATAGGGAATATATTATTTAGGGATTATATTATATAGGTTTTTATTATATGGGGATTAAATTATATAGGGATTAAATTATATAGGTTTTATATTATATAGGGAATATTTTATATAGGGATTATATTATATAGGTTTTATATTATATAGGGAATATATTATATAGGGAATAATATTATATAGGGATTATATTATATAGGTTTTATATTATATAGGGAATATATTATACAGGGAATAATATTATATAGGGATTATATTATATAGGTTTTATATTATATAGGAAATATATTATATAGGGAATAATATTATATAGGGATTATATTATATAGGTTTTATATTATATAGGGAATATATTATATAGGGAATAATATTGTATAGGGATTATATTATATAGGTTTTATATTATATAGGGAATATATTATATAGGTAATAATATTATATAGGGATTATATTATAAGAGAATTAGATTGTAAATGTTTTATATTATAACGTACCTACAGCAGCAGATTGAGGATCTCTTTCCTGCAAGCCTTGCTGTCTATGTTGGGATCATATTAAATAGGGAATATATTTTATAGGGATTATATTATGTAGGTTTTATATTAGATACCGGTAGGGATTCTATTATATGGGAATTATATTATAAATGCTTTATATTAGAACGTACCTACAGCAGCAGATTGCGAATCTCCCTTCTGCAAGCCTTGGTGCCTCTGTTGGGATCCCTTTCCTCCCAAGACCTTAGATGGCGTAGAGGCCCTAGCTGCCTTCTGGCTCACCACTTTGGTGGAAGCCAGGTGCAGGTGTAACGGATACAGCTGGCTACCTGGGGGAAGTCCAAGTAGCTGAATCCCCCTGACATAGGCAGATTGGTCACAGTCAGTTTGGTGTAGAACTATGTATATATATGCATATATTACATTATTTTATACTAGTCCGCTGCCAGTGTATATATACATATATTTACATGTACATACAAATATTTGTATTTATCTACACATAAATAAAGATACATGCCTCCTTCTTTGCGACGCCGTCATCACAAACGGTGCAGGCGCAACGAGCCCAGCTGGCTATCCAAGGTAAGACCAGGAAGCTGAATTCCCCTGAACTTAGTTTTGCCTCAAAATTGCCAGTATATATATATAGATGTATACACTGGCAAGTCCAGGTAGCTGAATTCCCCCGTAGTAGATTTGACCGAACTTAGTTTTGCCTGAAAATTGCCAGTATATATACACACACTGGCAATTTCCAGGCAAAACTAAGTTCGGTCAAATCTACTAGAGGGGAATTTAGCTACCTGGACTTATACCTGGACTTATATATATATAACTGGTACAGCTGGCTACACGGGGAAAGTCCAGGTAGCTGAATCCCCCTGTCGTGGATTTCACCAAATTTAGTTTCGCCTGAAAATTGGTAGGCAGGCTGAAACTTGATGTACCATAATGTCATGGACGTAAGATACTACTGTCCGGTATTTATCAAATTTGGTTTAGGATGATTTAGGGAGAAAGTAGGGGACTATGTAGGTCCTTGGGGGGGGGGCGGGGGCGGGGGCGGGGGGGTGGGGGGTGGGGGGGGGTGGGGTGGGGTGGGGGGGTATTGTGCTTTGTCCATAACATGTATTAAATAAACTTGTATAAACCCTATATATGCATTCGAATTCTACAAGCCTTCTGAAGTGTGTGTCGTCTCCGACAGAGAGTTACAATAATAGACACAAAACAAATACCTTTGTGGTTGGCCCCAGTGCAAGCAAGCGGGCTGACCCCCTTAACCTCACACCTCCAATTATATTTATTAAACGAATACCTGGAAGATTCATTTGAAGGGTTGGGAAACAGCAGTTTTTGTTGTTGTCAGATTTCTGTGGTCAAGTGGGGTGGCAAAAGTTGCAACACAATCAGACCTGAAATCAGGCGCTGCCAAAATCTCCATGCAATATGAGAAAGATACGACCCTTTTATTCTTCTTTTCCCTAATCATTTTTGGGGTATTATCGGTAATACCCGGAAACCCAGGACAAAAAATAGCACGGTTTCCTTCAAAACAATCCTCAAGAGTTTGTTTGCAAAACACGGATAATTTCACCATCTCACTTTGTACTGCTGTGGCAGTATATGAAGAGTGATGCCACACTGAGGGCCAAGATAACAAATCTCACCTTCTCACTTTTGTACTGCTGTGGCAGTACATGAAGAGTGATGCCACACTGAGGGCCCAAGATAACAAATCTCACCCTTCTCACTTTGTATGCTGTGGCAGTACATGAAGAGTGATGCCACACTGAGGGCCAAGATAGCAAACTCCTTTGCCTGAAGTAGTAGGGTTAGTTGGAGTTGGTTGGGATCGGTTATCGTGGAGATAAGAAAATCCTTTGCCTGAGGTTGTAGGGTTGGTTGGGTTTGGTTAGGGTTGGTTAGGGTAGAGATAACAAACTCCTTTGCCTGAAGTCGTAGGGTTAGTTGGAATTGGTTGGGGTTGGTTAGGGTAGAGATAACAAACTCCTTTGCCTCAAGTCGTTGGGTTAGTTGGAGTTGGTTGGGGTTGGTTAGGGTAGAGATAACAAAATCCTTTGCCTCAAGTCGTAGGGTTAGTTGGAGTGGTTGGGTTGATTAGGTAGAGATAACAAAAACTTCCTTGCCTGAAATCATAGATGAGTGTTTTGGCTTTGGATGGATGTTTTGATGTAGCTTGAGGGTGTGTTGTGCTTTGGTTGTGTTTGTGCCTTTGTGTTGTGTGATGGCGTTTGGGTTGGAGTGTGCTTGGTGTGTTGGGGTTGTGCTTTGTGTTGTGTTTGGGCGTTGGTGGTGAGTAGGTGGCGTGGGGGGGTGTTGTGCGTGGGGGTGGAGTGTGCTTGTGTTGGTTGTGCGTGGGTAAAAGAAGAGTTGGGGTGTGCCGTTGGTTGGTGTGGTCTTGGGGTGTGGGTTGGGCTGGTGTTGGGTGTGGCTGGTGGTGTGGTTTGTGCGGGGTGTTGTGTTTGCGGTTGTTGTGTTGTGCTTTGTGTTGTGTTGTGCTTTGTGTTGTGTTGTGCTTTGTGTTGTGTTGTGCTTTGTGTTGTGTTGTGCTTTGTGTTGTGCTTTGTGTGTTGTGTACTACTTGCGTGTTGTGTACGGGTTGCCTGTTGTGTGTTGTGTTGTGTGTTGTGTGCGAGTTGTGTGTTGCGTGCACCCGACCACTGTATTATCTTCCTATTCATTACTATGCTGATTGTATACCGTTATAACCTACATATGCAAGTCCTCTCAATGAATTCCCACCCACAGTGTGTCATTTTTTGGTTTCAACCTGTAGTCCCGCTGTACTTCGTGAAAGTAGTAATGAGTGAATTAGTAAAACAGTGGTTTCTTCTGCGGGGTTGTGTCTACACCTATTTTTAGGGAATGGTAACGTAACGTAAAAATGAGAATTAAAAAACACTTGTAAATTGAAAAACACATGTAAATAAAAAACGCACTCGTGTTTCTGAAGTACTTTGTGGAAGTGTAACATATTACTACATTAAAAATATAAATTAAAAAACACTTTTAACAGCTTGCAACAGCTTGTAAAGTAAAAAAACAAATCACACCTCATTGTTGGAGGCATTGATCAGAGAATGATTGGCTGGCAGCTCGGGCAGTACAGCAATACGCCCCGACATCATGGCCATCTGTAACGTAGTGAAGTGCAGTGCAGGTGTGAGGGCTGGTAATTGAATACATCAATTAATAGTACGCCTTATTACGAGGCTACAGGTTGAGGGGGCCAGCCCGTTGGCTTGCACTGGGGCCAACCTCCATTACTGCTGCCTGATGAAAAGTACTACTGTAACCTTAATTATGATCTTCGGTTGAGGGGGGCCCCCGTTTGCTTGCAACTGGGGCCTAGGCCATGAGGCAGCGTATCTTTGCATCCATTTCACACGCCAACCACACCAATAACACCCATTCACACATGCTCGCCCACACCCACACATACACACCCACAAATTTAGACACCACCATAAACTCCACTACACGTACGTAGACACGGCACACATGCATACGCAAATTACACACACACGCACTATACACACACAACTACCTTTCCCCCGCCCCCCCTCCCCCCCCCCCCCCCCTTATCCCCCCCCCCCCCCCCCCCCCCCCCCCCCCACCCCCCCCCCCCGAAAATACCAACTCTGCCACCACTAATTGGGCCAAGCACACCTGAGCATGTTCGTGTTTATGGTTTCTCTAACCCTCCCTTCGTGTTGGTGCCACTTTGCCTTATATAGGGGATGTATGTGTGCGCGTGTGTGCGCGTGTGTGTGTGTGTGTGGGTGGGTGCGTGTGTGCGCGTGTGTGTGGGTTCCACCAACACATAGCAGCCCACTGCCACAACGCTGTCATACTCTGGGTAGGTGAGTGTGAACTCCGGCCAGTTTGTGTGAAGGTTCCGGGCCAGATCATGAAGACCGAGGTCCATAGTGATCACACGGTCCCTGTTGATGCGGTACTGCATGTTGGCAGCCATGAACACGCGGTTGTGCTGGGAGGCCGGCTTCAGGATCCAGGTTGGCTTTTCTAACCCTCCCTCTGTGTTATTTGTATATTTGGTTCAGTTGTATATTCAGTTGTATATTCAGTTGTATATTCAGTTGTATATTTGGTTCAGTTGTATATTCAGTTGTATATTTGGTTCAGTTGTATATTCAGTTGTATTCAGTTGTATATTTGGTTCAGTCGAAATAGGCTGAAGGGACTTACCAACCCACCAATCCAACCCACCATCTAAATCCAAACCACCAATCCAAACCTCCTCTTCCCACTGGGGCTAAACCACCAATGGTCATTGAATATTAGTCCTAAAACATATTTTCCTCCCGCCTCCTCTGCCCCTCCTTCACCTCTCCCCCCCCCCCCCCCCCCCCCCACACACACACACACCACCACCACCTCACCTCCCTCCATTATGGCTACCACCACCACCACCACGTCACCTCCCTCTGGCCCCTCCAGTCAACCTGCTTCCCCCCCTCCCTCCCTCTGTTCCTTCCAACCTCACTTTTATTATCCCCCCCCCCACACCCACACCACCACCACCGCCCCACACCTCACCTCCCTCCCTAGGGTCCACCTGAAGTGCAGACCGAATGGGTGGCCATTGAATAGTAGTCATACAACATTATTTCACCGTCCCCGTCTCTTCGACCACCCTTCCTCACAACCTCCTCCTCCTTTCCAACCTCCCGTGTATTATCCCCCCCCCCCCATTATATCATCCCCCCCCATTATCCCCCCCCCCCCCCCCCCCCCCCCTCCCTCCTCCACCCCAACCCGGACAGTTACATGCAACAAAACTCACCCGAACACTCACCCAACAACTCCCCTCACAACTCACACCACAACTCACACAACACTCACACCCACAACTCACCACACAACACACACCCACTCACGAGACTCACAAACCTCACAACACTCCGCCCCTCCCCCTCCCCCTCCCCCCCCCCTCCTCCCCGAGAAACCCCACAACACCCCTTTTTGTCCACCAATTCAACAGTCATCAAGCTCATAAACCCCACCCCACCCTCCCTCCCCCTCCACCAGGAAGCGCCCACACCCAACCTCACCCCACAACACAACGCACACAACTCGCACACGCGCCGGGCATCTATCCCCCCACCCCCACCCCACACACACACAGACACCTCTTTTCACCACCCCAGCCCCCTCCCTCCACCACCCAACCTGGACAGTGACATACACACACCACTTCACTCACCCAAAACTCACACCCACTAAACTCTCACACACACATACACACCTCTTTCCACCCCACCCCCCCTTCCTCCACCCCAACCTGGACAGTGATATACATCCACACCTCACTCATACAAACACACACACACACAACTCTTTCCACCCCAACCCCCCTCCCTCCACCCCAACCTAGACAGTGACATACACTCACACCTCACTCACACAAACACACACACACACAACTCTTTCCACCCCAACCCCCCTCCCTCCACCCCAACCTAGACAGTGGCATACACTCACACCTCACTCATACAACTCATGCACACTCAACTCACACCCACTCAACAAAACACACAGCCCAGCTCACCTGCACCATACACTCATACACCACTCAACTCACACCCATACCTCACTCATACACCACTCATACACCCATACCTCACTCATACACCACTCAACTCACAACCACTCAACAAAACACACAACCCAGCTCACCTGCACCATACACTCATACACCACTCAACTCACACCCATACCTCACTCATACACCACTCATACACCCATACCTCACTCATACACCACTCAACTCACACCCACTCAACAAAATAGTCAACCCAGCTCACCTGCACCATACCAACGATGATGCTGATCCACTCGTTGTGGTTAACTACTTGGTCAACGTCGAACAATGTAGACAGTTTCAAAATCCTCCTAGGCTTGGCTCCACTGGAGTAGGGACCTGGAGGAAGCAATTTATGAACTGCCTCCCTCGACGGGTCAAACGTCTTTGCAGCAAACGTCCAGTCGTAGGAGCCATACGATTTGCTGCATGACGTGTTGGTGGAGGTCTAGTTAGTGCAAAATGAACTTTTTCAACTGCCTGCCTGGATGGCTTAAACGTCTATGCAGCAAACGTCCAGTCGTAGGAGCCGCATGGTTTGCTGCACGCAGTGTTGGTGGGAGGTAAGTTACTGCAAAACAAACTCTCTGAAATGCCTCCCTCAACGGGTCGAATGTCTTTGCAGCAAACGTACAGTCGTAGGAGCCGTATGTTTTGCTGCATGACGTGTTGGTGGGGGGTTAGTTAGTGCAAAAACAACTTTCTCAACTGTCTGCCTGGATGGCTTAAATGTCTTTGCAGCAAACGTCCAGTCGTAGGAGCCGTATGTTTTGCTGCACGCAGTGTTGGTGGGAGGTTAGTTATAGGCATGTTATTATCTGCTTTTGACTGCTTTTGGTCTGTTTGTAGTCTGTTTTTTAGTTGCAGTTGGTTGCATTCAGAAGCTTGGATCCCCTGGAGTATGGACCTGGAGGAAGCAATTTCTGAACTGCCTCCCTCGACGAGTCAAACGTCTTTGCAGCAAACGTCCAGTCGTAGGAGCCATATGTTTGCTGCACGCAGTGTTGGTAGGTGTGGACTAAGTGCTGTGCACAAGCGCTGTGTTTTGTTACAGTCTATTCACATTCATAGCAGTAACTGCGTTCCTGGACGTGTTGAACGTCTTTGCAGCAAACGACTAGTCACGCAGTGTTGGTGGGCATTTAGTTTAGTTTAGTGTGCAAGAAACACATCAAGAGCTTCCCTATTTTTGCTTTTGGCGGAGCCCCCCCTTCTGGGGGGCGGGAGCCCCCAGCGTAACCCATTTGCCTGTTTGACCGACCGACCGACCGACCGACCGACCGTCTGACCAACGGGTGGAATGACTTAGCAGCAAACAAAATAATCTGATATGTAAATGTACTGCCTGCTGGACGGGTATAATGACTTTGCAGCAAACGACATGATATGTAATGTAAATGTACTGCCTTACTGGACGGGTAAAATGCCTTTGCAGCAAACTACATGATCTGTACTGTACCCGCCGTACGTTTGTTGCAAGCAGTGTTGGTGGGCGTTTAGCTTAGTCTAGTTAAGTGTGCAAGAAACACATATAGTGCTTCTGCTCAGTTTAATTTCGTATAGTGCTTCTGTTCAGTTTAATTCATTCACTGAAGCAACATAGACAAGTTTTCAGAAAACGACATGATCTGTACTGTAACTGTACTGCCTGCCTGGATGTGTAGAATGGCTTTGAAGCAAACGACATGATCTGTACTGTAAATGTACTGCCTGATGAACAGGTATAAAGACTTTGCAGCAAACGACATGGTCTGTGCTGTAAATGTACTGCCTGATGAACAGGTATAAAGACTTTGCAGCAAACGACATGATCTGTGCTGTAAATGTACTGCCTGATGAACAGGTATAAAGACTTTGCAGCAAACAACATGATCTGTACTGTAACTGTTCTGCCTGCCTGGATGTGTAGAATGACTTTGAAGCAAACGGCATGATCTGTGCTGTAAATGTACTGCCTGATGAACAGGTATAAAGACTTTGCAGCAAACGACATGATCTGTGCTGTAAATGTACTGCCTGATGAACAGGTATAAAGACTTTGCAGCAAACGACATGATCTGTGCTGTAAATGTACTGCCTGATGAACAGGTATAAAGACTTTGCAGCAAACGACATGATCTGTGCTGTAAATGTACTGCCTGATGAACAGGTATAAAGACTTTGCAGCAAACGACATGATCTGTACTGTAAATGTACTGCCTGCCTGGATGTGTAGAATGAATTTGCAGCAAACGACATGATCTGTACTGTAACTGTACTGCCTGCCTGGATGTGTAGAATGAATTTGCAGCAAACGACATGATCTGTACTGTAACTGTACTGCCTGCCTGGATGTGTAGAATGAATTTGCAGCAAACGACATGATCTGTACTGTAAATGTACTGCCTGCCTGGATGTGTAGAATGAATTTGCAGCAAAGGACATGATCTGTACTGTAACTGTACTGCCTGCTGGATGGGTAGAATGACTTTGCAGCAAACGACATGATCTGTACTGTACCCGCCGTACAGTTTGCTGCATGCAGTGTTGGTGGGTGTTTAGCTTAGTCTGGTTAAGTGTTCAAGAAACACATATAGGGCTTCTGTTCAGTTCAATTCACGGAAGCAACATAGACAGGCTTTGCAGCAAACGACATGATCTGTACTGTAACTGTACTGCCTGCTGAACGGGTAGAATGACTTTGCAGCAAACGACATAATCTGTACTGTAGCCGCTGTACATATTGCTGATGCAGTGTTGGTGGACAATTAATTTAGTTTAGTGTTCAAGGAACACATATAGTGCTTATATTCAGTTTGGTTTCATTCACGAAAGTAACACAGACAGGCAGCAAACAACTAATTTGTTCTGTAGCCGCTGCACATTTTTCTGCATGCAGTGTTGGTGGGCAGACAAGGTACATGACGGTGCAGCAACTGCAGATGTACATTGAAGCATGTACATGATGTACAACTGTTGATATACATTGAAGCATGAACAAGATGTACAACTGTCGAGGTACATTGAAGCATGAACAAGATGTACACATGTTGATGTACAATGAAGCATGCACATGATGTACAACTGTTGATGTACATTGAATCATGTACCAGATATACAACTGTCGAGGTACATTGAAGCATGTACATGATGTACAACTGTCAATGTACATTGAATCATGCACCAGATATGCAACTGTCGAGGTACATTGAAGCATGAACAAGATGTACAAATGTTAATGTACATTTAAGCATGTACAAGATATACAACTGTTGATTTACATTGAAGCATGTACCAGATATACAACTGTTGATGTACATTGAAGCATGTAAATGATGTACAACTGTCAATGTACATTGAATCATGTACCAGATATACAACTGTCGAGGTACATTGAAGCATGAACAAGATGTACAAATGTCGATGTACATTGAAGCCCGCAGTGAAGCATGTAAATATGTGGGAGCTTAGCAAGCTTGTTTAGATAGGTTGTTTTTACTTGCAATTTGCTTGAATTCAGAGGTGCGAGTGTGCTGGTACAAAATGCAGTTGCTGCTTATGCTGCTGCTGCTGCTGTTGATGATAATGACATTTTTCCTAATGCCTTGCTGGACTTCAAATGTGCCCGCCGGTTGACAGAGTCAAGGGGGACATATGAACATCAGAATCCAAAAAAGAGAGGGAAATGAAAAGAAAAAAAAAAGTTGCATACCTTACAACCATCTTCCAGTTCTCTTCTCTTGGTGTTGGCGTCTGGGGCAGAAACTATTACGGGTCGTAATAGTGATGGCGAGGGAGATTTGTGAGGGGGGAGGTCCAGCGGGAGGGAGGGAGTGAGCGGGGGAGTGAGCTGAGTGAGTGAGTGAGTGAGTGCGGAGTGAGCTGGAGTGAGTGAGTGAGTGAGGAGTGAGTGAGGAGTGATGTGAGGGAGTGAGTGAGTGAGTGATGAGTGAGTGAGTGATGTGATGTGGGTGAGTGAGTGAGTGAGTGAGTGAGTGAGTGAGTGAGTGAGTGAGAGGTGAGAGAGTGAGTGAGGAGTGAGTGAGGGGAGGGTAGGGTAGGGAGGGATTTTCCTTTTGCTTGTTCCTACGGGACGGGAGGGAGTGACTGGTGACGTGAAGGGGGCGGAGGAGTGTATGGGAGGGATGGGGATGGGATGGGAGTGCGGGAGAAAGTGCATTGGAGAGAAGGAGGTCGGAGTGAGGGATGGGAGTGATATGGGAGGGAGGGAGGGAAGGGACTAAGGAGGGAGTGAGTGAGAGAGTGAAAGGGAGGGATGTGAGGGAACGGGAGTGAGGGAGTGAGGGAGGGAGGTGAGAGGGAGTGAGTGCGTGGTGGATGTGAGTGACAGCGTGAGGGAGGGAGGAATGTGAGTTGAGTGAAGTGAGTGATGTGAGTGAGTGATCGTGGTGATGTGAGATTGTGAGGGAGAGTGACGTGAGGTGAGTGAGGGATGTGAGTGAGTGAAGTGAGTGAGTGAGGGAGTGAGTGAGTGAGTGATGTTGGGGAGAAGCCGCCTCGGGAGTTCGGGATTTCTCTATGGGACGGGAGGGAGGGAGGGACGCGGGAGGGAAAGGGATCTTTCGGGAGGGAGCTGGAGGGACGGTGACGGGACCGGAGTGGGCTTACCGGGAGGGAGGGAGTGAAGGGACGGCGACAGAGGGGGGAGAGTGAGGAGAGAAGCGCAGTGACGGAGTTGGGAGGGAGGGACGGGAGTGGAGGGTAGGAGAGGGAGGGACTGGAGGGAGGGAATGGGAGGAGGGAGGGTTCCGGGAGGGAGGGGGGGAAGCGGAGGGGGAGGGAGTGGGGGACTTCAGGGACGGTGATAGGAGTGAGTGAGTGAGGGGAAGGGGAGGGAGGGAGTGAGTGAGTGAGTGAGTGAGGCGTGGAGGGAGTGACGGTGATGAGGGGGAAGTGAGTGATGAACTGAGGTGAGGGAGTGGAGTGAGTGAGTGAGTGAGTGGGGGAGGAAGTGAGTGAGTGAGTGAGGTGAGTGAGTGAGTGAGTGAGTGAGTGGGTGAGTGAGTGAGTTGAGTGAAGGTGAGTGAGAAAGTGAGAGGAGGAAAGAGGGAAAGGAGGGTAGGGAATGGGATGGGAATGGGGACCGAGGATAGGAGGGAGCGGATTGGGAGTAGGGACGACCTGGCATGGGAGGGAGGGGAGGGACGGGAGGGAGGAATTGAGAGGGAGGGTGGGAGGGATTAGGTAGGGGATCTGGATCCCTTGGGACCGGGAGGGCAGGGCGGGAGTGGAGGGAGGGAGGGAGCGGACTTAGGGAGGGAGGGAGGGGCCGCGGAGGGAACCCAGGGATGGGATCTGGGATGGAGATGGGAGGGCTGATGGAAGGGAGGGTAGGGAGGGACGTGGAGGGAGGGAGGGGAGGGAGGGAGAGATTCGGGAGGGAGGGGAGATGTGGGAGGAGGGAAGGAGGGAGGGAGATGGGGGAGGGATGCATTAGGGACAGGGGAGGAGGACGGAGAGGGAGGGAGGGAGGGGGGAGGGTGGGAGGGAGGGATGGGGAGGGAGCGGAGGGGAGGGTAAGGAGGAGGGATGGGGCAGGGGGAGAGGGGAGGGTTTGGGATGCCAACGGGAGGGAGGGGATCGAGGGCAGGGAGTAGGGAGGCAGCGGAGGGAGGGGGGAGGGTAGGGAGGGAGGGGTGCCATAGGGATGGAGGAGCGAGGGATGGAGGGAGGGAGGAGCGGGGACAACAGCGGGAGGGGAGGGGATGGGACCGGGAGGCAGGGAGGGAGTGAGGGAGTGAGTGAGTGACTGGGAGGGGCGGGGGGGCTGGGAGTGAGTCGAGGGAGGGAGAGGGCTGCGTGAGTGAGTGGGTGAGGGGAGGTGAAAGTGAGTGAGTAAGGGAGTGAGTGAGTGAGGGAGTGACGTGAGTGAGCTGAGTGAGTGAGTGGGTGAGTGAGTTGAGTGAGGTGAGTGAGGAGTGAGTGAGGGAGTGATTTTGGAGTGAGGGAGTGAGTGAGTGAGTGAGTGAGTGGGTGAGTAAGTGAGGCAGTGAGATAGAGTGATGTTGGTGAGTGAGTGAGTGAGGGGTGAGGTTGAGTGCAGTGGTGAGTGAGTGAGGGAGGGAGGTGCGTGAGTGGAAGTGAGTGATGAGGTGAGTGACGGTGAGTGGGTGAGGGAGTGATGGGAGGGAGTGAGTGAGTGAGTGAGGTGCGTGAGTGAGTGAGTGAATGTGAGATGAGTGAGTGAGTGGAGTGAGTGCGTGAGTGAGTGGAGTGAGTCAATGAGTGAGTGAGTGAGTGAGTGAGTGCGTGCGTGCGTGAGAGAGTGCGTGCGTGAGTGAGTGAGTGAGTGAGTGCGTGCGTGCGTGTGTGCGTGCATGTGTGCGTGCGTGCATGCGTGTGTGTGTGCGTGCGTGAGTGCGTTAGTGCGTGCGTGAGTGTGTGTGTGTGTGTGTGAGTGAGTGAGTGAGTGAGTGAGTGAGTGTGTGTGTGTGTGTGAGTGAGTGTGAGTGAGGGAGTGAGTGTCTGAGGGAGGAAGTGAGAAAAAAGACAATCACATGGAAAAAGACAATCAAGTACTGGATCAAGCTCTTCCCCTCAGTCAGCCAAGTGTAGGGCGGCGCCTCAGGTGAAAGTGTTGTGATGCCCTATGAACAGACACCCGAGCATTGTTTTGCTCCCTTGTTACTGAAACAATTGACTAATATTTTAGCTACACTGAATGTTTTATATTGCCCGAGCCTATGTGTCGCAGCATGACCGCTGTTTAACAGTGTAAACCGTTTCATCTGAGTGACTGCGTGAGTGAGTGAGTGTGTGTGTGTGAGAGTGTGTGAGTGCGTGAGTGAGTGAGTGTGTGTTTGTGAGTGTGTGTGTGAGTGTGTGAGTCAGTGAGTGTGTGTGTGAGTGTGAGTGCGTGAGTGAGTGAGTGTGTGTGTGTGAGTGTGTGAGTGTGTGAGTGCGTGAGTGCGTGAGTGTGTGTGTGAGTGTGTGAGTGCGTGGTGGAGTGGGGTGTGTGTGTGTGTGCAGTGGGTAAGTGGTGAGTGGTGTGTGAGTGACGGTGGAGGGCAGGGGAGGGGGAGGAGGGTGGTGTGGGGGAGGGGGCGAGCGGGTAGGGGGGGCTTCGGGGAGGGGGGGGAAGGAAGGGAGGGGGGGGGAGGGGTGAGTGCGGGATGGAGCACGGGAGAGGGGGGGGGGGCAGTGGTGGGAAGCGGCGAGGGAGGGAGGGAGAGGGGTGTGGGAGGGGGGGAGGTGCGGGAGGAGGGAGGGTGGGGGGGGGGGGGGAGCTGTGGGATGGGAAGGAGTGAGTGAGGGTTCACGGGTGTGTGGGAGGGGAGGATGGAGGGAGTGTGTGGGGGTGAGGTGGGTGTGTGTGGGAGGGTTGGGAGAAGGAAGGGGGGGGGAGGGGGTGGACGGGAGGGACGGATGGGAGTGAGGGCCTGAGTGAGTGACGTGAGTGAGTGAGTGAGGGAGTGAGGTGAGTGAGGGGAGTGGGTGGTGAGTGAGGAGTGAGTGAGTGAAGGAGGAGGTGAGAGAGTGGTGAGTGATGATGGAGTGAGTGAGTGAGTGAGAGAAGGAGAATGAGTCAGTGAGTGAGTGAGTGAGTGAGTGAGTGAGTGAGTGAGGGTGATGTGAGAGAGTGAGTTGAGTGAAGTGAGTGGAGTGAGTGAGTGAGGAGTGAGTGAATAGAGGTGAGAGTGATTGAGTGGGAAAGTGGACTGAGTGAGTGAGTGAGTGAGTGAGTGAGTAGTGAGTGAGTGAGTGAGTGAGTGCGGGAGGGATGGGGGTGATAGTGAGTGAGTAGGGAGTGACGGAGAAAGGGAGGGAGAGACTGAGTGAGGGAGTGAAGGGATGAGGTGGGGAGGATCGTGAGGAGGGAGTGAGTGAGTGAGGGGGAGTGAGTGCGGTGAGTGAGTGCGTGAGTGGGGAGTGAGTGCGTGCGTGATGTGAGTGACGGAGTGGAGTGAGTGAGCTGAAGTGAGTGAGTGAGTGAGTGCGGTGAGAGTGAGTGGGTGAGGGAGTGAGTGATTGAGTGAGTGAGGTGAGTGAGTTGAGTGAGTGAGGAGTGATTGAGGGAGTGAGGAGTGATGCAGTGAGTGAGTTAGTGAGTGAGTGATCGGGAGGGAGGGATGGGAGGGAGGAGGGAGAGAGTGAGGCGAGGGCAGGGAGGGAGTGGGATGGAGGGAGGAGGGAGGGGTGTGGGGAGGGCAGGGGGGAGTGTGCGGGCTGAGTGCCGTGTGTGAGTGCGGGTGGGAGTTTAGTGCGTGCGTGAGTGTGTTTGTTAGTGCGTGCGTGAGTGTGTGTGTGTGTGTGTGAGTGAGTGAGTGAGTGAGTGAGTGAGTGTGTGTGTGTGAGCGAGTGTGAGTGAGGGAGTGAGTGTCTGAGGGAGGAAGTGAGAAAAAAGACAATCACATGGAAAAAGACAATCAAGTACTTGATCAAGCTCTTCCCCTCAGTCAGCCAAGTGTAGGGCGGCGCCTCAGGTGAAAGTGTTGTGATGCCCTATGAACAGACACCCGAGCATTGTTTTGTGCCCTGTTTACTGCGAACACTTTGACTAATATTTTAGCTACACTGAATGTTTTATATTGCCCGAGCCTATGTGTCGCAGCATGACCGCTGTTTAACAGTGTAAACCGTTTCATCTAAGTGACTACGTGAGTGAGTGAGTGTGTGTGTGTGAGAGTGTGTGAGTGCGTGCGATGAGGGAAGTGTGTGTGGTGAGTGTTGTGTTGGAGTGTGGTGAGTCAGTTGAGTGTGTGTGGTTGAGTGTGTGAGTGCTGAGTGAGTGAGTGTGTGGATGTGAGGGGGGGAGGGAGGGAAGGGAGGGAGGGGTCAGGGGGTCGGGGGGGGGGGGACGGAGGGGTGGTGAGGGAGGGGGGGTGGGTGGGTGAAGGGTGGGAGGGGGTGATGGTGGGGTGAGTTGTGAGTGAGTGAAGGGGGTGAGGGTGTGGGTGTGAGTGTTGTATGGGAGGTGTGGGTGGAGTGCGTGAGTAGGAGGTGTGTGTGAGTGTGTGAGTGAGTGAGTGTGTGTGTGTGTGAGTGTGTGAGTGCGTGAGTGCGTGAGTGTGTGTGTGAGTGTGTGAGTGCGTGAGTGAGTGAGTGTGTGTGTGTGTTGAGTGTGGTGTGCAGTGCGTGGTGAGTGGTGTGTGAGTGTGTGTGTGCGTGCGCGGTGAGTGAAGGGAGTGTGTGGTGTGAGTGTGTCTGTGAGTGGGTGTGTGACGTGTGAGGTCGTGAGGGGGGGTGGGAGGGGTGGAGTGAGTGAGAGACGCAGGGGAGCGTGGGTGTGGCGTGAGGTGTGAGGATGCCGGGAGTGATGGGGGGGTGGGGGAGTGGGTGAGTGGGGGGAGGAGTGGGAGTGGGGGGGGGGGGAGTGGGTGTGAGGGAGGGAGTGCGGGTGAGTGGGGTGGGTGGGGGGGGAAGGGCGGGAGTGAGTGAGGTGTTGTGTGAGAGGTGGGAGTGCGTGTGAGTGCGTGAGTGCGTGAGTGTGTGTGTGAGTGTGTGAGTGAGTGAATGAGTGTGTGTGTGTGTGTGAGTGTGTGAGTGCGTGAGTGCGTGAGTGTGTGGGTGAGTGAGTGTGTGAGGGAGTGAGTGAGTGTGAAAAAAGACAATCAACCACCGGCTCTTCCCTTTAGTTAGCCAAGTGTAGGGCAGCGCCTCACTGCCCCAGGTGAAAGTATCGTGATGCCCTATGCGGTAATGATAACGCCTGGTGGGGCGTGGTGTTAAGGGAGCCTGTTGTACGCTGGTAGGGAGCGGTCTCCTACCTCAACTAGACAAGCTACCATCGCGGTTGACGACGACCTGCAACACCAAGAGCGACCGAAGGGGGAATCAAACCCCCGACTCTTCGCCTTCACATTGATTTGGTCTACCACTAGACCAATGTATATCACTGAAAGGGGCTATGCCCTATGACCAGACACCCAAGCATAGTTTTGCGCCCTATTTACTACGAACACTTCGACTAATATTTTAGCTACACTGAATGTTTTCTATTGCCCAAGCCGCAGGAACGCTGTCTACCAGTGTAAACCGTTTCATCTGAGTGAGTAGGTGAGTGTGTCAGGCAGTGAGTGAGTGTGAAAAAAGACAATCACAATAAAAAAATACCAAGCACAAGATCAAGCACCTGCTCTGCCCCTCAGTTGGCCAAGTGTAGCCGTGATTTGCATCAAGCACATAAGACACCATCCATGGGGGTAACACTGCCATTGTCTCTTTCACGCCGGAGTCGCCTTTCCAGGCGGGGCATCTGCAAGGAACAGTAAAGACATTGAGAAAAGCAATAACAACAAGTCAGAATTCACAACAACAACAACAACAACAACAACAACAACAACAACAACAACAACAACAACAGTAAAGACAGTCAGAACAGCAATAAACACGATAACAACAACAACAACAACAACAACAAAGACAGTCAGAACAGCAACAAGAACAACAACAACAACAGTAAAGGCATTAAGAACAGTAATATAAATAATTAACAATAACATCACCACCACCACCAAAATGTCGAAATTATAACAAATTATCGAAATTGTAACAACAAGAGCAAGAGCAAGAGCAAGAGCAATAATTCACAATCACAACCGCAAAAACAAGAACAGCAGCAGCAGCAACAGAAAGAGCAGTAAAATAACATCAAGATGATCATCGCGACATAAAGAACACTGTGGTGTGTGTGTGGGGTGTGTGTGTGTGTGGGGTGTGTGTGTGTGTGGGGTGGGGTGGGGGGGGGGGGGTAATAAAGGTGGGTAGGGTATGGGGGTTTTAAATAAAAGCTTCCTCTGGGCTGGGGGTTCTATGGATAAGGTTTAACTTGTTTTGAGACGAGATATCAGTAGTTAGAGGGGGCGAGAGAAAAGGACGGACGATTACAGAGCAGCAGCAGCAGCAGCAGCAGCAGCAACAACAATAGAAGCAAGATGAAAGACGCTACACACTGGACACTGGGGGGGAGGGGAGGGATACATGATTCTTTCCAACACGATGACAAAACAGCAGCAGCAGCAACAAGAGCAGCAGTAGCAGCAGCAAGAGCAGCGGCAGCAGCAGCAGTAGTAGCAACAAGAGCAGCTGCAGCAGCAGCAGCAGCAACAAGAGCAGTAACAATAGCAACTACACGACTCACTGGACACTGGGGGGAGGGGGGGGAGGGGGGGAGATAAAAGCTTCTTTCCAAAACGATCGTTTCTGCCAAAACAGAGCAGCAGCGGCAACAACAAGAGCAGTAACGAGAGCATATAGATGCAACACACATTGGTAGGTTGTGGTTACAAGGGTGTGTGCGCTGTGTGGGGTGGGGTGGTGTGGTGGTCGGGGGGGGGGGGGGGGGAGGGGAGGGGGGGGGGGGGGGGGGAGATAAAAGCTCCTTCCAAAATACTTCATCAGAACAGCAGCAGAAGCGGCAACAACAAGAGCAGCAACAGGAGCCACATAGATGCAAAACATATGGTAGGTGTGGTGTTGCAATGAAAGGGGGGTCGCCGCTGGTGTGTGTGGTGAGTGGTGGTAAAAAACGTACAACCTGGTTACATGGGTTTAGGGGGTTTAAAAAACGTACAACCTGGTTAATGGGTTAGGGTTTAAAAAAGTACAACCTGGTTTACTGGGTTTAGGATCACCAAACGTACAACCTGGTTAACATGGGTTTTAGGGTTTAAAAAAGGACAACCTGGTTACATGGGTTAGGGTTTAAAAAAGTTACAACCTGGTTACTGGTTTAGGGTTTTAAAAAACGTAAAACTGGTTACATTGGGTTTAGGGTTTAAAAAAACGGACAACCGGTTCATGGGTTTAGGTTTAAAAACTTACAACCTGGTCCATGGGTTTAGGGTTTTAAAAACGTACAACCTGGTTACATGGTTTAGGGTTTAAAAAAACGTACAAACCTGGTTTACATGGGTTAGGGTTTTTTAAAAAACGTGTACAACTGTTACGGGTTTAGGGTTCAAAAAACGTACAACTGGTTACATGGGGTTTAGGGTATAAAAAACGTACAACCTGGTTACATGGGTTAGGTTTACAAAAAACGTACAACCTGGTTACAGGGTTAGGTTTTAAAAACGTAACAACCTGGTTACATGGGTTTGGGTTTTTTACAAAACGTACAACCTGGTTACATGGTGGGTTTAAAAAAGTACAACCTGGTTACATGGGTTTAGGGTTTAAAAAACGTACAACTGGTACATGGGTTAGGTTTTTTTAAAAAAGTACACTGGTTACATGGGTTTAGGGTTTTAAAAACGTACAACATGGGTACATGGGTTTAGGGTTTAAAAAAACGTACAACTGGTAACATGCGGTTTAGGGTATTTAAAAAAACGTACACCTGGTTACCATGGTTTAGGGTTTAAAAAACGTAAACCTGGTTACATGGGTTAGGGTTTATAAAAAGTATACACCATGGTTACATGGGTTTAGCGTTTTAAACAAACGTACAACCTGGTTACATGGGTTTAGGGTTAAAAAACGTCAACCTGGTTAATGGGTTTTAGGGTTTACAAAAAACGTACAACTGGTTTACATGGGTTAGTGGTTTTTTTTTTTAAAAAACGTACAACCTGGTTACATGGGTTTAGGGTTAAAAAACGTTACAACCTGGTTACAGGGTTTAAGGGTTAAAAAAGTACAACCTGGTTACATGGGTTTAGGGTTTAAAAACGTAAACTGGTTACATGGGTTTAGGGTTTAAAAAACGTACACCTTGGTTAAATGGGTTTCGGGTTTAAAAACGTACAACCTGGTTACTGGGTTTAGGGTTTAAAAAACGTACAACCTGGTTACATGGGTTTAGGTTTTATAAAAAAGCCACAACATGGTTACTGGTTTAGGGTTTTAAAAACGTACAACTGGTACATGGGGTTAGGTTTAAAAAACGTACAACCTGTTACATGGGTTTAGGGGTTTGTTTAAAAAACGTCACATGGTTACATGCGGTTTAGGGTGTTTTAACAAAACGTAACAACCGGGTTACATGGTTTAGGGTTTAAAAAACGTACAACCTGGTTACATGGGTTTAGGGTTTAAAAACGTACAAACTGGTTTTACTGGGTTAGGGTTTAAAAACGTACAACCTGGTTACATGGGTTAGGGTTTAAAAACGTAACAACCTGGTACATGGGTTTAGGGTTTAAAAAACGTACAACCTGGTTACAGGGGTTTAGGTTTTAAAAAACTACAACCTGGTTACATGGGTTAGGTGTTTAAAAAACGTGTAGTCAGTATCTGGGTTACATGGGTAGGGTTTTTAAAAAACGTACAACCTGGTTACATGGGTTTAGGGTTTAAAAAAACGTACACCTGGTTACATGGGTTTAGGTTTAAAAAACGTACAAACCTGGTTACAGGGTTAGGGTTTAAAAAACGTACCACCCTGGTTACATGGGTTTAGGCGTTTAAAACGTACAACTGGTTACATGGGTTTAGGGTTTAAAAAACGTACAACCTGGTTACATGGGTTTAGGGTTTAAAAAACGTACAACCTGGTTACATGGGTTTAGGGTTTAAAAAACGTACAACCTGGTTACATGGGTTTAGGGTTTAAAAAACGTACAACCTGGTTACATGGGTTTAGGGTTTAAAAAACGTTACAACCTGTTTACATGGGTTTAGGTTTAAAAACGTACAACCTGGTACATGGTTTAGAGGTTTTAAAAAACGTACAACCTGGTTACATGGGTTTAGGGTTTTTAAAACGTACACCTGGTTACATGTTTAGGGTTTAAAAAAACGTACCAAACTGGTTACAGGGTTTGGGTTTAAAAAACGTAAACATGGTTACATGGGTTGTTTAGGGTTTTAAAAACGTCCAACCTGGTTACAAGGGGTTTAGGGTTAAAAAACGTACAAACCTGGTTAATGGTTAGGGGTTTTTAAAAAAAACGTACAACCCTGTTACATGGGTTTAGGGTTTAAAAAAACGTACAAACCTGGTTACATGGGTTTGGGTTAAAAAACGTACAACCTGGTTACATGGTTTAGGGTTTTAAAAAACGTTACAACCTGGTAATGGGTTTTTTTTTTTTTTTAGGGTTTAAAAACGTACAACATGGTTACATGGGTTTAGGGTTAAAAACGTACCAACCTGGTTACATGGGTAAAAGGGTTTAAAAAACGTACAACCTGGTTACATGGGTTTAGGGGTTAAAAAACGTACACCTGGTTACATGGGTTAGGTTTAAAAAAAACGACAACCTTGGTTACAGGGTTTAGGGTTTAAAAAACGTAAACCTGGTACATGGGTTTAGGTTAAAAAACGTTACACCGGTTACATGGGTTAGGGTTTAAAAACGTACACCCTGGTACATGGGTTAGGGTTTAAACAACGTTACAACTGACATGGGGTTTAGGGTTTAAAAAAACGTACAACCTGGTTCTGGGTTTAGGGTTTAAAAAAAAGTACAAACTGGTTACATGGGTTAGGGTTTAAAAAAACGTAAACCTGGTTACATGGGTTTAGGGTTTTAAAAAAACGTACACCCTGGTTACATGGGGTTTAGGGTTAAAAAACGTTACAAACCTGTTACATGGGTTGAGGGTTTAAAAAAAGTCCAACCTGGTTACAGTGGTTTAGGGTTTTAAACAACGTACACCTGGTTACATGGGTTAGGAGTTTTTAAAAAAACCGACAAACTGCTTAACATGGGTTTTAGGGTTAAAAAAAACGTACAACCTGGTTACATGGTTAGGTTAAAAAAACGTACAACCTGGTTAAATGGTTTAGGGTTTAAAAAACGTTACAACCTGGGTTACATGGGTTTAGGTTTAAAAAACGTACAACCTGGTTACATGGGTTTAGGGTTTAAAAAAACGTACACCCTGGTTACATGGGTTTAGGGTTTAAAAAAACTACACCCTGGTTACATGGGTTTAGGTTTAAAAACGTACAACATTGGTTACATGGGTTTCGGGTTTTAAAAAACGTCAACCTGGTTACATGGGTTTAGGGTTAAAAAAAGTACTACCACCTGGTTACATGGGTTTAGGGTTTTTAAAAAACGGACAACCTGGTTACATGGGTTAGGGTGTTAAAAAACGTACAACCTGGTACAGGTTTAGGGTTTAAAAAACGTACAACCTGGTTACATGGGTTTAGGGTTTAAAAAACGTACAACCTGGTTACATGGGTTTAGGGTTTAAAAAACGTACAAACCTGGTAATGGGTTTAGGGTTTAAAAAACGTAAACCCTGGTTACATGAGTTTAGGGGTTTAAAAAACGTACAACCTGGTTACATGGGTTTAGGGTTTTTAAAAAACGTACACCTGGATTACATGGGTTTAGGGTTTTAAAAAACGTACAACCTGGTTAATTGGTTTAGGGTTTAAAAAACGTACAACCTGGTTACATGGGTTAGGTTTAAAAACGTTTACAACCTGGTTACATGTTTAGCGTTTAAAAAAACGTACCAACTGGTGACATGGGTTTAGGGTTTTTTAAAAAACGGTTACAACCGGTTACATGGGTGTAGGGTTTTTAAAAAGTACAACCTGGTTACATGGGTTTAGGGCTTTAAAAAACGTACACACCCATGGTTTACATGGGTTTAGGGTTTAAAAACGTACAACCTGGTTACAGGTTTAGGGTTAAAAAACGTACAACCTGGTTACATGGGTTAGGGTTTAAAAAACGTACAACCTGGGTACAGGGGTTTAGGGTTTAAAAAAAAACGACAACCTGGTTACATGGGTTAGGGTTTGTCAAAAAACGTACACCTGGTTACATGGGTGTAGGGTTTTTAAAAAAAGTACAAACCTGGTGACATGGGTTAGGGTTTTAAAAAACGTACAACTGGTTTTACATGGGTTTAGGGTTAAAAAACGTACCACCTGGTTACATGGGTTTTAGGGTTTAAAAAAAGTTAAACCTGGTTACAGGGTTTAGTGTGTTTAAAAAAGTACAACCTGGTTACATGGGTTTAGGGTTTAAAAAAACGTACAACCTGGTTACATGAGTTTGGGTTTTAAAAAAACGTACAACATGGTACATGGGTTTGGGTTTAAAAAACGTTCCAACTGGGTTACATGGGTTTAGGTTTTAAAAAAGTCAACCGGTACATGGGTTTAGGGTTAAAAAAACGTACAACCTGGTTAATGGGTTTAGGGTTTAAAAAAACGACAACCGGTTACATGGGTTTATGGTTTAAGAAACGTTACAACCTGGTTTACATGGGTGTGGGTTTAAAAAACGTACCAACCTGGTTACATTGGGTTTCGGGTTTAATAAAACGTACAACCTGGTGAATGGGTTTAGGGTTTAAAAAAACGTACAACCTGGTTACAAGGGTTCGGGTTTAAAAAACGTACAACCTGGTTACATGGGTTAAAGGGTTGTAAAAAACGTACGACACTGGTTACATGGTTTTAGGTTTAAAAAACGTACACCCTGGTTACATGGGTTTTTAGGGTTTAAAAAACGTACAACCTGGTTACATGGGTTCTAGGGTTTAAAAAACGTACAACGCTGGTTACATGGGTTTAGGTTAAAAAAAGGACAACCTGGTTACATGGGTTTAGGGTTAAAAAACGTACAACCTGGTATACATGGGTTAGGGTTTAAAAAAAACGGTACAACCTGGTTACAGGGTTAGGGTTTTTAAAAAACGTACAACCGGTTACATGGGTTAGGGTTTAAAAAACGTACAACCTGGTTACATGGGTTTAGGGTTTAAAAAAACGTACACCCTGGTGACATGGGTTGGGTTTTAAAAACGTACACCCTGGTTTACATGGGTTTTAGGGTTTTTAAAAACGTACAACCTGGTTACATGGTTTAGGGTTTTAAAAAACGTACAACCTGGTTACATGGGTTTAGGGTTTTTTAAAAAAACGTACAACCTGGTTACAGGGTTTTAGGGTTTTTAAAAAACGTAACAACCTGGTTACATGGGTTTAGGATTTAAAACACGTACAACCTGGTACATGGGTTTAGCGGTGTAAAAAAACCGTACAAACCTGGTTACCTGGTGTAGGTTTAAAAAAACGTACAACCTGGTTACATGGGTTTAGGGTTTAAAAAACGTACAACCTGGTTACATGGGTTTAGGGTTTAAAAAACGTACAACCTGGTTACATGGGTAAAGGGTTTAAAAAACGTACAACCTGGTTACAAGGGTTTAGGGTTAAAAAACGTAAAAACCTGGTTACATGGGTTAGGTTTAAAAAACGTACACCTGGTTTACATGGTTAGGGTTTTTTTTAAAAAACGTACAACCCCTGTTACATGGGTTTAGGTTTTTAAAAAAACGTACAACCTGGTTACATGGTTTTAGGGTTAAAAACGTACAACTGGTACATGGGCTTAGGGTTTAAAAAACGTAACAACATGGTTACATGGGTTTAGGGTTTAAAAAACGTACAACCTGGTTACCTGGGTTAGGGTTTAAAAAACGTACAACCTTTACATGGTTTAGGGTTTTTAAAAACGATCAACCTGGTTACATGGGTTTTAGGGTTTAAAAAACGTACAACCTGGTTACATGGGTTTAGGGTTTAAAAAGACAACCTGGTACATGGGAGTTTAGGGTTTTTAAAAAAAGTTACAACCTGGTTACATGGGTTAGGGTTTAAAAAAACGTACAACCTCCCGGTACATGGGTTTAGGGTTTAAAAAACGTAACCACCCTGGTTGACATGGGTTTAGGGTTTAAAAAAAGTTTACACAACCTGGTTTACATGGGTTTAGGGTTTAAAAAACGTAAACCTGGTTACAGGGGGTTTAGGTTTTACAAAACGTCACAACCTGGTTTAACTGGGTTTAAGGGTTTAAAAAAACGTACAAACTGGTTACATGGTTTTTTAGGGTTTGAAAAACGCTTGACAAAAATGGTTACATGGGTTAGGGTTTAAAAAAACGTTACACCCTGGTTACATGGGTTTTAGGGTTTTAAAAAACGGTACAAATGGTTACATGGGTTAGGTTTAAAAAACGTACACCATGGTTAATGGGTTTGGGTTAAAAAAGTACAACCTGGTACATGGGTTTAGGGTTTAAAAAACGTACAACATGTTACATGGGTTTAGGGGTTTCAAAAGGGTTATAAACGTACAACCTGGTTAAATGCGTTTAGGTTGAAAAAAGTACAACATGGTTACTGGGTTTAGGGGTTTAAAAAACGTACAACTGGTTACAGGGTTAGGGTTTAAAAACGTACAACATGGTTAACATGGGTTAGGTTTAAAAAACGTACAACATGGTTACATGGGTTTAGGGTTTAAAACGTACAACCTGGTTACATGGGTTTAGGGTTTAAAAACGTACACATGGTTACTGGGTTTAGGGGTTTAAAAAACGTACAACCTGGTTACATGGGTTTAGGGTTAAACAAACGTACAACCTGGTTACATGGTTTTAGGGTTAAAAAATCCGTACAACCTGGTTACATGGGTATTAGGGTTTAAAAAACGTACAACATGGTTACATGGGTTTAGGTTTAAAAAACGTAAACCTGGTTACATGGTTTAGGGTTTAAAAAACGTACAACCTGGGTTACAATGGGTAGGGTTTTAAAAAACGTACAACCTGGTTACATGGTTTAGGGTTTAAAAACGTACAACCTGGTTACATGGGTTTAGGGTTTAAAAAACGTACAACCTGGTTACATGGGTTTAGGGTTTAAAAAACGTACAACCTGGTTACATGGGTTTAGGGTTTAAAAAACGTACAACCTGGTTACATGGGTTTAGGGTTTAAAAAACGTACAACCTGGTTACATGGGTTTAGGGTTTAAAAAACGTACAACTGGTACATGGTTTAGGGTTTATTTAAAAAAAAAAGTTACAACCTGGTACATGGGTTTAGGGTTTTTAAAAACGTACAACCTGGGTACATGGGTTTAGGTTTAAAAAACGTTGAAAAGTACAACATGGTTACATGGGTTTAGGTTTAAAAACGTACAACATGGTGATTACATGGTTTAGGTTTTTTAAAAAACGTACAACTGGTTACATGGGTTTAGGGTTTAAAAAACGTACAACTGGGTTACATGGGTTTAGGAGTTTAAAACAATGTACAACCTGGTTACATGTTTAGGGTTTAAAAAAAGTACAACATGGTACAGGGTTAGGTTAAAAACGTTAAAAATGGTTACATGGGTTTAGGGTTTAAAAAACGTACAACCTGGTTACATGGGTTTAGGGTTTAAAAAACGTACAACCTGGTTACACGGGTTTAGGGTTTAAAAACAAAAAAGTGGTTACACGAGTTTAGGGTTTTAAAAAATACATCCTGGTTACATGGGTTTAAGGGTACTTCCATTGACCAAATTGGCCAGCGCTTTAGCGCACTTGAAAAAATGAAAACTGAGCTTTGTAGTGCAAAAAGCGCAAAAAATGCTTGCTGCGCCCACATGGGGTTGCAAAAAACTGTGCGAGACGCGGTGGGGTTTAAAAAGGCAGTGCGCCAGCGCGCAAAAGCGCGCGCTTGGAAGTACACTGTACATGGATGTAGGTTTAAAAAAAAAGTCCTAAACTTACATGCTCTCGTCACAGACCCAGACATCCCTGTATGGCACACTTATTAATCAATGTATGATATCAACTTACAACGTCATACTCCCCGCTCCCCTACAGCTGGCGCTCATGTCAAACCGCACGCTGGTGTACCCAGACATCCCATGTACGTCACAAAAAAATACATCCTGGTTACATGGGTTTAGGGTTTAAAAAAAAAGGTCCTCAACTTACTTGCTCTCGTCACAGTCCTCGTGTAGCAGTTTGGTGTACTGCGAGCTGTACTGCCTATCCCCCTCAGGCACACTGCATGCCAATGAACGCACAAAGTTTTTGGATTTCATATTTAGATTTAGGGTCGCTATGTAATTTTGTATTTATTGCATATTTAGATTTAGGGTTGCCCTGGAAGTTTTTTTTATATTTCATATTTAGATTTAGGGTCACTATGGAAGTTTGTATTTATTACATATTTAGATTTAGGGTTGCTCTAGATTTTTTTTTATATTTCATATTTAGGTTTAGGGTTGCTACGGAAGTTTGTATTTATTTCAGATTTAGATTTAGGGTTGCTCTGGAAGTTAACAAAAAATCATATTTAGATGTAGGGTTGCTATTAAAGAACAGAGGAATGAAAATATGCCCTCCCCCCCCCCCCACCCACCCACCCACCCACCCACCCACAATGACACACACACCAACCCGCACACACATCACAAAACACACACAACCCCACCTACCTAGATGTAATGTCAGCAGGTAAGTTGTAGAAGGAGTGCTGTTTGCAGCCACCCCACCCCACCCCACCCCACCCCACCCACACTCTCACCCACCCACACCACACCACACACGTAGCCCCACCTACCTAGATATAATAGCAGGTAGTTGTATAAGGAGTGCACTTTTCACCCCCCCCCCCCCCCCCCCCCCCCCCCCCCCCCTCCCACCCTGCCCCCCACCCACCCACCCACCCACCCACCCCCACACCAACCCACACCCACACCAACCCCCCACACCACACCACACCACCCACAAAGCCCCACCTACCTAGATGTAATGTCAGCAGGTAAGTTGTAGAAGGAGTGCAGTTTTGCAGGCCCCCCCACCCCCACCTCACCCCACCCCCCCCACACACTCACCCACCCACACCACACCACACACATAGCCCCACCTACCTAGATATAATAGCAGGTAAGTTGTAGAAATAATGCAGTTTTTAGCCCTCCCACCCCCACCCCGCAAACCCACTCCCACCCACCCCCACCTCCAGCCCCACACCACCCACACCCACACCGTCCCACACACCACACCACCCACAAAGCCCAACCTACCTAGATGGAGTGTCGAAGAGCGTAAGCTGTAGAAGGAGTGCGATTTTCAGCCCCCCCCCCCCACCCTCCCACCTGCTCCCACCCACCCACACCAAACACACCTACCTAGACCCAATGTCAGCAGGTAAGCTGAGTGTCCAAGAGCGGAAGGTGTAGAAGAAGTGCAGTTTTCAGCCCCCCACCTTACACACACACATCTACACACTCACCCACCCACCACATCCACACACGCAACCCACGCACCCCCACCCACCCATACGGCACACAGTTTTCAGCCCCCCCGCCCTTCCACCACCACCCCAACCCACCAACCTAGACCCAATGTCAGCAGGTAAGCTGAGTGTCCAAGAGCGCAAGTTGTAGAAGAAGTGCAGTTTTTAGCCCCCCACCATACACACACATCTACACACTCACCCACCCACTACATCCACACCCCACCACCCACACCCACTCATACGGCACACAGTTTTCAGCCCCCCCCGCCCTTCCACCACCACCCCAATCCCACCCCACAAACCTAGACCCAATGTCAGCAGGTAAGCTGAGTGTCCAAGAGCGCAAGGTGTAGAAATAGTGCAGTTGTCAGCCCCCCCCCCCCCCCCCCCCCACACACACACACCAACCCACCCACACCGCACACAGTTTTCAGCCCCCCCCCCCCCCCCCCCCCCCCCACCACCACCACCACACACACACACCACACACAAAGCCCCCCCTACCTAGATCCAATGTCAGCAGCTAAGCTGAGTGTCCAAGAGTGGAAGGTGTAGAAGGAGTTCAGTTTTCAACGCCCCACCCACCCACCCACCCACCCACCTACAAACCCACCCACACACCCACACACACGACCACAAATCCTACCTCACCCACACAAAGCCCCCCCTACCTAGATCCAATGTCAGCAGCTAATTAAGCAGAGTATCCAAGAGCGCTTAGTGTAGGAGTACCCTTTTCAGGACCCACCCACCCACACATAAACCAACCCGCCCCCCAAACCTCCCACCCACCCACCCACCCACACACCCACACACCAACCCACCCACACACACCGCACACAGTTTTCAGCCCCCCCCCCACCCCACCCCCCCCACCCCCCCACACACACAAACCACCACCACCCACCCACCACCCACCCACCTACCTAGATCCAATGTCAGCAGGTAAGCTGAGTGTCCAAGAGCGCAAGGTGTAGAAGGAGGCAGGCCAACTGGGCGTCTCTGGCCATGTTGAGGGGGGCTTGAGGTCAGAAGACACGGATTCTGCATCCCTCATACACCTGCAGCCATGTTTAGGGGGGCCTGAGGTCAGAGGACATGTTGAGGGGGGCTTGAGGTCAGAAGACACGGATGCTGCACCCCCCATACACCTGCATCCACAAACCACTTGTGACTTAGTACTTATGTAACAGTCCAGGCATTTTGTATGTTATAGTTTAGGCAGTACGTATGTTACAGTCCAGGCAGTACGTATGTTACAGCCCAGGCAGTACGTATGTTACAGTCCAGGCAGTATGTATGTTCCAGTCCAGGCATAACGTATGTTATAGTCAGACAGTACGTATGTTACAGTCCAGGCAGTACGTACATTACAGTCCAGGCAGTATGTATGTTACAGTCCAGGCATTTCGTATGTTACAGTCCAGGCAGTACGTATGTTATAGTCCAGGCAGTACGTATGTTACAGTCCAGGCAGCACGTATGTTACAGTCCAGGCAGTACGTATGTTACAGTCCAGGCAGTATGTATGTTACAGTCCAGGCATTTCGTATGTTACAGTCCAGGCAGTACGTATATTATAGTCCAGGCAGTATGTATGTTACAGTGCAGGCTTATATTTGTATTCATAATAATAAGAAAGAACAACAGCCGCACACTCTGCTAAACCCACTCGCTGCTGGGGCCTTGTAGCGAGCCCTCAAAGCTGCTCTCCTCAGGCTTGGTTTCAGCTCCAAAACTACAATCGCCCATGGCTGAACAACATGCCAACAGCACTGCATGGTCTGGCTACAACATACACATGGGCACATACACACAGCAGCAGACTTGGCTATACCCACTCCCTGCTAGCGCCTTGTAGCGAGCCCTCAAGGCAGCTCTCCTCAGGATCGGTTTCAACACACAAGCACACAAGCACAGCACACAAGCACACATCATCTGGTCTACCCCTGGACTATAACATACACAAAGCAGCACACTCTGCTATACCCACGTGCTATTAGGGCCTTGTAGCGAGCCATCAAGGCCGCTCTCCTCAGGCTCGGTTTCAACACACAAGCACAGCACACAAGCACACACGCACACAAGCACAGCACACAAGCACACACGCACACAAGCACAGCACACAAGCACAAATAATCACATATGGACACATGCACACATCATCTGGCCTACCCCTGGACTGTAACAAACACACAGCAGCACGCTCTGCTATACCCACTCGCTGCTAGGGCCTTGTACTGAGCCCTGGACGCCGCTCTTCAACAGGCTCGGTTTCAACACACAAGCACACAAGCACACATGGGCATATTCACACATCATTTGGCTAGGGCCTTGTACTGAGCCCTGGACGCCGCTCTTCAACAGGCTCGGTTTCAACACACAAGCACACAAGCACACATGGGCATATTCACACATCATTTGGCTAGGGCCTTGTACTGAGCCCTGGACGCCGCTCTTCAACAGGCTCGGTTTCAACACACAAACAAAAGCCACATGGGCAGATTCACCACATCATTTGGTAGGGCCTTGTACTGAAGCCCTGGGACGCCGCTCTTCAAACAGGCTCGGTTTCAACACACAAGCACAACAAACGCACACATGGGCATATTCCAAACATCATTGGCTAGGGCCTTGTCTGAGCCCTGGACGCCGCTCTCAAAGGCTCGGTTTCAAACACAACAAGCAAACAAGCACACATGGGCATATTCACACATCATTTGGCTAGGGCCTTGTACTGAGCCCTGGACGCAGCTCTTCAACAGGCTCGGTTTCAAACCACAGACACAGAGCACACCTGGGATATTCACACATTCATTTGGCTAGGCCTGTTAACTGAGCCCTGACGCCGATCTTCAACAGCCGGTTTCAACACACAAAGCACACAAGCACACATGGGCCTATTCACACTCATTTGGCTAGGGCCTTGTACTGAGCCTGGAAGCAGCTCTTCAAAAAGGCTCGGTTTCAACACACAAGCACACAAGCACACAGGGCATATTCACACATTCATTTGGCTAGGGCCTTGTACTGAGCCCTGGACGACTTCTCTTCAACAGGCTCGGTTTCAACCCACAAGCACACAAAGCACACCTGGGCATATTCACACATCATTTGGCTAGCGGCTTGTACTGAGCCGGACGCAGCTCTTCACAGGCGCGGGTTCAAAACACAGCACACAAGCACAAATGGGCATATTCACACATCATTGGCTAGGGCCTTGTGACTGAGCCCTGGACGCCAGCTCTCAAAGGCCGGTTTCAACACAAAAGCACACAGCACACATGGGCATATTCACACATTCATTGGCTAGAGGCCTGGTATGAGCCCTGGACGCCGCTCTTCAACAGGCTCGGTTTCAACACACAAGCACACAAGCACACATGGGCATATTCACACATCATTTGGCTAGGGCCTTGTACTGAGCCCTGGACGCAGCTCTTCAACAGGCTCGGTTTCAACACACAAGCACACAAGCACACATGGGCATATTCACACATCATTTGGCTAGGGCCTTGTACTGAGCCCTGGACGCAGCTCTTCAACAGGCCAGCAGCACTTGAGCGAGTGAAGACCGCCATGGCATCATTCAGAAGCAGTAGGTCTGTGTTACAAGGTGGAGTTTGGATTTGAAATTTGAATGCTTATTTTGAATTTGAATTGACAATGGAGGGGAAATTTTTTTGGTTTTTTTTTCGTTTCTTTATTTTTTTTCTTCCTTTTGCTCTACTTTCCACTCTTGTTCTTTTTTTTTTTTTCTCGGTTTTGGTTTTCTTCCTTCTTGTTTGTTTCTCCTTCTTCTTGTTCGCCTTTGGTTGGGTCTTTTTCCCTTTTTTTTCCTCTCTTTCTTTCCTCCCTCTCCTTGTCTCCTGTTTCTCTTCTGCCTGTTCCCTTCTTTCCTATTCTTTAGTTTTTTTGGCTCCTTTTGTACTTCTTGATCCTCACGGTCTTCTTCTCTGCTCTCTCCACATGGGAGTTTAGATTTTGAAATTTGAACGCTCGATCTTGGATTTTGAATTTTGATTCCCCCCCCACCCCCCCCCCACACCCCAACACACACCCCCAAACCCCCCACACACACCCAGGCACCTGGTCTTCCACAAAATCTGACGAACAGGAGGTTTGATCACTGCCTCACATACTTCACAGACACACAGGCACCCCCACACACACATACAAAGACCCCCCCCCACCCACCCACCCACGCTCACAACCCACACTTCACACCCACCTGGTCTTCCACACAATCCCCCCTGACTCAAAAGAGGTTTGATCACGGCCTCCAGTGCCCCTGGGGTCTCGTCCAAAACCCTAAGCAGTCCTTCTGATGCCAAATTAAGCAAGTATGTTACTGCACCATCAGCCTTCAGGTTCTGGAAGTACAAGAAACCACCCCCGCCAATGTGACAGCTACTGCTAACATTGTCCGAAGCCCCCCCGCCAGCTGCCAGCAGAAGGTGGGTGGAAGCTAGCTCAGGGGATTTGAGGTGAGGGTACGGGTCATGCAGAAAAAAAAACAACACAAAAAAAAAACAAACCCCACCAAAAAAAAAAAAACACTACAAGGTGCATGTATAGGAAAGGGGGGGGGGGGGGGGGTAGGTGGGTGGGTAGCTTGTGTGTGTATGTGGCGGTGATGGTAGGGTCATGCAGTAAAAGGGTGCCTCTGATATAGGAAAGGGGGGGGGGGGGGGGTAGGTGGGTGGGTAGCTTGTGTGTGTATGTGGCGGTGATGGTACGGGTCATGCAGTACAAGGGTGCCTCTGTATAGGAAAGGGGGGGGGGGGGGGGGTAAGGGGTGGTGGGTAGCTTGTTGTTAGGTGGCGCGTGTGGTACAGGTCATGACAGTACAAGGGTGCCTCTGATAGGAAAGGGGGGGGGGGGGGGGGTAGGGGGCGTGGGTACTTGTGTGTGGTTATGTGGCGGTGATGGTACGGGTCAGCAGTGAACGGGTGCCTCTGTATAGGAAAGGGGGGGGGGGGGTGGTGGGACGTCTGTCTCCCTGGTTTGTGTCGGGACTGGTGTTATTCTTCCAGGTCTTGTTGAGCTTGCTTCTTGTCATGAGTTTCGAGTTCTTTTGTCGCCTGGTGAGGTCTTTTTTTGTCTTCTTCTTCTTTTTTTTTTATGGTCTGTTAGCTTTTGGTGGAGCTTCTGTGTTTTGTTGGTCGTGTCGCCGTCGTATCCCTCAGCTCCTTTTTTCCTGGCTCCTATTTTTGGTTCTCTTGTTGGAGTTTTTTCGGTGTCGCTCTGATCGTCTTGTTTGGAGAGTTATTGTGTGTAGTTGTGCTTTCGGCTGGAACTGCTGTTGTGCGCGGTTTCTGGGGTAGTTGTTGTCTTTTGCTTACCTTCTTCTTTGAGTTTTTTTCTCCTTTTGTTGTTTGGGCGTTGTTTGAGCCCTGCGTTGCCTGTTGTATGCGTGCTCTGCGGGGCGGATTACTTTTGTTGTGAGTTTGCCCTGCTTTTTTTTGATTTCCTGGGGTAGGTGATCACGTCGCTTCTTTGTGTGATCTCTTTGTTCATTTTGTCGTGAGCTTTTATTCTGCTGCGCGGGTTTTCTTGTTTACTTTTCGTTCGGGTTCCGCCTTGCGGGCTTGTGGTTTTGTTCCCGTGGGCTTTGGGGAGCTTTTTTGCGTTTGCTATGGCTCTCTGCCTCCTGGTGAGTCAGCTTTTTCTTCTGATCCTTTTTTTGGGTTGAGGGGCTCTTGCTGTTTTTGTGACTCTGGTTCCTCTCTTTTTTGGGCTCTGTACTTTGTTGGTAGTTTCCTGGTGGAGGTGTCTGCTTGGCGCCCTTTTTTTACTCTGCTTGACCTGTTCGTCGGAGTCTGGTTCTTTTTTTCCTGTTTGTGTTGGGGTGACGTGTTTTTGTGGTGTGTATCGCGTGTTGCGGTACGTGATGGTCCTGTCTTTTGGTGTTGTTTTGCTTTGCTGCGTCCGCGGTTTTTGCGGGCTCTTTGGGCGTGATGTTGGGAGTCTTTGCGTTTGGTTGCGGGAGCTCCTCGATTTTCGTTGTTCTGGGTCGTTGGGTGTGGTCTTGCGGGGTTCCGTTATCGCCTTTGGGGTTGTTGATCTTTGGCCGTGGGGTTTTCTGGCTTTTGGGTTTTCTGCCTGCTCGTGGGTATTGGGGTGGCGGAGATTTGCTGTCGTGGGGGGGTTGGAGATTGGGTCTTGCGTGTTTTTGGGTGATGTTCTCTGTTTTTGGGTTGGCCGGGAACTCGTTTTCTACTTGAGTGGGCTTTGGCTGTTGTGGGGGCCTTGGGGGGGGCATTGGGTCTGCTTTGAGGGCTGGCGAGTTGGGGGGGGGGTTTGGGGGGAGGGTGGGTAGTAGTAGGTGGTGTGGGTAGCTTGTGTGTTGTATGTGGCGGTGATGGTACGGGTCATGCAGTACGAGGGTGCCCTCTGATAGGAAAGGGGGGGGGGGCGGGGGTAGGTGGGTGGTGGGGAAGAGTGGGGGTGGAGGGGGGGCGGGTGCGGGGGAGCGGCTGAAGGGGAATGCATAAGTACAAGGGTGCCGCGGCTTATAGGAAAAAGGGGGGGGGGGGGGGGGGTAGCCTGTAGCGGTGGGTGGGGTAGCTTGTGTGTGTATGTGGCGTGATGGTACGGGTCATGCAGTACAAGGGTGCACTTGTATAGAAAGGAGGGGGGGGGGGGGGGTAGGTGGGGGGTAGCTTGTGTGTGTATGTGGCGGTGATGGTACGGGTCATGCAGTACAAGGGTGCCTCTGTATAGGAAAGGGGGGGCTTAGCTTGTGTGTATGTGGTGGTGGTGATGATGATGGTGATGGTAGGGGTTATGCAGTACATGGTTGCCTCTGCATAGGGAGGGGGGGGTGAGGGGGGATTAGCTTGTGTGTGTATGTTACGTGTTTGTGGTTGTGGTAGTGGTGGTGATGGTAGGGGTCATGCAGTACAAGAGTGCCTCTGCATAGGAAAGGGGTTTGGGTTTGGGTTTGGGTTTGGGTTTGGGTTTGGGTTTGGGGGGGGAGGGGGGATTAGCTTGTGTGTGTCTTTATAGGGGATGTGGGATAAGTCTGTGTATAGGGGATTAGCTTATGTGTGTATGTATTTGTGTATGTGGTTGTCGCATCCAAGGCCATCACATTATAGCCCAATCTTGCCGCTCATGTAATGAATGAGAATCGTAGCTGACGCAAAGCAAGAGGATTGGGTGTGATGTTGCTTGCACAGCTAGGCAGGTCAACCCACGTGCAGCTAAAAGAATGAACAACAACAACAACAACAACAACAACAACAACAACAACAACAACAACAACAACAACAACAGCAACAACAACAACAACAACAGCAACAACAGCAACAACACCACCAACAACACAAAGGCACCAACCAAATCTTAACTCACGCATCCAAAGCCATCACATTATAGCTCAATCTTGACGCTCTTGAAAGGAATGAACAGCACCACCACCACCACCACCACCACCAACACAAAAACAAACACCAACACCGCCACAAAGGAGCAAACCAAAGCTCGACTCACGCATCCAAAGCCATCACATTATAGCTCAATCTTGACGCTCTTGAAAGGAATGAACAGCACCACCACCACCACCACCACCAACATAAAAACCAACACCAACACCGGCACAACGGAGCAAACCAAAGCTCGACTCACGCATCCAAAGCCATCAAATTATAGCCCAATCTTGCCGCTCTTGTAAAGAATGAGAGCTGTAGCTGGCGCAACACAAGAGGTTGGGATGTGATGTTGCTTGCCCAGCTAGGAGGCTCAAGCCACGTGCAGCTGAAAGGTCCGCGGTTCACCACTGCCAGCCCGATTGATTGGCACAGGAATTCCTGGTGGACAGTGGGGCGGTGAAGATGGTTTAGGTGGCTAGGATTTGGTTGGTGCTTTTGTGTTGGTGTGGTGTTGATGGGTTGGTTGTTGTGTTGTGATGTTGTTGAGTGTGCATGTTGTTGTTGTTGTTGCTGTTGTTGTTGTTGTTGTTGTTGTTGTTGTTGTTGTTGTTGTTGTTGTTGTTGTTGTTCTTGGTGGTGGTGGTGGTGTCCATTCTTTTAGCTGCACGTGGGTTGACCTGCCTAGCTGTGCAAGCAACATCAGAACCAATCCTCTTGTTTTGCGTCAGCTACAACTCTCATTCATTACAAGAGCGGCAAGATTGGGCTATAATGTGATGGCCTTGGATGCGACAACCACGTACACAAATACAAACAGTGTGCGTTGTTGGGTCAAGATGGTTTAGGCGGCTCAACTCACGTGCAGCTGAAAGGTCAGCGGTTTAACACTGCCAGCCTGATTGATTGGCACAGGAATTCCTGGTGGACAGTGGGGCGGTGAAGACGGTTTAGGTGGCCGGGGTGGTTTGTTTGGTTGTTAGCTTGGGTGTGATGTTGCCAGCCATGTTAGGCGGCTCAACCCACATACAGCTGAAAGGTCTGTGGTTCACCACTTCCAGCCTGATTGATAGGCAGAGGGATTCCTTGTGCACAGCGGAGGGGGGTATAGAGGGGGCCATTCTGGGAGTAGTCTGGCGCCTGTGGCGGGTGGGATCTCTCTGGGTGTGGGATTTGTAAAGTTGTTGCCATTCCCGGGGGCGGTTGTTGGTTTGGGGTTGTTACAGTATTTTATCCCTACTATTTAAGATTTTTGTTATTTCTTCTTTTGAATTCTTGAAGTCGCTACTTGTATTGTTTCCCTCTTTTCCTACGTACATCCATTATTCTTCCTTTTGCTTTCTGTTTTCGCCGTTACTTGTTCTTTCTTTCTTTATTTTTTCCTACTTTCTCTCTTTTTGCACCTTTCTTTGTCTTTGTTGTGTATTTTTTGACTTGTCTTGTTCTTTATCTCCGTTTTCTTTTGCTCCTCTTATTATTTGTTTAGTCTCCTTTTACTCCTTCCTACCTCCTGAGTTGTATCTTGATTTCATTGGTTTCGATTTTTTTTTGTATTGCTCTCGGTTCATTCTTATTGTTCTTTTGATTATTTTCTTACACTTTAAGGCTTTATTTTCCCTTCTGCCACTCCGCACTAGCTTTGCTCTCTTTTTGAATTGGCGGGCGGTGGCGTACGTTTCAGCCTTAATATCACCTATTCATTATTGTTCTTTCCTTTCTTCTTCTATTTCTTGCCTGTTTTTGTTCTTGATTGTGCCAAGGGGCCGTTGCGGGGCGGGAGGGGGTCTTGAGGGGCGGTCCGACCGGGGGGGGGAAAGGCGGCGGTAACAAACCCGGTCCCAGACGGAGGTGATAGGAAGAGGGATTCCTGGGGGGAACAGTGAGGTCGTAAAGAGTGGTCACCAGGTACTTCATTGACAAAATTGGCAAGCGCTTTAGCGCACTTGAAAACAAACGTGCCGATATGGATAGGGGCCCAAAAAAGCGAAAAAATTGCATGCTGAGCAAACGGGGGTGCAAAAAAATGCGCGAAAACTCGCGGGGCATCAACCAAATGCAGAGCGCCAGGCTTGGAAGTACTCTTGGTGTTCCAGTATTTTATAGTCTTGTAAAATACTGTAACATTCTGTACAATACTGTGACAAACTGTAACACACTGTAAGCTACTGCATAACATGCAGACATAGATGAGAAAAACTTGCTCACCCTTGATGCCAAGGCCATGATGTGGTCATAGCCTCACTTCTTAAACCTTTTGGCCAGCTAAAGGAAGAGGTACACATCTTCCTTTGACTCCACGCTTACCACAACCAGCCCCCCCTTATAACGAGGGATCAAGTTTAAGTGCCTCTGGCTAGGTCAACCTAACCTTTCTCACCCTTGATGCCAAGGCCATGATGTGGTCATAGCCCCACTTCTTAAACCTGTTGGCCAGCTGGAGAAAGAGGTACACATCTTCTTTTGACTCGACAGTCACCACAACCAGCTCGCCCTTGTAGCTCGCATTCATCAGAGCTGAGCGGAAGGTGGAGCCTGAGAGGTAGAGGCACGTGAGGTGGTATGCAAGTTGTGTGAGGGTGTATGAAAGTTGTGTGAGGGTGTATGACAGCCACCACAACCAGCTCGCCGTTGTAGCTCGCATTCATCATAGCTGAGCGGAAGGTGGAGCCTGAGAGGTAGAGGCACGTGAGGTTGTATGCAAGTTGTGTGAGGGTGTATGAACGTTGTGTGAGGTTGTATGACAGCCACCACAACCAGCTCGCCCTTGTAGCTCGCATTCATCAGAGCGGAGCGGAAGGTGGAGCCTGAGGCACATGAGGGTGTATGAAAGTTGTATGAGGTTGTAGCTCGTATTCATTAGAGCTGGGCGGAAGGTAGAGCCTGAGGCACGTGAGGGTGTAAGCAAGTTGTGTGAGAGTGTATGGAAGTTGGGTGTTGGGTGTTGGGTGCTGAGTGTTGGGAGTAAAAACAATATATATAACAAAACATTAAAACACAAAACGTACAGTCGCCATGAGCCCCAAAGGAGGCTGGAAACCGTCCATCGTACAACACCTTGCTATCCTTGATAGGGGCCCCTTCAAGAAACCAACCAGCTATATATATATAGGGAACGGCAACTAATATTAATGTTTGAAAAACTAATGTTCACTAATATATATATGCTAAAACAATAAAACACAGAACGTACTGTCGCCATGTGCCCCGAATAACTTCTGTGTGCGCTTCAGGCTGCACAGCTCCACATGATTGCACGACATATCGGCCATCATGCTCTCTACTGCTTGAAGCCCTCCATCGTACAATACCTTCCCGTTCTTGATATATATATATATATATATATATATATATATATATATGCAGCTACACATGCATTCAATTACACAAAATACAACAAAACAATAAAAAACACAGAACGTACTGTCGCCATGTGCCCCAAAGAACTTCTTTGTGCGCTTCAGGCTGCACAGCTCAACATGATTGCACGACATATTGGCCATCACGCTCTCAATTGCTTGAAGCCCTCCATCGTACAATACCTTCCCGTCCTTGATAGAGGCCACAGGCCCCTTCAAGAAATCAACCAGCTGAGCTTGGCCATTAGCTATTCTGTCAAGACCCATCTGGCGAGGAAATGCAAACAGGGCTCGGCACTTCTGCATGTGAGGGTTGTTAGTGTGTTAGTATGTTAGCATGTCTGGGCTTGCTGCGACGTGGCTAGTGACTAAGTGTTGAATCTGAGCTTAGCTGTTAGCTCTTCTGTCAAGGGAATGCAAAGAGATATCAGCAGTTCTGCATGTGTGAGGGTTGTTCGTGTTTTAGTGTGTTAGCATGTCTGGGCTTGCTGCGATGTGGATAGTGACCAAGTGTTTCGTATTGGCTTCGCTGGTAGCTCTTATGTTTGGACCCATCTTGTGAGGGAATGCAAACAGACCTCGGCAGTTCTGCATGTGTGAGGGTTGTTCGTGCTTCAGTGTGTTAGCATGTCTGGGCTTGCTGCGGTGTGGATAGTGACCAAGTGTTTCGTATTGGCTTAGCTGGTAGCTCTTCTGTTTGGACCAATCTTGCGAGGGAATGCAAAGAGATATCACATTTGCCTGGGTGAGGGTGTTAGTCGGTTCGTTGTGTTCGTCCGTTGGGGCTGGCGGCGATGTGGATCGTGACTTAGGTGCCACTGAGCCTTAGCTGTTCGCTCTTCTGATACGACCCATTCTGACGCGGGTAAAGCAATAAAGAGGCCCCCACACACCAAACACACCGCAAACACCCACATCACACACCCACACCCTACACAGCACGCACACGTGCACACACAAATCAACACACCCAGGACCCACACCCACACACGACACGCACAACACCACACATCACCACACCCACAAAAGCACACCGCACACACACGCACACACACCCCACCACACACCCACACACACGCACACACACGCACACACACCCCACCACACACCCACACACACGCACACACACCACCACCAGCAGCCACAACTAGAGAGCACCCACCTGCATAGCGTCCCAGAATTGTTTCTGCCATCCTTTGCTCGTCTATTCGTCAAAATCTTCCATCTCCACTCACACCACATACACACACACAAACAACCACACCACCCACCTGCATGGTGTCCCAGAAATTCTTCTGCCATCCTTTGCTTGTAGATTCGACAAAATCTTCCATCTCAACTACCATGGGTCGGCCGATGTACAGCACAGCCTGGTCGTCATACTTAGACAGCTCACCAGCCACCTGGAAACACACGGGAGCAGTTTGGGGTTTAAGGTTTAAGGTTTAGGCTTTAGGGTTGATGGTTGATGGTTCAGGGTTTGGGGTACAGGGCCGATGTACAGCACTGCCTGGTCATCATACTTGGATAGCTCACCCGCCATCTGGAAACACACGGGAGCAGTTTGGGGTTTAAGGTTTAAGGTTGAGGGTTTAGGGTTTGGGGTACAGGGCTGATGTACAGCACAGCCTGGTCATCATGCTTGGATAGCTCACCTTCCACCTGGATACACACAGGAGCAGTTTGGGGTTTACGGTTTAGGGTTCATAGTTTAGGGTTTGGGGTTTAAGGTTTAGGGTTTGGGGTTTAATGTTTGGGGTACAGGGCCCTCGTACAGCACAGCCTGGTCATGATACCTAGGGGGCGGCAAATAGATCTATGTATAGAAAATATATATATTGTGTATATCTACAACATATGCAGTTACATCAGATAGACACCGGAAAATCCAGTCGAAGCGCATGCAATATGATATGGTGCCCTACGCCATAATTGTAAAACCAGCTTTTGATTGTTGTAAGGTGCCCTATGCCGATATTCAAAAATCCAGCTATCCGCCAATGTAGATCTATATAGATATGTATAGATCTATATAGATCTATCTCTATATAGATCGATGCCTCTCCCTAATCATACCTGCATAGCTTACCCGCCATCTGTGAGCACAACCAAGCAGCGGTGAATAGAGAACAATCATATTTTCCTAAACACAGAACCAGTATTCCATGTCCACTAGCATGGGTCGGCCAGCATACTGATCAGCATACCTGGATAACTCAACCGCCACCTGGAAACAAAAACATGCAGTAGTGAAGAGAGAAAAATTGTATTTTTCTGAACACAGAACCAGTCTTCCATCTCCACTAGCATGGGTCGGCCGACGTACAGCAATGCCTTATCGTATACTTAAAAATTTCAACTGCCAACTGTATACACACAAGAGTAGTGGTGAATTCAAACTACAGAACCATTATTCCAGTGGAGATTAGTTTGTAAAATAATATAAGTCTATTTTTTTTTACTTTTAATTCGAAATACAGAAACAGTATTCCAGTGGAGATGAGTTTGTAAAATATTATAAGTCATTTTTTTAAAAAACTTTTAATTCAAAATACAGAGACAGTATTCCAGTGGAGATGAGATTGTAAAAGATTGTAAGTCTTGTTTTTTACTTTGAATTCAAAATACGGAAACAGTATTCCAGTGGAGATGAGATTGTAAAACATTATAAGTCTTGTTTTTTACTTTTAATTCAAAATACGGAAACAGTATTCCAGTGGAGATGAGTTTTAAAAATATTTGAATTCAAAATAAATAAAATTGAAAAACTTTGAATCAAAATACAGAGCCAGGAGTCCATCTCCACTAGCATTGGTTGGCCGACGTACAGCACAGCCTGGTCATCATACCTGGATGGCTCAACAATAAATGAATGCATAAATAAATAAATAAATAAATAAATAAATAAATAAAAACGTAAATGAAAACGCAAATAAATAAATAAATAAATGCATAAAAACGTAAATGAAAACGCAAATAAATAAATACATAAATACATAAATAAATACATACATATCTGATACACACATATCTCCATCATTGCCTAAGTAAAAAAACGCCATAAGTTGGTACAAGATTGTGGTACAGAGCCGTACTGGCCCCAAAATGCTCGGAATCGAATTCTGTCTGGCCCACCTTTCGCGCAATTGTGTCAGCTTCGCGCACATGTATTTCCAGTCCGCATTCGCATGCGGTCGCGAGCAGCCTTGTACGGAAGGTCGGTGGCAGCACATCAGATGTGTGATAAATTGTGGTACAAATCCAGATCGCGCCAGACACGAGGCCGCGCGAGCTATTCCGAATCATGTTACCGCGGGACGAAAGGCTTATCAAACCCCTACCATAAGGTCGGAGGCTGCGCTTCAGCCTTGGCCTCAGAACTTACTGATATAGCAGTACAACTCAAAAATTCACCTGATCACCTCCCAATCCCACCTCCCAACTTGAGATTTCACCTCCTTTCCCAAATCAAAAACTAACTTCAGATGTGGATGTTTGAAAGAAAGTTGGAAAAAGTTATTTTTTTGATATATTTTAAAAATAAATTTGAATTTTGAAATTTGAAATTTGAAATTTCAAGAAAAAAAGGTCAGTCTTCGTGCTACGAAGCAAAGCTAAGACCCCAAATGAAACAATTCAGCTTGTGCAGCATTGTACCACACTTAGGGCACCCACAAAATGTAAATAATCAGTCTTTTTGGGGTCCATATTCACCCGTACTGCCTATGTACTGCCATCCAAAACCTGATGTGACAATTTCTTATGAGGAAAGATGTGTACAATAGGGCTACCTACTTGTATTTTACGAAAAATTGTTTTTGATAGCAATAGGCTCCGTTCCACTTCTAAATAAAATCCGTACCGACTTAAGGAGCCCCATAGTGAAACAAATCACATGTTTTGCTTTGCCTGCTTCCCACAACCTGAGAGAACCCAACTCTGAATATTTATATGTTAAACTGATGTGGTTAGGTAACTTATCAGCAAAAAAAAGTTTTCTCTAGACTTGAGGTAATAAGTGAAAACCATCCGTACCACTCAGGGTCGGACTTAGGCAACGATGGAGATAAATAAATTCATAAATAATAAATATAGCATCTTACCTCATACTCACTGAATTGCAAGAACTCATCCGTGAATATATCAGCATGCTTGTAGTCCACGCCCATAAGGGTGTTGGTCAAAGTCACTGGCTGGTATATGGTTATTTATATGGTGGTTGTTTGGGGTACGGACCATTAATTAATACCTATTAATAACTAAATAAATAAATAAAATAAATGAATAAATGATAAATGAAATACTAAAAATAAAATAAATAAATAAATAAAAATAAATATAAAATAAATACATAAATAAATAATAAATAAATAAATAAATAAAATAAATAAAGCAAAATATAATCTATCTATAAAAGAAATCATAGTCGTGGCGTGGAAGAGTGTCGCGGTCGTGGTGGGTTTGTTGTCATAATCGCCTTACCAGTCCTGGTGCGTCTCGTGCGAAAAACGAAGCTGTTAACCGACTTGCAAACCGCTCTTTTCTTCTCACACCCAAGTCTTCGCCCAGGCGATTTTAATTTCCGAAAAGCAGAAGATCGCTAAGCTCTGCCGCGCGCTCATCGCTCATTTCATGGTCCACAATATGCCTCCCAATACTGTGACGAAATGAATTGCAATGCATGAAATGAGTGAGGTGGGAGATCTCTTATCGGAGGTCATTTGCTGACCCTCCAGATAGGATCGCTTTGACGGCGCTCGAAATATATAATAGTTTTAAGTGTTATGCTTGTATTTTGTATTTGTATTCCTTCACGGACAGGACCTGGGCTAATTGATTAGAACTTTCACTTCGGCTCATGTTCGGATGGACCTTTCCGTTTGACTAATGGCTTCACGCAATGGCACTTCTTTCTTCCTCTCAAGCCATTTACATTTGTATCGCATATGCTATCACATAGCCTGATTCGTGATTGGAGGTAGTTTAGTTTGCTTCAGTTCCAAGCCTCTTTTGCAGGCTCTTCTCATTGTACATTCATTTGATTGAAAGCTTAGGCCACTGGCGCGGTATCCTCCTGGTTATCTCTGCACGGATCTCAGTCCATGCAACCCTGTTTGTGGACGTTCTTCGACGGTTCCCGACTTCCTTCTTGCTGCGTGCTCCTTGCACCGCGTGCAATACCTCTTCAAGATCTTCCCCCCCACCCCACACCACACCACTCACCACCCTGCAACGATAAGGTTATTTTCGCGCTGAGCTGTAGCGAGTGCGTGACAGAGTTGACCGAGCGAAGGCCCTTTCGGGAAACAGCTTGCACGCTCAACCAGGTATCTATGCGCGAAGAGGAAGCTACAGGTAAGCCCCTTTCGCTTCGTCGCGCAAATTCGATCGTCAAACTGAGTCTGAAATGCGCAGACGTTCGTTCGTTTTTTGCAATTTTTCCAAAAGTCTTCCTTAATTCCGCATTCGTTGTCTCGTTCTGACCGAAAAACGTCCAAAGTCCCTCCTGCGCGATTTTTTCCAAATGAGCTGGCGATTTTCAAACTGCGTGGAACATCACACGCTTCTCTTCTTTTAAAACCCATCTGCTAAGTGGCCGTAGATAAGTATTTATTATATTGAATGTCCTTTCCCACCCACAATATTTTTATCCAGAAGCATTGAATTTGACCAACACTCTTATGGGCGTGGAACCTACTCGTGGGGACCTTAGTGGACTGGACTGGCACAGACCTACTACAAGGCCCTATGATCCCTTCTTTATTGCTGAAGTTTCTTGCCCAATTAAGCGTATGAGGTGAGTCGCTATTATATTCTGATTTTATTTATTTATTATTTATTTATTTATTTATTCATTTTTTTATTCATCATTTGTTTTTTTATTTTATTCTTTATTTATTCATCAGTTTCATTTATTTATTTATTTTCTTTATTATTTCTTGTTACTAGTCCGGAGCCCGTGTGGCCGGTGGCCACACAGACACACACCATCACCCCTACCCCAATATAATCATAATAGGTTGCCCCCGTGGGGGATGGGTTTGGGTTATTTACATTAAATGGGGGACCACATACCATACTCTACCACATATCGTCCTCACCTTCCACCCTCTCATAAACACACGTCATCAGTTTCCCCCCCCCCCCACTTCAAATGCTGACGCATCAATCTGGCCCCCCCCCCCCCCCCCCCCCCCCCCCCCCCCCCCCCCCCCCCCCCCCCCCCCCCCCCCCCCCCCCCCCCCCCCCCCCCCCCCCCCCCCCCCCCCCCCCCCCCCACCCCCCCCCCCCCCCCCCCCCCCCCCCCCCCCCCCCCCCCCCCCCCCCCCCCCCCCCCCCCCCCCCCCCCCCCCCCCCCCCCCCCCCCCCCCCCCCCCCCCCCCCCCCCCCCCCCCCCCCCCCCCCCCCCCCTCCCCCCCCCCCCCCCCCCCCCCCCCCCCCCCCCCCCCCCCCCCCCCCCCCCCCCCCTCCCCCCCCCCCCCCCCCCCCCCCCCCCCCCCCCCCCCCCCCCCCCCCCCCCCCCCCCCCCCCCCCCCCCCCCCCCCCCCCCCCCCCCCCCCCCCCCCCCCCCCCCCCCCCCCCCCCCCCCCCCCCCCCCCCCCCCCCCCCCCCCCCCCCCCCCCCCCCCCCCCCCCCCCCCCCCCCCCCCCCCCCCCCCCCCCCCCCCCCCCCCCACCCCCCCCCCCCCCCCCCCCCCCCCCCCCCCCCCCCCCCCCCCCCCCCCCCCCCCCCCCCCCCCCCCCCCCCCCCCCCCCCCCCCCCCCCCCCCCCCCCCCCCCCCCCCCCTCCCCCCCCCCCCCCCCCCCCCCCCCCCCCCCCCCCCCCCCCCCCCCCCCCCCCCCCCCCCCCCCCCCCCCCCCCCACCCACCCCCCCCCCCCCCCCCCCCCCCCCCCCCCCCCCCCCCCCCCCCCCCCCCCCCCCCCCCCCCCCCCCCCCCCCCCCCCCCCCCCCCCCCCCCCCCCCCCCCCCCCCCCCCCCCCCCCCCCCCCCCCACCCCCCCCCCCCCCCCCCCCCCCCCCCCCCCCCACCCCCCCCCCCCCCCCCCCCCCCCCCCCCCCCCCCCCCCCCCCCCCCCCCCCCCCCCCCCCCCCCCCCCCCCCCCCCCCCCCCCCCCCCCCCCCCCCCAGCACCAACTACCCACACACTAATCCCTCCCCATGCATCCCCCCCCCCCATACACACATCCCCCACTCTGCCCAAACCTCGATCCAGGACCAATCTCAAATTTGCCTCACCCCTTTACCCGCCAACACACACGCACTTCCCTGCTTCTCCGTTCCCATTAATCTGATTTATATGAATACATAACAAATGAATAAATGAAAAAAATCAATTAATAAATAACCAATCAATAGATAATACGTAAATATAGCATCTCACCTCGTACTCATTGAATTGCAAGAACTCATCAGTAAAGGGATCCACAGGCTTGTAATCCATGCCCATAAGGGTGTTGGTGGCGACAGCAGGGAGAGTGGCTCCAGCAGGTGCATCGGTTTTCAACCTGAAGTAAAACACATATGGTGGGTGGGTGGGCGGGTGCTACAGGGTGTTGGTGGTGACAGAAGGGAGAGTGGCTCCAGCAGGTGCATCGTTTTTCAACCTGGGGTTAAATGCATATGGTGGATGCGTGTGTGTGTGTGTGTGTGTGTGTGTGTGTGTGTGTGTGGGGGGGGGGGGGGGGGGGGGGGGGGGGGGCTACAGGGTGTTGGTGGCGACAGCAGGGAGAGTGGCTCCAGCAGGAGCATCGGTTTTCAACCTGAGGTAAAATACATATGGTGGGTGGGTGGGTGGGTGGGTGCCACAGGGTGTTGGTGGCGACGGCAGGGAGAGTGGCTCCAGCAGGTGCATCGGTTTTCAACCTGAGGTAAAATACATATGGTTGGTGGGTGCTACAGGGTGTTGATGGCGACAGCAGGGAGAGTGGCTCCAGCAGGTGCATCGGTTTTCAACCTGAGGTAAAATACATATGGTGGGTGGGTGGGTGGGTGGGTGGGTGCCACAGGGTGTTGGTGGCGACGGCAGGGAGAGTGGCTCCAGCAGGTGCATCGGTTTTCAACCTGAGGTAAAATACATATGGTGGGTGGGTGCTACAGGGTGTTGGTGGCGACGGCAGGGAGAGTGGCTCTAGCAGAGGGCATCGTTTTTCAACCTGGGGTTAAATACATTACATTATATCATCAGTCGTTTTTGTATGTGTCAGTGTCCGTGCATGTGAATGTGTACATGTATGTGTATGTGTACGCGTACTGTGTGTTTACGTGTACGTGTCTGTGTCTGTGCATGTGTTTGTGTCTGTGTCTGTGTCTCTTTGCCTGTGTCTGTGTCTGTGTCTGTGTCTGTGTCTGTGTCTGTGTCTGTGTCTGTGTCTGTGCATGTGTTTGTGTCTGTGTCTGTGTCTCTTTGCCTGTGTCTGTGTCTGTCTGTGTCTGTGTCTGTGTCTGTGTCTGTGTCTGTGTCTGTGTCTGTGTCTGTGTCTGTGTCTGTGCATGTGTTTGTGTCTGTGTCTGTGTCTCTTTGCCTGTGTCTGTCTGTGTCTGTCGGTGTCTGTGTCTGTGTCTGTGTCTGTGTCTGTGTCTGTGCATGTGTTTGTGTCTGTGTCTGTGTCTCTTTGCCTGTGTCTATGTCTGTGTCTGTGTCTGTGTCTGTGTCTGTGTCTATGTCTGTGTCTGTGTATATAAGTAATGTGTATCAAAATAATGAGTCTGTAATGTATTCAAATCAAATGAACTCAAGCCAGGCCAGATCAGATAAGATCAGATCAGATCAGATCGAAACAGTGATACTTGTAAAATAAGATGATCTGCTTCCCAACTACCTCACCCCCTACGCACCATTCTTCGGACTCAACATTCAAAGTAATGAGTCTGTATTGTCTTCAATTCAAATGAACTCAAATCAGGCCAAATAAGATCAGAACAGATCAGATCAGATCAGATCGAAACAGTGATACTTGTAAAATAAGATGATCTGCTTCCCAACTACCTCACCCCCTACGCACCATTCTTCGGACTCAACATTCAAAGTAATGAGTCTGTATTGTCTCCAATTCAAATGAACTCAAATCAGGCCATATAAGATCAGATCAAATCAGATCAGATCAGATCAGATCAGTGATACTTGTAAAATAAGATGATCTGCTTCCCAACTTCCTCACCCCCTACACACCATTCTTCGAACTCAACATTCAAATTAATGAGTCTGTATTGTCTTCAATTCAAATGAACTCAAATCAGGCCAGACAAGATCAGATCAAATCAGATCAGATCAGATCAAAACAGTGATACTTGTAAAATAAGATGATCTGCTTCCCAACTTCCTCACCCCCTACGCACCATTCTTCGAACTCAACATTCAAAGTAATGAGTCTGTATTGTCTTCAATTCAAATGAACTCAAATCAGGCCAGATCAGATCAGATCAAATCAGATCAGATCAGATCGAAACAGTGATACTTGTAAAATAAGATGTTCTGCTTCCCAACTACCTCACCCCCTACGAACCATTCTTCGAACTCAACATTCAAAGTAATGAGTCTGTATTGTCTTCAAATCACATGAACACAAGCCAGGCCAGATAAGATCAGATCAAATCAGATCAGATCAGATCAAAACAGTGATACTTGTAAAATAAGATGATCTGCTTCCCCACTACCTCACCCCCTACACACCATTCTTCGAACTCAACATTCAAAGTAATGAGTCTGTATTGTCTTCAATTCAAATGAACTCAAATCAGGCCAGATAAGATCAGAACAGATCAGATCAGATCAGATCAAAACAGTGATACTTGTAAAATAAGATGATCTGCTTCCCAACTACCTCACCCCCTACGCACCATTCTTCGAACTCAACATTCAAAGTAATGAGTCTGTATTGTCTCCAATTCAAATGAACTCAAATCAGGCCAGATAAGATCAGATCAAATCAGATCAGATCAGATCAAAACAGTGATACTTGTAAAATAAGATGATCTGCTTCCCAACTACCTCACCCCCTACACACCATTCTTCGAACTCAACATTCAAATTAATGAGTCTGTAATGTCTTCAATTCAAATGAACTCAAATCAGGCCATATAAGATCAGATCAAATTAGATCAGATCAGATCAAAACAGTGATACTTGTAAAATAAGATGATCTGCTTCCCAACTTCCTCACCCCCTACGCACCATTCTTCGAACTCAACATTCAAATTAATGAGTCTGTATTGTCTTCAATTCAAATGAACTCAAATCAGGCCAGATCAGATCAGATCAGATCAGATCAGATCAGATCGAAACAGTGATACTTGTAAAATAAGATGTTTTGCTTCCCAACTACCTCACCCCCTACGAACCATTCTTCGAACTCAACATTCAAAGTAATGAGTCTGTATTGTCTTCAAATCACATGAACACAAGCCAGGCCAGATCAGATCAGATCAAATCAGATCAGATCAGATCAAAACAGTGATACTTGTAAAATAAGATGATCTGCTTCCCAACTACCTCACCCCCTACGCACCATTCTTCGAACTCAACATTCAAAGTAATGAGTCTGTATTGTCTCCAATTCAAATGAACTCAAATCAGGCCAGATAAGATCAGATCAAATCAGATCAGATCAGATCAAAACAGTGATACTTGTAAAATAAGATGATCTGCTTCCCAACTACCTCACCCCCTACACACCATTCTTCGAACTCAACATTCAAATTAATGAGTGTGTATTGTTTTCAATTCAAATAAACTCAAATCAGGCCAGACAAGATCAGATCTGATCAGATCAGATCAGATCAAAACAGTGATACTTGTAAAATAAGATGATCTGCTTCCCAACTTCCTCACCCCCTACGCACCATTCTTCGAACTCAACATTCAAAGTAATGAGTCCGTATTGTCTTCAATTCAAATGAACTCAAATCAGGCCAGATCAGATCAGATCAGATCAGATCAGATCAGATCGAAACAGTGATACTTGTAAAATAAGATGTTCTGCTTCCCAACTACCTCACCCCCTACGAACCATTCATCGAACTCAACATTCAAAGTAATGAGTCTGTATTGTCTTCAAATCACATGAACACAAGCCAGGCCAGATAAGATTAGATCAAATCAGATCAGATCAGATCAAAACAGTGATACTTGTAAAATAAGATGATCTGCTTCCCAACTACTTCACCCCCTACGCACCATTCTTCGAACTCAACATTCAAAGTAATGAGTCTGTATTGTCTCCAATTCAAATGAACTCAAATCAGGCCAGATAAGATCAGATCAAATCAGATCCGATCAGATCGAAACAGTGATACTTGTAAAATAAGATGATCTGCTTCCCAACTACCTCACCCCCTACGCACCATTCTTCGAACTCAACATTCAAAGTAATGAGTCTGTATTGTCTTCAAATCACATGAACACAAGCCAGGCCAGATAAGATTAGATCAAATCAGATCAGATCAGATCAAAACAGTGATACTTGTAAAATAAGATGATCTGCTTCCCAACTACTTCACCCCCTACGCACCATTCTTCGAACTCAACATTCAAAGTAATGAGTCTGTATTGTCTCCAATTCAAATGAACTCAAATCAGGCCAAATAAGATCAGATCAAATCAGATCAGATCAGATCAAAACAGTGATACTTGTAAAATAAGATGATCTGCTTCCCCACTACCTCACCCCCTACACACCATTCTTCGAACTCAACATTCAAATTAATGAGTCTGTATTGTCTTCAATTCAAATAAACTCAAATTAGGCCATATAAGATCAGATCAAATCATATCCGATCAGATCAAAACAGTGATACTTGTAAAATAAGATGATCTGCTTCCCAACTACCTCACCCCCTACGCACCATTCTTCGAACTCAACATTCAAAGTAATGAGTCTTTATTGTCTTCAATTCAAATGAACTCAAATCAGGCCAAATAAGATCAGATCAGATCAGATCAGATCAAAACAGTGATACTTGTAAAATAAGATGTTTTGCTTCCCAACTACCTCACCCCCTACGCACCATTCTTCGAACTCAACATTCAAAGTAATGAGTCTGTATTGTCTCCAATTCAAATGAACTCAATTCAGGCCAGATAAGATCAGATCGAATCAGATCAGATCAGATCAAAACAGTGATACTTGTAAAATAAGATGATCTGCTTCCCTACTACCTCACCCCCTACGCACCATTCTTCTAACTCAACATTCGAAGTAATGAGTCTGTATTGTCTTCAATTCAAATGAACTCAAATCAGGCCAGATCATATCAGATCAGATCAGATCAGATCAGATCAGATCAGATCGAAACAGTGATACTTGTAAAATAAGAAGATCTGCTTCACAACAACCTCACCCCCTACGCACCATTCTTCGAACTCAACATTCAAAGTAATGAGTCTGTATTGTCTTCAAATCACATGAACACAAGCCAGGCCATATCAGATCAGATCAAATCAGATCAGATCAGATCAGATCAAAACAGTGATACTTGTAAAATAAGATGATCTGCTTCCCAACTACCTCACCCCCTACGCACCATTCTTCGAACTCAACATTCAAAGTAATGAGTCTGTATTGTCTGCAATTCCAATGAACTCAAATCATGCCAGATCAGATCAGATCAGATCAGATCAGATTTGATCAGATCGAAACAGTGATACTTGTAAAATTAGATGATCTGCTTCCCAACTACCTCACCCCCTACGCATCATTCCTCGAACTCAACATTCAAAGTAATGAGCCGTATTGTCTACAAATCACATGAACACAAGCCATGCCAGATCAGATCAGATCAAATCAGATCTGATCAGATCAGATCGAAACAGAGATACTTGTAAAATAAGATGATCTGCTTCCCAACTACTTCACCCCCTACGCACCATTCTTCGAACTCAACATTCAAAGTAATGAGTCTGTTTTGTTTTCAATTCAAATGAACTCAAATCAGGCCAGATAAGATCGGATCAAATCAGATCAGATCAGATCGAAACAGTGATACTTGTAAAATAAGATGATCTGCTTCCCAACTACCTCACCAACTACGCACCATTCTTTGAACTCAACATTCAAAGTAATGAGTCTGTATTGTCTACAAATCACATGAACAAAAGCCAGGCCAGATCAGATAAGATCAGATCAAATCATATCAGATCAGATCGAAACAGTGATACTTGTAAAATAAGATGATCTGCTTCCCAACTACCTCACCCCCTACGCACCATTCTTCGAACTCAACATTCAAAGTAATGAGTCTGTATTGTCTTCAAATCAAATGAACTCAAATCAGGTCAGATCAGACCAGACCAACTCGTAAAAGAGATGATCTATCTACCCCGCCCCCTACGCACCATTCTTCAAACTCAACAATCAGCATGCCCGCGCCACCAACTGGTCATCTGTCCACCTTCCACCAACTGTCCACCTTCCACCATCTGTCCACCTCCCACCTGTCCACCAACTGGTCATCTGTCCACCTTCCACCAACTGTCCACCTTCCACCATCTGTCCACCTTCCACCTGTCCACCAACTGGTCATCTGTCCACCTTCCACCAACTGTCCACCTTTCACCATCTGTCCACCTTCCACCTGTCCACCAACTGGTCATCTGTCCACCTTCCACCAACTGTCCACCTTCCACCATCTGTCCACCTCCCACCTGTCCACCAACTGGTCATCTGTCCACCTTACACCAACTGTCCACCTTCCACCATCTGTCCACCTTCCACCTGTCCACCAACTGTTCATCTGTCCACCTGTCCACCAACTGGTCATCTGTCCACCTGTCCACCAACTGGTCATCTGTCCACCTTCCACCTTTCCACCAACTGGTCATCTGTCCACCTGTCCACCAACTGTCCACCTTCCACCTGTCCACCAACTTGTCATCTGTCCACCTTCGCCCTTTCCCCGTCCCCCCCCCCCCATCTCCCACACTCCCCCCCCCCCCCCACACACACACACACACACGAACACAAACCTCCCACCCCCCCCCCCCCCCCCCCCCCCCCCCCCCCCCCCCCCCGGCCCACCAGTCACACTCCACAGTTGGATGGAGCCATCCACAAGACCAGCACCAATAGATGAGGACGAAGACTCCCTTCATCAACAGCGTGAGTTGTAATAAAAGGAACCCGTGTCTTTGTTTAGCACCATGGTGCTCTTAGTAGCCTTCAGGGCGCTACTAGCTGCCTTTTGAGGGACCATGATTTTCAGCCAGGACCCCAATTCGGGTCCTCCTATTGCTAAAATACTGCTAAGCCATACCCCCCCACCCCCACCCTCACCCCCACACACTACCTCTACCCTACACACAGACACACGCACACACACACACTACCTACCCTACACACACACACGCACACACACACGCACTACCTACCCTACACACACACACACTACCTCTACCCTATACACACACACACTACCCTACACACACACACACTACCTCTACCCCCCCCACACACACGCACCATTCTTCAAACTCCACATTCAGCATGCCTGTCAGTTTAACTCGGTTGGGACCGGTACAGTGTTGATCAGCGATGTACGAGCTGAAGATACGGAACTCCTTATCCAGGTTATTCGGGTCCGCGGGGTCCACTCGAGCAGCATATGGCATCAGGTCGGATTCGATGCCCAGCAGCTGCGTGGGTTGAGGTGGGTCGGGAGAAAGTGATTAACATACAGATTGCAATTGTTTCAAATTACAAATTAAATGACCAAACACCAAATGACCAGTATTAAAAAAACACTAGTCACAAAATGACCAGTTATTAAATGACCAGTATTAAAAAATCAATTAACCAAACGACCAATAATTCAATGACAAGTAACCAAATGGCCAATTATTAAATTACCATTAACCAAATGGCTAGTATTTTAAAAGACCAGAAACCGAATTACCAGTAATTAAATGTCAAGTAACCAAATGGACAATAATCAAATTACCATTAACAAAATGGCTAGTTATTAAATTACCATTAACCAAATGGCTAGTATTTTAAAAGACCAGAAAGCAAATGGCCAGTTATTAAATGACCAGTAACCAAATGACCATTATTAGAAAACACCATTAAGCAAATGACTAATAATCAAATTAACAGTAACCAAATGACCAGTATTATAAAACACCATTAAGCAAATTACTAATAATCAAATGAACAGTAACCAAATGACCAGTATTATAAAACACCATTAAGCAAATGAATAATAATTAAATGAACAGTAACCAAATGATCAGTATTAAAAAGCAATGACTGGTATGAAACAAAACTGATATTAAAAACAAATGACCAGTACTAAAAAACAAAAGACCAGTATTTTTTTTCTACCAGTATTAAAAAACAAATGAGCGGTATTAAATAACAATGGTTCCAATAGAGGTGTGTTTGTGTGTGGTGGTGGTGGTGTGTGTGCGTGGGGGGGGGGGGGGGATGACATAATCTCAATTGAATTGAAATACAATTACAGGTATTAAAAACGAAAACAAAGTTTTTTACAAGTGGCACAGTGTGGCATCAGATTTTTCACAGTTTTTTAGGGCCATTTAGGGCCATATATTTGGGTTTTTTATAGAGGCGATTGGGGCCAAATCGGGGTCAAAGTAGCGAAAGCTATAAATAACGTGAAACAAATCTCTGCACCAGATGGGGCACGCAGGAATGGGAATGGGGGTGGGGTGGGGGTGGGTGGGAGTGGGGGATGGGGGATGGGATGGTATGGGGAGGGGTGGGGGTGTGTGGGAGTGGGGGATGGGGGATGGGTGATGACATAATATCAATTGAATTGGAACATAATCACAGGTCTTAAAATGGAAACATAGTTTTTTACATGTGGCATCAGATCAGATTGATTAATTCATTTTATTTTATTTATGTATTGATTTATTTGCTCACCAGCTGGGGTATGCAGGAATAGGAATGGGGTGGGGTGGGGTGATGAAATAATGACAGCTAGGATTAAACTACAAATAATATATATAAGTGACAATTGAAATAGATATAACATTAAACTCAAAACAAGATATAAATGGAAGTTAAAAATGTAACATTAAACTCAAAATAAGATATATAGGTGACAATTTAAATATATATACATATATAGGGAGCGACAGGTAGCCCTAACCGCGGCCAAAAGTAAGACTAATAGTCCTAATAGCTGGGTTAGTCCTAATAGCTGGGAGCTAACTTAGCCAAATGCAGCCATTGAAAATCTTACCATGAGAAAGGCTAGGTCGCGACAGGCTCCGGGTTACCTTGCTGTATGAATGGAATCTTGCTTTGCGAATACGAAATTCGGTTTCCTTGTGAAAAGCTGTGCAAAATCGGTACCAAATAGCAACATCGAGGACAAGTTACCGACATGAATAGCTCGAAACCTGCTATGCGAGCACGGCAGGTAGCGCTAGGTAGCGCGAGTAGTGCTAGGTAGCGCTACCCAGCTACCCCCCCCTGCCGCTCCCTATATATATTATTCAAATCGGTACTAAAATCGAGTATTGTTTTATAAATATTGCATCAGGCCGGCCTATAGTTGTATTTTAATGTTCTAGATGTTGAACAAAGCATACCAACAGTACCCAACCTTACCCAAAATACACAGGACCCACCAATACTGAACACACACACACTAATACCCACCAATACCCAACACACTCATACCCACCAATACCCAACACACACATGCACACCAATACCCAACCCACCAATACCCAACACACACATACACACCAATACCCAACCCACCAATACCCAACACACACATACACAGCAATACCCAACACACAGATACCCACCAATACCCAGCACACACATACACACCAATACCCAACCCACCAATACCCAACACACACAAACCCACCAATGAGTAGTTGGTGCAAGCTTTAGGAGAGTCGTTAAACGTGTGCACCCATTTGGTGGTACACGGGATGTCTGGGTATACCAGCGTGCGGTTTGACATTAGCGCAAGCTGTAGGGGGGAGGGGAGCAGGCTATTGTCAGTTGATATCATACATTGATTGAATTGTGACGTACATGGGATGTCTGGGCACACCAACGTGCGGTTCGACATGAGCGCAAGCTCCAAGGGAGAGAAAAAGGGAGAGAAAAAGGGAGAGGGAAAGTTGTAAGGTTGTTGTAAGTTGATATTACTGGTATACGTTGATGCGCATTGAATAGAATGGCTGGTACAGCAGCGTGCGGTTTGACATGAGCGCCAGCTGCAGAGGAGAGGGGAGCAGGTTGTTGGAAGTTGACATGAACGGCATACACTGATGAACCTTAGATAGAATGAATGATACACCAGCGTGCGGTTTTTGATATGGCTGCCAGCTTCAGGGAAGAGGGGAACAGGCTGTTGTAAGTTGATATGACTGGTATACATTGATGAAGAGTTATTATACTGGCTGATTCAACAGTGTGCGGTTTGACACGAGCTCAAGCTTCATGGGAGAGGGGAACAGGCTGTTGTAAGTTGATATCATACATCGATTGATACTTGTGACAGACAGGGACTTTCTGTGTACACCAGAGTGCGATTTGACATGACATGATTCAGTCATTTGTAGTCCTTTTCAATCCTTTTTAGTCATTTTCAGTCCTTTTTAGTCATTTCAGTCAACACCAGAGTGCAATTTGACAAAACATAATAGCCAGCAGCAGGATGGAGGGTAGAGGGAAACAGGATGATGTAAATTGATATTATACATTGGTGTAATAATTGATTAGATATTGATACAATTGATTATACATTGATAACGTAAGGACTCAAAAGGACTGAAGAGGACTGAAAAGGACTGAAAAGGAATGAAAAGGACTGAAAAGGACTGAAAAGGACTAAAAATACTGATTATGACTATGGAAAGGACTGAAAAGGACTAACAATACTGATTATGCCTGAAAAGGACTGAAAAGGACTAAAAATACTGATTATGCCTGAAAAGGACTGAAAAGGACTAAAAATACTGATTATGCCTGAAAAGGACTGAAAAGGACTGAAAATACTGATTATGCCTGAAAAGGGCTAAAAATGACTACCGTGTAAAGGACCAATAATACAGAAAAGGACCAATAACATTGGAAAGGCCTCAAAAAGGGCTAAAAATGACTATAAAGGAAAGATAAGCGAAAAGGACTAAAATGACTAAAATTACTGAAGAGGACTGAAAAGGACTGAAAAGGGCAGACACTATATCTGAATCATGCCTGCCAGCACCCTCTTGTGTTCCATCCAGTTCTACAGACAAAACGTTACTAAAGAGGACTGAAAAGGACTGACAAGGGAAGACACTATATCTGAATAATGCCGGCCAGCAACCTTTGTGTCATCCAGATTTTCTCAGACACACATTACTGAAAGAGGACTGAAAAGGACTGAAAAGGGAAGGACACTATATCTGAATCATGGCCGCAGCACCCCTGGTTTTCAATCCAGTTCTACAGACAAAAAGTTACTGCCAGAGAACCTGAAAAGGATTGAAAAGGGCAGACACTATATCTTGATTCATCTGACATCACCATCTTGTGTTCCATCCAGTCTACAGACAAAAACATTACTGAGAGGACTGCAAGGACTGAAAAGGGAGACATATATCTGAATCTGCTGCCAGACCCCTCTTGGTTCCATCCAGTTTACAGAAAACAAACATTACTGAGAGGATGAAAGGACTGAAAAGGGCAGACCTATACTGAATCATGACGGCCAGCACCCTAGTGTGTCAATCCAGTTTCTACAGAAAAAAATTACTGAAGAGGACTGAAAAGGACTGCAAAGGGCAGACACTATATCGAATCATGCCTGCCGCACTCTTGTGTTCCATCCAGTTCACAGACACAAACAGACTGAGAGGACTGAAAAGGACGAAAAGGGCAGGGCCACTATATCTGAATCAGGGCCTGGTCAGCACCCTTCTTGTGTTCATACAGTTCTACAGACAAAAACATACTGAAGAGGACTAAAAGGACTGAAAAAGCCAGGACCCCATATATCTGAATCATGCCTGCCAGCACCCTCTTGTGTTCCATCCAGTTCTACAGACAAACGTTACTGAAGAGGACTGAAAAGGACTGAAAAGGGCAGACACTATATCTGAATCATGCCTGCCAGCACCCTCTTGTGTTCATCCAGTTCTACAGACAAAACATTACTTGAAGGGACTGAAAAGGACTGAAAAGGGCAGACACTATATCTGAATCATGCCTGCCAGCACCCTCTTGTGTTCCATCCAGTTCTACAGACAAAACATTACTGAAAGGGACTGAAAAGGACTGAAAAGGGCAGACACTATATCTGAATCATGCCTGCCAGCACCCCTCTTGTGTTCCATCCAGTTCTACAGGACAAAACATTACTGAAGAGGACTGAAAAGGACTGAAAAGGGCAGACACTATATCTGAATCATGCCTGCCAGCACCCCTCTTGTGTTCCATTCCAGTTCTCCAGACAAAACATTACTGAAGAGGACTGAAAAGGACCTGAAAAGGGCAGACACTATATCTGAATCATGCCTGCCCAGCCCCTCTTGTGTTCCATCCAGTTCTACAGACAAACATTACTGAAGAGGACTGAAAAGGACTGAAAGGGCAGGACATCTATCTGATCATGCTGCCAGCACCCTCTTGTGTTCCATCACAGTTCTACAAGACAAAACATTACTGAAGAGGACTGAAAAGGACTGAAAAGGGCAGACACTATATCTGAATCATGCCTGCCAGCACCCTCTTGTGTTCCATCCAGTTCTACAGACCAAACATTATGCTGAAGAGGACTGAAAAGGACTTGAAAAGGGCAGACACTATATCTGAATCATGCCTGCCAGCACCCTCTTGTGTTCCATCCAGTTCTACAGACAAAAACATTACTGAAGAGGACTGAAAAGGACTGAAAAGGGCAGACACTATATCTGAATCATGCCTGCAGCACCCTCCTTGTGTTCCATCCAGTTCTACAGACAAAACATTACTGAAGAGGACTGAAAAGGACTGAAAAGGGCAGACACTATATCTGAATCATGCCTGCCAGCACCCTCTTGTGTTCCATCCAGTTCTACAGACAAAACTTTACTGAAGAGGACTGAAAGGACTGAAAAGGGCAGACACTATATCTGAATCATGCCTGCCAGCACCCTCTTGTGTTCCATCCAGTTCTACAGACAAAACATTACTGAAGAGGACTGAAAAGGACTGAAAAGGGCAGACACTATATCTGAATCATGCCTGCCAGCACCCTCTTGTGTTCCATCCAGTTCTACAGACAAAACGTTACTGAAGAGGACTGAAAAGGACTGAAAAGGGCAGACACTATATCTGAATCATGCCTGCCAGCACCCTCTTGTGTTCCATCCAGTTCTACAGACAAAACATTACTGAAGAGGACTGAAAAAGGAACTGAAACGGGCAGACACTATATCTGAATCATGCCTGCCAGCACCCTCTTGTGTTCCATCCAGTTCTACAGACAAAACATTACTGAAGAGGACTGAAAAGGACTGAAAAAGGGGCAGACACATATAGAATTCATGCCGCCAGCACCCTCTTGGTCCATCAGTTTTCTACAGACAAAATTACTGAAAGAGGACTGAAAAGGACTGATAAGGGCAGACCATATATATGAATCATGCTGCCAGCAACCTCTTGTGTTCCATCCAGTTCTACAGAAAACATACTGAGAGGACTGAAAAAGGACTGAAAAGGGCAGGCACTATATCGAATCATGCCTGCCAGCACCCTCTGGTTCCATCCAGTTCTACAGAAAAAACATATGAAGAGGACTGGAAACTGAAACGACTGAAAAGGGCAGACACGATATATGAATCAGACCTGCCAGCACCATCTTGTGTTCATTCCAGGTTCTACAGACAAAAAGTTACTGAAGAGGGACTGAAAAGGACTTGAAAGGGCAGGCACTATATCATGAATCATGGACAGCCAGCACCCTCTTGTGTCCATCCAGTTTTCTACAGACAAAACATGATGAAGAGGACTGAAAAGGATGAAAGGGCCAGACACTTATCGAATCATGCGCCAGCACCCTGTATGTTCCATCCAGTTCTACAGACAAAACATTACTGAAAGGACTGAAAAGAGCTCCTTTCACCTGAAAAAGGGCAGACACTATATCTGAATCATGCCTGCCAGCACCCTCTTGTGTTCCATCCAGTTCTACAGACAAAACATTACTGAAGAGGACTGAAAAGGACTGAAAAGGGCAGACACTATATCTGAATCATGCCTGCCAGCACCTCTGTGTTCCATTTCCAGTTTTTCTACAGACAAACCATTACTTGAAGCAGGACTGAAAGGACCTGCTGTGAAAAGGGCAGACACTATATCTGAATCATGCCTGCCAGCACCCTCTTGTGTTCCATCCAGTTCTACAGACAAAACAATTACTGAAGAGGACTGAAAAGGACTGAAAAGGGCAGACACTATATCTGAATCATGCCTGCCAGCACCCTCTTGTGTTCCATCCAGTTATACAGACAAAAAACATTAATGAAGAGGACTGAAAAGGACTGAAAGGGCAGACCACTATATCTGAATCATGCTGCCAGCACCCTCTTGTGTTCCATCCAGTTCTACAGACAAAAATATTACTGAAGAGGACTGAAAAGGACTGAAAGGGCAGGACACTATATCTGAATCATGCCTGCCAGCACCCTCTTGTGTTCCATCCAGTTCTACAGACAAAACATTACTGAAGAGGACTGAAAAGGACTGAAAGGGCAGACACTATATCTGAATCAGCCTGCCAGCACCTCTTGTGTTCCATCCAGTTCTACAGACAAAACATTACTGAAGAGGACTGAAAAGGACTGAAAGGGCAGACACTATATCTGAATCATGCCTGCCAGCACCCTCTTGTGTTCATCCAGTTCTACAGACAAAACATTCTGAAGAGGACTGAAAAGACTGAAAAGGGCAGACACTATATCTGAATCATGCCTGCCAGCACCCTCTTGTGTTCCATCCAGTTCTACAGAACAAAACATTACTGAAGAGGAACTGAAAAGGACCATGAAAAGGGCAGAACACTACATCTGAATCATGCCTGCCAGCACCCTCTTGTGTTCCATCCGTTCTACAGAACAAAACATTACTGAAGAGGACTGAAAAGGACTGAAAAGGGCAGACACTATATTGAATCCATGCCTGCCAGCACCCTCTTGTTCCATCCAGTTCTACAGACAAAACATTACTGAAGAGGACTGAAAATGACTGAAAAGGGCAGACACTATATCTGAATCATGCCTGCCAGCACCCTCTTGTGTTCCATCCAGTTCTACAGGACAAAACATTACTGAAGAGACCTGAAAAGGACTGAAAAGGGCAGACACAATATCTGAATCATGCCTGCCAGCACCCTCTTGTGTTCCATCCAGTTCTACAGACAAAACATTACTGAAGAGGACTGAAAGGACTGGAAAAGGGCAGACCAATATCTGAATCATGCCTGCCAGCACCCTCTTGTGTTCCATCCAGTTCTACAGACAAAACCTTACTGAAGAGGATGAAAAGGACTGAAAAGGCAGACACTATATCTGAATCATGCCTGCCAGCACCCATCTTGTGTTCCATCCAGTTCTAACAGACAAAATATTGCTGAAGAGGACTGAAAAGGGACTCTGAAAAGGCAGACAATATTCTGAATCATTGCCTGCCAGCACCCTCTTGTGTTCCACCAGTTCTACAGACAAAACATACTGAAGAGGACTGAAAAAGGACTGAAAAAGGGCAAGACACTATATTCTGAATTCATGCCTGCAGCACCCGCTTGTGTTCCATCAGTTCTAAAGACCCCAAAACAAGTACTGAACGAGACTGAAAATGGACTGAAAAGGCAGACACAACTGAATATGCTGCCAGCCCTCTTGTGTTCCATCCAGTTCTACAGACAAAAATTACTGAAGGGGGGGGAGGCTGAACAAGGATGAAGGGCAGGCATATATCTGAATCATGCTGCCAGCACCCTCTTTGTTTCATCCAGTCTACAGACCAAAACATACTGAAGCGGGACTGAAAAGGCTAAAAGGGACAGACACTACATCTGAATATGCCTGCCGCCAGCACCCCTTGGTTCCCATCCAGTTATACAGACGACCAAAACATTAATGAAAGAGGACTGAAAAGGACTTGAAAACGAAACTGAAAAGGACTGAATGAAATGAATGAAAAGGACTGAAAAGATGAAAAGGACCTGTCCAAAGGCCAAAAAAAAATATACCGGATCATGCTGCAAGCACCCACTGGTGCTCGTTCCGGTTATTAAAGACTAATATGACTGAAAAGGGAACTGACAGTGGTCTAAATGTACCTGGATCATGCCTGCCAGCACCCTATTTGTTACTCATCAGTTCTGGTCCGCGGAGGAGGTCAACGCTTGGCAATATTGCCAGCAGCGATTCGCCAAGTGGCCGGCGGAAGTAGGGTCCAGGTTGCCTTTGCCATTTTTTTGCTGGTGGCTTCCTTATCGGCATGTAGTGCCTCTTGAGAGGCCAGTCAAAACTGGCCCGTTTATACTTGCTGAGACATGAATGATGATGGGTAAGGGGGGGGGGGGGTGGGGGGGGGGGGGGAGTGGCGGGCGGGAGGAGGGTGGGGGGGGGTGGTGGGGGGAGATGGTAGGTTGGGGGGGGGCGGGGGGGGGGGGGGGGGGGGGGGGGGGGGGGGGGGCGAGATGGGTAGGTAGATTGTTAGGTTGTTTGTTAGTAGGTAGGGGGTCCTGCTTGATGATTCAATTTAATTTTTGTGTGGCGGCCTTCGGCCGTATCAGCATGCAGCTCGCTTGAGAGGGTCCATCAAACTGGCTTGTATATTTTGCTGCAACATGAATTGAGTGCTGGGGAGGATTGGTGGGGAGGGAGGGAGGGAGGGAGGAGGGAGTCACATAGGGTTAAAAAAAAACGGAGGGACTTGGTGTTAAGGGGACCTTCCCGTACGCCGCAGCTGGGGAGTGTCACCATGGAAACACACTTAGGTAAGGTAACACGCACCTTACAGATGTATTCCACTTTTTGGTGTTGTCCTTCAAAACTTGGTACCTAAAGCAATTATATTCAATCCGGTCATAACTGGGCGGGTTTATAAATTACCCGGTGGGCTATGTGCATATCAAACTGTGAACTGGACAGCACCTAACATGTATTGCCACTCCTTGGTGTTGGTCTCAGGCGTTCTTTTTTCTTTTCTTTTCACTATGGTTTCAGCCAACCCCCAACCACACAACCCCACATCCCACCCCCAACTTCCACCAGCACCACCCACCCCAAAACACACAGGCACATGCCACAAACAGAGTTTCCACTCCTTGGTGCTGGTTCATCAGGCGTTACATTTTTTCTTTTCGTTTTCCATGGTCAGCCCACCCCCCATCCCACCCAACACCACCAACATCCCCCACCCCCACCTTCCCCACGCACCCACCCACCCCAAACCACACGCACCTAACAGATGTCTTCCGGCCTTGGTGTGGTAATCGGGCGTTCTTCTTTTTTCTTTTGTCTGGTCCACCCCCCCCCCCCACCCCCCCACCCCCCCCCCCCACACCACGAACCCTACACCCCCCCCAACCACACACGCACCAACCCAAACACACGCACACACGCAACACCTACCTGAAGATGTCTTACACTCCTTGGTTTGTCCCTGAGGACTGAAAAGGCACATACCTCCTGATGGGAGTGGAAGGTGTATTCTGTGGTTTATTGTGTCTTGTTTGGCGTGGTTGTTTAAGTGGGTGAAGCTGGTGGAGTAAAAGGACATGGCACTGTGGACCACCAACTGCCTGTGGGTGTGAAGATGTGTTGAGTGCATTGTATGTTGTATTAGCTTGGCTTGGTTTCATGTGGGAACGAAGCTTGGCGTGTAAATGAGAGGACTGGCACTGATGGACACACCTGCCTGGGGAAGAAGTGGTTGTGTTATTTGTATGTGTTTGGCTCTTGGCTTGGTTTATGTGAGTGAAGGTTTGTGTGGGCATGGTGAGTGTTTTGTTATGTGTATTGTATGTCGTTTTGGCTTGGCTTTGTTTATGCGGGAGTGAAGGTTGGTGTTGGCACTGGTGAGTGTTTTGTTATGTGTATTGTATGTGGTTTTGGCTTGGTTGGGTTATTGGGAGGAAGGTGTGTGGCATGGAGTGTTTTGTTATGTGTATTGTATGTGGGTTGGGCTTGGCTTGGTTAATGTGGGAGTGAAGGTTGGTGTTGGCACTGGTGAGTGTTTTGTCCTGTTAATTCTATGTTTGTTTAATTCTATGTTTTTTCTAATTCTATGTTTTTTTGTATTGCAGTGACCTTGTGAGAGTGTAGGTGTAATGTGAGAGTGAAGGTTGGGGTTGGCAATATAAACAGATGTTTTGTTACTGTATTTTGCACTTGCCCTTTTTAGGGCTTTGCTGGAGGCTGCTGGGTTGCTGGGTGCTGGGTTCTGGGAATGCGTCGGAATGTGTTTGGGTTGATTGGGTTGCTTGGGTTGCTGGGTTGCTGGGAATGGTCGGCTTTGTTTGGTTTGCTATGTTTGCTAGGTTGCTGGGTTGCTTGGGTTTGGTCGGCTTTATTTGTTTTTGATCGGCTTGTTTTTGGCTAAGTTTTGTTTCGGCTGTGTATTTTGTTTTGCTGTGTTTTGTATCGGCTATGTTTTGATTGGCTTGTTTTCTGCTATGTTTTATTGGTTGGATTAAGTTTTGTTTGGCTATGTTTTGGTTTGCTGTGTTTTGTATCGGCTATGTTTTGATTGCTGTTTTCTGCCTATGTTTTGTTTTAGTTGGTTGATAAGTTTGTTAGACTGTGTATGTTTTGCTGTGTTTTGTATCGGCTATGTTTTGATTGGCTTGTTTTCTGCTATGTTTTATTGGTTGGATTAAGTTTTGTTCGGCTATGTATTTTTTTGGTTGGATTAAGTTTTGTTTGGATATGTTTTGTTTTGAAGTGTTTTGTATCGACTATGTTTTGTGGCTTCTTGTTTCGCTATGGTTTAGTGGTGGATGACGTTTTGTTTGGCTATGTTTGATTGGTTGTTTTCAGATACGGGGGTTCGACCCCCATTCGATCGCTCGGGCGTTGGCAGTCGTCGTTCTACCGCGGATGGTAGCTTGTTCCAGCTTGAGTAGGAGACGCTCCCCACCGCGTAGACGGGCTCCATTAACACCACGACCCCTACAGGCGTTATCATTACCTTTTTCGTGTTGTTTTGTTGTTGGATTATGAATGAAACATAAGCTATGTGTCATTGTGTTTATTATTATGCAATCATGTATTACTCATCGTATGTTTCATATTTGTCATGTAATTGCAAAACATAAAACTATGTGACAGTTGTGTATATACCTAGGTCTAGATCCATAGGAGGAGTGAGGGAGGAAGCCGTGGTTGAGCTGGGGAAGCCAGACGCGGCAAGCCAGCGGGCACAAAGGCGAACTCCTCAGTTGGTTGGGCCTTCAATGGGCTACATCCCTCTAGGCTTGGTGTCTTTCACAGGGGCAAGCCCTTCTTGATTTGAGTTCTTGCTATGTACCTCTTCCCTGTCATGGTGTTGGGGGTGGGTTGATGGTCCCGTGGGCGGTAGCAGGTAGTGGCGCGGGTGCGGGGGTAGGGGAGGTAGAGGTAGTGATAGTTTTGTGGGGTGGGGGGGGGGGTGGGGGGTGCGTGTGTAAGTATACATGGTGTTGACGGACAATTGCAGCATTCAAAGCCTTGGTGCCCTCCACCAGGGGGCAAGCCCTCTGATAGAGTTCGGCTTATAGTACTCCCTGTTCATGGTGTTGGGGCTGGGGGGTGGGTGGTGGGTGGGGTGGGCAGCAGGGGTGGGTGCGTTAGCGGTAGTGGTAGTTGGGGGGAGGTGGGGTGGGGTGGGGGGTGGGAGATGATGTGTAAAGTATATATGGGTTGATGATATTGCAGCATCACCAGGCTTGGATATAGTCCTTAAACAGAGGTATGCTCTCTTGATTTATTTCTTGCTACTGTAAGCTGCTCCTGTAATGGTTGTGTTGGGGTGGGGGTTGGGGGGGTGGTGGGTGGTTGGGTAGAGTAGTGGTATTGAGAGGGAGGGAGGGTTTTAGGAGGGTGGTGGGGGGATGTGGGGATTGTGTGTGCAGCATCACCAGGTTAGGAGTGTTTCCACCAGGGTTTACTCTGTTGATTTAGTTCATTTAGTGTAGCTCCTCCCAGGCATGGTGTGGCGGTGGGAGTTGGGGGTTGGGCAGTGCAGGGGGGTGGAGTGGGTTGAGGTGTTGTGAGGAGGTGGGGTGGGGGAATGCGTTTTGTTGTAAGTATAGAGGATGGTGGCTGATATTGCAGCATCACAAGACTTGGTGGTCCTTCCACAGGGGAAGGGCAGCCTTTTTTGATGAATATTCTTCTGTAGTCCTTCCCTGCATGTGGTGGGGGTTGGTGGGGTGGGTGGGGTGAGGTAGTGGTGGTAGTGGTGTTGATGGGGGAGGAGGGAGCGGGGGGTGGGGGGAAGGGGGGAGTGTGTGCAGAGCATAACCAGGCTTGGAGGGTTTCAACCAGGGGTTTACTCTGTTGATTTAGTTTCATTTATGTTGATATCAAAGGCATGGTGTTGGGGTTTGGAGTTGGTGGGGGGGCAGTAGACTCGCAGGTGGGGGGTGGGTAGTTAGGCTTGAGGTTTGTGGGGGACGTCGGTGGCGTTTGGGGGGGTGTGGTGTCGGGGTGGAGGGTGGGGTGGGGGGTGTGGGGGAGCGAATATGGTAAGTTAGAGGATTTACTGATATGGCAGCATCACAGGCTCTTGGGTCCTTAACCAGGGGGTTTTGCGCTTGTGATTGAGGTCTTGCTAGGTAGTGACTACATGTCAGGAGCGTGCGGGAAGTGGGGGTGGTGGGTGAGATGGGTGGCTTTTGGGATTAGCAGGGGGGGGGGGTAGAGGGTAGTGGTTTGGGGAGGGGAGGGGGGGTAGTGTATTGGGTGGGGGTGGGGGTGGGGGGGTGGGGGGGAATACTGGTTGGGTTCGGGGACGGTGTGTAAATTATAGAGGGTAAAATGTTATTGCAGAATCACCAGGCTTGATGTCCACCAACAGGGGCAAGCCCTCTGATTGAGGTTTGCTATGTAGCTCCTCCCTGTCATGGGGTTGGGGTGGTTGGGGCTGGTGGGGGTGGGTGGAGCAGGGGTGGGTGGGAGGGTAGAGGTGGTGGGTATTGAGGGGGAGAAGGGGAAGGGGGGTGGCTGGGGTGGGGAGGGGGGAGGAGGGGGGTGTTGTGTGGCACCAGCATCAACCAGGTTGGTTGTCCTTCCAACAGGGGTTATGCTATGTGGATTGAGTGTTGGCTCTGTTGAGGGGAGGGCGGGATAGGGGGGGGTTGGGGGGGGGGGGGGCGGTGGGTGGGGGTTGGGTGGTTGGGGTATCCGGGGCATAGCTGGAAAGTCCCGAAATTTTAGGTGGTTGGTGGCTGTTGGTGCTATTGGTGTGGGTGTGGTGTTGGTGCTAGTGGGTGGATGGAGTGGCGTTGAGCGGGTGTTAAGGAAAGTGGTAATGGTATGAGTTGGTGCGTCATTGCTTGGTGGGGGAAAGCGGCTGTGTTTATGTGTGGTGGTATCGTGTGAGTGTGTTGTGTGTGTGCGTTGGTGCTGGTGCTATATATGTGTTGATGTTGGTGTTGATGGGGCTGGTGCTTGCTATATATAGATATATATATATATATATATATATATATAAATAAATCATGGTCGTGGTAGTGGGGTGGTCGTGGTCATGGTGGTGGTCGTGGTTGTGTGGTGGTGTATGCTGTTACCGGACTAACCGACTTCCCGCCCACAAATAACGACTCCAAGCCAATTCACGATGTTTAATCCCTCCGAATTCAAACTTATGGCCTGACTGGCCTCTGCGATTATGCTTTTTGAAGTAACCTTCGCCTCCTGCGTATTCTACCTGTTGCGCATTCCCCGCCCGATTTCTCCTTTTCCCGCCTGAGTTCATCCAACTGATTCCGGGTTATTTATGAGGCTAAGTTCGTTTCCTACAAGCTCTTCCCCCTGCATTCTGCAAGACTTCCCTTGCGTCAGAGGGACCTGTCGCTGCGCACCCAACGGGAGGGAGGTTCACGTGAGAGTCAGCGACCTGTCAGAAATGTCCCGAATCGCAATCCATTCCCATGTCACAAACTTACTGCAAATCTTCCCACTGCATGAGAAACATGTCGCTCCGCATTGTGCCAATGCAAGTTACGAATCAAAAGGTTGATTGTTTTTTTCCGAAGAAAAATCTCGTGAGCTAGTCTCGCGTCACTACTTGACCCGTCCTCGGAACATCTAAAATCAGCAACTTGGGACTGCAACTTCTTCCCACTGCATCGAGAAGCTGTCGGCGCTGGCATTGTGATACAGCGAGCACGCGCGGCCAAAGTGAATGGATGAAACTAGCGATGTTCCAAGTCCCAGATCGAGTGAAATTTGGGAGCAGTTGCGGTGAAACAGGATTACTTCTTCGGCGAACTGAATACATGCTGTATAGAAGAAAGGTTTAGTTATATACAGTTGCGATTTTTGCGCAGGTTCAGCTATTCAGGGGGTCGACTATCGATTCACAGCTGAGGTGGCGGGAAGCAGGTCGAGCTTTTAGCGG
>JACBWV010000626.1:22547014-22612014 GCA_013435795.1 Chlamydomonas sp. ICE-L
AGAGCGAATGCTATTGGGAATTGCCCTTAGCAAGGCTGGGCTAGGAGTCAAGGACCCCTATCTCAGTATTTGAAGTCATTGTATATCATGTTGTTTTTGCCAAGTTGCCTAACATGGGGACATTGGATCCTCCTTTCCATCCCTTTGGTAGGAGGTATTATTTGTTGGTTTTTGTTGTTAAACAAGGGAGAACCCCCCTATCCCCACTCCTATTCGGTCTGTTCAGTGATTAGAATTGTTGAATGTTTCTCCCCATCCAAAGCTCCCAATGTTAGGGCTTCTTTGTTGCTCCTGAGCTTAGGGGGGAAAGATTCTGCAACTGTTATTTTTTATGATGATGACCCTAGCTATTAATGGCGAATCCCCGGAAGATATGAAAGCGATGCTTGACTGTCTGGAGATTTCTGTGAGGTACTAAGATGGCTTGTGACTAAGAAAGAAAAACTGAGGAGTTGTCGTTTTCAAACAAGAAAATTCTGTGATGAGTGACCCGCATGGTATGGTGATCCTGATTACAAATTTGTCTTATGATGGAGCACAACTTTCTACAACGAGTATATTTTATTACTTGGGAATCCCTCTTTTGTGGATGGTTGACTTCAAGCAAGCAATATCGTGCAAAAAGCTTGCTTTTTCTAGGATGCTCACTAAAGGCCCCAAAAAGGCACACCACATTGCTCCGTAGGCGATTTTTGCATACTATGGCGATATCAATATTGATATTTCACCAACTGTTTGATTTCTACTTGTACAACAGATCCTGAATTTGGCTCTCTGTGAGTTGTGGTGGGCCCTTCTATTCTGAACAACACACTTATCTCAAGATGGACCATGCTTGTGAGAAAGAAATGGATATTCATAGTAGAGTGGACTTAAACAAATGTGGGTGTTTGCAATATACTACATCTAATAGATAATGGGAAGAGCTGGGGAGATAGCACCCCGTTGTGTTTTGCTGCTTTTTTTACAAGCTTTGCGCTTTCTGGAACAAGACCCATACAGTAAAGAACCGGGTTTTCTTTTTTTTTTCGGAGGATCTCATTTAGAATGCGCTCTTTTTGAGGAATCTTGTGACCTCCAAACACTGGCTGGGTCTGGGTTCATGACGTGAGTTTCTTTTTGTGCTCTCTCACAGAAGGATACAGTAATTTAAAAGTATTTTTAAAAACATCAACATTTTGGAGGCTTGTCGATGCTGTCAAGGTATTTTATGTCTGAAGAGGGAGTTTTTGAGTCATGGAGGTTAAGTACCCAAAAAGTGAGTGACACCATGCAGTTTTAGAGACATCCGGATGACAGAAGGTTGGCTTTAAAGTTTTTTTGTTTTTTTTGTTTTTTTTTTTAAACGCCCTCCGATACCAAAAATGGTTGCAGCAACTAGCAATGATGAGAAGGGCTGTGATTCCCTTTACATCCGCATTACATAAGCAGGTCAGATTGTCGTTTCTTATAGCACAGTTTTCCTTAGAATGGTGTGCCCATTGGCTGAACACGAAAGACTGAGGGTGTGGGATTATAGAGCACACATCCCTCGCTCAATGAGACCACTGTCTCCAAATGTGTGGGTTCAAAAACCTGAGGAATGAAATGCATATGTTGTGAGTTGCCCTTTTTTTATACTGATATTCGCCCTCCGCTACCAGAAGCGTTTTGGTTACAGATATTTATAGGATGTGTCCATGAGGGCTAACAACTTAACGTTTTATTTTTGTATTATGGAATGTGGCATTTCGCGATTCACATCAGAACCTTTATGATGGAAATGGTGGCACAAGGTCTTTTTGGAGCAACTAGTCTTTCCTCTCCTTTTCTTGCCTTCCTCCCTTCTGATCTCCCTTCTTTCTCTCTCCTTTTTCCTCCCCCTTCATCTTCTTTTCCTTTCCTTCCACTCGACCGTCCCTCTGTTGCCCGATATCTTCTACTTGTAGAAAGAGCAAGACAGGAAAGCCTGGACTCATGCTTAGTGGAACCGTAATTTATATCCCTGTTTTTTCTTCTTCTCGTGACTTCTCATTTGTTAGCTTCTTACGCCGCCACTGTAAGTGGTTGAGATCTGGGTCCGGCCTCTAAGGGGGTGGTGTTTTTTTTTTTTGAATGCCCTACGCACCAAAAAAACGGTGGTTGGGGAGCGTTTGGTTGTTTGTCATCCTCGACCACAACCCTGATGTGTATGGGGTTTTTTCTTTGTGGGTTGCTTTTCTTTTTGTTTTTAAAGCACAGGGTCTCGTTACACCCTCTCGTGGGTGTCAGGGTGTCAAGTAGACGTTAACATGTAACGTAATTGTAAATTGTAAAGTTAATTGTAATGTGATGCGGGTCTAATCCGAATACTTGCCCCCCTCCAGAGGGTCAAGCATAAGAGGTAATGCAGCCTGCACTAAAAAATGGAGGTGGGCAGGCTATTCTCTTCTCAAGTTAATTGGGACCACCCCCGACCCCATCCTTAGTACTAAGAAGGAGATATCTCTGTTTCCCTTTTCTTCCGAGAACCACCCACTTCTCCCTTCCTATCAGATCCCTTCCATTACACCCTCTCATCCCTTTGCTTCCTTCATGTCAGCTGCTGAGGATAGGGAGGATACCTAGTAGACGAAGCTTTGAGGCGACCAATTGGAGATGGAGGTCCTTTTTTTTTCGCCCATCCTAGCAATGTTGCCTCTCCGGCCCCCGGCCTTAATGACTTTGCTTGGGCGAAAAGCTAGATAGCTTTGCTGGTCGCCAATCGGCTGGATGGAGCTGACTGCCAATTTCGCCCGCGGCTTTTCGGGGATATTGGGAGCTGCTCAGGGCCCCCACATTTGAGTGTTTGGTTACAGACGCTTCATGCGGTCCTAATCCGCTACTCTGCCCCTTCCAGAGGTCAGCATAAGCATAAGAGGGTCAGCCTACTGGGAGGGGGGCAGGGCAGGCGCTATCTCTTCAAGGGTTAATTGGGGACACCACCCGACCCCATCCTTAGTACCTTCTCAGAAGGAGCTCTCTCCATTTTCCCTTTCTTCGAAGGCCCACACACCCAATTCATCCTTCCTCTCGAAGCCTCCATCTCCACCATATCATCCCTGCTCCTTCAGTCAGTTGCTGAGGAGGAACGAGATACCTAGTAGAAGAAGCTTTTGATTTTTTTGAGGCGACAATGGAGCTGGAGGTTCCTTTTTTCGCTAAAGAGGCCTTAAGGACGAAACAAGAAGCACCAAAGCGCAAGGTTGTTTTTCTTCTCTTCCTCCTTTCATTTCTCACTAGCTTTTCTCTCCTTCTCCCCTGTTCCATAACCCCTAGCAATTGTCTCTCTCCGGCCGCCTTTATAACTTTGAATGCGAAGCTGCATTCGGCCAATTTCGGCTGGAGGCGACTGCAATTTCGCGGGCTATGGGAGCTGCTAAGTGCCCATTTGAGTGTTACAGTACGTCATGCGGTTAATCCGCTTACCTGCCCCCTCAAGAGGTAAGCAATAAGAGGGAAGCCAACTTTTATCCTACTGGAGGGGGGACAGCAACCACAGGCTGCCTATTCTCTTCAGTTAATTTGAGACACCCGAACACTCAATCATCTTAGTACTCAGACGGAGGCTCCTCCTGATTCCCTTCTTCCGAGCCCCCCCCACCCACTTCTCCTGTTCCTCTCAGGAATCCTCCATCTCCACCCACTCATCACTGCTCCTCATGTCAGCGCTGAGGTGAGGATACCTAGTATTAGACGAAGCTTTTTGAGCGACAATTGGAGATGGAGGGGCGGTCTTGTTTTCGCAATAGCACACAACTCCCCTCCTAGCAAGGTTGCTCTCCGGCCACCCGACGTATGACTTTTGCTGTGCAAAGCTGTGCTTCGGCCAATTCGGCTTGGGAGCGACTGCCAAATTTCGCGGGGGCTATGGGAGCACTGCTCAGTGCCCCCCATTGAGTGTTTTACAGAAAAGGACGCGAATATTTTCATATGCGGTCTAATCCCGCTACTGCCCCCTCAGAGTCTCAGCAAAGGGCAGCAGCCTACTGGAGGGGGGCAGGTTATTCTTCAAGTTGGTTAATTTGGCCACCCGGGGACCCCCCATTCCGTAGTACCTTCAGAAGGAGCTCTCTCCTGATTCCCTTTCTTCGAGCCCACCAACTTCCCTTCCTTCCTCTCAGAATTCCTCCATCTTACCCTCTCATCCTGCTCCTTCAATGTCTCAGCTGATGAGAAGGCGAGATGTTGAGCCGTATCTGAGGATACCTAGTGTGTTAGACCGAAGCTTGTTTTGACGGGTGAGCGACAATTGGAGCTTGGAGATGGAGGGTCCTTTTTTCGCCATAAGCAATGTTGCTCCCGGCCGCCCTTATGACTTGCTTGCGCGAAGCTTGCTTCGGCCAATTCGGCTGGGCGAACCCTGCAATTTCGCGGCTAGGGGAAGGCTTCAGTGGCCCCATTTGAGTGTGTACAGACGCTCATTGCGTAACTTCCGTAATCTGCCCCCTCCCGAGGTCCTCAGCATAAGAGGTCAGCTACTGCGAGCGGGGCACGCTTATTCTCTCAAGTTTTAATTTGGGGACCACCCGACCCCCATTCCGTAGTACTCAGAAGGAGGACTCTCCTGATTCCCTCTTACGAGCACCCACCCACTTCCTCATTCTCTCAGAATCCTCCCATCTCCACCCTCCCCTCTAATCCATGACTCCTTCATGTCAGCTGCTCTGTGAGATACTAGGTATCCTTCTTATTCCCCTCTGCTCCCCCTCCTTCCTCCTCCTCCCCTCGTCTTCTCTGTTATTTCCTGGCTTTTTTATCCCCTTGTTCTTTCTTGCTCCCCCTTTTCTCTTCTTTCTATTTTCTACCTCGCTTTTCTCTACTTGACGAACGTTTTGTGCGGCGACTAATTGGAGTTGAGGTCTTTTTCGCCCTAGCAATGTATGCTCTAGGCCGCATTATGACTTTGCTGCGAAGCTGCTTCGGCCAATCGGGCTGGGAGCGACTCTGCAAATTTCTCGGCTACTAGGGATGCTCAGTGCCCCATCCCTTTAGTGTTACAAGACGCGCTCATGCGGACTAAATCCGCTTACTCTGCCCCCTCCAGAGGCAGATAGAGGTCAGCCACTGGGAGGGGCGGCACAGCAGGCTATCTCTTCAAGTTAATTGGAACCACCTACGACCCCCCCAATCCTTAGTACTTTCAGAAGGAGCTTCTATCCTATTTCCCCGTCTTCCGAGCCCCACACACTTCCTCCTTCCTTCAGAATCCTCCATCTCCACCCTCTCATCCCTGCTTACTCATGTCAGCTGCTGAGGGATACCTCGTAGACGAAGCTTTGATGGGCGAAAATTGGAGCTGGAGGTCCTTTTTTCGCCACTCTAGCAATGTCTGATCTCCGGCCGCCCTTATACACTTTGCAGAATGCCGAAGCTTGCTTCGGCCAATTCGGATGGGCGACGGCAATTTCGGGCTATATGGGAAGCCTGACTCAGTGCCCATTTGAGTGCAGACGCTCATGACGGCTAATCCGCTACTTAGCCCCATCAGAGAGTCAGCAGAAGAGGTTCAGCCTAATGGGGGGGCAGGCTATTCTCTTCAAGTTAATTTGGACCCACCCGACCTCCATCCTTAGTACTTAGAAGCGAGCGCTCTACTGATTCCCTTCTTCCGAGCCCCACCCAACTTCCTCCTTTCCTCTCAGAACCTCCATCTCCACCCTCTCATCCTGCCTCCGTCATTGCTCAGCAGCTGCTGAGATGATCCCTAGTAGACGAAGCTTTGAGGCGCCCCCAATTGGAGCTGGAGGTACCTTTTCGCCCTAGCAATGTCTGCCTCTCCCGGCCCCGCCCCCCCCCCCCCAGCCTATTGACTTTTGCTGCGAAGGGCGAAGCTTGACTCGGCACAATTCGGGCTTTGGATGCGACTGGCAATTTCGACGGTCGGGAGCTGATCAGTGGCCCCATATTTTTGAGGTGTTTTACAGACGCTCATGCGGTCATCTAATCCGCTACTCTGCCCCCTCCAGAGCGTACCAGCAGAAGAGGGTGGTCAAGCCTACTGGAGAGGGGGGGCTAAAGGCGTAATCCATTCTCTTCAAGGTAAATTTGGGACCACCCGACCCCCCCCCCCATCCTAGTACATTCTTCAGGAAGGAGCTCTTCTCCTGATTTCCCTTCTTCCGGAGCCCCCACCACTCCTCCTTCCTCTCAGAAGCCTCCATTCTACACCCTCTCATCCCTGACTTCCTTCATGTCAGCAGCTTTGAGGATAGATTACCTAGTATAGACGAAGCTCGAGGGCGACAATTGGAGTGGAGGTCCTTTGTTTTTTGTCGCCACTAATCCCCTCCTCCCCCTCGCAATGTTGGCTCTCCGGCCTACCCGCCTTCCCGTTATAACTTTGCTTCTGCGAAGCTGCTTCGGAATTCATTCGGCTTGAGCAACTGCAATTTCGCGGCTATGGGAGCTGCTTCATGCCCCATTTATTTTTGAGGGTTGTTTTAACAGACGATCATGCGGTATACTCCGCTACTCTGCCCCCCTCCAGAGGGTCAGAAATCCTAAGAGGGTCAGCCTACTGGAGGGGGTTGGGAAGGCTATTCTCCTTCAAGTAATTTTGAGACCACCCCCGACATCCAATCCTTAGTAATTCAGAGGAAGATCTATCCATGATTCCCTTCTTCCCGAGACCCACACTTTCCCCTTCCTCTCAGAATCCCTCCATCTCCACCCTCTCATCCTGCGCCTGCATGTCAGTGACTGGCTGAGATACCTAGTAGACGAACGCCTTTTTGCAGGCTGAGGCGAACAATTGCTTGGGTTGAGATTGGAGTCTTTCCTCCCTTTTTTTTTTCGCCCCTAGCAATGTCTGCTCTCCGGCCGCCTTTTTTGACTTTGCTGGGCTGCGAAGCGGCTTCGGCCAATTCGGTGGAGCGACCTGCAATTTCGCGGCATGGGAGCTGCTCAGTGCCCCATTTGAGGTGTTACAGACGCTCATGCGGTGTTGCTAATCCGCTACTCTGCCCCCCTCAGAGGTCAGGTTAAAGAGGGGTCAGGACTACACTGGAGGGGGGAAGGCTATTCTCTTCAAGTTAATTTGGGACCACACGACCCCCATCCTTAGTACTTCCAGAAGGGAGCTCCTTCTCCTGATTCCCTTCTTCCGAGCCCCAACCACTCCTCCGTCCCTCTCAGAATCCTCATCTCCACCCTCTCAATCCCTGCTCATTCATTATGTCAGCAAGCTGCTGAGATTACCTAGTTAGACGAAGCTTTTTTGAGGCGACAAATTGGAGAGCCTGGGAGGGTCCTTTTCCTTTTTTTTCGCCCTAGCAAGGTCTGCTCTCCGGCCGCCCCCTTATTTTATAACTTGCTGGGCGACGCGAAGCTGCTTCGGCCAACAATTCGGCTGGAGAGGCGGACTGCAAGTTCGCCTGGGCTATGGGAGCTAGCTCAGTGCCCCATTTGAGTTGTTTCCAGACGCTTCAATGCGGTTCTAATCCGTACTTGCCCCCCCAGAGGTCAGCATAAGAGGTCAGCCCTACTGGAGGGGGGCAAGGCTATTCCTTCAAGTAATTTGGACCACCCGAGACCCCCATCCTTGTACTTCAGAAGGAGCTCTCTCCTATTTCCCTTCTCCGAGCCCCACCCACTTCCTCCTTACTCTGCAGAATCCTCCATCTCCACCCTTATCCCTGCTCCTTCATGTCAGCTGCTTTGAGATAGATACCTAAGTAGTAGACGAAGCTTTTTGAGGCGACAATTGGAGAAGCGGAGTCCTTTTCGCCCTAACTAGCAATGTCTGCTCTCCGGCCCGCCGATAACTTTGCTGCCGAAGCTGCTTCGGCCAATTCGGCTGGAAAGCGACTGCAATTTCGCGGCTATGGAGCTGCTAACGTGCCCCATTTGGTGTTACAGCGCTTTCAATGCGGGTCTTCTAAATCCCTAACTCGCCCCCCATCCAGAGTGTCGCATAAGAGTAGGTAAGGCCATACTGGAGGGGGCAGGGGCTAATTCTCTTCAAGGTAATTTGAGACCACCCGACCTTCCCATCCCTTAGTACGTCAGAAAGGAGGGATCTCTCCTGATTCCCCTTCTTCGAGCCCCCCACCCACTTCCTACTTTTCCTCTCAGAATCCTCCATCTCCCACCTCTCATCCCTGCGCCTCATGGTAGCTGCTGGAGATACCTAAGTAGACGAAGCTTTGATGCTTTGAGGCGGCACATATATTTGGACTTGGGATGGGGGTCCTGGGAGGGTCCTTTTTTCGCCTCTGTCCCTAAGCAATGTACGGCTCTCGGCCGCGCCGATGGACTTTGCTGCAGCTGCTTATTCTTCAGCCAATTCGGCTGGAGCGACTGCAAATTTCGCGGGTTATGGGAGCAAGCCTGCAGTTTTGCCCCATTTGAGTGTTTTTTCAGACGCTCATGCGGTCCTTAATCCGCTTCCTCTGCCCCCTCCAGATGGTCCCGCATAAAGAGGTCAGCCTACTGGAGGGGGGGCCCAGGCTTTCTCTTCAAGGTTGGTTTTAATTTGAACCACCCGACCTCCATCTAGGACTTCAGGAGGAGGCTCCTCTCATGATTTCCCTTCTTCCGAGCCCACCCACTTCCTCCTTCCTCTCAATCCTCCAATCTCCACCCTCTCATACCACCTGCCTCCTTAATGTCAGCTGCTGAGATACCTAGTAGACGAAAGGCTTTGAGGCGACCCCCCCCAAATTGGAGCTGGGGGGGGGGTCCTTTTTTAGCCCTCCCATAGCAAGTCGGCTCTCCGGCAGCCCTTATGACGTTGACTGCGAAGCTTGCTTTTCGGGCCCAATTCGGATTGTTCTGTTGGAGAGCGACTGCAATTCGGGCATATGGGTAGCTGATCAGTGACCCAATTGAGTGGTTACAGACCCGTTTGCGGTTTATAATCGCTACTCGGCCCCCCTCCCAGAGGTCAGCCATAAGAGGTCAGCTACTGGAGGGGGGCAGGGGCTACTATTTCTATTGGCTCTTCTCTTTCAAGGTTAATGGGGACCAACCGACCCCCATCATTCGTACTTCAGAAGGAGCTCTCTCCTGATTCCTTCTTACGAGCCCCACCCACTTCCTCCTTTCCTTCAGAATCCTCCATCTCCAACCTCTCATCCTATTGAATCCTTCATGTCGTTCAGCTGCTGAGAAGATAACAGTTTAGACGAAGCTTTTGAGGCGACATTGGAGATGGAGGTACTTTTCGTTTTGTTCAGGCAATACTTCCACTTAGAAAAGCAAGTCTGCCCCCTATCGGCCGGCCTTAGGACTTTGCTGCGAAGCTTCTTGACTATCGGCCAATTCCGGCTTGGATGGAGCGAGACTGCAATTTAGCGCGGGCCTAATGGGAGTGCATCAGTGCACCATATTGATGCTTTTTTTTACAGACGCTCATGCGGTCTCTAATCCGTACTCTGCCCCCTCCCGCGGGTTTTTCAGCATATAAGAGGTCCGCCGAATGGAGGGGCAAAAAAGGCTATTCTCTCAAGTTAATTTGGGCCACCCAAGGAACACAACAAACAAATCATTTTAGTGTAAGTAAGGAAGAAGAAGGAGGTATATCTGATTCCCTTCTAACGAGACACCCACCCAACTTAATCTCATGTACAGAATCTCCAACTCCACCCCTCTCATCCCTGCTCCTTCATGTCAGCTCTGCTGAGATTGGAGAGGGATACCTAGTAGACGAAGCTTTGTTTTTTTTGAGGCGACCATTGGAGCTGGAGGTGAGGGTTCTTTTTTTCGCATTTAGCAATCGTTTGCTCTCCGGCAGCCCTTATGACTTATGCTGCGAAGCTTTTGCTTCGGCCATTCGGACCCGGAGCGGACTTGCAATAGAAAGCGGGGGACTGCAAAATTTCGCCTGGACATATGGGAGCTGCTCTCAGTGCACCCATTGAGTGTTTACGACGCTCATATGCAGGTCTATCCGCTTACTCCGCCCCCTCCAGAGGTCAGCATAAGAGGTCTCAGCCTACGGGAGGGGGGCCAGGCTACTCATCTATTCTTTCAAGTTGTTAAATTTTGGCCACCCGACCCCCCAGCCTTAGTTACCCTTCAGAAGGCAGCTCTCCTGATTCCCATTCTTCCGAGCCCAACCACTTTTCCTCTTCCTCTCAGGAATTCCTCCATATCCACCCCCCTCTCATCCCTTGTCCTTAGTGTCAGCTGCTGAGGAGGATAGATACCTAGTAGGAGAAGCTTTTGAGGCGACAATTGGGCTGGAGTTCTTTTTTTCGCACTAAATCAATTAGAAATGTTTGCTCTCAGGCACCCCGCTCCTTTGAATTTGTTGCGAGCAGATGCTGCGGCCAATTCGGCCGGAGCGGCGACTGCCAATTTCGCGGATATGGGAGCTGCTCAGTTTTGCCCCATTTGAGTGTTACAGACGCTCATGCGGTCCTAATCCGAACTCTGCACATCCAGAGGTCAGCATAAGAGGTTCAGCCTACTGGAGGGGGGCAGGCTATTATCTTCTCAAGTAAATTTGGGACACCACCCGACCCCATCCTTAGTACTTCAGAAGGAGCTCTCTCCTGATCCCTTCTTCCCGGAGCCACCCAACTTACTCCTTCCTCTCAGAATGCCTCCATCTCCACAATCCTATTCATCCACTGATCCTCATGTCAGCTGCTGAGGATACATAATAGAAGACCGAAGCTTTTTTGAGGCGACAATTTTTGGAGCTAGATGGAGGTTCTTTTTTCGCCCTACCCTAGCAATGTCTGCTCTCCGGACCGACCTTATTATGAATTGCTGCGAAGCCTTGATTCGGCCAATGAAGTTTAATTCGGACGGAGCGCTGCCACTTTTCGCCGGGACTCTTAGGGGAGGCTGCTCAGTGCCCCATTTGAGTTGGGTTGTTTTGTTTACCAAGGGACGCTTAATGCGGTCTAATCTCGGGCTACTTATCTTTATCCGATACTCTTGCCCCCTCCAGAGGGAGCATTTTAAGAGGTCAGCAGGCGAAAGGAAGGAGAGGCGTGGAAGGATAGGCGAGGCAAGGTCAAGGGGGGGAATTCCCACGCCGACCCACCCCCACCCCCCCAGCCGGGAGGACCAGAAGGGGGACGCGCGCGCGCCGAGGGCCGGCGGCCGAGAAGCCCCCCACCCACTTTTCACTAATTCTATAGAAGGAATCCTCCTCTCCACCCTCTCATCCCTGCCTGTCCTTTCATGGTCAGCGCTGTGGATACCTAGGTAGACGAAAAAGCGTGAGGCGAAATTGGAGATGGAGAGGTCCTGTCTAGTCGCCCTAGCAATTGTATGCTATACGGCCCGCCTTATTATGACTTTGCGATTTTTTTTTATTTTTATTTTTTTTTTATTTTTTTTGTGTTGTGTTTTTTGGCCGTAGACAGGTTGTTGTGCCACTGTTGAGATCATTCCTCTTTTATTGAATCTCAGTCAGCAGGGTTCATGTTGAAGGTCTTGCACTTGGCTCAGCAATCCTTTTCTTAATTAGAGAGAGACTTGCAGAGAAGGGAGAGGTGGAGGGCTTGTGAAAGTGGTGGAAAATATAGCGATAAAGGTTTTGGGACTTTCTTCTGTCTTAGCATTGTGCTGCAATATAGAGGGCTGTGATAGTGTTTTTTTGTTGGGGGAAGATTGGATTGGATCCTGCCCTGAAGAATGTTTTTGTTTGCTTTTTCCCGGACCTGGTTTATCAGTATTAGCATGCCCTGCTTTGGTATTCTCCTTACAGAGCTGGCCTTTACCCAGGGCTGCATTGAGAGGAGAAGCTAGAGGACACAGTTCAGGAGGGGGAAGTGATATTGGATAAGAGAGCATGGACAAGCAAGGGGATGCGATTGATGTGGATTGATAACTGATGAACCATGCGACTGTGTTATAGGAGTGATTAGTATGTGAAGCACTTTGTACGTGTTGTATCTTGAAATATGAAGGTTCAGGAGGGTTTTTCAGGAGGCTTACTTTAGGAGCTACATAGTTTTTGTTACATGTTACGCACCGGTGAAAAGTATGGTGAGGAACCAAAGGGAACACTGCGCGATTGGGTTTTTTTTTGTTCTTTGCCAAGAGGCGCAGAGCTAGCTTGCCTGATTTGCATTTGGAGAACCGGACATAGTGGGGACTCGTGATACTGGCTGCCTGATAGAGACTTGCGCTGAACTGAATGAAAGCTAATGGAGAGTGCTTGCTGATGCTAGCTACCGGGTTTTTTTTGATAGCTGCTTTAGTGAGCCTTTAGGTTTCCGTCTGGTAAGTGGATCTTGTGGGGGTTTTCTCCACCCTTTCACCGTCCAGGGACGTTTCTAAGGAGTTTGATTTGACTTCTTTAGATTTTTTTTTTAGTTACCTTGTTGGGTTGGCTTTGGCCCTGTCCTGTTGTTTGTTGCAGCCGCGCTACTCTGATCATCTTTGCAGAGCTGGATGATGGCCAGGGTGACTAGGAACATGTTCTAGGCTGCTGAGAGTATGTGCTGGTTTTTGTAATAAAGGAGTGAAGTGTTTTTGGATGCCCTGAGACACTGGCCTGGTTACAGGAAGTGATGCCCTTCAGGCGTGTTTAATCTTTAGATCGCAAGACCTTTCGGGGTGCAACTCGGGTGAATGGGCCTTTTTTCCTTATTTTTTATGTGTGCTCTTGGAGGTTTTTACCAGTGGTTTTTTTTGTTGTGTTTTCTTGGTTTGGGGGGAGGAACAGTGTGATTGGAGGTGGGGGTGGTGATAGGAAGGCCCGTTTGTTCCTTGTCCTCTCCTAGTAATTGTGTGCTGTACCCTCAGTCTTTTGTCCCCTCCCCTAGTCTTTCGTTCTTTTGTCTTGGATCTGTTGTCTTAGGCGGACTTTTGGTCCATGTCTTCTAGTCTTCTTCTTTGGGTTTTCTTCCTTGGTCACATAGGGCCTAGGTTTTTCTCAGTGTTAACTTTCCTCGGTTCCTCCCTATTGTTAAAAAAAAAAAAAAAAAAAAAAAAAAAAAAACAAAAAAAAAAAAACACCTTGGGCATCATAGAGGACCATTTGTTTTGGTCCTCCATTGGTAAAGCAGATTGATGAGGTAGAGAATGGTGAGACTTTAGATGACGAAGATGATGAGAGGTTGCGCCTGGTAGATACTGAAAAATAGAATTGTAGAGATGTAGAGATGGAGGGTGGAGCGAGATGTTTAGATTTAGAGTAGAGAGGTAGAGATTGAGTGCTCGTACGGTAATTATAGAGGTAGAGAGGTAAGAGAAGGTGGAAAGAGCAAAAAGGGACAAAAAAAGGGTTGGTGGAGCAAGTCCAGAGTTTTTTTTTTTTTTTTTTTCAGCTTCATACAACTATGCAAGTCCAGGCCCACTAGTACTGAACGCTAAAAGAAAGAGGGGGGGCCGGATTGAGGCGGGGGGGCGGCTGTGAAGGCCGTAGAAGATGAGGGTGACTCATAACCTTGATTGGTTTTTCCAGTAGTGTAATGCAACTAGTAGCAACAGGTGGGCGAGGAGTCGGCGGTAAACTTAAACGGACGGTGAAGGCGATAAAAAGGGAAGACAAAGCAAAAACAGAAACAAATGGAAGGATGGCGTGGTGGAGATGTGGGGGAGATGAAAAAAGAAGATAAAGTGGAGGTGAAGGGGGGTAAAAAAAAAAACACAAAAAAAAAAAAAAACACAATACAACAATCACGGGCAGGAGGGGGGGGGGGGGGGGGGGACAAGAACAACACCAGCACACGAAGCAGCGGGGAGCGGAAAGCCGATAAAGGCGCCCATGGAGGTAACACGTCTAACCCCACTTTTTGCCTCCTCTTGCAATAACCAGAAAAAACCGACCAAGATAAATCAGTCCCCTTGACTAATTCTCCCGCCCTTCTACGAACAAGGGTACCTCATTGTTCATGGGTCATGCAATACGTACCATCAGCCTTCGTGGGTCACTATTTTTTTCCTCGGATTCCATTAACAACCCTCTCACGTCAAAGCAAAACTAGGATAAAAGCTGGTCGGGGAAAAAAGGCAAATCGATGAGATGAAAGAAAAGGAGTAGAAGAAACAACAAGCTGGGGGCCCGTACTTGTGGTGAGAGGGCGGGAGGGGGGGGGGGTTGTGGGAGATAAACAAACCGGGGGGAGAAAGCGCGGGGAGGGAAAAGACGGGGAAAAAAAAAAGGACAAATGAAGGAGTCAAAAACGGGAAAAAAAGAAGAAAAAAAGAGGGAAAAAGAAAAGCAGGAAGGAAAAATAGGAAGAACAAGGAGGACCCCCCTTCACCCATCTCCCACCTAATACGACCTTCTCCGAATTCCCTTGTCGGCAGTCTCATCTCCTTTTATTTGTAACTTTCTGGTCCCCCCACCCCCCCCCTCTCCTTCTTTCCACACGAGCGTCTGGGCGTGCAAATCGCACAGGCCTGGTTTGGGCGTGAAAATCGCCCAGATCACAGTTCCACGGGTTCATTGCTCTTTTCCTGTCTTGCCGAGGTTTACCTTAGCGGTTAGGGGGCGGCGTTAGATCGCAGGACACGCAGGCTGAGTTACAAATGTGGTGTGTTCTACATCCCTTGTGATCTACAGTACCCTTGCTGTACCGACCCTACTTGTGAGAGTAGGAAGGGGGTGGTGAGGTTCGATTCCTCAGTGTTTTGGCGTCCTAGCCCCAAGCAAACCTTGTAGGGAAGTACTGTCGGATTTCTGCCCTCGTGGTGGTTCTCTAGTTATGTCTCCTTGATTCCGCCTCTAACGACCATGGCAGGGAGCTTGTCTGCCATGGTCAACGGGGGTAGTGGTGAATGTGCGTTTGGTCTTGGGTTGGTATCTCTCACCAACCCTAAGTGCGCCTACTTTGCATATTGTAGGAGTGGCACCACCATTCAAACTGAATCCTCTGTGTCGCTGGTTTGTGTCGGGAGACCCACCTCCTGGGGTGAAAATCCTTTCACAACTAAAAAAAAAAAAAAAAAAAGTCCAGCTAAAAGGAGGGGCAATCCAGCCAGCTCCAATTCAATCCAGCGCGAAAGACCCGTAACCTGAAGAATAAATAGGCTGGGGACAAGAGAGAGAGTAAGTGGTGATTACATCAGAAACAAAACAACTACAAAGAAAGGCGAATGCCTTAGAACTGACAAGTGGGAACAGGCAATGTACAAGAAGCAGGCGAAGAGCCTTCAATATCTAAGCAAAGCAATTAGAACTAAGAGTCAGAGTATCAAAGCAGAGAGAAAGAGAGAGCTGCAAACAAAGCTGAACAACTAGCTTTGAACAAATGCGCGCAGTCAGATGCGCGCGAGCAGATTCGCTCAGTCAGGTGCGCGCGAACAGATGCGCGCGAGTCTCAGCTTTCTGGAGCACCAAAGATCATAGCAAGAGACGCAGTAATGGCAGCGGAACAGTAAATCTTACCTGGGGACCAGAGAGAGAGTAAGTGGTACTCTGCTCTCGTGAGTCCCCTTTTATACTGTTCGGGAGGGAATCTACGGAAGGCATATTTGGAAGATTCCACCGGTAGATTCCTTCAGTAGCTACCGCGAAGCATCCCTAAACCGGCCATCGGGCGGTAACAACCGGTTGGCCACCAGGTGTAACTTGTACTCACTAAACACGACACAGCATATTACTATTGGCTCAGTGTGTAGCGCCATGAGCTATTCGGAGATTCGACATGGGTTCAAATCCCCCTGGAGGCAGCGTTTTACCTAATTAGCATCACATGAAGTCTAGTCCGAATATCACAAGGCAAGTGATAACTGATATTCTAACACCGACGAGCCCCTCTACCATGGAGTCGGCAACGGGAGGGCCGTGGGGCAGAAGCACACTCTGCCTCAGCGTGCCCGTCAGGCTGAACCCGCTCCGACGGAGCCCATGTCTCGCATGGCCTTGGCACTTATGCACGCCAGGAAGGCCATCGCAGCGCCCTCCTACGCGAAGGTGGCGAAGAAGGAGCGTATGCTTTACTACCACGCCGAGGACCACCCTATTGCTCCTTTCGCCGACGCCCCCCTGGCCAAGCTCTTGACGGAGTACGCCAACGAACTCTTTTCGCCTCCTGATGACGCTGACTTGGTCGCTGCCCAGCAGGTGATGGAGGACCCAGGGACCACCTCACCCCAAAGAAAAAAACCCGCCTCATTCGCTCCAATCAGCTTAAGAAGAAGACCTCCTGGATGGAGGACATGCCAGAGTCCATAGATGAGATCTATGCGAGGAACGAGGCCCTCAAGGGTACCAAGGCGCTTGGCGTCTACTGCCCGGCAGCTCCTGCTAACGACGAACGTCTCACTGACAAGCTGCCTCGCCCCGCTGAGCAACCTCCCGCTAACAGGCAGGTGCGGGTTGTTGATAATTCAGGGTTTTTTTCTCCAACGGTGGTTCCGACGGTAGTTCTGACGATTGTCCCGACGATTTTTACCTCCAAACATTTCCAAATTCCGGACGCCTACGCTCCGTCAGGTGCACTATCGGGTAAAACGCAACGAGATTCAGTCCCTCGTTCGGGCTCTACTGCTACAGCGCCGTCCGTCGCCCCCTCACGTCGCACGCAACCCGACGACTCGGGTCACGTCTCGGATTACATCCCTTCGGACGACGAGGTATCCGACCAACCTGAATTGGTCCGACAGGCTGCGCCTGTCCGACCAAAACCGGGTCACGTTCCCCCGATGGGTGCTCCGACGGAGCCCCCAACAGTGCCCCCGACGGAGCCTCTGGCTTCTGTCCTCTGTGGGGCCAAACGCGCGGCAAAATTGCCACTGGACGCTCCCTTACCAACGCGACAAGCTCGCGTGGACACGCCGAGGGCTACCGATATTCCCACGAGTCTCGCCAATCCTATCCATCCGCCTGCCCATACTCACGCTGAACGGATCACTGAGGTTCGAAAGGAGTTACGTCTCCTCGAGCACAAACTGTCGGACAGGGATTATAAGCAAAGTTGCGCCGATGGATCGTCTCTGTCTTGACAATCCTCAAACTCCAATTTTCCGACGGATACATTTTTTTTTTTTTTTTTTTTTTTTACATAGGGAGGAACCAGGAAAGGGAACATCTGATAAAACCTAGCCCTATGTGACCAAGGAAGAAAAGCCAAAGAAGAAGACTAGAAGACATGGACCAAAAGTCATGACATTGGACCGTTTGCGCGGATTGTTCCACACCTGTCGTCGGCCTTCACAGGCCAACTACGCATTACGTTCGACGAAGCATGGTCTACCGACGAATTGGACGGATTGGATTTCGCGGGTATTGTGGACTGGGTAGAATCGCTCCTCATGCCCGAAATTTTATCGGAATCACACGTCGCTCTCACCATATTACACGAAGGTGGCCTGCGCCAAGATACTCGATCCTTGCAGAATTATTTCCACGCCATCAAGTTGGAGTTCCGCAAAGTCCCAGATCTCACCGATCGCGAGAAATTAAATTTCTTTCGCACTGGGCTCTCCGACGATTTCCGCGCCAGAGCACACTCTCGGCGCGAGTCGGGCACGTTATTCGAAACAATGGAGGACCCGTTCCACTATCTGCAACTGGACAAGGCGAGAAAGATCGTCGCAGCACGAGGCAAGTCCTTAACCGACAAACACGATCGCCATCAGAGGGGAGGATACGCAAATCATAAGTGGAAGTCTCCATTCAAGAGACACGCAGATACACGATACCCTGGGAAAAGGCCCAGCTGTAAATCGTGTCCAATTTACCAGTGCTCCTCCCTCAGATTCTGACACCAATTCTTTCTCTACGCAAGGGCTGAGAACCACCAACGACGGCGGAAAGATGAACTCTCGTCCTGCCAAGAGCCCCAAACTGGAGGCTCACGGTAATCGCAACCAGGCCGCTGGCCAAGGTGGTGGAGGACGTAGTGCAATGCAGCCGACGCACACCGTCAAGCAGGGTAGATCGCAGGTCCTCAGCTTGCAAGGTGCCGATCGCACGTTCGGGACAGGCTCTATCAGCCGCGGCACGGGCTGAGGTGGTCAAGGAGGATATGGACAAGGTGCTGGTTGGGGCTGTGGATTGCCTGTCGGGCCACGTGTCCCAGACTTTTCGGGTCAGGACCCTCAGAACACTATGCATATGAACAACTAGGTCAGCGTCGGGCAATCCATTTGGCTGCAGAATGGTGCTCGCTGCTTCTTCTGTTTCCGATGGATGAAGACATGTACGCTGTCGCTGAACCCTGACCGACGCTGCCGCACGCGGGACTTGCCCAACTGGCCTGCCCTCAATGAGACGACGTGTCCCGACTGGGCCCTTGAGGACAACGGTCCCATCCCAGTTTGGGAATAGGAATCGGCCGGTCAGGTCTTGACTAGCCTAGATCGTGTAATGGGCAACAATAAAGTAGAAGTAGTCAAGCCACAGGAGCTCTTGTTGCAAGTTCAGAAGGAACTATTTTCTAACTTGGGCTTAACCCCAACTATTAATGTAACATCGACTAATGCTTTTTCGTCCCCCTGTCTCTAAAAGTTCTCTACGGAGTTTGGCATGCGAGTCTCCGTCGCAAACGAATTCATATACGTGCACCCCATTCCGGAAGACGTCGTTTCAGTGCTAGAACACTATTAGGAATGCAAAAACGACGCACCCTTCGCAACATCCGGAATGTTCATCCTCCCAAAAAACGCAAGTAACAATAAACATGTATCCGGTCTCCTACAAGGTATGGAGTTATTCAAGGAATACCAATCGTTCGACCACCATTCAAAACCCTGTCTGAAGGGGTCACCTTCGAATAAGGTTGCCATACAAGTCTGGTATGACCCCCCCGACTCCGAAAGAGCTGTTCAAATCAAGAAAGATTGGTATGCTATAAACGACGCGACCAAGGCAGTATACTTCGGCCCCAATCCAAAGGAGAAGACCCCCAGTCCGATGGAAACCCGTCGAAAACAACACTGGTGGACGGAGGCAACAGATCCCGAAGTTCGCGAACAGCGAATCGCTGCCGGACAGTCCACGAAGTGCATCCGTCGCAATCACGCGCCTCGCAATACGAAGGCATCCCCTGTGCTAACCATACGAGCCAATCGGGTATACGAAGTCAACACATCGACAGCCCCCGATATGCTTCTCAACGCCCGATCAGGTGCTAAACAGTCGCTAACTTTAGAGAATTCGGGCGCTACGGGTTGCCTGATGGAAAAGCAGACGGCTGATGATCTCGGCTTGCATATATACCCTTGGGAAAACGAACGCAGCGGATTCACTTGCGCTGGGACTGAAGGGACAAAGGAGGACAGGAACTGAAGACGAACAAACCAGAGAGGCAAGGAAGAAGCCCAAAAACAGGAAGCCCAAGAGAAGGCTAGGACTACTAAGAAAAAAGACCTATGAAGGGGGGGGCCAAAACATTGCAACCTCTAACAGTCACCAGATCAGAAGACTGAAAGAGGAGATGCAAACTAAGGAGGACTAAAAGGAAAACTATGCGAGAAACTAAGAGAAAACAGGGGGGGAGGGGGGGGGGGGGGGGGGGGGGGGGGGGGGGGGGGACTAAGGAGGCAACTTATGGGGAAACTAAGGAGGCAACTAAGGGAGGCAACTGAACTAGGGGAAGCAAACTGAACTAGGGCAAGCAGAAAAGAAGAAAGTCAACTGGAAGCAAAGCAAAAACCTAAAAGACTGGTCTGGACAGGTAAACAACAGGAGGCAAGAGGACCTCGCTCCTTTTAGCTATACTTGGGAGTATCGCACAGGTCGCAATAATATGGCAGACCCGGTCAGTCGCAACCCCAATCTCTCCGCACCCGCCGACGTAGCCGGCTCGCACCTGCTCCTGGTGTTCTCCCTCTTGGTCAGCAAATGCCGTGCTCGATCGAAAAAGCAACGGCCGCTGGCAGTCGGACCCGCAGTCGTTGAGGGACCCGCAGTCCATCCACGGACTCCGACTTCACTCCCCGTCCCATCGGTGACAGTCAAACAAACGCGACGTCGCAGACGTTTGACGCCCTTGGCGTCGGCCAACTTCTCTTTATCTATGATGGATCGAATTTTAGCGGGATACAAGAAGGACACAAACTTCACACCGGGCTGCAAACGCCTCCGTGATAAATTTTCGAAATCTGGATACTGGTTCAAGAAGAGCAAGTACGTATGCGAATTTTTATGTGTGCCTATGGACGCTGAATTGCGCTTGGATATTATCCGAGAGGCACACAAACCGGTTTACATGGGCCATTGTGGTCGCACAAAAACTTAAAGCCCCAGTTCCCCCCATTTCGTGCGAGGTCATACAGAGGCTCCTCTTTCTTGTTGTTTACCTGACCAGACCAGTCTTATAGGTTTTCGCTTTGCTTCCTATTGTCTTTCTTCTTTTCTGGTTGCCTCCCTGCTTTTGGCTTGTTTTTGCAGTTTCTCCCTTAGTTTGCTTCCCCTAGTTCAGTTTCCACCCTTAGTTGCCTCCTTAGTTTTCCCCCTAGTTGCTTCCTTAGTTCCCCCCCCCCCCCCCACCCCTCCCCCCCTTTTTTCTCTTAGTCTCTCGCATAGTTTTCCTTTTCGTCCTCCTTAGTTTGCTTCTCCTCTTTCAGTCTTCTGATCCGGTGACTGTTAGAGATTGCAATGTTTTGGCCCCCCCCTTCATAGGTCTTTTTTCTTAGTGGTCCTAGCCCCTTCTCTTGGGCGTCCTGTTTTGGGCTTCTTCCTTGCCTCTCTGGTTTGTTTGTCTTCTGTTCTGTCCTCCTTTGTCCCTTCAGTCGCCCAGGTGGTGTTTGTCCCTCAGCTGTCCCTTAGCCGTTCAAGTTTTTTTCTTTGGTATTTTCTCCTTGGTCACAAAGGGCTAGGTTTTATCAGTTGCGCCTTTTCCTGGTTCCCCCCTTTGTAAAAAAAAAAAATAGGGAACGTGCTGCTTGGCCCAGGCTGTGGAGCATTCTACCCCCCTCCACCTTGAACACTCACCCTAGCACTAACTCTGACCTGCGAGGCCTCCGTGGTCTTGAATCCCAATGGATTGCCTCAGCAACAAAGAGAGCGCTCGTTGTCCCCCCTATTCCAGTCCGTTCCCCTGAAGACCTCCCTCAGAACGCTTGGGTGGACTTACAACATGTCCGCCCCCCCCGTCCAGGCCCAGCCGAGAGAACTGCTAAAAGACAGGACGAACCTCAAGTCTCCCTCCCTCTACGTGCGGGCTTTTTGCAGGTGTGGGTACGCCTCGCAGACAAGACTCTCCACCGTCCTTATACCATCACTTGCCGGAGCTTGCTTTATGGCACCCTGGGCTGCAATGCGTTCCGTGCCCATGTATGAGGACGCTTCCAACGGATCAACCAAGACGACCTCCCCTCCATAGTCTGCTCCAGCCCTGGCTGCTTGCAGCTGCACACTGTTGACACCATGTCTCACGCTTTCTTGGAATGCCCTGATTCTGCCCCTGTCATAGACTGGCTCCTTTCCACTTGGGAAACCCTCACCGGTGGGCAGCGCCTTCCTTGTTGCCCCTTCTTCCTCCTCGGTGACAACATCACCCTTTGGCCCGGGAAACCCCCTCCTCCCATTATGAATTAAACTCGATTCTACTATACCCCATTTTGACTAGTATTTATTTATTACGACCCCATGGTTGTTTTTATTGCATTTGGTCGTATTTTTTATACGATAGGGATAGTAAACCATCAGATGGTGTAGTAAACCGTCAAATTTGTACTAACCCAATATACTAGCCCTAGTATATTACCCTAGTAGATTCGTTACCTAGTAGATTCCGGTGTAAGAATTCTACAAGAATCCGTGTAGAATTATGGGGGAATAATTCTACTAGAATCCGGGTAGAATTATGGGGTAAGAATTATACTACGATTCGGGTAGAATTCTGGGGTAAGAATTCTGGAGAATTCTCGGGGAATAAATTGGGCAAATTTGGGGATTCTGGTGAATTTGGGGGGAAATTCAGGGGGATTCCGGGGGAATAAATCGGGCAAATTTTGGTGAATTCTTCGATTCAGGGTATAATTCTGGGTCAAGAATCTTACTATAATCCGGGTACAATTCATAAGGTCGGGTAGAATCCGGCTAGAAGTTTGGGTTTTGGGAAATCGTACCTCCCCGGATGGCCTGGTTGGAGCAGTGCTTGCACTGTAGATATATTTAAATAATATATAATAATGTACATAAATAATAGAGAATATATATAAATATATATATATATATATATATATATATATATATATATATATATATAGGTAGGCTCGAGGGGGGACATGGCATGGAACATCTATGTTACAGAATAGGATGGCAATGGATGAACCCTACATTGAAGAGGATTGTAATAATCGATTACTTAAAACTAGTGATGACATAGACCCCCAACACCCCATGACTGTAGTGATGACATAGACCCTCAATACCCCATGCATGTCACTAGTGATGACATAGACCCCCAACACCCCATGTCACTAGTGTTGACATAAACCCCCAACACCCCATGACTGTAGTGATGACATAGAACCACAATACCCCATGTCACTAGTGATGACATAGACCCCCAACACCCCATGACACTAGTGATGACATAGACCCCCAACACCCCATGTCACTAGTGTTGACATAAACCCCCAACACCCCATGACTGTAGTGATGACATAGACCCACAATACCACATGTCACTAGTGACGACATAGACCCCCAACACCCCATGACACTAGTGATGACATAAACCCCCAACACCCCATGTCACTAGTGTTGACATAAACCCCCAACACCCCATGACTGTAGTGTTGACATAAACCCCCAACACCCCATGACTGTAGTGATGACATAGACCCTCAATACCCCATGCATGTCACTAGTGATGACATAGACCCCCAACACCCCATGTCACTAGTGTTGACATAAACCCCCAACACCCCATGACTGTAGTGATGACATAGAACCACAATACCCCATGTCACTAGTGATGACATAGACCCCCAACACCCCATGACACTAGTGATGACATAGACCCCCAACACCCCATGTCACTAGTGTTGACATAAACCCCCAACACCCCATGACTGTAGTGATGACACAGACCCACAATACCACATGTCACTAGTGACGACATAGACCCCCAACACCCCATGACACTAGTGATGACATAAACCCCCAACACCCCATGTCATTAGTGTTGACATAAACCCCCAACACCCCATGATTGTAGTGTTGACATACACCCCCAACACCCCATGACTGTAGTGATGACATAAACCTACAATACCCCATGACACTAGTGATGACATAAACCCCCAACACCCCATGTCACTATTGATGTCACAAACCCCCAACACCCCATGACACTAGTGATGACATAGACCCCCAACACCCAATGTCACTAGTGATAACATAAACCCCCAACACCCCATGACTCTAGTGATGACATAGACCCCCAACACCCCATGACACTAGTGTTAACATAGACGCCCATCACCCCATGACAATAGTGACGACATAAACCCCCAGCACCCCATGACACTAGTGATGACACCCGGCACTCCATGTGCAGCATGGCAGCACTGCATCTGCAGCAGCACAAAAATGAACACAAATTAGTGTCGCTGATAGACAAATGCAAGGGCAGTGGCAGTGGCAGACAGAGACAGAGGCAGTGATAGGGGTAGAGAAATAGACAGCAGTAGTGACAGTGTCATAGGCAGAGACAGAGGCAGTAACACAAATACAGAGCAAGTGACAGAAGCTAACATAGACAGATAGGCATAGACAAATAAATATAAAGAGGCAAAGGCAGAGACGAAGGAAAAGACAGACAGAGGTAATAACAGAATCAGATGCAGGGTCAAAGACAGAGACGTGAACATATACAGAAAAATAGACAAAGGCAAGGGCAGTGACAGAGACAAGGGAAGTGGCAGCCAGAGACATAGGCGGTAATAGAGGCAGAGACATAGACAGAGGGAGGGCACTGACATGGAAAACAGAGACAGAAGCAGAGATAGTGGTATAGAAATAGACAGCTGCAGTGTCTGTGATGTAGACTAAGGCAGTAACGCAGAGCAAGTGACAGAGAAAGAGACAAAGGCAAAGACATAGGCAGGGAATTAGAAAGAAACAAGGGCAAGGGTAGTGACAGCGTCGTAGCACTTGCAAGTAATTATCATGAAATAGCATGAGTACTGACTTAGACAGTTTCATCACTGATCGTGTTCCATTGTGCATCCAGATCAAGGAACATGTATTGATCTTGGCCATCAACTGAGCCCTGAAAGCAGTAGCTCCTTCTCCAGAGCTAGATGGCATTAACAAGACGCTCCATCTACAACAGCACAAAAAGGAACACGGTCAATTAGGTGTCGATGACAAGTGAAGTGCACTCATGTCCTTCACATGCAATCAGTTATCCAGGTAAGCAATTATCATGAATTAGCATCAGTATTTAGGCAGTCTTCTCAGCAGAAGCAAGGCCTCTAACCCTGAAGCGGCGAGGCAGGCAGGTGTACGCAGGCAGGCAGTGAGGTTTCAAGCTGGCAGGCAGGTACGTAAGCGGGCAAGCAAGCAGGCAGGCATGCAAGCTAGCATTTGTCAAACAGGGAGGCAGGGAGGCACCGTGTAAGGACATCACGAGCATTGAATCGTGTCGTTTGCATGATTGTTTACGCATCAGAAAACGATCGCAAGGAAATCAGGCAAGAAAAGATCAACAACGAGATTCAGCCTTGCGACGTTCAAACCTTCGCACTTCAAATCTGCGCACTAGCTACCTGCGAAATTCGAACCCTTTCTTTCCATCAACAACCCTCAATCGCAAAACTCAATCGCCTCGGCTGGAAGCATGGCATTCGCCCAAGTAAAGCTGTGAACTGATCGACGCATTGAATATGGTCAAGCCGGTAGTATGGTTTAAAGACAGCGGCTTTGTGTGGGAGTAAAACAGTAGTGGCAATTGAGAAGCGAACGCTATTAAGAAGGAAGGGAGGTACGCGTGTAGGTTTGACCATACTAGGAGTGAAACTGCTGTGGCTGCGGCAGCACGGCCAAACTAGTTATAAGGTTGAAAGACAGCGGCTTTGTGCGGGAGTAGAGCAGTAGTGGCAATAGAGAAGAGAACGCTAGAAAGAAGGAACGAAGGGAGGAGCGCGTTTGGTTCGACCAAGCTAGGCAGTACGGCAGCACGCGAGCGCACCTTCGAAAATCTCAGTTGACAACTAGGACGCAGGAGGGTTGGGGGGGGAGGAGCACGGTAATCCTATCATCCGATGAAGCCCTAAGTTCCTCCCGTGTCTCTCTCCTCCGTCTCTCCGTCTCTGTCTGTCTCTCCGTGCCTCCGTCGAGGCGTCTGAACAATACCGGGCACCTCCATTCCAAAACATTTGGGTCATAGTTGGAGTGCGCATGACAAGAGTTATCAGCATCGCAACGGTCATTATCCTTAGCAAAAGTTGTTCAATGTTTTGTACCTTTATTTGGCTACTAGTAGCTCCTTTCTCAACTTTTAAACCCCCCTGCTGGTGACTGCTAAAGCGTTCTTCCGTGTCGCTTGCTTGCTGTTCCTCTTTGGACGGCCAATGCTCAGAATAATTATTATCTAACCACATGCACAGTCCTGGCTCAAATCATTGAGGCATAGGGAAGTTATAACCCAAGATTGTGTCCTAGAACCTGCCACGGTAATCCTGTCATCCGACAGTGTCAACATATTCCCAAAATATGTCTCATCTCTTTGGTAGGTCGTTAGATATTATTTATTCTGAGCTAAATCCAAAAGAACTAGAGTGCAGAACAGGTTAGGACTTTGGAGAAAGATTACGACTGCGTCAGTCGCAGGGACTACCCTATGTTACACCCAGAGCAAGTAACAAGGCATGCCCTTGACTTATAACTTAACTAACCCTGCCTCCATGGTTCGTACCAAGACTTGGTGAGTCGTTAGATATAATTTAATATGACTTACGTCCAACAAGAAAAGAGTATGGATCAAGTTTGGAGAAAGGTTACGACTGCGACGGTCGACAAGATTACCCCATGTTACACCCAGAGCAAGTAACAAGGCACGATCTTGACTTATAACTTAACTTACCCTGCCTCCGTGGTTCGACCCCAGACTTGGTAAGTCGTTAAGTTTTATTTTATCTGAGCTACAGCCAAGAGGGAAAGAGTAGAGATAAAGTCTGGTGGAAGGTTACGACTGCGTTGGTCTACGGGATAACCTGTTGTTACGCCCAGAGCAAGTAACAAGGCATGTTCTTGGCTTATAACTCCACCCTGCCTCCATGATTCATCCCAATAATTTGGAAGTCGTTTGTAATTATTTAACACGACTTACAGCAAACAGTATACTAGTGGAGAACAAGTTCGGAGAAAGGTTACGACTGCGTTGGTCTACGGGATTACCCGTTGTTCCACCCAGAGCAAGTAACAAGGCAGGTTCTTGGCTTATAATTCCACCCCGCCTCCATGGTTCGACCCAAGACTTTGGAAGTCGTTTGTTATTATTTAATCTGACTTCCAGAAAACAGGAAAAGAGTGGAGAACAAGTCCGGAGAAAGGTTACGACTGCGATGGTCGACGGGATTATCCTGTGTTACACCCAGAGGAAGTAACAAGGCATGTTCTTGGCTTATTACTGAACCCTGCATCCTTGGTTGGGCCAAAGACTAGGTAAATTGTTAGGTATTATTTAATCTGAGCCACAGCCAAGAGTAAAAGAATGGAGAACAAGTTCGGAGAAAGGTTACGACTGCGATGGTCGACGGGATTATCCTGTGTTACTCCCAGATCAAGTAACAAGGCAAGTTCTTGGCTTATTACTTAACCCTGCCTCCTTGGTTCGTTTCCAAGACTTTGAAAGTAGTTTGATATAATTTAATATGACTTACATCCAACAAGAAACGAGTATGGAACAAGTTTGGAGAAAGATTACGACTGCGTCGGTCGACAAGATTACCCTGTGTTACACCCAGAGCAAGTAACAAGGCACGATCTTGATTTATAACTCCACCATGAATTCATGGTTCGACCCAAGACTTGGTAATTCGTTGGGTTTTATTTAATCTGAGCCATGTCCAATAGTAAAAGAGTAGAGATAAAGTTTGGAGAAAGGTTACGACTGCGTCGGTCAACAAGATTACCCCATGTTACACCCAGAGCAAGTAACAAGGCACGATCTTGACTTATAACTTAACTTACCCTGCCTCCGTGGTTCGACCCCAGACTTGGTAAGTCGTTAGGTTTTATTTTATCTGAGCTACAGCCAAGAGGGAAAGAGTAGAGATAAAGTCTGGTGAAAGGTTACGACTGCGTTGGTCTACAGGATTACCCGTTGTTACACCCAGAGCAAGTAACAAGGCATGTTCTTGGCTTATAACTCCACCCTGCCTCCATGATTCGTCCCAAGACTTTGGCAGGCGTTTGTTATTATTTAATCTGACTTACAGCAAACAGTATAATAATGGAGAACAAGTTCGGAGAAAGGTTACGATTGCGATGGACGACGGGATTATCCTGCATTCCACCCATAGCAAGTAACAAGGCATGTTCTTGGCTTATTACTTAACCCTGTCTCCATGGTTGGGCCAAATACTTGGTAAATTGTTAGGTATTATTTAATCTGAGCTACAGCCAAAAGTCAAAGAGTATATAACAAGTCCGGAGAAAGGTTACGACTGCTTCGTTCAACGGGATTACCTTGTGCTTCACCCGGATACATATCAGTTCAAATAAAAGGAGAGGTATGAATCATACTCGGATCAGTAACATAGATAGAAGTACAGTTCGGGGGGAATAAAATTTGTCCTAGAATCCGGGTATAATTCAGAGGTAAAAATTCTACAACAATCCAGGTGTATTTAAGGGGTAGGTATCGTACAATGGGATAAGGGGGGTAGTATAATGGTGTACGGGCGAATTCCAAATGAAGGGTATCGTACTTTGGTCCTGGGGTATAGTAAACCGATCGCAAAACGTCTGGATCGATGTTCCTAAAAAAGTACGAGGGGGGTAGTATTTTTTCAATATACGATGGGTGCAACAAAAGTACTAGCTAGTAGAATCGAGTTTAATTCATAGTGTCCCTCTACCCTAAGGTTGTGGTCCTTCTTGCGTATAACCACCTTGGGCGCGATATGGCAGGTCTGTTCGTCCCGGGCTGACAGACTGGACCATTCTGAGCCCCTTCACCACAAGGCCAGTTTTTTTTTTACGACGACGCGTCGCCACTCCGTCGCCCCCCCGTCGTCCCTGGGCGACGGAGTGGGTCTGGCTAAATGAGCCAGAATGGGCCTTCCGTCGCCCACTGTGCTACGGAAGACCATTGGCCAAATGCTCTTCCGTCGCCCCCGGTCGCCCAATGCTTTCTTTGCCTACTGCTTCCGTCGCCCACTTCTTTAATGGCTGGAGTTAGTCCAGGGATGTGGCAGAGTGGAAGAGTGACACAAATGGAGGAAACATGGTGGTACTGCTAAAACTCGTAGTGCGAAGACAAAAGTCGACCCATGTGAAGACGAAAGTCGAGCTTTGTAACCGCTGGCCTGTTCAAAGTCGTCACCTGGACTTGTCGATACCAATATGCAATAACGAAATGCTTCCGAAATCCCCTATGCAAAAAAACATTCGCAGCAAATTCCGCTTCCCTATAGCCCCTGCACCACCTGTCGAGCCATTGGAGGTTTGGAGGCACCCGCGAGAACTCCAGCAGATGCAGATGTAGATGCGCCTCATTCTGAGGAGGCAGACAATGGACCTGAAGCGCCAACGACCAAACGAAAGCGACTGTAAGTCATTAGTCTTCGAAGTAGACGACCATGTTTCGAGTTGACCGATTACCTGGCGTTGTATCGTCGTATCGAATTCGACAACAGGGCTACTGCAGTGTTGGGGCTACCGATGGACCCCAGCATATTCAAGGTGGTGCTGGGTTCGGATACGATTTGGTGCAAAACGTGCTCATTTGCTGGTTATCCCTCCAAGTTTAAAGTTGGTTGTTGGTTACTAGGCTAGATGATGCTGGGTATATATCCTGATGGCCTACTAGCCTTTAAACGTTCTCCCTCCGAATTGTGGACAAGTCAATGAGTGTAACATATGTCATTCATGTGAAAATGCATGTTTCCTTAAGGACCCCTAAATCTGCGCCCCCCAGCCTCCACTAGAGGGGCGGCAATCCACCCTGCACGCTACACAATCCGGTGGGGTACGCAAATTTTCTGAAATCAGGCTTCAGTAGCCCACCCTGCTACTCAAATGTGCCTGGAAAAATCTGAAATAAAAACACTGCACAAGGCTATCTGCCTTTCCCTTGGCCACCTTCACCAAGCCATCGCCAGGGACTGGATGCGCACCCAGACGGATCTTCGACACCTTGATAATGGCGCCTTCTGTCAAGATTGGTGGCGTGGCCTAGATTGCTCTCTCACAGTGGCTTCCTTTGCAAGCTTATGGGCCCCCCCCCGATCTTTTGCACCATGATTGGGGTCACTCCCGGTGACCAGGAGCCTGATACCCGCACCATGGAAATGACAATCCCCATGGCCCCAGCGCTCCCTACAATCCCAGACCCAATCCCAGACCCAGCCCAAGCCCTAGATCTAGACCCTGATCTAGACCCTGACCCAAATCCAGCCCATTCCCCGGATCTAGACCCTGCTCTAGACCCTGACGCAGACCCAGCCCAAGCCCCAGCTCTAAACCCTGATCTAGACCCTGACCTAGGTCCAGCCCAAGCCCCAGATCTAGGCCCTGATAATGACCCTGACCTGGATCCAGCTTAAGCCCAAGATCAAGACCCTGCCCCAGATCAGGATCAGGTTCTAGATTTGGACACAGCTCACGATCACGTTCCAAATCTGGGTTCTAGATTTGGACCGAGATCAAGGTCCAGATCTGCGCTAAGATTCAGGTCAAGATCTAGATCTTGATACTGTCTCTGTCTTCACTCCTGTTGTTTACCTGCCCAGACCAGTCTTTTAGGTTTTCGCTTTGCTTCCAGTTGTCTTTCTTCTTTTCCGGTTGCCTCCCTGCTTTTGGCTTGTTTCTGCAGATTCTCCCTTAGTTTGCTTTCCCTAGTTCAGTTTCCACCCTTAGTTGCCTCCTTAGTTTCCCCATAAGTTGCCCCCTTAGTTCCCCCCCCCCCCCCCTCCCCCCCTTTTTTCTCTTAGTTTCTCGCATAGTTTTCCTTTTAGTCCTCCTTAGTTTGCATCTCCTATTTCAGTCTTCTGATCCGGTGACTGTTAGAGGTTACAATGTTTTGGCCCCCCCCTTCATAGGTCTTTTTTCTTAGTAGTCCTAGCCCCTTCTCTTAGGCTTCCTGTTTTGGGCTTCTACCTTGCCTCTCTGGTTTGTTTGTCTTCAGTTCCTGTCCTCCTTTGTCCCTTCAGTCGCCAAGGTGGTGTTCGTCCCTTAGCTGTCCCTTAGCTGTTCTAGTCTTTTTCTTTGGTCTTTTCTCCTTGGTCACAAAGGGCTAGGTTTTATCAGTTGCGCCTTTTCCTGGTTCCCCCCTTTGTAAAAAAAAAAAAAAAAAAAAATCTCAATTTTGACCTTCAGCTGATCCTTTTAATCATGGCTCACCGGCTGCAACGCCCACTAGAATATCATATCTACGTCACTCGATCAGCTTTACTCCGTGGCAGAGACATCAATGACAACATCCGTTTTCACCTAGGCTTGGCTGCGCGCTTGAAAGAGCTTGGCTTATTTTTACCAGGCTTTTTTTTTTTTTTTTTTGCTGCATTCTGACCCCACTAAAGCTTATGATTATGTCAATAGGGGATGGCTACTAAAGACAATGTCAGCCATGGCATTCAATATTCATCACGCGCTGGTGCGATATCCTCATGAATCTACGCGACGTGAGGGGCACTTTTCTTGACCGCCTTGGCGAGTTCCCAAGTGTCTTGCTCAATACCGAAGTCTTGCCACCGGACCAAGTATTCGAGACGTCGTTTGCTGGATGTGCCGATGACACGCGACTTTTCGCGCATGATGCATTGGATATTCCAAATCGGAGCGCCGTCGGAGTCGAACTCAAGCGGTTGTCCAACATGGACAACGCCATCAGAGCGCCAATGCTTGATCAAACCCACGTGAAACACGGGGTGGATGCGCATCATCTTAGGCAAGGCTAAGCGGCACGCCGTGACTTGCCGGACGACTCCAGTCTGCTCGTCGCGTGGACCAATGCATTCAGTAATCGTATAAGGACCAACAAAACGAGGTGTAAATTTTGGTTTACCCGTTGCTTTGAAATTCATATTGCGGGTGGACAAGAGAACTTTATCACCAAGGTTGAAGAAAACCTCCGTTCGTCGTTTATCGTAATGGGCTTTCTGCCGATCTTGAGCGGCTTGCATGCTTGCCTTGCATTGATCTTGACGTTCAATGTGATCAGCCCACCAATTGTTGGCAGCCGGACATTTCGATTCGACTTCCGCCTTGAGAGGCGTCGTAGGGTCGTAGCCAAGGTACGCCCGAAAGGGGGTGTTCTGAATGGACTCTTGGTAGGAATTGTTGATAGCAAACTCCACCAATGCCAAAGATTTATCCCAATCATCATGGTATGGCCCCACGTAGTGGCGAATCATGTCCTCGATGACTCGGTTCATGCGTTCAAATTCCTCTGCGTTAATCATCGTATGACAAGGTTCGACATGAACCATCTTGGACAGCTTGTCGACGAACACAGCGATGGCATCATGACCCGACAATGTTGGCGGAAGCGCAGTAATAAGGTCCGTGGAGACGCACTCCGTCCCAGAATTTGTCTGGAATTTCCACGGGAACCATGGTACCGTTCGGCTTTGCGTTTCCGGGTTTGTTCGTTTGGCACTTATGGCACTGCTGGACGAAGGCAGTCGCATCTGCCGTGACTTTGGCCCAAGTATAAATGCGTGTGACCAGTTCCAACGGTTTGGTGCGACCGCAATGGCCCATGTAAACCGGATCGTGAGCTTCGCGGATAATATCCAGGCGAAGTGCTGCGTCAAGTGGGACACATAAAAATTTGCGGCTGTACTTGTTTTTCTTGAACCAGTACCCGTTTCTGGAAAATTTGTCACGGAGGCGCTTGCAGCCCGGCGTGAAGTTTGAGTCCGTTTTGTACCCAGCCAAAATTCGATCATGATGGAGAAAGAGGAGGGAGTCGACGCCAAGGGCATCGGGCGTCTGCGTCGTCGCGTTTCCTTGACCAGAACAGAAGGTGCGGGCAGGACCGTTGGAGGGCGGGGTAGGATATCAATGACTGTGGGACCCACCGCAACAGGGCGTTGCTTATTCAATGGAGGACGGCATTCGCTGACCAAGAGAGAGAACACCAACAGCTGGTGCGCGACCGCGACGTCGGCGGGGGCGGAGAGGTTGGGGTTGCGACTGACCGGGTCAGCCATATTATTCCGACCAGCACAATACTCCCAAGTATAGCTAAAGGGCGCGAGGTCCTCCTGCCATCGACCCATGCGTCACGATAGGACCGCCTTGGTATCGAAGTATGTGAGCGGATTGTGGTCGGTGACCAACGTCATGTGGGAACCTTCGACGTAGCACCGCCATTCGGTCAACGCGTGGACGATCGCTAGCATTTCTTGTTCTGTCGTTGTATAATTCAGCTCCGCTGGGATTTACTTTTTGCTGGCGAAGGCGATGGGGTTTTTATCTTGTAAGAGCACCGCGTCTGTACCAAGTAATGATGCGTCAGTAATGACTTCGAAATGTTTGCTAAAATCCGGAAGTGCGAGGACTGGGGCGGAAAGCAAGGCTTCTTTGAGGCCTTCGAATGCTACAAGATGTTCATTCTTGAACAAGGGGCCAAGCTCACCCTTGATGTTAGACAAGGTCTGAAGAGGGGCGGCAAGGGACGAATAGCCTTGGATAAACTTGCAAAAATAATTGCACAAACCGAGGAATGAGCCGATCTGTTTCACCGTTTTGGAGTAGGCCAGTCGCGGACTGTGCTAACCTTTTTCGGATCAACTTTAATTCCGTTGCGTCCAATGTATGGTAATGACCAAGGAATATAACCTCTGTTTTGTTGAATGAACATTTGGAGAGCTTTGCGTAGAATTCGTTGTCCTGGAGGACCGTGGCCAAGTTGGCCAAGTGTTCCGCCGGAGTGCGTCCGTAAACCAAGATATCGTCCAAGTAAACCACGACGAATTTGTGTAAGTAGGGCGCGAATATCTGGTTCATGACTGCTTGGAACGTGGCAGGCGCGTTCGCCAACCCCATCCCAAGGACTTTAAATTCGAACTGACCCATCGGGGTGGTGAACGCAGTTGTAACGGTACAGAACCCTTCACGGGTACTCTGGCCGTCCAGCAAGGCATACGGGTACACCGTACCCGTAAGCCACGTGACGAACGCACATGATACAGTACCATACCCATGTACTGCCTCATCTCTCACAACGCACACGTTGCGCATATAGACACGAGCTACTCGGAATGAACCCTTCTACTACTTCCACGAAGACGTTCCTTCCCATCCACTCGACATCCCTACTTAGGTAACCCTCCCCCTGTTCTGCTAGTTCACTCATAACAACATACACGTAAACACACTTCACGCATCACGTTACTCTAGATAACCCCTCAAGCTGCTATCAGCATCATGAGCTGTTACACTGGTAGCGGAGCTGGTTTCGTTCCTTAGGGACCTCACGCATACACATACGCACGCATACGAATTTTTCTTCGAATTAATCGCACCCGCCAGGACATCCTGTCGGCTTTCTGGCATTTGCTGCTCGCTGTTCCTGCTCTTACCTGTAGGCTTCGAGTACACGTAGCGCCTGTTAGGTTCTTGCAGTGAACGGTCCTGTTAGGCTCGACACGCCCTAGGCCGCCTGCGGCCTGTCTTGCATGGGCATCTTTTCCTAGCCTGCCCTGCCCCTGTTCGGCCTACGCTCTCAATTCTTGCATTCCCGTCCTGTCCTTTTGGCCATAGCTTCTAACGCTCCATTCCCGAGCATCTTGAGCGGGGTTTGATCAATTGGGCAGCATCGGCTCCATTTGCCACCTAGGCCGTACTTGCTTTAATTAGCGTACTTCACGAGCCTGTCCTGCAACTCTTCCTGCTTGCTGCATCATCTTTTGTTGCTGTCCACCTGCACGTTTGCTCATCCTGTCGCGCAATTCGGTTCGTCGTTGTCCTTCCTGGTTGCCCTGTGGTTCGTGCCTTGGCAGTGCTTTTATCCCTCATCGTATTCTGGACGAACGCGTCATATACAGTTACGCTTGAGGCATTATCAGCTCGTTACGCTCGCAACAATTACTAGTCCCTGTGGCGGGTGATTTTTTGGCCTCTTGTAGTTGCGAGTAATTCTCCCTCTCTCGCCCACCACTCATCCCTGTCCAGCCTACTGACTTGTTCTGTTGCCTGTGCAGAATGGCATCCCACAAAACAACCAAGGTAAACGACTACGCGGCTGAACAGCCTACGATTTCGGTGGTCGACACCAATCCTGAAGGGATTGCGTCGTCCGACACTGAGCCCGACACTGAGCTCGGTGCTACGCTGGATGAGACCGCATCTGCCGACGCGCATCCCTCTGTCTCAGTGGGTACGCTGCAGCATCTGGTTGCCGGCTTCGATGGTCTGGCGGCACCCTCGGGTGCGCCGACCTCTGCCCCGCCCATGCGCGCGGGCATTGCCCCAACGACGACGACGACAACGCTGGCCGGGCCTTGCCTCGAGGAGCTCAGTGCTCGCTGGGAAGCTGGCGCGGAGCGCAGGCGGCATGAGCATATGCCTGGGCACCTGACTGCGGCGGAGCAAATTGGGCACCTCCGCGCACAGCTCGATCAGGCCGCCATCGCCAGCTCGGCCCTTACCGACCAGTTTACAACGGCGGTCTCCGCTAAGGACGCCGACATCGCTGACCTGGTGCAGCGCCTCGCCGCCTCCAGCGCGGAGACCCAGGCCGCATTGGCCAATGGCGATCCTACAGAGAGGCAAGAGCTGTTAAACAGCCACTACTTCCTCGGCAGGGATCTGGCTAACAGTCGCAAGGCAGTGTGCGACCTTCAGGCCGCTTTCACTCTGGCCGCGGCGACCGCCAAGTCCGCTATGGATGCGTTGTGCACAGAGCTAGCAGCTAAAGAGACCGCGCTCAAGGCTACACAGACCAACCTTGCTCGATCTCAAGCAGGTGAGCGCGGTCTGACGCCTGATGGGTATAGAACCAAACTGCCTTTCTCGGTTTGCAATCCATTTGATCATATTGAGGAAACACCTTCCCGCTTGGGTACACCTCACAATGTTTTGCCCGTGAATCACACGCTGTTTCCCACTAAGCCTACGCCATTGTCTAACTCGCCACGTCCTTCCCCCCATGCAGAGTTCGCCCCCATTCTCGCTGAGAACGCTCGCTTGACTGAGGTCGTCGCGCAGCTGACTCGCGAGAACGTCGCCTACGGTAAGCGCCCAGTCGCTGCTCCCGCGGCTGCCTCTACCGCCGCCATTACCCAAGCGGATGTCATGGCAATGATCGCGGCGCACCACTCTACACTATGAATAAAACAGCATTTTACGAACTTGCTAATTCTCGGACAGGTTTCGTAAAGTGAAAATCTACGAACCTCCCTCGTAATATGTCATGAGGACCCTTAGTAAAGTTTTGTCTATCATCTAAAGCATTTTACGAAGCCCAAATAGCAAATTACGAGGGGGGGTTCGTAGATCGAGAATCCCCATAGCCTGTTACGAAGCCTATGATCAATTTACGAACTGGATTCATCCCCAAAGCATTTTACGAAGCCTATGTAGCAAATTACGAACTGGATTCATCCCAAATTGGTACGAATTCTCCCCAAATCACGGAGAATTCGGAACTTAGCTTCGTAAAACATAGTACCCTGTACCCAAAACCCATTAATTCCAAGTCAAGACTCACTGACTCACTGACTCACTAACTGATTGACTCACTGACTTACTAACTCAATGACTCACTGACTCACTTGCTCACTAGCTCACTAGCTCCCTAAATGATTGACTCACTGTCTCACTGGCTCACTGACTGATTGACGCACTGACTCATTGACTCACTGACTCTCTAACTCACTGACTCACTGACCCACTAAATCTCTGACTCAATGACTCACTGACTCACTGGCTCACTGAATCACTGACTCACTGACTGATTGACTCACTGACTCTCTAACTCACTAACTCACTGACTGATTGACTCACTGACTCTCTAACTCACTGACTCTCTAACTCACTGACTCACTGACTGATTGACTCACCGAATCACTACTCACTGGCTCACTGATTAGTTAGTCATGACTCACTGACTCACTGACTCACTAACTCACAGACTCACAGACTCACAGACTCACTGAATCACTGACTCATTGAGTCATTCACTCACTGACTGATTAAAGGCGCCTGGTGGCGCGTCCCGAATGAAATGAATTGAATCCTCAATTCAGTTTATTTTAATTAATTTTATTTTAATTGTATTGAATGTTGTTTTATTTTAATTCGATTTAATTCATTTCATTTTAATTTAATTCACGTGATTTGGATGCATGCGATTGCTTTATTTTTTGTCAATTCGAATAGGATTAAATTAAATTAAATTTGATGTAATTGAATTTCATTGAATTGATGGATGTTGCAGCTTTGTTGGCTAAAAAGTGACGAAAATGAGAGTTTTTGAAGGGTTGTTGGATTTTTAGCAGTGCTGAACGTTCATGGTGGGGTCCGTGGGCTTATTATAGGAAGTGACTCACAGAACCACTGAATCACTGAATCAATGGATCACTGACTGATTGACTGATTAACTGATTGCCTCACTGCCTCACTGACTGATTGACTCACTAACTCACTGACGCAATGACGCAATGACGCATTGACACATTGAATCACTGATTCACTGACTCACAAACTCACTGACTCACTGCCTCACTAACTCACATACTCACAGAATCACTGACTCACAGACTCACTTACTCACAGACTTACTGAATCACTGACTGATTGAGTCACTCACTCACTGGCTCACTGACTCACTGGATCACTGAATCACTGTCTCACCGACACACTGACTCATTGTCTCACTGACTCACTGATTGATTGACTCACTGACTCATTGAGTAACTGACTCACCGACTGATTGACTCATTGACTCACTGACTCAATGACTCAATGACACATTGACACACTGACTCACTGATTCACTGACTCACTGACTCACTGACTCACTAACTTACAGGCTCACAGACTCACTAACTCACAGACTCACTGAATCACTGACTGATTGAGTCACTCACTCACTGACTCACTGAATTATTGTCTCACTTACTCACTGACTCATTGTCTCACTGACTCACTGATTGATTGACTCACTGACTCATTGAGTCACTGACTCACTAACTGATTGACTCACTGACTCATTGACTCACTGACTCAATGACTCAATGACACACTAACACACTGAATCACTGACACATTGACTCACTGACTCACTGACTCACTAACTCACAGACTCACAGACTCACTGGCTCACTGAATAATTGAAGCAATGTCTCACAGACTCACTGACTGATTGTCTCACAGACTCACTAACTGATTGTCTCACGGACTCACCAATGATTGATTGACTCACTAACGCATTGAGTCACTGACTCACTTACTGATTGACTCACTGACTCACTGACTCACTGACTCAATGAAACAATGACACACTGAGTCACTGACTCACTAACTCACTGACTTGCTGACTTCCCCTCCACACTACAGCTATATATACGCTACAGCTAACTCCAGTCAAGCGAAGAAGCACATCCCCTAAACTCCGGTAACCAAGCCTAATATATAACTGCCCTCTTGTTATCTCTTTTTAGATAGCTATGCCTCTCTTTCTTGTAACTAACCGAACCCCCAAGCCCATCTTCCTTCCCATCTCTCTCCGCCTCCTGCACAATCACAATCATGGAAAGAGTTCAACACGGTCGGCCGACAGGATTGGCGTGGGTTACACCCCTAGGCAGGCACCAGGACATAATATTGGGTTATGACTTCCCAAGGCCTCAATGGTTTGATAATAGACTGTGCATGTAGTTAAATAATAATTATTATGAGCTATGGCCAAGAGTAAAAGAGAAGAGAAAGAGTTTGGAAAGAATTTGACACCGTCAGATGACAGGATTAACGTGGGTTACACTCCTGCTGGGCAAGCACTAGGACATAATCTTGGGTTTTGACTTCCCAAGGCCTCAATGGTTGGATCCCAGATTGTGCATGTGGTTAAATAATAATTATTCTGGGCTATGGCCAAGAAGAAAAGAGAAGAGAAAGAGTTTGGAAAGAATTTGACACCGTCGAATGACAGGATTATTTAGCGTGGGTTACATTCGTGCTGGGCAGGCACCAGGACATAATATTGGGTTATGACTTCCCAAGGCCTCAATGGTTTGACCTCAGACTGTGCATGTGGTTAAATAATAATTATTATGAGCTATGGACAAGAGTGCGGAGGTGCCCGGTATTGTTCACACCCAGGGACACTGGGGGTCAGAAGGGGGCGAAAGCGAAAAGAATAGAGAAGAGTTTGGAAAGAGTCCGACACAGTAGTAGAAAGGATTACCGTGTCCCCCCCCCCCCCACCCCCCCCCCCCCCCCCCCCCCGCCCCTAACCCTCCTGCGTCCTAGCTGTCAACTTAGATCGGCTATTCAATTTGTCGCGGCAAAACCCTCCGCCCCCCCTCCCCCCCCCCCCCCCCCCACACACACACCCCGCCCCCCCCCACCCCCAACCCCCAACCCTCCTCGTCGTTCATTTCCAAGAAGACACCATCTAGATCTGCAAAATGGCAGACGATTGCGTGCGCCTTCTAAACAATGCTTCGCATCACTGAACCAAACCACTACTGCTGTAACTCCGCACTGAGCCCCGCTGATCTTCAACATGCTACCTGCCTGGACCGATTCAATTCGTTCGAGTAGTACAAAGCTTTACTTGCGCGATGAATGTCATGCTTTCAGGGCAAGCCGATTGTGTTTTTGCATTGAGTGTAGCGGAATGGAGAGGGAGGATTTCAAATGCCGCCCGAGGTAGTGCGCAGGTTGTGTTGTTTGGAATGTTGAAAGTGCGAAAGAGGTTGAGGTTTTTGAAAGGTTTGATCGCTGTGCTGTCCTTTCTTGCCCTGATTTTCCTTGCAATAGTTTTTTTTTTTTTTTTTCGTAAGCGGAACAGTGGGAAACAGTAAAACAGTAATACAGTAATGCTAACGACCCGGTCCAATGCTCATTGTGTCCAGGCCAAGGTCGACAAGCAATCCATGACTCAGACGCCGAACCTGCGGCTCAGCCGCTTGCTCGGTTGCTGCAACCCGGTCCACCTCCACATGCAGTGGCCGTACCTCCTCCTGGCCAACCTCCTGCACTCACACCTGCTGCTGTTGCCCTTCCTCAACTTCCTGCTGCTGTTGCCCTACCTCAACTTCCTGCCCTACCTCACACCTCCTGCTGTTGCCCTACCTCAACTTCCTGTTTGCCCTACCTCAACTTCCTTCCCCTCCCCCAACTTCCTGCACTCCCACCAAGACAAGACAAGAGGTGTATGTACCTTGAAGACAATGGGAGAACAACACGAAGAAGTCTCCCCTGACTAGGCTACACAGTGGCAATATGTTGTTATAGAACCAACACATGTGAGTAGATCTGAATCATCTGTCTTGAATGCTGTACCATATGTCATGTACCCTGCACCATTTGTCTTGGAGGTTGAACCATCTGTCTTGTACGCTGCACCATTTGTCGTGTATGCTGAACCATTTGTCTTGTACGTTGCACCATATGTCTCTTATGCTGCACCAATGTGTCTTGTATGCTGCACCATGTGTCTTGTATGCTGCACCATTTGGCTTGTATGCAGCATGATTTGCCTTGCTGCACCATGTGTCTTGTATGCTGCGCCATGTGTCGTATATGATGCACCATCTATCTTGTATGCTACACCATGTGTCTTGTACGCTGCACCATTTGTCTTGTACGTTGCACCGTATGTCTTGTATGCTGCACCATGTGTCATGTATGCTGCACCATGTGTCATGTATGCTGATTATCTGTCTTGTACGCTGCACCATGTGTCTTGTACGCTGCACCATTTGTCTTGTACATTGCACCATATGTCTTGTATGCTGCACAATCAATCTGTCTTGTATGTTGCACCATGTGTCTTATATGCTGCACCATATATATGTCTCATCATCGTAATTGCTACCACGTGAACGCTTTCTTGCTTGCTGATTCGTTGATTATTCAAGTGGCTTGTGCTTGGTCAAGCAACTAATAATCTTCTAACTCCACCTCCTTCCTTTCATGCTGCTGCAGCTCCCGCAGGCAGTGACTTCCACATATTGCGGCATGGTGGACAAGGAGCAAGTCATCAGCATGCTGGGATGAGTAGAGGGACAAGATCAAGAAGCCTGATGATGGCACTGCACCTGCTGCTACCACTCATCATATAATAGTACCTATAGCTAGACTAGCCAGTGGGGGTGGCCGGGGGGGGGGGCAGGGACAGAATACAGACCATGTAGCTAGTCAGAGCTCATCAGGGTACCCTGGTACTTATTATTTTAGTAGTCAGAGCAGAGGGTACTCATAAATCTGATGAGTACCATTTTCTAGGCCCAATTCATGGGTACAATTTCTCCCACAAATGAGGAGAATTTGTAAATGGCCAAATTATAATAGCTATTGTTCAATATTACTTTTTTGAATTCGAATTTTTCAGTCTTAAAAATGTCTGTAAATAAAACAGTGCAATCCATCTATACATCTCGTATGATCCAAAGTCTCCAGTGCAAGCACTGCCTGGAAAAAAAACCGGGACCCAATCCCTCAAATACCCGGAACCTAACCTAGCCCGGAGCCCAGGTCCCTAATTTACAGAATAAGAAAAGGGTCGGTCCAGTATTAAATACTACAATCCGGGACCAAATTCCCTGTATTCTAGGAGGGTTATTCCACGAAGGGTGCCCGGTATTTTACGAACCAGCACCATTTAGTTTACGAACTATCAAATCCTAGTTCGTAATAAAAGGGTGCCGGAATTTTACGAACCAGCTCCATTCAGTTTACGAACCATCAAATCCTAGTTCGTAAACCTTAAATTACGAGGGGGTGTCCGCTTTTTACGAAATAGAGCCCAACATTTTACGAGGGAGGTTCGTAGAATTTTCCAAGCCAAATTCTAGTTCGTAAAATGCTGTTTTATTCATAGTGCTACTGTGGCGCGCAACGAGACGGTGCCGATGGACACTGAGGACCCTGGCGGTTCTTCCATCGGCGCCGCCTTCCATGGGGTTGGGAACGGCAGGACTGTCGGGCGCAAGCATGCGCTTCCTCAGTCCGCTCGTGAGGACGATGCCGCCCCTCTGGACCCCATCTCTGCGCGCAAGCAGGCGTTTCTGCGTGGCCGCCAGATTAAGGCGACGCCAACCTATGCCAAGGCTGCGAAGTCGGATGGTCTTCTCCACTACCACTCCGCGGACCATCCCGTCGCTCCCTATGCCGACGTTAAGTTGGCGGCGCATATGAACTCGTACTTTGACGGGCTCCTCCTGGACTGCGAGCCCGAGAACATCGTGGAATCGCTGCAAATGGTTGATGATCTCCGCGACAGTATGACCCGTCTGTACACGGCGTCCAAGATGCGAAAGCAGAACTGGATGCATTTCATGCCTTTGAACATCAAGGACATCGCCGACAAGGACGCCGCCCTCAAGGGCACTAAGCTGCGGCCCCACTACCCGGCGGCGGAGGCCAATGACGACAAAATGGACGAGACGTTGCCTCGTGCACCTGACAGGCAGGTGCGGGTTGCGGGGAATTCAGGGTTGTTTGATAAACTAGCTGTCGCTCAGGTAGCCCCGGCGTTTGATCCAGAACCATTTCGAATCCCCGACGTCTATGCCAATTCGGGTGGTCATACTGGCAAAATGCAACGTGGTTCTATCCCGCGGGGGGGCGCTACCCCTTCCCCGCCAACAGCACCGACCGCCGCTCCCTTACCACCCGACGGCCCCTTTTCGGTATCCGACTACTCGTCATCGGACCACGACTTAGCCGATTCCCTAGGTTCCACCTGTCAAACCGACCTCGAATCGGGCTCCTCGGGCTACTCAGCCCGAGCCCCCAACGTCGCCCGAAGTACCTACGGTGGCTTCCCCGGCCGCTGTTCGACCTCGTGCAAAGCGCGCAGCTACGCTGCCTGCAGACACCCCTTCTCCGACGCGCCAGGTTCGCGCGGACACACACCTGGCCCCGGAAGGCCCGCCAGGTGAGCCCGTTTCGCTCCCGCCGATCACCCCTCCTCCCGCCAACCGCGCCCCTAGTCACTCTGATCACGACAATGGGTTCGCCAAGCGTGTTACTGAAATGAGAAAGGAATTACGTCTCATTGAACACAAACTGTCGGACAAATGCACTAGGGCTAAGTTGCGCCGATGGGTATTCAATGTGGCCACGATCATGGAGCTCCAGTTCGCCGACGGTTACCTTGGTCCGTTCGAGCGCATTGTTCCACATCTGTCGGGCGCATTCACTGGCCAACTCCGCATCACTTACGACGAGGCATGGGCTAGCGATGAGTTGGACGGGTTGGATTTCATAGGAATCGTTGCATGGGCGGAATCGCTCCTCCTGCCCGAGCTATTAAGGGAATCACACGTCGCTCTCACCAAACTACACGAAGGTGGTTTCCGCCAAGATACCCGATCCTTGCAGAATTATTACCACGCCATCAAGTCGGAATTTTGCAAAGTCCCCGATCTCACCGATCGCGAGAAGTTAAACTTGTTTCGTACGGGACTCTCCGATGAACTCCGCGCCGGTGCACACTCTCGGCGCGAGTCTGGTACTATGTTAAAAACGATGGAGGATTTGTTCCGCTATCTGCAATTGGACGAGGCGAGGAAAGTTGTCGCCCCTCGTGGCAAAGCCTTGATGGACAAGCACGATCGCCATCAGAGGGGAGGTTACGCTAATCAGAAGTCGAGGTATCCATTCAAGCGCCCCGCGGATACTAAATACCCGGGTAAGGACCTTGCATTCAATCCCGTCCAATTTACCAACTCCCCCCCCTCCGATTCTGACACTGATTCTTTCTCTTCGCAGGGACTAAGGACCACCGACGACGGCGGGGAGATGAACTCTCGCCCAGCCAAGAGCCCCAAACTGGAGGTCAACGGTAGTCGCAACCCGGCCGGTGGCCGAGGTGGTGGAGGACGTAGTGCGACGCAGCCGGCGCACATCGCCAAGCTGGGTGGATCGCCAAGGTCGCAGGTCCTCTGTTTAAAAGGTGCTGATCGCGCGTTTGGGAGAGGCTCTATTAGCCGCGGCGCGGGCCGTGGTGGTCGAGGAGGATACGGTCAGGGTGCTGGTTGGGGCCGTTCACAGCCCAGCGGGCCGCGGACCCCCGACTTTTTGGGTCAAGACCCTCAAAACGCCATGCATATGAACAAATCGGTCAGCGTCGGGCAGACCATCTGGCTTCAGAATGGAGCTCGCTGCTTCTTCTGTTTCCGCTACATGAGGACATGTGTGTGGTCGCTGAATGCTGACGGACGCTGCCGCACGCGGGACTTGCCTAACTGGCCGGCCCTCAATGAGACTACGTGTCCCGACTGGGCCCTTGACGGCAACGGTCCCATCCCCATTTGGGAATAGGAACCGGCCGGGCAGGTATTGACAAGCCTGGATCGTGTAATTAGCGACGATAAAGTAGTAGTAGTCGAGCCACTGGAGCTCTTGTTACAAGTTCAAGAGGAACTATTTTCTAACTTGGGCTTAACCCCAACTATTGATGTAACTTCTACTAATGCCTTGTCGTCCCCTTGTTGTCCCCTTGAGTTTGGCACGCGTGTCTCCATCGCAAACGAGTTCATATACGCTCACCCCATTCCGGAAGACGTCGTGTCGGTGATAAAACACTATTGGGAGTGCAAAAACGATGCACCCTTCGACACATCCGGTATGTTCATCCTCCCAAAAAATGCAAGTAACGATAAACATGTCTCCAGTCTCCTCCAAGGTATGGAGTTATTTAAGGAGTATCAATCGTTCGATCACCATATGAAACCCCGCCCCAAGGGGTCACCTTCGAAAAAAGTCGCCATCCAAGTATAGTATGACCCTCCCGACTCCGAACGGGCCGTCCAAATCAAAAAGGATTGGCACGCGATCAACGACGTGACCAAGGCAGTCTACTTTGGCCCCGCACCTGAGGAGGGCATCCCCAGTCCGGTTGAAACCCGTCGAAAAAAACACTGGTGGTCGGAGGCATTGGATCCCAAAGTTCGCAAAAAACAAATCGCTGCCAGACGGTCAACGAAGTGCATCCGTAGCAATCACGCACAACGAAACACTAATACTTCCCCCGTGCTCACTACGCGAGCCAATCGGGTATACGAAGTCAACTCCGCGGCTGCCCCCAATATGCTATTCAACGCCCGATCAGGACCGAAGCAATTGCTCACATTGGCAGACTCGGGCGCGACAGGTTCTCTTATGGAAAAGCAACCGGCTGAGGTTCTCGGTTTGCACATCCGCCCTTGGGAAAACGAACGCGACGGATTCACTTGCGACAACGACGAGATTATCAAAATCCGCGGGACGGTCACGCTCCCTATCCACATACAACGATATGTTGGCAAAGTGTTCGTCCATGTCGTCGACAAACTTCCTGGAGGATTAGAATTAATCCTCGGATCCGACTGGATGCGCGACGAAAAGGCTGTCCTAGACTACAATCGCATGACATTGTCGCTCAAACGGTACGGCTGCTGTATAACACCTATAAACAGGCAGCGGGACAAAACGGCTCATTCCTTCTTCACTATGGCACTTTCGGGCAAGTCAACCGATGACCCAGTCATTACGGGTCGCAAGGCAGCAAAGCTTTTAAAGGCTGGCGCTAACCATGTCATGGTCAATGTCCGCTAATCCCGAGCGGATTTGCCGGCGTCTAACGTCACTGCTGATGAACGGGCGAAATTGCTGACAAAATTACTGCCGTCCGACGGGCCTTTACCTGGTCCGCCGGTGGCAAGCATGGATTTCGAAAATTGGATCCGCGACAACATCCTTGACCACAACGATAAAACGCTCATCTCGGCCAGCGACCTGCGCGCTCTCCTATGGAAGTATAGCAAAGTCTTCAACAATTTGCCTATGGGGACTCCTAACCATCGATTTATACCTCACGTCATCAAAACGCAAGACAATGCTTACGCGCCATATCGCAGAAATTGTCGCATGAGTCCAGCCGAGACCTTACTATGTGAGGAATACGTCTCCGACCTGTTGCAGCAAGGATTCATCGCCCCGAGCTCGTCCCCGTACGGTGCGCCGATTATGATCATAGCTAGTGTTTTGCTTGGCTTAAACAAGCTTTGCGCTTCTGGAACAAGACCATACATAAAGAACCTGAGGATCTCATTAGAATGGCTCTTGAGGAATCTTTTGACTCCAACACTGGCTGGGTTCATGACTTGCGTTGTGCTCTCCACAAGCTAGGATCCAGTAAAAACATCAACATTTTGGAGGCTGTCGATGTCGAAGGTATTATGTCTGAAGTTTTTGAGTCATGGAGGTTTAAGTACCCAAGTGACACCAATGCAGTTAGAGACATCCCTGATGAGAGAAGGGTTGGCTTTAAACGCCTCCGATACCAAAAATGGTTCGCAGCCAACAGCAATGATGAGAATGGCTTGATTCCCTTTACATCCGCCTTACATAAGCAGGATCAGATTCGTTCTATAGCACAGTTTAGAATGGGTTCCCATTGGCTGAACACAGAAAGAATGAGGGTGTTGGATAGAGCACACATCCCTCGCTCAATGAGACACTGTCAAATGTGTGGGTTCCAAAAACCTGAGGATGAAATGCATATGTTTGAGTGCCCTTTTTATAATGATATTCGCCTCCGCTACCAGAATCTGTTTACAGATATTTATAGGCATGTCCATGAGGATACCGACTTAACCGTATGGAATGTGGAATTCTGCGATTCCACATTCAGAACCTTTATGAATGGAAATGGCACTAAGTCTTTTTGGAGCAACCTAGCCGACTATCTTTCTACTTGTAGAAGAGCAAGACAGGAAGCCCTGGACTGCTTAGTGGCACCGTAATTTATTATCCCTTTTTTTCTTCTTGTGACTTCTCATTTGTTAGCTTCTTACCTCCGCCACTGTAAGTGGTTGAGATCTGGGTCCTGCTCTAAGGGGTTTAATACCTACGCCACCAAAACGGTGGTTGGGAGTTTGGTTTGTTTGTCCTCGACACACCCCTGATGTAATGGGTTTTTTTGCTTTGTGGGTGCTTTTTCTTTTTGTTTAAAGCACAGAGTCTCATACACCCTCGCGGTGTCAAGTAGACTTTAACATGTAATGTAATGTAATGTAACACCAAAAAAAAAAAAAAAAAAAAAAAAAAAGCTAAACCGGGTGGAACGGGATACCGAATTGTTTGCGATTGGCGAGCACTCAACAACATCACGATTACAAACAGGTATCCCCTTCCCCGTATTGACGAGACCATTGATCGTCTAGGTGGAGCTACTTAGTTCAGTTCCCTAGACCTCATGTCTGGTTATTACCAAATACGAATTTTGGACGAGGACGCGCCGAAGACTGCGTTCACTACCCCGATGGGTCAGTATGAATTTAAAGTCCTTGGGATGGGTTTGGCGAACGCGCCGGCCACATTCCAAGCGGTCATGAACCAAATATTCGCGCCCTACTTGCACAAGTTCGTCGTGGTCTACTTAGACGATATCTTGGTTTACGGACGCACTCCGGCGGAGCACTTGGCCAACTTGGCCACAGTTCTCCAGGTCCTCAAGGACAACGAATTCTACGCGAAACTCTCCAAATGTTCCTTCAACAAAACAGAAGTTACATTCCTGGGTCATTACATTGGACGCGACAGAATTAAAGTTGATCCAAAAAAGGTTAGCACAGTCCGTGACTGGCCTACCCCAAAAACGGCAAAAGAGATCGGCTCATACCTAGGTTTGTGCAATTATTTTCGCAAATTTATCCAAGGCTATTCGTCTCTCGCTGCCCCTCTTCAAACCTTGTCTAACATCAAGGGTGAACTAGGCTGTTCAAACAGGAACATCTTGTCTCATTCGAAGGACTCAAAGAAGCTTTGCTATCCGCTCCAGTTCTCGCACTGCCGGATTTCAGAAAACCTTTCGAGGTCATTACCGACGCATCTTTGCTTGGTACGGGCGCAGTGCTCTTACAAGATAAACACCCCATCGCCTTCGCCAGCAAGAAGTATATCCCAGCGGAGCTGAACTATACTACGACGGAACAAGAGATGCTAGCAATCGTTCACGCGTTGACCGAGTGGCGATGCTACCTCGAAGGTTCCCACATGACATTGGTCACTGACCACAATCCGCTCACGTATTTTGACACCAAGGCTGTCCTTTCACGACGCATGGGCCGATGGCAGGAGGACCTAGCGCCCTTCAGCTATACTTGGGAGTATCGCGCGGGTCGCAATAATATGGCAGACCCGGTCGGTCGCAATCCCAACCTCTCTGCCCCCGCCGACGTCGCAGTTGCGCACCAGCTGTTGGTCTTCTCTCTCTTGGTCAGCGAATGCCGGCCTCGATCAAAGAAGCGACGTCCTATTGCAGTCGGTCCTGCGGTCGTTGACATCCTTCCCCGCCCACCGACTGTCCTCCTTGTACCTTCGGTTCCGGTCAAAGAAACGCGACGACGCAGTCGGCATACGCCCGCTGCGTCGACTCCCCTCTCTTCGTCCATCATGGATCGAATTTTGGCTGGATACAAAAAGGACTCAAACTTCACGCCGGGCTGAAAGCGCCTCCGCGATAAGTTTTCCAGAAACGGTTACTGGTTCAAGAAGAACAGGTACGGGCGCGAATTTTTGTGTGTCCCCCTCGACGCAGCACTTCGCCTGGATATTATCCGCGAAGCTCACGACCCTATTTCCATGGGCCATTGCGGTCGCACCAAGACATTGGAGCTGGTCACCCGCACTTTTACTTGGGCCAAAGTCACGGCAGATGTTACCGCCTTCGTCCATCAATGCCATAAGTGCCAAACGAACAAGCCTGGTAACGCAAAGCCTAACGGTACCATGGTTCCCGTGGAGATTCCTGAGAAATTCTGGGAGTGCGTCTCCACCGACCTTATTACGGCGCTTCCGCCGACTTCTTCTGGCCATAATGCCATCGCGGTGTTCGTCGACAAACTGTCGAAGATGGTTCATGTCGAACCTTGTCATACTACGATAAACGCAGAGGAGTTCGCTTCCTTATACCTGAATCGTGTCATCCGATATCATGGTATCCCAAAGAAACTCCTCAGTGATCGCGATGCGCGATTCACAGGCCATTTCGGCGTGGCTCTCCATCGATTGATGGGCACGCGACAAGCGTTTTCGACTGCGTTTCATCCTCAAACTGACGGTCAGACGGAACGCATGAACCGAGTCATCGAGGACATGATTCGCCATTATGTGGGGCCGTACCACGACGATTGGGATAAGTCCTTGGCGCTTGTGGAATTTGCGATCAACAATTCCTACCAAGAGTCCATTCAAAACACACCCTTTCGGGCGTACCTTGGTTACGACCCTACGACGCCGCTCAAGGCAGAGGCCGAATCGAAATGCCCGGCTACCAACAATTGGTGGGTTGATCACATTGAACGACAAGATCAATGCAAGGCATGCATGCAAGCCGCTCAAGATTGGAAGAAAGCCCATTACGATAAACGACGAACGGAGGTTTTCTTCAACCTTGGTGATAAAGTTCTCTTGTCCACCCGCAATATGAAGTTCAAAGCAACGGGTAAACCAAAATGTACGCCTCAGTTTGTTGGCCCCTATACAATTACGGAATGCATTGGTCCACGCGACGAGGTCACCGGAGTCGTCCGGCAAGTCACGGCGTGCTGCTTGGCTTTGCCCAAGATGATGCGCATCCACCCCGTGTTTCACGTGGGTTTGATCAAGCATTGGCGCTCCGATGGCGTTGTCCATGTTGGACAACCGCTTGAGTTCGACTCCGACGGCGCTCCAATTTGGAATATCCAATTTGAAGTCGCGTGTCATAGGCACATCTAACAAACGACGTCTCGAATACTTGGTCCGATGGCAAGACTTCGGTATTGAGCAAGAGACTTGGGAACTCGCCAAGGCGGTCAAGAAAAGTGCCCCTCACATCGTCGATGCATGGAACTCACGTGTTACGCCCGTTGTGTCCCGACGTACGTCGAAAAAACGGGCCCATCACCAACCCATCGCACTCGACGCAGACGACACGGTGGTCAGATTGCTTTATTCATAAAGCTATCTTTCCCGGAGTACTCAAAAGGGATGTTAAATGGTTCTCTCCGAAACCAACTTGATTCATCAAGTATATTTTGAGCACGGCACATACGACTGGTATTCACATCCCACCTTTCTTACGATCAGATGCGGGGTCCGCATCTCTTCTGGAGGGGGGGGAGTGTAACGGTACAGAACCCTTCACGGGTACTCTGGCCGTCCAGCAAGGCATACGGGTACACCGTACCCGTAAGCCTCGTGACGAACGCACATGATACAGTACCATACCCATGTACTGCCTCATCTCTCACAACGCACACGTTGCGCATATAGACACGAGCTACTCGGAATGAACGCTTCTACTACTTCCACGAAGACGTTCCTTCCCAGCCACTCGACATCCCTACTTAGGTAACCCTCCCCCTGTTCTGCTAGTTCACTCATAACAACATACACGTAAACACACTTCACGCATCACGTTACTCTAGATAACCCCTCAAGCTGCTATCAGCATCCTGAGCTGTTACAGCAGTCTTCGGCGCGTCCTCGTCCGATATACGTATTTGGTAATAACCAGACGTAAGGGCTTGGGAACTAAACAAGGAAGCTCCACCTAGACGGTCAATGGTCTCGTCAATACGGGGAAGGGGATACCTATTTTTAATCTTAATGTTGTTGAGTGCTCGCCAATCGCAAACAACACGGTATCCCGTTCCACCTGGTTTTGCTATGATCATAATCGGCGCTCCGTACGGGGACGAGATCGGGGCGATGAAGCCTTGTTGTAAAATGTCGGAGACGTATTCTTCACATAGCAATGTCTCGGCTGGACTCATGCAACGATTTCTGCAATACGGGGCGTAAGCATTGTCTTGCGTTTTGATGACGTGAGGTATGACTCGATGGTTAGGAGTCCCCATCGGTAAATTGTTGAAGACTTTGCGATATTTCCATAGAAGGGCGCACAGATCGCTGGCCGAGATGAGCGTTTTATCGTCGTGGTCAAGGATGTTGTCGTGGATCCAATTTTCGAAATCCATGCTAGCCACTGGCGGACCAGGTAACGGTCCGTCGGACGGCAATAATGTCGTAAGCAATTTCGCTCTTTCATCCGCTGTGACATTTGACGCCGGTAAGTCCGCCCGCGATTCGCGGGCGTTGACCATGACGTGGTTAGCGCCAGCCTTCAAAACCTTTGCTGCTTTGCAACCCGTAATGACTGGGTCATCAGTTGACTTGCCCGGTAGTGCCATGGTAAAGAAGGAATGAGCCGTTTCGTCCCGCTGCCTGTTAATAGGGGTTATACAGCAGCCGTACCGTTTGAGCGACATGGACATGCAAGCGTAGTCGAGGACGGCCCTTTTGTCGCGCATCCAGTCGGATCCGAGGATGAGGTCTAATCCTCCAGGAAGTTTGTCGACGACATGGACAAACACTTTGCCAACATATCGTTGTATGTGGATAGGGAGCGTGGCCGTCCCTCGGATTTTGATAATCCCGTCGTTAGCGCAAGTGAATCCGTCGCGTTCATTTTCCCAAGGGCGGATGTGCAAACCGAGATCATCAGCCGTTTGCTTTTCCATAAGGCAACCCATCGCGCCCGAATCTGCCAATGTGAGCAATTGCTTTGTGCCAGATCGGGCGTTGAAAAGCAGATCGGGGGCTGTCGCGGAGTTGACTTCGTATACCCAATTGGCTCGCATAGTGAGCATGGGGGAAGTATTCGTGTTTCGTTGTGCGTGATTGCTACGGATGCACTTCGTTGACCGTCTGGCAGCGATTTGTTTTTCGCGAACTTTGGGATCCAATGCCTCCGACCACCAGTGTTTTTTTCGACGGGTTTCAACCGGACTGGGGATATGCTCCTTTGGTGCGGGGCCAAAGTATACTGCCTTGGTCGCGTCGTTGATCGCGTGCCAATCCTTATTGATTTAGATGGCCCGTTCGGAGTCGGGAGGGTCATACCATACTTGGATGGCGACCTTATTCGAAGGTGATCCCTTGGGGCGGGGTTTCGTATGGTGGTCGAACGATTGATACTCCTTAAATAACTCCATACCTTGAAGGAGACTGGAAACATGTTTATCGTTACTTGCATTCTTCGAGAGGATGAACATTCCGGATGTGTCGAAGGGAGCATCATTTTGCATTCCCAATAGTGTCCAACACCGACACGACGTCTTCCGGAATGGGGTGCGCGTATATGAACTCGTTTGCGATGGAGACTCACATGCCAAACTCCGTAGAGAAATTCAAGAGACAAGGGGACAAAAGGGCATTAGTAGATGTTACATCAATAGATGGGGTTAAGCCCTAGTTAGAGAATAGTTCCTCCTGAACTAGCAACAAGAGCTCCAGTGGCTCGACTACTACTACTTTATCGTCACCAATTACACAATCTAGGCTCGTCAAGACCTGACTGGCCGATTCCTATTCCCAAATCGGGATGGGACCGTTGCCATCAAGGGCCCAGTCGGGACATGTTGTCTCATTGAGGGCCGGCCAGTTGGGCAAGTCCCGTGTGCGGCAGCGTCGGTCAGCATTCAGCGACTGCGCACACGTCTTCATGTAGCAAAAACAGAAGAAGCAGCGAGCTCCGTTCTGCAGCCAGATGGTCTGCCCGACGCTGACCGAGTTGTTCATGTGCATAGCATTCTGAGGGTCTTGACCCGAAAAGTCAGGGGTTCGCAGCCCGACGGGCTGTGAACGGCCCCGACCAGCACCCTGACCGTATCCTCCTCGACCACCACGGCCCGCGCCGCAGCTAATAGAGCCTCTCCAGAACGTGCAAACTGAGGACCTGCGACCTTGGCGATCCACCCAGCTTGGCGATGTGCGTCGGTTGCGTCGCACTACGTCCTTCACCACCTCGGCCAGCGGCCGGGTTGCGACTACCGTTGACCTCCAGTTTGGGGCTCTTGGCTGGGCGAGAGTTCATCTCCCCGCCGTCGTTGGTGGTCTTTAGGCCCTGCGGAGAGAAAGAATCAGTGTCAGAATCGGAGGGGGGGGATTTGGTAAATTGGACGCGATTGAATGTAAGGTCCTTACCCGGGTATTTAGTATCCGTGGGTCTCTTGAACGGATACTTTGACTTATGATTAGCGTTACCTCCCCTCTGATGGCGATCGTGCTTGTTTGTCAAGGACTTGCCACGAGCAGCGACGACTTTTCTCGCCTCGTCCAATTGCAGATAGCGGAACAAGTCCTCCATTGTTTCGAATAACGTGCCCAACTCGCGCCTAGAGTGTGCTCCGGCGCGGAGATCGTCGGAGAGTCCTGTGCGAAAGATGTTTAACTTCTCGCAATCGGTGAGATCAGGGACTTTGCAAAATTCCGACTAGATGGCGTGGTAATAATTCTGCAAGGATCGAGTATCTTGGCGCAAAAATGTTTTCAAAAAAACGCACTCACCTCTTTAAAAACTGCGCGCTTTGCGCACCAGTTTTTTCAATTAGTGCGCTATTGGTCAATTTTTTGCATGAGCTGTGGTGCCACAGGGTGAAAGGGCCTGACAGAGAGCAGGTTGCTGCAAGGAGCAAGGAGACCGGGTAGTGGAAATAGTACAGACACAAGAACCGCTGTTACAAACTTACACGACCAAATCATCGCTTTAAATCATGCAACAATGTAGCCAAGTCTGTAGACCGGTACGGGTAGGCAACACCATGAGAATGGGTAACTCCACCTAATGAAAATTGAGTCATCATCTGGTGGCTGCACTGCTGCCTGACCTGGTACATCATCGTCGATTCCAAAGCCGACAAGGACAAAACCAGGCTGATCATACCCCTCAATCGACACCAACACGGATGGCGAGGGGGGGTCTGGTGGAGGAGGCATGGAGCACTTAGGCGCAGGAGAGGTGGCAGCCAGTCCAGCAGCTATGGGATAGGCCCCTTCCGCCTCGGGGACACCTCGGGGAAGACACTCACTGCACGATATGGGATGAAATTAGAATGTATTCTGTAGCAATGTGATTATGGCTGTACTCGAGAAAGCGAAGCCTAATTATCGCTGCCTTAATTTTAGAACCGAGTCGATGCGATAATCGAGGGCGAACGAGGGACGCTTTATTTCTTAATAGCTCAGGTCAGACAATTTCAGCAGAGCACGAGGCAGTCAAATTTACTTCTGCTCCAGATGGATGCAATAGCGAGCTTAGTCTTCTTGTTATGGTTGCCGGTATCTTGAGGAGCAGGAGATAGGGGCAGTGGCGACGAGGAGGCGAGGGCAGGAGCTAGGGGCAGAGAGCAGGGTCGACACTCCAACTCCGACTGCACAGAGTGGAATGAAATTGGGTAAGAAACTCGAAGTCAGCCAGATAGCAAATCAAAAAGTAACTCGCAATTCAACGAGTCAACTCGCAAGTCAGCAATTTAGCTAATCGACTCGTCTAATCAAAAGCATCAAACTTACTTTGTTCCCACAAGCTTGCTGCAGCGAGCAGTGGTGAACTGGCGACAGCAGGAGCGACGAGGAGGCTAGGGCACGAGCTAGGGGTAGAGAGGAGAACAGAGGCGAACTGGCGAACTGGCGATGACAGAGATCGGAATGAAAGCAGAATGCTGCCATTGAGATTCCGAATTGACTTGACTGAGGCGATTGGACAGTTGCAGTTCTGTTACAATTCAAATCCACGGTGCAGGTTTGCAGTTACCTTTCAGCCACCAGTGCAGTCATTATCACTCCGTGACAGCCTCAATTTTAAGTCTCACTCACTGAGTGAGTATCACTCTATCTGATCAGGGGAAAGAGAGAAAGCGCACAAAGCGCAGAAAGCGCACAGTCAGTAAAAATAGGAGAGCGCACAGGTAGTAAAAAAAACTGCCCGGAGCGCGCAAAGGGTGTTTAAAAAACTGCCCGTTTAGCGCAGTCGGGCTCCAAAACCCTGCCCGTTTTTGCGCAGTCGCGCGCGCGATGTAGTACCCTGTTGCGAACCCATGGTCGCGATCAGCGTGATGAGGGGCGCGATCAGCGGGAGGAGGGGCGAGCGGTGGGAGCGAACCGGGCCAACATGGTGGGGCGTCTGGAGTCATTGGCGTGTCCGCGCGAGCCTGTCGCGCCGGCGAAGGGGTGTCCGCAGGCAGTTTAGCCGCACGCTCCGCACGAGGTCGAACAGGAGCCGGGGGCTCCGTCGAAGGCATAGCGGGCGACGTTGGGGGCTCGGGCTGAGTAGCCCGAGGAGCGCGATCAGCGGTCGGTTTGACAGGCGGCGCCTGGCGGGATGACCTTGGGGGATCGGCGATGTCGTCGTCCGACGAGAAGTAGTCGGAGACCGAAACGGGGTCGGCGGGGGGTACAGGAGATCCGGGTGAGACTGTCGGCAGGGAAGGGGTAGCGCCCCCCCGCGGGATCGAACCTCGTTGCATTTTGCCCGTGAGATAACCCGAGGGTGCATAGACGTCGGGGATCTGAAACGGTTCTGGAGTGAACGTCGGGGCAACCTGAGCGACAGCTATCTGATTAAACAACCCTGAATCACCCACAACCCGCACCTGCCTGTCAGGTGCACGAGGCAACTTCTCGTTGAGTCTGTCGTCATTGGCAGCGGCCGCAGGGTAGTGGGGCAGCAGCTTTGCGCCCTTGAGGGCGGCATCCCTGTTGACGATGTCCTCGATGCTCGAAGGCATCTCAAGCATCCAGTTGTTCTTCTTGCGCATCTTGTTGGCAATGAACAGACGGGTCATGTGATCGCGAATATCGTCGATCGCCTACTGCGCCTCACGCAAGTCCTCGGGGTCGCTGGCCAAGAGGAGCTCGTCAGCGTACTCGGTTAAATGAGCCTCCAACTTAGCGTCGGCATAGGGGGCGATAGGGTGATCCGCTGAGTGGAAGAACAGCAGACCATCCGTCTTTGCCGCCTTAGCGTACGATGGCGCCGCTTTCGCCTGGCGGTCACGCATCAGCGCCAGCTTGCGCGCAGAGATGGGCTCAGGAGGGGCAGGGTCGTCATGACGGGCGGACTGAGGCAGCGCATGCTTGCGCCCGACAGTCCTGCCGTTCCCGATCCCTTGGTAGAGGGCGTCGCTGGTGGAACCGCGGGGGTCACCCTCTGTGTCCATGGGCTTGCCACCCTTCTCGTTGCGAGGCGAAGCAGCAACATGCGCCGCAACAATGGCCATGACGTCAGCATGGGTGAGGGCGGGAACAGAGGGAGCAGCGGGAGCAGCGACTGGGCACTTGCCGAAGTCGATGTTCTCGCGTGTGAGCTGCGCGACAACCTCAGTCAGGCGAGCGCACTCTGCACGAAGGGAGGCGACCTCTGCATGGAGGGGGGAACGTGGGGAGTTAGTCAATGACATCGGATGGGAGGGAAACAGTGTGCGATTGACGGGCAAAACAGCGTGAGGAACATCTGAGCGGGAAGGTATGTCCTCGATATGCGCAAATGGATTGAAAACCATGAAAGGCAGGTTTGTTCTATACCCATCGGGCGTAAGACTGTGCTCACCTGTTTGAGACCGCGACAGGTCTCTCTCGGTGGCCTCGAGCGCAGTTCGCAGCGTCTTCGAAGCGGTCTTGGAGTCCGACACAGCCAGATCGTGTGTGGCCTGGAGGGCGCACAATTCTTGGCGACTCTTGGCCAAATCCCTGCTGAGGCAGTAGTGGCTCTCAACGAGCTCTTTGCGCTCCTCAGCAGTGCAATGGTTGGCCAGCGCCGCTTCAGTATCTGCGACTTTGGTGTTGAGGCGGCGCTCAAGATCGAAGATGTTTGCGTCCTTAGCGGCGACAGCCGCTGCAAACTGGTCGGTCAAGGCCTAATTGGCGATGGCGGCCTGGTTGAGTTCAGATCGGAGGTGGCCAATCTGCTCAGCCGCGATCAGATGACCTGCCATGTGCTCATGGCGCTTGCGCTCTGCGTGATACGTCGCACTGGCCACTTTGAGGTTAGGCCCGGCCATTGTCGTCGTCGGGGGGGCAACGCCAGCGCCCAGAGGTGGGGTCGCGATCGGCGCACCCGAGGATGCAGCCAGACCAGTGAAGCCTGCGACCACAGGTTGCAGCGTGGCCACTGAAACAGAGGGCCACGCGTCGACAGAGGCGGACTCGTCCTGCGTCGCATTGAGCTCAGTGTCGGGCTCAGTGTCGGACGACGCAATCCCTTCAGGATTGGTGTCGACCACTGACGTTGTAGGCTGCTCAGCAGCGGCGGCGGTGCCCGGGGTTGCGACTTTGTGGGAGGCCATTCTGCAAAGGCAACGACAAAAGTAAGTAGGCTGGACAGGGATGAGTGGTGGGCAAGAGAGGGGGAATTACTCGCAACTCTAAGAAAGCCAAAGTATCACCTGCACCAAGGACTAGCAAATTTTGCGAGCGTAGCGAGCTGAAAATGCCTCAAGCGTAACTGTTAATGACGCCTTCGTCCAGAATACGATGAGGGAGATAAGTATGTGAAGGCACGGACCACAGGGCAAGCAAGGGATAACACAGACGAATCAAATTGCGCGACAGGATGAGCAAGACAGCAGGTGGACAGCACCAATAGACGATGCAGCAAGCAAGGAGAGCCGCAGGACAGACTCGTGAAGTACCCTAATTAAAGCAAGTACGGCTGAGGTGACAAATGGAGCCAATGCTGCGCTATTGATCCAGCCGCGAGTTAACTGCTCGTGAATAGAGCGTTAGAAGCTATGACCAAAAGGCCAGGACGTGAATGCTAGGATCGAGGACGTAGGCCATACAGGGCAGGCTAGGAAAAAATGCCCATGCAAGACAGGTCGCAGGTGGCCTAGGGCAGGTCGAACCTGACAGGACAGAGCACTGCCAGAACAGAACAGGCGCTACGTGTACTCGTAGCCACAGGTGAGAGCAGACAGCCAAAAGAAGAGCTGCAAATGCCAGAAATGCTGACAAGATGTCCTGGCAGGTGCGATAAATTCAAAGAAAAACTTCGTATGCGTGCGTATGTGTATGCGTGAGGTCCCTAAGGAACGAAACCTGCTCCGCTACCAGTGTAACAGCTCACGATGCACCTAACAGCTTGAGGGGTTAGTCTAGAGTAACGGGCTACGTGATGTATGTTTATATGTATGTCGATATGCGTAAGCTAGCAGAACAGTAAGGGTGTTACCTAGGTATGGGATGTAGAGTAGCTCGGATGGAACGTCTTCGTGGTAGGAGTAGAAGGGTTCGTTCTGAGTAGCTCGTGTCTATGTGCGCAACGTGTGCGTTGTGAGAGATGAGGCAGTACATGGGTATGGTACTGTATCATGTGCGTTCGTCACGTGGCTTACGGGTACGGTGTACCCGTATGCCTTGCTGGACGGCCAGAGTACCCGGGAAGGTTTCTGTACCGTTACAATCTACGGCATAAACCTAGCTTATGTCGCGCTTAGTGAATTCAGTGGTTTATCGTGGATTAAAACACGCTTAGCGCAGGTGGGTTTTAAAACGCTTAGGGAGTCAAACGTGGTGGTTAAAATCAAGATGCGGGGGGTTATCCAAAGGGTTGTGTAATGGCTTACCCACTTGGTTATCTAGTGGGTTATCCCACGGGTTACTGATTGGGTTATCCACTGGGTTATCGAGGAGGTTATCCACTGGGTTATCCAAGTGGGGTTAGGGCCAGCCTGGCAAGGAATGCCAGGCTGGCAGCCAATACTCGCCAGGCTGGCAGACGTTGTGAATTGGTACCGATTCTTACAAGTTTCATTATGTAATATAAGCATCCTTCTCTACTGTCACAATTAAAATTAGTTTTTTTCTGCGGGCGAACGGCAAGCACTAATATTGCTCGTTGAAGCTATGTAACCAAGTTCAAGATGTACTAGCCAGCTGCCTATTGAGATCATATCACAAAGCAATGTGAACACTTGATCCAACTAATCATGGACAAAGACTATGCTTCCAGCCAACTCCAATAGCCACCCACTCTGTCAAACCTAACGCTTGCAGCTGCACTGGAACAATTTCCATAACAACTTCCAAACTCACTACGTAGGATAGCTCCAAATGTGGCCCAAGGACCACGGAAAAGGAGCCACCTAGAAGCTGCTACGCGTAGCCAAAAAATAAACAATGGAGAGAACCTAATTAAGATGGCTAATAAATAAATTAGCGAACTAATAATAAATAATCAAGATGGGTCATAAAGAACAAAGCAAATAAAGTAAGAGAACCAAGGCACGGTCCTTCATCAAGGACCAGCTCTGCTTCCTCAGACGCAAGCAATTTAATAGCTTGCGTCCTCAGACACAACCGACCCATCCTATAGCCAATCTGCAAGACAGACCATCCGCAACACAATCAACCCACAAAAGCTGTGTCTTCGACGCAACTGACCCTTAACCATTGTGTCCACACATGACGCAGCATCCTTATCAACAACCCTAATGATGTATGACCCATCCTGGTTGATTTTTACTAGTTTGCTACGTTTTGTACGACCCATTCAGGTGGGAAGGGTTCAAGAACCCGAGATGGGCCATAAAGAAGCAAACGTTATGACCCATCCATCAAGTGTTTGAATAATATATATGATTTAACTAAAGAAGCAAGCTCTGCGTCCTTGTCTTCGTCCCACAAATACAAAGAAAGTAGTGACAAAGACAAGGACCAAGGCAGAGACATAGACAAAGAGTTAGACAGAGGCAAGGGCAAGGGTAGTGACAATGACAAAGAGATAGGCATAGACAGAGGTAGGGACAGAGACAGTGACAAAGCGGAAGAGAGATACAAAACAAAGGCACAGAAAGTGAAAAAGTTTGATTATAAGACATGAGGTTCGATTCCTCAGTATTTTGGCGTCCTGGCCCTATGCAAACCTTGTAGGGAAGTATTGTCGGATTTCTGCCCTCATGGTGGTTCTCTAGTTATGTCTCCTTGATTCCGCACCTAACGACCATGGCAGGGATAATGGCGCCTTCTGTCAAGATTGGTGGCGTGGCCTAGATTGCTCTCTCACAGTGGCTTCCTTTGCAAGCTTATGGGCCACCGTCGGTAAGTTTTGCGCCTCTTGTTTCCCCCTCTTAAATAAGCTAAACCTCTTGAAAGCTCTTGTGGCTTGAAACAAGTCGAATACAAGAGCGGCAAGCAGTGATTGATACACCACTTGTGCAAGACATGTCTCCAAGAGCCTCGCAAGAGGATGCGTCATGCAAGCGAATGCTTCTTACGTTCTCATCTGCCGCCCTTCGACAGATGGGGGGCTTCGAATTCGATTCGAACAAGGCGGGAAATGGTGGTTCGGACTTGGTTTTAGGACCAAGCCATGGAGTACAGCCTCAGGTACTGCCCAGGCCACGATCACGACTTGATTCTGACCTGAATCGATCATCTGTCAAGCTCCCGCAGCTCTTGTTCCTCGCATTCGGGTACATTCTTATTTCGTTCTCAATTTCCCTGTGCGGTGATTGTGCAACTCTTGGTTAGTTGTGACTTGTCTCTGTGCCCTTGGCCACTTCTGCGCTTGACCCCGCCCTCAATGTGAATCCTACCTGCTCAGGTACTGCCGTGGCCACAATCACGACTTGAATCTGACCTGAATCGATCATCTGTCAAGGTCCCGCATCTCTTGTTCGTCGCATTCGGGTAGGTCTATTTCTGTTTAGTTTGCTCCTGCCCCTAAGGCAAGTCGGGTATGCAGGCGTGACTTCCTCATGATCACATCACTCGCAGGCGCAGTAGGGGTTCGTCTATTGAATAGTCGTCCTTCCTGCTCATGCCCATCAGTTAACTTAATCTCCCTCCCTCCCTCCTTGCCCATCCCTCCCTCCCTCCCTCCTTGCCTCCCTCCCTCCCTGCCTTGCCTCCCTCCCTCCCTCCCTCCTTGCCTCCCTCCCTCCTCGCCCATACCTCCCTCCCTCCCTCCTTGCCTCCCTCCCTCCCTCACTCACTCACTCCTTGCCCATCAGTTAACTTAATATCCCTCCCTCCCTCCCTCCCTCCCTCCCTCCCTCCTCCCTCCTCCCTCCCTCCCTCCCTCCCTCCCTCCCTCCCTCCCTCCCTCCCTCCCTCCCTCCTCCCTCCCTCCCTCCCTCCCTCCTCCTCCCTCCCTCCCTCCCTCCCTTCCTCCCCCTCACCCCCTCCATCCCTCAATCATCCCCCCCTCCATGTCTCCCTCAATTTATCCTACACAAACACCTCCCTCCCCCCACCCTTATCCACACATACACCCCCTCACAAAAAGGCCTGTAATGCCTTTAAACTTATTTGTTACTTGATCATGTGATCCGAAAACAACTAACAAAAAGGCCTGTAATGCCTTAAAACTTATTTGTTACTGATCATGTGATCCGAAGGAAATCACAAAAAGGCAAAAAATGCCTTCAAACCATCCATCCATCCTCCCCCAACACACAACTCCCTCCCTTCCTCCCTCCATCCCCCCCTCCCCCCCTCCCCCGTCCCCCCCTCCCTCCATCACTCCCTCCATTATCCCTCCCACAATGACTCCCTAAATTTATCCTATACAATCCTCCATCCATCCATCCATCCCCCCCCAACACACAACTCCCTCCCTCCCTCCCTCCCTCCCCCCCTCCCTCCCTCCCTCCCTCCCTCCCTCCCTCCTCCCTCCCTCCCTCCCTCCCTCCCTCCCTCCCTCCCCTCGCCCCCTCCCTCCCTCAATCATCCCCCCCTCCATGTCTCCCTCAATTTATCCCACACAAACACCTCCCTCCCCCCACCCTTATCCACATGTACCTCCCCTCACCAAAAGTCCTGTAATGCCTTAAAACTTATTTGTTACTTGATCATGTGATCCGAAAATAAATCACAAAAAGGCCTGTAATGCCTTAAAACTTATTTGTTACTTGATCATGTGATCCGAAAATAAAACATAAAAAGGCCTGTAATGCCTTAAAACTTATTTGTTACTTGATCATGTGATCCGAAAACAAATCACAAAAAGGCCTGTAATGCCTCAAAACTTATTTGTTACTAATCATTTGATCCGAGGAAAAACACAAAAAGGCAAAAAATGCCTTCAAACTAACTTATCCGATGCACAACTCCCTTCCTCCCTCCCTCCCCCCCTCCCCCCCTCCCCCGTCCCCCCCTCCCTCCCTTCCTCCCTCCATCATCCCTCCCTAAATGTCTCCCTACATTTATCCTACACAATCCCTCCTACCATACATCCATTCCCCCCCAACACACAAATCCCTCCCTCCCTCCCCCCCTCCCTCCCTCCCCCCCTCCCTCCCTCCCTCCCTCCCTCCCTCCCTCCCTCCCTCCCTCCCTCCCTCCCTCCCTCCCTCCCTCCCTCCCCTCCCTCCCTCCCTTCCTCCCTCCCTCCCTCCCTCCCTCCTCCCTCCCTCCCTCCCTCCCTCCCTCCCTCCCTCCCTCCCTCCCTCCCTCCCTCCTCCTCCCTCCCTCCCTCCCTCCCTCCCTCCCTCCCTCCTCCCTCCCTCCCTCCCTCCCTCCCTCCCCTCCCATCCCTCCCTCCCTCCCTCCTACCCCTCCCTCCCTCCCTCCCTCCCTCCCTCCCTCCCTCCCTCCCTTCCCTCCCTCCTTCCCTCCTCTCCCTCCCTCCTCCTCCCTCCCTCCCCCTTCCCTCCCTCCCTCCCTCCCTCCCTCCCTCCCTCCCTCCCTCCCTCCCTCCTCCCTCCTCCCTCCCTCCCTTCCCATCCCTCCCTCCCTCCCGCCCTCCCTCCCATCCCTCCCTCCCTCCCACCCTCCATCCCTCCCTCCCTCCCTCCCTCCCTCCCTCCCTCCCTCCCTCCCTCCCTCCCTCCCTCCCCCTCACCCCCTCCCTCCCTCAATCATCCCCCCCTCCATGTCTCCCTCAATTTATCCCACACAAACACCTCCCTCCCCCCACCCTTATCCACACATACCCCCCCCTCACAAAAAGGCCTGTAATGCCTTAAAACTTATTTGTTACTTGATCACGTGATCCGAAAGAAAATCACAAAAAGGCCTGTAATGCCTTAAAACTTATTTGTTACTTGATCATGTGACCCGAAAACAAATCACAAAAAGGCCTGTAATGCCTTAAAACTTATTTGTTACTGATCATGTGATCCGAAGAAAATCACAAAAAGGCAAAAAATGCCCTCAAACTAACTTATCCGATGCACAACTCCCTCCCTCACTCCCTCCCTCCCCCCCTCCCTCCCTCCCTCCATCATCCCTCCCTCAATGTCTCCCTACATTTATCCTACACAATCCATCCGTCCATCCATCCATCCCCCCCAACACTCAACTCCCTCCCTCCCTCCCTCCCTCCCTCCCTCCCTCCCTCCATCCCTCCCTCCCTCCCTCCCTCCCTCCCTCCCTCCCTCCCTCCCTCCCTCCCTCCTCCCTCCCTCCCTCCCTCCCTCCCTCCCTCCCTCCCTCCCTCCCTCCCTCCCTCCCTCCCTCCCTCCCTCCCTCCCTCCCTCCCTCCCTCCCCCTCCCCCTCCCTCCCTCCCTCCCTCCCCTCCCTCCATCCCTCCATCCCTCCCTCCCTCCCTCCCTCCCTCCCTCCCTCCCACCCCCCTCGCCCCCTCCCTCCCTCAATCATCCCCCCCTCCATGTTTCCCTCGATTTATCCCACACAAACACATCCCTCCCCCCACCCTTATCCACACATACCCCCCCTCACAAAAAGGCCTGTAATGCCTTAAAACTTATTTGTTACTTGATCACGTGATCCGAAAATAAATCACAAAAAGGCCTGTAATGCCTTAAAACTTATTTGTTACTTGATCATGTGATCCGAAAACAAATCACAAAAAGGCCTATAATACCTTCAAACTTATTTGTTACTTGCTCATGTGATCCGAAAACAAATCACAAAAAGGCCTGTAATGCCTTAAAACTTATTTGTTACTGATCATGTGATCCGAAGAAAAATCACAAAAGGCAAAAAAATGCCTTCAAACTACTTATCCGATGCACAACTCCCTCCCTCACTCCCTCCCTCCCTCCCCCCCCCTCCCCCCCCTCCCCCGTCCCCCCTCCCTCCCTCCCTCCCTCGATCATCCCTCCCTCAATGTCCTCCCTACATTTATCCTACACAATCCATCCGTTCCATCCATCCATCCCCCCCCATCACACACTCCCTCCCTCCCTCCCTCCCCCCCTCCCCCCCTCCCCCGCCCCCCCCTCCCCCCCTCCCTCCCTCCCTCCCTCCCTCCCTCCATTATCCCTCCCTCAATGTCTCCCTACATTATCCTACAGAATCCCTCCATCCATCCATCCATCCCCCCCAACACACAAATCCCTCCCTCCCTCCCTCCCTCCCCTCCCTCCCTCCCTCCCTCCCCCTCGCCCCCTCCCTCCCTCCCCCTCCCTCCCATTCCCTCCCTCCCTCCCTCCTCCCTCCCTCCCTCCCTCCCTCCTCCCTCCCTCCCTCCCTCCCTCCCTCCTCCCTCCTCCCCCCTCCTCCAGTACCCCCTCCCCCTCACCCCTCCCTCCCTCAATCATCCCCCCCCCTCCATGTCTCCCCTCAATTTATCCCCACACAAACACCTCCCTCCCCCACCCTTATCAAACCAGTACCCCCCCGTCACAAATAGGCTTGTAATGCCTTCAAACTTACTTGTTACTTGATCATGTGATCCGAAAATAAATCACAAAAATGCTTGTAATGCCTTAAAACTTATTTGTTACTTGATCATGTGATCCGAAAACAAATCACCAAATGGCCTGTAATGCCTTCAAACTTATTTTCTTACTTGATCATTTGATTCTAAGAAAATGACAAAACGGCAAAAAATGCCTTCAAACTAACTTATCCGATGCACAACTCCCTCCCTCCTCCCTCCCTCCCCCCCCTCCCCCCCCCCCCCTCCCCCGTCCCCCCCTCCCTCCCTCCCTCCCTCCATCATCCCTCCCTCAATGTCCCCCTACATTTATCCTACACAATCCATCCGTCCATCCATCCATCCCCCCCAACACACACCTCCCTCCCTCCCTCCCTCCCTCCCTCCCCCCCCTCCCCCCCTCCCTCCCTCCCCCCCCTCCCTCCATCACTCCCTTCATTATTTCCTCCCTCAATGTCTCCCTACATTTATCCTACACAAATCGAAATTCCCCATACACGTGGGGGCGCGACCCCCCCCACCCCTGCCCCTCCCCCTCCCCCTCCTCCCCCACCCCCCAGTGATTCGAAATTCCTCCCGTTCGCGTGGGGGAGCATCCCCCCCCTCCCCCTCCCCCTCCCCCTCCCCCCAACCCCTCCCCCTCCCCCAACCCCAACCCCAACCCCTAATTGCAATCGAAATTCCTCCCGTTCGCGTGGGGAGCATCCCCCCTCCCCCTCCCCTCCCCCTCCCCCCAACCCCGCCATACCCCCCCCAACCCCACCCCTAATTGCTTCGAAATTCCTCCTCCCGTTCGCGTGGGGAGCATCCCCCCACCCCATCCCCTCCCCCTCCCCCCAACTCCAACCCCAACCATTCAGTGCTTCGAATTCCTCCCGTTCGCGTGGGGGAGCATCCCCCCCATCCCCCTCCCCCTCCCCCAACCCAACCCCTCCCCTCCCCCAACCCTAACCCCCCACCCCCCAAACTCCAACCCCTCAGTGCTTCGAAATTCCTCCCGTTCGCGTGGGGGAGCATCCTCCCCTCCCCCTCCCCCCCTCCCCCAACCCCAACCCCACCCCTCAGTGCTTCGAAATCCCCCATACACGTGGGGGCACGACCCCCCCCGCCCTCCCCCCCTCCCCCTCCTCCCCCACCCCCCAGTGATTCGAAATTCCTCCCGTTCGCAGTGGGGGAGTCATCCCCGCCCTCCCCCTCCCCTCCCCCGCCCCCAAACCCCTCCCCCTCCCCAAACCCACAATCCCCAACCCTATGCATCGAAATTCCTCCCGTTCGCGTGGTGAGCAGCCTCCTCCCCCCCTCCCCCTCCCCCCCCCTCCGGCCTCCCCGCCCCCCACCCCCACCCACCCCCCCCAATGCTTCGAACTTCCCCATACCGTGGGCCGCACCCCCCCCCCCAC
>JACBWV010000626.1:22617014-22679514 GCA_013435795.1 Chlamydomonas sp. ICE-L
CTACCAGGCCCGGCTATTGTCCAAGGTGGTGGAAGGGATAATAGGCCTATCTACTGCTGTGCTTGAAATTTCAAATTAAATTTTTGGGTTTTTTGTATGCCTGTCCTGGTCAACAAGGACAGGCAGTACCTTTAAACCCTCATAAACAAAACCCAAACTAAAGTCACCCTATGATTACTGCTCCATGCTACTATATATTCAGGGCACTAACATGCCTTAATATCCCATTGGCTAAGCTTGGCACCACATGATGGCAGCTTCCAGGCAGCTCCACTACTGCATATTCGTCCTTTACTTGCTCCCAACAGCCAGCATTCATGAATGACCTGCAAGGGGAAAACATTAGAATTAGTAAGATAATGCTGCTTAGAATGTGCTGCACTTATCATGTTGGTGACTTAAGTGTGTGCAGAGGGTGGTGGATGCATACATGGCTAAACGCATTGACCACCCATTTTGTAGCAAGCAGCCTCAAGGGCGCTTATGCGGCTACATAATGGGCAGGTGCAGCTAAGCCATATTTTTTATTACTGACATGCATTAATTAAGTTGTTACATGAGGGTGGTTCAGGCATACCATACAAGGCAAATCGCATCTCCCGCCCATTCTGTAGCAAGCAGCCTCAAGGGCGCTTATGCGGCTACAGTATGGGTAGGTTCAGCTAAGCCATATTATGATATTATTCATAAGTAACATGCATTAATTAAGTTGTTACATGAGGGTGGTTCAGGCATACCATACAAGGCAAATCGCATCTCCCGCCCATTCTGTAGCAAGCAGCCTCAAGGGCGCTTATCGGGCTACAGTATGGGTAGGTTCAGCTAAGCCATATTATGATATTATTCATAAGTAACATGCATTAATTAAGTTGTTACATGAGGGTGGTTCAGGCATACCATACAAGGCAAATCGCATCTCCCGCCCATTCTGTAGCAAGCAGCCTCAAGGGCGTTTATCGGGCTACAGTATGGGTAGGTTCAGCTAAGCCATATTTTGTGTGGATCCAACTCTTACCCCCCACCCCGCCCACCCACCCCCCACCCCACCCCCAACCCCTGTAGATAGCGCACCTGCATATCCTTGGGCATAATGGTTACCCGCTTGGCATGTATAGCCGCCAGATTAGTGTTCTCGAAGAGGCCCACCAAGTAGGCCTCTGTCGCTTCCTGAAGGGCCAAATTTGCCCCTGCTTGGATTCTGTAATTTCCGAAATCTTGTACAATTTGTCGAACTAGCCTCGTGTAACTACGAGGAGCAGCTTGCACTAACGAGGCAACGATCACAAGGCCAAGATGCAGTGGCGACCAGGGCTGCTCACCGATGCATGTATGCCTTGTGATCGTTGCCTCGTTAGTAGTTGTCTCCAGTCGAAGTGAAGAAAAAAAGAGGAAGAGGAGGATAGTAGCGTAGCGTTCAGAATGCGAGTTTACAATCTGGTGGCTCGAATTGCACTTGGCCGGTTCAGTTTGTGGGTTCAGGGGTTTGGCGGCGTGGGCTCCGTTGCCAGGGATCTTCTACTGGGCGCGGGGGACAGCTGAGAGCCGGACAGGAGTACGGTACATGGTTGCTTGGAACAACAGTCCAGCTAGCACTACAACAGTTCGCGTCCCGGATTTATTGGAACAGGGAAGAGAGGAACCAACGGTGAAGGGCCAGCAAGGGTAGGAAGGGGAATATACGGTTTAGCACAAGGGTCTATATTGCTTATTAACCGTAGGTATTTCGGCCCAATATCAGCAGTGAATACAACTGCATTATTTAATGAATACTATTCAAATCTTTGCATACCGTACTTCCTTTAAGTTACATAGACTTAGATATGAATAAGGGATGCTTTGGAATATATGTCAAAGAGGTCATCAATGTAATAAAACATGTTTATAACATAACCCCATAAAACTATCCTACAGTAGGAAAATGGTTCCTGAACTTGTCAGGTACCCATATGGGATCAGTCCGATTCAGGAAAACCAAAGATCAGAAGCAGATTCGAAGGAACGAGGAAGTTCTGAGTTCAAATCAGTTAGTTACGTCTTGCGCTCTTTTAAACCGTACCCCGTGCGGGGGCTCCGAACCCATGACTATTCTACCGTCGGAAAAGGGTGCCCTGGAAACTTGTCCGGTACCTCTATGTGATCAGGCAGATTCAGGAAAACCAAAGATCTGAAGCAGATTCGAAGGACCGAGGAGGAAGTTCGCGTTCAAATCAGTAGTTGCCCGCTCTCGCGCTATTTAACCGTAAACCAGTTGAGATCCTGAAACCCCCTGTACTATTCCTCGTAGGAAAATGGTCCCTGAATTGTCAGGTGCCTTTATGTATGATCAGTCCGATTCAGGAAAACCACCCAACCGACTCAGAAGCAGATTCGAAGGAACGCGGGAACCCGTTTCTGAGTTTAAATCAGTAGTTACGATCTGGGCTGTTTAAACCGTAACAGTTGAGATCTTGAACCCCATAAACTTTCCTACAGTCGGAAAAGGCTCCTGCAAACGTCAGGTGCCTATAGGTGACGTCCGATTCAGGAAAACCAAAGATCAGAAGCAGATTTCGAAGGAACGAGGAAGTTCTGAGTTACATCAGTAGTGTTACGGATCTGCGCTTTTTTTCAAACCGTACACCAAGTTGATTCCTGAACCCCATAATTAACACATCTACGTCAGGGAAACTGGTCCCTGAACTTGTCAGGCTGCCCTATAAGCTGTGATCAGTCCGATTCCGGAAAACCCAAAGATCAGAAGCAGTTCGAAGGAACGAGGAAGTCTATGAGTTTTTAAATCGTAGTTACCGACTGCGCTCGTTTTCGGGTGTGAAGGACTTGCTGCGTGATGATGTGAATGCCAGGTTCTCTGAAGCTCAGAGTGGACGTTCACCCGTTCTCCTCGAATCTGTTATGACTATTTTGGGTTATCCGGAGCTATATTATAATTTATCAGATATTGAGGTACCTAAGAAGTTAGTAAGTACCATGTATCGAAGATTTGTAGGAAGGAGCGCTTTACTGGGCGTGCAGGGTTCCCTAATTATGGTAGATGTGTTCGATTTAAGGCTGCGAGCTTATCTGGTAACGTAGTTTCTCTAAGTCTCCGAAACCTTTCCCCGTCCTTCGATTATTGGTTGGTTATGATCGTTCCATCTGTTTTTCTGAATCGATATATGTTAATCATATATAGGTACCTAAGAGGTTTTCAAACCATTATCTAGGTGTAGATTACCTACTGGCGTGCAGGGTCCCAACTGGTCGCCTTCGAAAAGGCAACGGATCTGTAACAGTTCTCGAAGCAGAACTTCCTCGTCCTCGAATCTGTTATGAGCTTTTTTTTTCCTGAATCTAAAATCATTAGAGGTTACATGGAAGTTGAGAAACCTTATCATAGTGAAGGGTAGCCCTACTAGGTGTCGGTCCCAACTGGTCGCTGTTCAAAGGCGGCGGATTGTACAATTCTCTAATCTCAGAACTTCCTCGGCCCTTTGAATCTGGTTATGATCTTTTGTTTCACAGAAATCGAATATCAATATTTGGGTACATAGAAGTTGCGGATCTTATCCCCCTTGTTTCATCAGGTTTGATTAGCAGGACCCCCAGCAGGTTGTCCTAGGTCCTGCGACGCAGATCCCGCAATGCACCGCAGGCGCAGGCCCCGGAATCCGATTCAAAGAATGGCGACCTGCTTCTTCTCCCCATCGAGTGCGGTTCGGCGTACTACTCCTGCAGGCTGTACATTTAAACTGGTCAAGACGACAATGGGTTTTAGCGCGTAACTTAGCGCCTGTGCAAGTTTCATTCACTGTTCACTTGCTGCACTGCGTCGTCAATTGGTTCTCGATCAGCGATATTCCTGCAGAATAGCAGCACCATGCTGCCTGCGTTCCGTGATTAACTTGGAACTGATTCTATTTAATAGCGTCAGGCCATTCCCGAAATGACTTCTGAGATACGTCAATATCTACAACGCGCGAGCACTTTGCTTCCGCGGTATTTGCTTTGAAAGAATTGGTTGTGCCTTCAACCCAGACTGAGCGACCTGCTTCGCCGCCCCCGCGCGGTGCGGTTTTAAGGTACTCTGCGATTTTGCGTCTCGTCATGGCCTTACTTGACCGAATTTGTCTCGACTTTGACTGACTTGCTTTTTTCGAGTTGTGTCCAGGCTTAAGGCAGCTGCAGCAGTCGACCTTCGTCCAGCTCATCATGGAGCCGCAAATTTCCATGCTCGAGGTGCAAAAAAAACAGGTGCGCATTCCAGATGCGATTTAGGTTTGAACCATGGGCTGCTATTTGAAAGTCGTAAAGATGCCGCCATTGCTGCCGAATTATCTATATCAACTAAAAACGCTCACCAACGAACATTTTCTCAGGTCTCACTACTCTTCGACTGGTCTCGCGTCAGAACGCCTGGATGCTGATGACTTGAGGCTTGAAACGATGTCGTTGATGAACAGAAGCAAGCAGGCTGGATTTTTCGTCATTCGTACCTAGAACTACTTCTTGGCCAACTGCACGTCCGTCCGTAGTGCAGAGATATCGAGCTCTTCCAAGCACTAATACTATTAAATATCAATGTTTAACTATTAAGGATTCATTCAGTATGGTGCTTCAATTTTCTGTAACAAAGATCGAAGAGTCTGCGGTCCAAATATGCCGCCCTCAGTCTTCATGCTTGGCAATTGCTTGACGAAAACAGATCTCTTTAACATCATTATGAGTCATGTTTGAACCAACCACCTTGTTTCAAACTTTTTCAAGGGGCACGTTTGACGGCTGAATTAAGATCATATTGCCAGGGTTGAGTCATGTTTGAAACACCACCCTGTTTCAAAACCCTTTTTCAGGCTATGATGACGGGCTTTGATTAAGATATTTTGAACATGTTTTGAGTCATGTTTGAAACAACCAACCTTGTTTTAAACGGATCTCAATCGGGAGCTTATGGTGCGCTGAATTCAAACAGGAAGACAAGATCGATTGAATCAAGGTTTATCTCCGATTGATCGAAGAATAATCAAACGAACAAGTCAACAGGATTTTCTTTGTTTCAAAGACCCTCAAAGAAGGAACGAAATAACCGACGATCCTCCATCATCCATCCATCCATCCATCCATCCAGCCATCCTCCAGCCATCCATCCATCTCCATCCATCCTCCATCCATCCATCCATCCACCGATCAATCCATCATCCTCCATCCTCCTCCATCCATCCATCCATCAGCATCCATCCATCCATCCATCCACCGCCTCACCATCCATCAACCGCCCATTTCATCCATCCATCATCCATCCATCCATATCCATCCATCCATCCATCCATCCATCCATCCATCCATCCATCCATCCATCCATCCATCCAGCCATCCATCCATCCAGCCATTCCATCCATCCATCCGCTCAATCATCCATCATCATCCATCCATCCATCATCCATCCATCAGCCATCCCATCCTCCAGCCCAGCATCCTCCATCCATCAATCCATCATCCATCCATCCTCCATCCATCCATCCTCCATCCAGTCCCAGTCCATCCAGCCATCCATCCATCCATCCATCCATACCATCCATCCATCCAGCCATCCATCCATCTCCATCATCCACCAGCCATCATCCATCAGGCCAGCCATCCCTCCATCCATCCATCCATACATATCCATCCATACATCCATCCATCCATCCATCCATCCAGCCATCCATCCATCCACCATCCATCCATCCATCCATCCATCCATCCATCCATCCATCCATCCATCCATCCATCCATCCATCCATCCATCCATCCATCCATCCCATCCATCCATCCATCCATCCATCCATCCATCCATCAATCCTTCCATCCATCCTCCATCCCATCCATCCATCCTCCATCCATCATCCCGCCATCATCCATCCATCCATCCAGCCATTCCAATCCATCCATCCGCCAGCATTCAGCCATCCGATCCATCCATCCTCCATCCAGCCATCCATCCATCCAGCCACCATCATCCATCCATCCGCCATCCTCCATCACCAGCCATCCTCCACCATCCAGCCATTCCATCCATCCATCCATCCATCCACCATCCATCCATCCATCCCATCCATCCAGCCATCCGCATCCGTCATCCATCCCATCCATCGCCATCCATCCATCCATCCATCCATCCGCCTCCATCCATCCTCATCCACCATCATCCATCCTCCATCCATCCATACCATCCATCCATCCATCACCATCCATCCATCCCATCCATCCACCCTCCTCCATCCATCACATCCCTCCATCCAATCCATCCATCCATCCATCTCCAATCCATCCATCCATCCATCCATCCATCATCCATCCATCATACCATCCATCCATCCATGCCATCGCACCATCCATCCAGCCATCCATCCATCCATCCATCCATCCATCCATCCACCATCCAGCCCTTCCATCCATCCCATCCATCCCCCAGTCCCCATCCAATCATCCCCTCCATCCATCCATCCATCCATCCATCCATCATCCCATCCATCCATCTCATCCATCCATCCTCCATCCATCCACCATCCATCCATCCATCCCATCCTCCATCCTCCATCCATCCATCCATCCATCCATCCATCCATCCATCCATCCATCATCGCTCCATCCATCCATCCATCCAGCCCATCCTCCATCCAGCCTCCCATCATCCATCCATCCTCCATCCATCCCGATCATCATCCATCCATCCATCTCCATCCCATCCATCCATCCATTCATCATCCACCATCCTCATCATCCATCCATCCATCCATCCATCCCTCCATCCATCCATCAATCCATCCATTTCCATCCATCCACATCCAGCCATCCATCCATCCCATCCAATCAGCCATCCATCCATCCATCCATCCATCCATCCAGCCTCCATCCATCCCATCCTCCATCCTCCATCCATCCATCCTTCCGCCTCCATCCATCCATCATCCATCCTCCCACCAATCCATCCAGCCATCCTCCATCCAGCCATCCATCCATCCATCCATCCATCCAGCAAGCATCCAGCCATCCATCATCCATCCATCCATACATCCTCCAGCCATTCCATCCATCCATGCCATCCCTCCATCCATCCCATCATCCAGCCATCCATCCATCCTCTCCATCCATCCATCAACCATCCAATCATCCATCCATCCATCGTCCAGCCATCCCATCCATCCATCCTTCCATACATCCATCCATACATCCATCCATTCCATCCATCCATCCATCCTCATCCATCCATCCATCCACCATCCACCATCCATCCATCCAGCCTCCATCCCAGCCATCCATCCAGCCATCCCCAATCCATCCATCCATCCTCCATCCATACAGCCATCCATCCATCCATCCAATCCATCATCCATCCATCCTCCATCCAGCCATCCATCCATCCTCCATGCCATCCATCCATCCAGCCATCCATCCTCATCCATCCCCATCCATCCATCCATCCATCCATCCATCCATCCATCCATCCATCCCATCCATCCATCCATCCATCCATCCATCCATCCATCCATCCATCCATCCATCCATCCATCCATCAAATGCCATCCATCCATCAAATGCCATCCATCCACCATCCATCCATCCTCCTCTCCACCATCCATCCATCCATCCACCTCCATCCATAATTCATCCATCCATCCATCCAGCCATCCATCCATGCATCCATCCATCCATCCATACATCCATCCATCCATCCATCCATCCAGCCATCCATCCATCGCATCCATCCATCCCATCCATCCATCCATCCATCCATCATCCATCCATCCACCATCCAGACCATCCATCCTCCATCCATACCATCCTCAATTCCAGCCATCCATCCAGCCATCCATTCCATCCAGCCATCACATCCATGCCATCCATCCTCCATACATCCATCCTCAATCCATCCAGCCATCCATCCGACCATCCATCCATCCATCCATCCATCAACTCCAGCCATCCATCCAACCATCCATCATCCATCCACCATCCATCCATCACATCCTGCCATCATCCATCCATCCTCCATCCATCCAGCCATCCATCCTCCAGCCAGCCCTCCAGCCATCCATCCTCCATCCATCCATCATCCATCCAGCCACTCCATCCAATCCCAATCCATCTCCATCCATCATACATCCAGGCCAATCCATCCATCCATCCTCCATCCATCCATCCTCCAGCCATCCATCCATCCCATCCATCCTCCATCCAGCCATCCCCATCCATCCATCCATCCTCCATCCATCCAGCCATCCATCCACCGCCATCCATCAATCCATCCACCACCATCCATCCATCCATCCCCTCCATCCATCCTCCATCCATACATCCATCCATCCATCCTCCTCATCCATCCATCCTCATACCATCCATCATCCATCATCCATCCATCCATTCCATCCATCCATCCATCCGTCCATCATCATCCATTCCATCCATCCCATCCATCCGCCATCCTCCATCATCCATCAAGCCATCCATCCATCATCCTCCCTACATCCATCCATCCATCCATCCCCATCCATCCCTCCATGCCTCCCATCCATCACATCCATCCATCCATCCTCCATCCGTCCTCCATCCATCCATCCATCCATCCATCCATCCATCCATCCATCCACCATCCATCCATCCATCCACCATCCAGCCATGCCATCCATCAAGCCAATCATCCATCATCCATCAACATCCATCCATACATCCATCCATCCCATCCATCCATCCATCCATCCATCCATCCACCATCCATCCATCCATGCACATCCATCCATCCGATCCATCCATCCCATCCATCCATCCATCCAGCCCAGCCATCCATCCCATACATCCAATCATCCATCAATCCACCATCCATCATCCTCCATCCATCCATCCATCCATCCATCCATCCATCCATCCAGCCATCCATCCATCCATCCATCCATCCATCCATCCATCCATCCATCCATCCCATCCATCCATCCATCATCCAGCCATCAGCCATCCATCCAGCCAGCCATACCATCCATCATCCTCCATCCATCCAGCCCTCCATCCATCCATCCATCCATCCTCCTCCTCCATCATCCATCCATCCATCCATCCATCATCCATCCATCCATCCATCATCCATCCATCCATCCATCCATCATCCAGCCATCAATCCATACCATCCCATCCATCCATCCCGCCATCCAGTCCATCCATTCCATCCAGCCGCCATCCATCAATCCTGCCATCCTCATCCATCATTCCATCCATCCATCCATCCATCCATTCATCCATCCAATCCATCCATACCAGCAATCCTCCGAGCTTCCTCTATCACATCGCTCCATACATCCCCTCCTCCATCCATCCAGCCATCCATCATCCGATCCAGCTATCCATCCATCCACCCATCCCATCCATCCATCCATACATCCATCCATCCATCCATCCATCCATCCATCCAGCCATCCACCATCCATCCATCTCCATCCATCCAGCCATCCACTCCATCCATCCCATCCATCAGCCATCCATCCATCCATCATCCATCCATCATCCTAGATCCCCATCCTCCATCCATCTCATCCATCCATACCATCCAATCCATCCATCCAATCCATCCATTCAGCCTCTCCACCATCCATCCATCCATCCATCCATCCAGGCCATCCATCCATCCATCCCATCCTCCACGATCCAATCCATCCATCCATCCATCCATCCACCATCCATCCAGCCATTCCTCCAGCAATCCATCCAGCCATCCTCCATTCAGTCCATCCATCATCCATCCATCCATCCATCCTCCAGCCATCATCCATCTCCCAGCCAGCCATCCATCCCATCCATCCAATCCATCCATCCATCCTCCATCATCCATCATCCTCCATCCAATCCATCCTCCAATCCATCCTCCACCATCCATTCAATCCATCCAGTCCATCCATCCTACCATCCATCCATCATCCATCATCCATCCATCCATCCATCCAGCCAGCCATCCATCCATCCATCATCATCCATCCTACTCCATCATCAATCCATCCATCCAATCCAGCAATCATCCATCATCCATCCAGCCCGCCATCCATCCATCCATCCATCAGCCATCCATCCATCCAGCCAGCCATCCTCCTCCATCCATCCATCCATCCCATCCCATCCTACATCCAATCCATCCATCAATCCATCCAATCCAGCCATCAAGCCATCCATCCATCCATCAATTCCATCCTCCAAATCAATCCATCCATCCAGCCATCCATCCACCAGCCCGCATCACCATCCATCCATCCATCCTCATCCATCCATCCATCTCCTCATCCATCCATCCATCATCCATCCATCCATCCATCCTCCATCCTCCATCCAGCCATCCTCCATCCATCCAGCCATCTCCTCCTCCGATCCATCCATCCATCCATCCCATCCATCCATCCATCCATCCTCCATTCCATCCATCCATCAGCCAGCATCCATCCATCCTCATCCACCATCAACATCCATCCTCCCATCCATCCGCCATCCATCCATCCATCCAGCCATCCAGCCATCATCTCCAGGACCAATCTCCATCCATCATCCAATCCATCCATCCATCCATCATCCATTCCAATCCATCCCTGCCATCCATCCATCCATCCATCCATCCATCCATCCATCCATCCATCCATCCAGTCCATCCATCCTCCATCCACCATCCATCCATCCATCCATCCATCCAGCCATCCAATCCATCATCCATCCATCCATCCCATCCCATACCATCCAGCCATCCAGCCATCTCCATCCATTACATCCATCCATCATCCTCCTCCATCCTCCATCCATCCATCCATCCTCCATCCATCCATCCAGCCATCCATCCATCCATCCAGCCATCCATCCACCATCCATCCATCCATCCATCCATCCATCCATCCATCCATCCAGCCACCAGCCATCCATCCATCCATCCATACTCCATCCATCCTCATCCATCCATCCATCCATCCATCCATCCATCCAGCCAGCCATCCTATCCCCATCCATCCTACTCCATCCATCCATTCCATCCCTCCTCCATCCATCCTCCATCCATCCATCCATCCATCGCATCCATCCATCCATCCTCCATCCCATCCATACATCCATCCAGCCATCCATCCTCCTCCTCCATCCATCCACCATCCACCATCCATCCACATCCATCCATCCATCCATCCATCCATCCATCCACATCCATCCAGCCTCCAGCCATCCTCCATCCATCCATCCATTCCAATCCATCCATCCTCCAACCATCCTCCATCCATCCATCCATCCCCTCATCCATCAATCCATCCAATCCATCCATCCATCCATCCATCCATCCATCCATCCATCCATCCACCCTCCAGCCACTCATCCATCCATCCATCCGCCATCCATCCATCTCCATCCATCCTCATCCATCCCGCCACCTCCATCCATCCATCCATCCTCCATCCATCCTCCAGCCATCCTTCTCCATCCATCCATCCATCCATCCATCCATCCATCCTCCAATATCCACCAGCATCCCATCCATCCATTCCATCCATCCATCCTCCATCATCCATCCATCATTCCATCCATCCATCCATCCACCATCCATCCATCCATCCTCCTCCATCCTCCAATCCCAGCCACCATCCTCCATCCCTCCATCCATCCATCCATCGCCATCCATCCATCATCCATCCATCCATCATCCATCCATCCTCCCATCCATCCCATCCATCCATCCTCCATCCTCCATACATCCAGCCATCCATCCATCCATCCAGCATCCTCCATCCCCATCCATCCATCCATCCATCCATCCATCCTCCATCCATCCATCCATCCATCCATCCATCCATCCATCCATCCACCATCCATCCATCCACCATCCATCCATCCATCCATCCATCCATCCATCCATCCATCCATCCATCCACCCATCCATCCATCCATCCATCCATCCATCCATCCATCCATCATCCATCCATCAATCCACCATCCATACAAGCCATACATCATCCATCCATCCATTCCATCCATCCCCATCCATCCTACATCCCTCCATCCCATCATCCTCCTCCTACTCCATCCATCCTCCATCCAGTCCATCATCCAGCCATCCATCCATTCCATCCATCCATCCATCCATCCATCCATCCATCTCCAGCCTCCATCCTCATCCACCATCAATCCTCCCCATCCATCCAGCATCCATCCATCCATCCATCCACCAGCCATCCATCCATCCAGCATCCATCATCCATCCATACATCCATCCATCCAGCCATCCAGCATCATCCATCCATCCCTCCATCCTCCTCCATCCCCCATCCATCCATCCTCCATCCATCCATCCATCCACCAAACAACCAAACACAACTTCCTACTACACCGAAAAAAAACGAAGAAGACGAAAAAAAAATGACTAGAAAAAGCCAACACTCCGTCCTTAAACCCAAACACTAACTACTACACCACACCACAGCATTTCATGAAGAACAAAAAAAGAACTCTCCCCCGGCCACCAAATAATCCTACAACCCAGAAACCACGTCCTAATACCAACGCCACCACATACTAATCATCCACAACAGTCAATCTACCACCGACAACACCGAAGAAGAAAGAAAAAAACAAGAAAGCAGGAACAAACAAAACGCCTACTAAAAACAAAAAATGCAGCAGACAAAGCAGGAAAAAAAAGGGAGCCGAACCGACCAACCAAATCGCCGCCACAAAAAAAAAGAAAGCGCCAAAAAAAACAAAGAAGCAGAAAACGACAAAAAAAGGGAAGAAGAAAAGAAAAAACAGAAGAAGAAACAAAAAACAAAAAGGGACAGCCTAAACGCAACCAAAGGAAGTCTGCCACAAAAACAACACTAATCCTACAACCTCAAAACAACTCCTACTCATACACCACACCACTCCCTCCTCCCCCCCACCACCTACATCTACACAAACCAAACCCTTAATTCCTACAAAAAAACAATCCTAATCTCCAAAACCAATCACTCTCAAAAACCACACCTCCTATACTAATAAACAAATTCCCTACCGCCCCACGCCCAGCCACCACCGCATCCCCAAAGCCAACCCCTACTCCCCAAAGCCACAAACATCCTCCTCACCGAGCCACCCCTTGTCTTCCTACCCCGCAACAACATCATAATCCCCCCCAAACTTCATCTCAAAAAACCCACAACCACCACAACATCTTAATCTCACAACCAACACCTACCCAACACCACCACCAAACAGCCTCTTACAACCACATCTACTCATCCACAACCAATCCATCATTCAAAGCCACCACCCCATCTCCCCCGGCCACCACCCCCTCCTCCCCCCACCAAACTTCATCACTACCCCGCCACAACTCCTCCTCTCATATACCCACTTCCTCTCACACCATACCAACCTTCCTTCCTCCCCACCACTCCCTCCTCCCCACCCACCGATACCTCTCCCACCACCCACCCATTACTCATCCCCGCACACACACTTCATCCTCCCCGACAAAAAAAGTTACGCATTCCACCCCCCCACACAACCCACCAAGACCCTTCCTCCCCACACCATCCTAACTAAATAAAACATACCGAAGGTAAACCCGTTCACTTCACCATATCCCCACACCACTAAATCCCTACACCCCCCACCACCCCCCCCCCTAACTCCTCTCCCCCACCACCTACCTCCTCCCCACCACCACCCACCTCATCCGCCCCCACCACACTCTACCCCTCCCCGCAACCACCTCCTCCTCCCCCCCCCATCTCTCCCCCACCACACCCTCCTCCTCCTCCCCCCACACCCTCCCCTCTCCCCCCCACCACCACCTCGCCTCTCCCCCCGCCCTCCACTTCCTCCTCCCCCACCACCACCTCCTCCTCCCCCACCTGTCCTTTCTGCTACCTTTACTGTAGAGGTGTTCCCTTCCAGTGGCATTGCACCTGAATCACCTCGTGCTCAAAGCGCTTTCAGAACCTTCATCACTCTTGCTCATGATAAGTTGCCATCCAATGGCATCTCAACTGATGTGATAGGTTTCTATGACTCTGGCATTGCTTCTGGTGCCGCTGTCCAAAGTGTGGGGAATGCAGAAACCCAGGCAGATGTAAGCATTTCCAGAAATCATGTTGATTCGTGACCTCATATGTCCACCTCAGCCTGACTGATACTCATCCTGTAAAGAGCTTCTCGCTTCTTTCCTGTTCCAATCTCCGAAACTGACACTTCCTTGGTACCACTATATTTGCAACCCTGTCATCAACAAGTGAACATGTGCCATGCTGTCCACCTACTTATCACCTCCCATGCCCACAATGCCTGCCAACTACTATGGCGCACTCACACTCAGCACTTAGCCATGTCATCAACAAGTCAACATGTGCCATGCTGCCCACCTACTTATCACCTCCCATGCCCACAATGCCTGCCTACTACTATGGCGCACTCACACTCAGCACTTAGCCATGTCATCAACATGTCAACATGTGCCATGCTGTCCACCTACTTATCACCTCCCATGCCCACAATGCCTGCCTACTACTATGGCGCAATCACACTCAGCACTTAGCCATGTCATCAACAAGTGAACATGTGCCATGCTGTCCACCTACTTATCACCTCCCATGCCCACAATGCCTGCCTACTACTATGGCGCACTCACACTCAGCACTTAGCCATGTCATCAACAAGTGAACATGTGCCATGCTGCCCACCTACTTATCACCTCCCATGCCCACAATGCCTGCCTACTACTATGGCGCACTCACACTCTGCACTTAGCCCTGTCGTCAACCTGTCAACATGAGCCATGCTGTCCACATACTTTTCACTTATAATGCCTGAGCTACCTTGCATTCATGTACCCTTGATGACCACCTTCTTATTGGGCACATCCAAACTTTGCTCTTTGCCCTGTAGCAACACGCGCCATGATGACCATTTACTGATTTGGCACACTCGCATTTTGCACTTTTCCCTGTCGCTTACCTGCAAACGCGCGCCATGTTGTCCACCTACTGATCACTTCTACTGCCACAATGTTTCTCTTGCAGATCGATTCTCTGGCTCCCTTCTTCAGAACCAACATCCAATCCTACATCAACAATTCCGCACTGAAGTGTGGCTCTACTATCACGGTGTATGGCCAGACTGGCAATGCCTACGTGCTCCAGTGTAAAGCGTCAACATCAGCCCCCTACTTCTCTGCCGGCACATACACTATATACTCAGTGAACCTGCTGTGCTGCCCTCCACCTCCCACCCTTGTTGTCACAGTGACAACTGCTTCTGCCAGTGATGTGGTTAGTAGCTCCAACCTAGCCTCTGCCCTGGCAAGCCAGATCAACAAAGCACGCCCAAGTGCCACAGGTCTAGATGCCATGGCGACCTCTACCCCATCCCGTGGCGACGCTAATAAAGTTGTTCAAACTGAGAGTGCTCAGTTGCAGTCCGAGGTAGGTCCAAGAGCGTAGCTGTTATATAAGGCATCCTCCTAGGTTGATTTTTGAAAGTTGGGGGAAGCTAGATGCCACGGCGATCACTACACCATCAAGTAGCAATGCTAATTAGGTTGTTCAGACCGAGAGTGCTCAGCTGCAGACCAAGGTAGCTCCAAGATCTCACGTCAGTGATTTGGAATGTGATGCTGCTGGCTTGCAACAATGACTTGCCTGCTGGCTTGCACCAAGCTGCTTCCTGGAGGACACAGATACCTTTCCTTATCTCTTACTGACACGGACACCCTTTCCTTTTCTTTTGCTGAGACTGACAGCGTTCCTCTTCTCTTGCTGACATGGACACCCTTTCCTTTTCTCTTGCTGAGGCTGACAGCTTTCCTTTTCTCTTGCTGACTTAGACACCCTTTCCTTTTCTCTTGCTGAGACTGACAGCTTTCCTTTTCTCTTGCTGACACTGGCACCACTCCTTTTCTCTTGCTGACACTGACACATTTCCTTTCCTGTTGCTGAAACTGACACATATCCTGTTATCTTTCTTCTCTTGCTGGCACTGATACCGCCCCTCTTCTTTCGTTGTTGCAAGTAGGCATACGCCTTAGTTGACATGATTATTTGCTGACACTGACACCGCCCCTCTTCTCTTGCAGATCAACACCTTGGCTGATTTCATTAGGGATAACATAAATTTCTATGTGAGCGACGGAGTTGTGCCCTGTGGGTCTAGTATCTCTCTGACTGGACAAGCCCAAGGGAACTACTCGTTTGAGTGTGAAGCCTCTGGAGCTGCTGGCACATTCAGTGTGGCTGGGCTGTGCTGCCCTGTCACGCTCACTCTTACTGTTGTTGGTCCCGCTGGCCAGGCTGTGCTTAACTCAAGTGCTTTGATCATGGCCATTTCTAACCAGCGCCAAAATGCTGTAAATGCTAATGCTTCTTCTCTCGAGGCCACCAGGACATCCCCCAATGCCGGTTTTGTTAGCACCGTGGACCAGATGACTGATGGTCAGCAGGCTGATGTGAGTCAATAACTATGTATTTGTTTGGCTACATATAGCAGCTTCTAGGCAGCTCCCTTGCCCTGCCCCTGTTTCCTGCTCAACTAGAAGCTAGCTCATGCGCCTGAAACTGATATAGCTGTCAATGATTTTATTTGCACTGAGGTCTCCCTCTATCTTCCCCACACACCTGGCTCCCTGTCTTCCCCATTTCACCTGGCTCCCTGTCTTCCCCACACACCTGGCTCCCTGTCTTCCCCATTTCACCTGGCTCCCTGTCTTCCCCATTTCACCTGGCTCCCTGTCTTCCCCATTTCCAAGGACGTATTTGCTATTTGCCAAGCAACAGTGTTCCCTTGGAGCTGCCTCCCATTTGCTGCTGAACTGCCTACCTCACATGCTTCTCATGGCAATTGCCCTGTCTCCCCTGTCTTCCTTACACACCCGGACAAGTCTCTAAGCTGTCTCGTCTGGTTCGTGGGCATCGCGCGGGGGGACTTGCAATTGGTACACAGTGAGCTGCCCAGAGTTGGCTGAAATACCATGTAACAATTCAAATTCAAATTATCACGTCAGTCGCCCTGTTGCCCCCTGCCTTCCCACACAGGTGAACACTTTGGCAAGCACCATTCGCTCCAATATTGTTAACTACATTTCCGAGGGCCGGCTCATTTGTGGCTCCACGATTATCATCAAAGGCCAAGGGGATCCGGAATACTTTTTCAAATGCGATCCCAACTCTCCCCCAGCAGGCGCAATTGCTATCTCAGTGAAAAAGCTCTGCTGCTCTCCCCCTCCCCCGCCTTTCCCTTCCCCTCCACCAGACTTCCCTTTCGCCCTTATCATCACCAACAACAATGCTGAGGAATCAATCAATCTTGATGCATTGTTTAACAAGTCACAACTTTTGCTCAATGAGACTGAAGTGCTTGCTGCAGGACAGGGCCTCGGTCTAGATCCTGTTTTTAACACTGCATTCCAAAATGGTGAATTCTTCCAGAAGAGGCGTACTATTAATGGTAACGGGTCAACCAATGGAAACCCTTCCGGAGTCAAAACTGGAGGGAACAATGCTGGAAGGAGGTTGCAAAAAATTGGAAGCAACCTGACCTACAACAGTGTCCGCTTTATTCAGCGCGGCGGAACTCAGCGCGGCGTAAGTGTCCAGTGCCCTCTACTTCATGTAATGTATTTATTTATGTATTTTGTATTGGGAGTAAGTGTTTATAGTATATATTTAATTGTGCGTTTTAAGATTGTTTTATTACGGGAGTCCTTTTTCAGCGCGGCAACACTCAGCCTGTCGTAAGTGTTCAGCGGCCCCCATCTCTCTACTTTCCCCAATATCGTATGTATGCGAGCAAGCTCTTCTCTCATGTTGGTGACTCTTACCTATACTTGTGTATTTTTACAGCTAAATAGTTCAATGGGACTTGTCCAACCTTCAAAAAAGGAAAGGCAGTTAAAAAAACAAGCACTGGTGACCTGAACCCCAACAAACTGTAAACGACATGGGCCCGGAGTTCGTGCTATGCAGATCTTTACAGATGAATGCTGAGCTACACAATTGCCGTGTCCAAATCCCAACAAAAGATTGGCTGCCGCAACCAACCATCTGCCATCTGCCTCCTGCAGATCAACAACTTAGCCAAGCCAATTTCGGTGCAACCACACTCCAACCGCCCTACAACTATTGACCAACCCCCCTCTGTCTCCTGCAGATCAACCTGTATGCCAAGATGATATATGACAAGATTGACAAGTACATACGAGATGGCCTGGTTCTTTGCTACTCCTGGATCACGGTGGAGGGCATGACTGAGGACGGTGGGCTGCAGCATACAAGTGAAAGCTTCTGGCAGTGGGAGTGCAGCACTGATATGTCTGATCCCAACTACATTAACAATCGGATTTTGTGCTGCCCATCTCCTCCACCCCCCCCCCCTCCATCCCCTCCACACCATCACTGCCACCGCCCGTCCTTCCTCTCACTGTTACTGTCACTGACCCCAGTGGTGGCAGCACAGTCAACACCGATCTGCTCACCAAGACTCTTTCTGACTTGATCACTGGACTCAAGTCTGATGGAGTTTCAGGATAGAGCTTCTCAGGAAACTTCACATCTGATGCGGGCCCAGGTCTAGTTCCTCAGTCCAACTTCGTGGACACTGCCAACAACCAGTCTGATGTATGTAATCCCAGTGATTTTTGTTCCGGGATTTATTTTATGTTTTATTCTGCTTCATGTAATTTCAATATACAACCCTCTGGACTTGATGTGCACTGTACGTAGCCTATTTGGCTACACGTAGCAGGCACAGCCAAATAGGCTAAATACACTTGCCCAACCTCAATATTGGGAAGGGCTGTCTACAAAACAAGCTCTGGTGAACTGAACCCCAACAAATCAGAAACAGTGGCCTGGATTTGTGCTAAGAAGATGTATCACCTTCAATTTAAATGAAGCTTCTAACATTATTTATGCTGCTTCTAGGTGAACGTCCTGGCCGAGCACATGAGAGCTGAGATCAACAATCTGATAACCAGAGGCAATATTGTTTGCGGCTCCACCATACGAATCACAGGCCGTAGTTCTGGCCCGTACTTTTTCGAGTGCTCGTCTTCTGGTGAGACAGGAGTCACCGCTATTGGTACTCGAGCCCTCGGCTGCAGCCCACCACCTTCAGTTGTGCCAACGCTAGCTGTCCAAGTCAGCTCTCCAGCCGGGGCTGCCAGTGGTGCTCTCTTGGACACCGCTCTCCGTGCACTAGTCACTGAGGCAGCCAACACTAGTGCCCCTGGTCTAGCTGGCTTCACTCCGTCCACCACTCAGACCTCTGCCAATGTGGTTGACCAACTACAGGAGGGATCAGCCCAAACTGATGTGAGTGGATATTATTTTTGTGCAAAAAGGATTTGTGCCTTCAAGGATGGGTCTCCCTACAAAGGTCTAATCCATAGCATGATGTCTATCCTCTGAATTTAACGCCTCAGTGCAAGCAAACGGGCTGGCCCCCTCAACCTCATGTGTATGCGGGCCCTCAAAACCCTAGACATTGACATGTTGGTAAAGCTGCATTTTCCATGATCTCAGCTGCCATGTATGTTGTTGGTACAGTCCAGGGGTAAATAAAACAGGCTAATAGGCTTGCCCAACTATGACAGGAGGGGCTTAAACAAAAAATCGCTGATGGACTGACCCCCCCACAATAGTTTTTCTGTCTGGGGCTCTGAGCTCGTGCTACAGTGATAATGTAATTGCATTTTACATGATCTCAGCCCCCTTGTCCTGACTTGCATCCTGCATGTGTCCTGCAGATTGACAACCTGGGGTCATACATGAAGGACAACATTGTGAGGTACATTACTGAGGGTCAAATCAGCTGTGGTTCTGCTATCACCATCACTGGCGTGACAGCTGGGACGTACATCTTCCAGTGTGGCGCCCCTGCTGATACAGCCGGTATTGACTTTACCTCACTTGCAGAGCTGTGCTGCAGCCCCCCCCCTTCCACCCCTCCACCAGCATTCCCTATCACCGTGACTGTCACTGGTGACGGAAGCAACTCAGTTGATACCCAACTCCTTGCCACAACGCTTGCTGGCTTGATCACCGAGCTACAGTCAGGCGGAACCGCAGGGCAGAGCTTGTCTGGAAACCCATCAACCAATGCAGGTCCTGGTCTTGTTAGAGATGCTGACTTTGTGGACACTGCCAACAACCAGGCCGATGTAAGTGTGTGCTGCTGTGGGATGATATCGTTTTTTTGCAAGAATGATTTTCGCTTCAAAGGGTGCGTTCTTGTACGCTAGCCCTAGACTCAAAGAATTAGATGTGATCAGCAGAGTCTCTCCTACATAACGAGGGAGTACGTACCTGTACAAGATATCTGTTACTGGGTGGGTGTGGTTGTCAGGGGGCAGGCAGTGTTGCTTCTCATAATGCTACTGGTGTACTTCCCAGTCTGTACTGCCCTTGGATATGGTTTGATGTCTCTTTGATTTCTCAACTCTCTCAGGTCGATGATCTGGCTGCCTTCCTTTCCAGAAGTATTGATCGCTTTATCGCCAGAGGTGCTATTGTTTGTGGCTCCAACATTGCAGTAGCTGGCCAAAGCGCTGGTCCTTACTTCTTTCAGTGCTCGGACTCTGTTCTTCCTGGAGTCTCCACATTTGTGACACGTGCCCTCTGTTGCAGCCCACCACCCAGCCCTCCCGTCTTCACCGCTCTTATTTCGCTTGTTGTGCAAGCCCCAGCTGGCCTTTCTAACCCCACAGCTACGCTTCGGATTGCGTTCCAAAACATCATCAATGCGGCTTCGGCCACCGGCATTAGTGGCCTTGGACAGTTCCCCAGCACATCTCCTGCGACCGTTGGGAGCTTTGCAAGCATCACTCAACGTGAGGGTGCGAAAGATCAGGCTGGACTGGATGCTTTTGCTGATTACACGAGAGACAACATAGCAATCTATGTCACCCAGGGACAGATTGTATGTGGGTCAACCATCACAATCTCAGGTCAGGCCGCCGGAAATTTCTCCTTTGCCTGTGCACCCGCCGTCACTGGCTTTGCCACCCCCTCTCTGTGCTGTGCACCTCCTCCTCCCAACCCGGTGCTTGTCATCACGGTCGACAGCCCTGATTTTGACAACAGTGCAAACAGTGCTCTATTGCAGGGTGCACTTGGAACTATGGTTGCTGGTGCCATCGGAGCTGGTGCAGGTGGTTTGATGACAGCAGTGACAACTCCCGCAAGTGGAGTGGTGGATCAAGTGCAGCAAGTACAAGTGGGCAGTACACAGAGCGACATTGACACCTTGGCCACCTACTTTCGGAACAACATCGGTGTGTATGTTGATAGGGGCGCCATTGTTTGTGGTTCAACTACTACTCTGACTGGTCAGAGTGGGAGCATCCTTGTGTTCCGATGTGAAGCTACTCCATCACTGGGTTTTGGCATCACCATCATCCCAGTCCAAGCTATGTGCTGTCCCATCTTCCCCCTCAAATTGACAGTTGTCAGCCAGGCCAATGACATCAACACCCGAACGGTGTTTGATGCCTTCCTTGCCATCATTGATGCTGCTACCTTCTTCGCTGTTGCTAGTGGCCTTTTGCCCAACTCCAGGACTGATGTGAACGGCTTCGTTAATACTCTCAACATCTTCGAGGAGGGAGAGACCCAGAACGACATCAACATCTTGGCAACAGAATTGGAACAGCAGATTGGTAACCTCATTGATGAAGGTGGCATCACGTGTGATTCCACCATCACAATTGATGGTGCCTCTCAGGGTATCTACCTCTTCACATGTGAAGGAACCGCCAGTGCAGGCTTCCTCACATTCGCTGTTGAAACCCTTTGCTGCCCACCATCTGAGGATCCTGTAGTGCTCCTCAGTGTGAATGTGGACAGTACTGCCACTCCCCCCGCAAACTGTAACAAACGACGCTCATCCCGTCGTCTGTTGGCCTGCACGCCTAACTCAGGGGCTCTGACCACCTCGCTGGGTTCCCTGATGAAACAATTCCGGGTTCAGCCAGAGTTTGCAGACCTTGTCACGCAGGTAGGGTGAAGCTAGTCAGCACTTATTTTCCTGAACATAATCTTTGAAACCCTGAACCTAAACCTTGAACCACCCAAACCTCAACCACGTAAACCCTAGTTATGAACTGCTAAGTGCTGACGAGCTTCCCCTTACCTGTCTCCCAGCTTGACCAAGGCCCAAGCCAAGGAATATCTGGAGAAGGAGGCTCTTCTGTCCTTTTCACCGTTGGTGGAAACCAGGATGAGATCAACAACTTGGCCTCATACATGGGTACTGAGATCAATGCAATGGTTGTGGATGGCAGAGTCACTTGCGACTCGGTCATTACGCTGTCAGGGCAGGATGGCCCCACATTCAGGTTCCAGTGTGAGGCTGGCACGACCTCCGGAACAGTCAGCACCTTCACTGTGGCTTCTCTGTGCTGTGCTCCTGAACCCACCCAGGACTTGATCATTACTGCACTCAGCGCAGCCGGAACACAGGTAATTATATACTCGGGGTTCGAACCCTATCACACTCCCTGGTTGTCGTGGCTATTGCACAGGGGTGGGGGCGATATTGTATTATGCAGATACAGTTTGACACACAACTGGTAGGCATGTAGAGCCTGGTAACAACTCTTATTCTTCTTTGTTGAGTTGCTGTTGCCTTGGTGGCTGCTGCAAGCAACCTCATCACCAATATCAACTAAGATAACCCAGCCCACCCACCCGCCCACTCACTCACCCACTCACCCCCCAGGTTGATGTTGCTGCCTTGGTGGCTGCTGCAAGCAACCTCATCACCAATATCAACAAAGATAACCCAGCCCACCCACTTACTCACCCACTCACCCCCCAGGTTGATGTTGCTGCCTTGGTGGCTGCTGCAAGCAACCTCATCACCAATACCAAGAAAGATAACCCAGCTGGCCTACCCGCCCACTCACCCACCCACTCACCCACTCACCCCCCAGGTTGATGTTGCTGCCTTGGTGGCTGCTGCAAGCAACCTCATCACCACTACCAACAACAAGAACCCAGCTCTCAACATCAATGCTGTAGGGGCCACTTCTGGTCCCGTCCTTGGCTTCCCCCAGCCTAATACAACCAGTGCCACAGTGGATGTGGCCGCCCTTGTCGTGGAAGGCAGGACTTTTGTGGATGTGAGTTTTTTTTCCACTGCTCTCACCTAGGCTGGTCGTACTGCACTGCTCTCATCCAGGCTGGTCGTACTGCACTGCTCTCACCTAGGCTGGTCGTACTGCACTGCTCTCACCTAGGCTGGTCGTACTGCACTGCTCTCACCTAGGCTGGTCGTACTACACTGCTCTCACCTAGGCTGGTCGTGTCCTCTTCTTTCTTGTTGTTGTATTCTTCTCTGTCATAACGGGTTGGGTGTGGGGAAGTTAGCCTGCACTTAATTCAGCGTCAACTTAAGTAATCCCTAAACCCACCTAGGACCTAGAACGCACCCACCCCCAAAACCCTTAACCTTTGAATCAAAACCTTAACCAATGAACCCTAAAACCACCCCTCCCCACCCACCCACTCACAGACGGATGCTCTGACCAGCACAGCCATCAGGGACATAGAGACATTCGTTATTGAAGTTGACTGGTCTGTGGATCACGCACCCACCTCACGCACCCACCTCAACCACTCTTCCTCTCCTCCCCACCCACCCACTTGCAGACGGATGCTCTTACCAGCACAGCCATCAGGGACATAGAGACATTCGTTATTGAAGTTGACTGGTCTGTGGATCACGCACCCACCTCACACACCCACCTCAACCACTCTTCCTCTCCTCACCATCCACCCACTCGCAGACGGATGCTCTGACCAGCACAGTCATCAGAGACATTGAGACATTCGTTATCGAAAGTGGACTGGTCTGTGGATCTCGGGTTACTCTGTCCAACTCCCTGGAGGATGACCCTTTCATCTACTTCCAGTGTCCAGATGACCCTATCACTCCTTCGCTGTCAGCCATCACCTTTCCCGTGGATAGCCTGTGCTGCACTAGTGTTGTGCTCACCAGCACTGTGCTCACGTGCATTTCAAACGAGCTTGGCAACCCTGATGAGCTGTCTCAATTCACCAGTGGAGAGAATGTCTGTGTTGATGGTGTTTCCACTTCAGTGTTCATCACGTGCAACTCTGACAATGCTGTCATTGCAATTGACCTGTCCGGCCTAACGACCAACACTTCTGGTGCTGAACTGCCCAGTTGCATCGCCAACCTTACTTCTCTGACCAGCTTGGATGTCAGCAACCTGAACTTGCAGGGAAGCTTGGCACCCGAGTTCAGCAGATTGAGGAGGATTGGAGGGCTCAACCTTGCTCAGAATAACCTCATTGGCTCTATTCCTACTGCCTGGTCCACTATGGTGGAGCTGGAAGATCTGGACATTACAGGCAATGATTTGCAGGGCCGCCCCCCCAGGCGTATCGGTCAAGCTATTAGGGGTAGGTTATTGGGCCTTGGTAGCAACCTTGTAATTGTCACATTGTGGCTTCTTTGGCTCACATTGTGGGGACTTGGAATTGTCAGACGGTGAGCAGCCCAGAGTTGGCTGAAAAAACTTGTAATGTATTTCAAAATTTGGCTCACATTATCAGTGAACATTTCACGTATGTTGTATGTATGTTTACAGTCCAGGGGTAGTACCTTCAAATCTGGTAAGGCAGTGTAAAACACAGGCAATCGTGAACAAAAACCCAAAATTGTAGACGACAGGGGCCGGAAGTTTTGGCTTTGCAGATAATAAATTGTTATGTGTCATGCCACTTTTGTAAATAGATGTAACAGTATGCTCCATTCCACTCTGAACCTATGCTAACCTTCATGTTTCTTCTTTGCAGATGCCATGCCACCCCCTCCTCCCCTAGCAAGACCTCCAAGGAGAATTGGCCAGATTGGTCGCTATCCCGATTGCAACTGGGACGACGGTAGATTCGCCACTTGCGACAACAGTCCAAACCTCATGCCCCTCCAGCTGTCTCCCACCATCAACTGCACTGAGACAGCGGGCTTTTGGGAGTGTAATTCAGGCGTTGGTAAGGATCCTTCCTGCAGCGGCAGTGGTTGTGAGGCACAGCCCTGGGGTTTGAACATCCATGTTGGTAAGTGCTATTCAGCATACATTATTCAGCAGAAATACCGAAACAGGTGTCAGATTGTTTGAGTGCTATGTGGAGGTCTGGCAGCACAAAGAGTTCCGGATGAGTGTTTGCAGCCTAGCTGCAGCGGCAGTGGTTGTGAGTCACAGCCCTGGGGTTCAGATGCTTTTGTCACCCTTGCCCTGCTCCCCTGCAAACCTTACCTCCTTACCCACTTGCCCTGCTTCTCCGCAAACCTGACCTTCTTACCCACTTGACCTGCTTCCCTGCAAACCTGACCTCTTAACCTTTTTACCCACTTAACCTGCTTCTCCGCAAACCTGACCTCCTTACCCACTTGACCTGCTTCTCTGTAAACCTTACTCTCTGCGCAGATTATGAGTGCAAGTACCTGACTGACAAAATGACCCAGTTCAAACCCTGATGGGAAAGAAATCAGGCGCTATGGGCATTGGGAACCTGTGTCCAAGTGCTATGAGAAGTACCTGGTTGATGGAGCTACAGCAGGAACAGTCATCAGGACCTTCCTTCCCAAGGTGCCGTTAATCATGTTGAAATGATAGTATGATAATGGGTATTGTATGATGAGCGTTCGGAGGGGGAGGGAGGGGGCGGGGGAAGGAGGAGTTGAGCGCTTCTAGTGTGTAAGGTCGTTGTCTCATGGTGAACCGGTACCCTAAGTCTGCAGACAATACCACCAGGCCTTACTAATTAAGCACCTGCTGTGTTCATTCAGTGTGTTGCACTACCTTGTCCTGCTTTCAACCTGATGCCTAAATGTATGTGACAGCCAAGGGTAAGTCCAAATAGGCTGAAGGCTGGGGGGGCTGAGTTTTCGCTGCAGTGATCATTCCCCTGTTTTATAGTGATGATTTTCCCCCCCCCTTTTTTTAAAGTCCAATCCCCAGACTCTGCACTTCACAACTTCTCCAAACCTTCTCTGTCCTCACCATGTGACCTAGACTAGTCCTTGTGAAAGTGTCTAATTCGCTAAGGAGGCTTCCTGGTTTTCGTGGGTAACGCTCGGGGAGACTTGGAATTGGCAGGCTGTGAGCAGCCCATAGTTGGCTGGACAACCATGCTACAATTAACAATCAAATTTTCCCCCTGCTCTTCTGCTCCTCACTTTGCAGGAGGGAAAATGTGGTCACCCTGACAAGGTCTTTGGGCCCCTTGGTGCGGGCTACACATACGCTGCGATTGCCGACCGTGGATACAACTGGTGCAGCCAGCAGAGGCTGAACATCACACTGACCCCCCTCTTGCCTTGATCATTGAGCCTTGAGCCTTGATCATGTTCAGCCTTGGTCGTGCTGAGATTGAGCCTTGGTCGTGTTGAGATTGAGCCTTGAGCCTTGGTCGTGTGGAACCTTGGCTGTACTAAGATTGAGCCTTGAGCCTTGATCGTGCTGAGCTTTAAGCCTCAAGCTTACCCCCTCCCGCCTTAAAAATTGAAAATTAGAACATCCAAGTAAGTCACACTGCCGGGGACAGTTGACCCTACTAAGGACGTGGTTTTATCGACACCGGTTCGTAAGCTCACCTTGCCCGAGGTTGGCAACGAGGCTGGAACCAGTCACGTTTCATACGGTTGACGGCCACCGTGAGAACCGAAACGCTCCCAACGGTTCGAACCCGGCATCTCCTTCGGTCAAGGTCGGATACTCTACCACTCCGTATCGGGGATCCTCCCGCCTTACACTTACCCCCTTCTGTCTTGCACTTGCCCCTTTTTACCTTTTGACTACCCCCTTTTGCCTTGCGCTTTCCCCCTTCCGCCACCACATTTGTTAATCATACTTGTAGGTTATCACCATGCCATGCGTATCACCTTGAGTATTTGTTGGAATAAACCCAAATATTCGCATTCTCGCCTACTCCTCGTGCATGGTCGCGTTAACTTAATCCCCGTTGTTATGAGAGCCAGACGCCTAACGTCTAGGCTGTTTATACTCGGCTGGTTGATATCAAATGCCTTGTATGTAGAGTGAATGAATAGACCTACCTTGGTAGGTAGATTAGGAGTAGCCTGCCTTGCATAGCCGCTTTGGTAGGTAGATGAGGATAAGCCTTCAGAGTAGCCTGGCTAGGTGTGCTATAATGTCGTCTATAAAAAAAGAAAAACAGAAAGTATCTAAGTATTGGGTTTCAGCCAGGCGACAAGTAGCAGATCTACCTTGTCACTGGACAAGCCGGCTAGCTTTTGAGGACATAATCTAACTGAGCCAGCTGCTTGATAAGATAATATAAAAGTTGACTAAGTGTACTCTAGCGTTGGTCCAAAAGATTGATATTGAATGTGTTTACAATGCTTGTGCTTTGTGTTATTAATGGAGAGATGGCAGAAGACTGTAACATTGCTTTGTCATCGACAGTCCTCGTATGTATGCTGCCATGACTGGTCCCAATCCAACCCTGTGAACAGTGTTACATGATTAAATTGTTGTCCAGCCTCATATTAAACAGGAACATTAAAACCAAGGAAAAGAATCATTTCGACATTTCAGTCCGTCTAGACATGAAAACCTCCTTTTCACAACGCCACTCGAACTGAATGCTCGGTGTCGCTGGTTCGTGTCAGGAAACCCACCTCCTGGGATGGAAATCCGTTCACAACTAGCCATACAAAAACTGCATTGTGTGACTATCTCACAGTTACTATAATATAAATAAGCTGATAATATTCTATCTCACAGTTACTATACCGGTAATAGAAACAAGCTGTAAGGGTCTGTAAGAAAAGTAGAAATACGCCCTTAGCTCAGGGCTGGTCATGGCTGAACCTCTCTGGGCTGAACAGTACGACACTACGAAGCCGGGCTGGTACGAAACTACGAACCCCAGTTCGAACACGTGCGCGCGCCCTCCCCCAGTGCCCGTACATCGTACAAAAGCACATTGGCTTGGCCTGGCCGAGCTTCAATTCTTCAATTTCAAGCCCAACTTCTCGAACTAGACTTTCACTCCTCATGCCTTACCCTCCTCCGCCTATGCTGAATAGTGAAAAGGGGTAGAAAGCTTTCCATACGTAACTCGTTTTTCCTTGTCGATACAGATTCGAAGACGCTTGAAGCCATATCCCAATCGATTTGTCATAGGCATACGCCCATTTGAGAATTGAGAAGCATACGATTGACGATTGCTTACAGAGCTTTCTACACAGATACAGAAGGCGCCAGCGAGGCGACACCTGCGCTCCTCTTCAGCATTTCTCGCTGTGCATGTGATCCACATCTCCATCGTTAACCACCGCGGGCATTCTATGTAATTCCTGGGCCCGGAAGCTTTTTCCCGACCATTTATAGGTCGCACTTGTGCACAGGCCATGGCAGCCGTGCAGCACCCACCCAGGCATGGCTAACAACACCAAAGATCCTTTCGCATGCTTGGACCTATACAACGCCAAGAGCGTTAAGGCCGCTGATGCTCTCCGGGTGAGAATTGTGGTTGGTCTCCTGTGGGCTTTTGATACGGGCAACTGCTTGGTTATACTGCTGTGTGGGTGTATATATAGGACCTGCATTTCATGATTGGTTGCTGCAATATTGCCTTTCTTATCCGGATTTTGTGGAGCAGGAATGTCTAAGGTCAGCAATGGCCTGTGAATGACAAGGTAATGTACAGTAATATCATATGATGTAGATCAAAAATCATACAACCTGCATCACATGATATTGTATATAAATGGTGAATTTAGCCTAGTCAGACTGCCGGCATCATATGATATGATATTGCCGTTCCCAGGGGGGGGGCAGAAATACAGATTTTGGACCGCACCTTCGATATGGTGTCCGATTCAGATGGGAGTTGGAATTGTGGACGTTTCATACAAAAAGAGGGGAAAAATAAAGTTGGCTAAAAGTTTTTTTACCCCCCCCCCCCCCCCCCCCCCCCTCCTAAAACCCAATTACCTCACCCTGCCCACCCTAAAATGGGGGTCATTTGAAAGATCTTTTAAAGCCCATTTCATTTATGCTCTTACATCTTTCATGGGGTTACCCAAACGTGATTTATCGCGATGTTAAGATTTGGGCCGCTTTGGTTGAAAAAAACTTTGGACCCCTCTAACTTTGGTACAACTTTATTTTTGGCTAAAAAAAAAAAACTTTTTTTTTATATAGTTTGAGGATAGGCTCTATCCAAAGCGAAGGTGCGGTACGGCAGCTTTTTTCTTGCCCCCCCCTCGGCCGTTCCCTACATATATATGGTGTGGTTCTCATATGGTGTAGAGCTCGAACGGTTTCCCTAATTATATCCAGCCTATCTGTGTATTGCTGTATATGAACGACACAAACAACGAAACGCCACCACCGCCACCACCACCAGCGATGTCATACTGCCTTTCCCTAGGCTCTGGTAGGCATGCGTTACCCTTATGGTTAGTTCTCATATGGGGTGGTGCGTTAGCGTGTTGCACGAATATAGTGGGGTCGCGCACATGGATGGGGTTAGTTTACACATGTGTGTAGCAGCCCGCCCAACCCACCCCACCGCACCCCACCCACCCAACAGATGGTGGTGGCGGTGGTGGTGGTGGTGGTGGGTTAGATGGTGGTGGTGTGTGTGTGTGGTGGTGGTGGTGATGGTGGTGGTGGAGGTGGTGGTGGTGGTGGGGGGGGAGGTGTGTGTGTGGAGGGGGGGGGGGGGGGGGGGGGGGGGGGGTAGATGGTGGTGGTGGTGTGTGTGTTGTCGTGGTGGTGATGGTGATGGTGATGATGGTGATGGTGGCGATGGTGGTGGTGTTGCACCACATTCCTGAAATCAGCAAATCAGCAACTGTTGCTACATGACTGGGCCTACAGAAGGCTGATTTGTTTTTAGTGATAGTTGTGTGATACTGTTTGGGGTATTGTGGTCAGGGTACAAGTCTAGGCAGTGTCGCAAGCGACGCGGAGAATTGGCGGAGAGTATTATCGGAGCAACATGTGGCAACGGATTCGAGGGGACCGAAGCCAGTTGGTCGCGAGACAGTTGGCTGAGGTGTCAGGCTTCGTGTCGGTCGCACAAACAAAAGTCAGTCGTCGGTCATCGGTCATCGGTCGTCAGTCATCGGTCGCACACACGGACAACGAGGGGACCCTGAGGGCTCCCGCCCCCCAGCAGGGGGGGCTCAGTCAATAATATATCTGGTGTTTGCCAAGGTTGTTTTGCCCTAGCTTCAAGCTTCAATACCGGTGTACAGCTTGGAAATTGTCAAGACTGGGATTTCAGAAATATCCACAAAATGACAGATCCACAGAAGAGAGCCTGGGCTATAGGGAAACAGTATATCTGGTATTTGCTTAGGTTGTTTTGCCGGAGCTTCAGGCTTCAATACCGGTGTACAGCTTGGAAATGGTCAAGACTGGGATTTCATAAATATCCACAAAATGACAGATCCACAGAACAGAGCCTGGGCTATAGGGGTACAGAATATCTGGTGTTCGCTAAGGTTGTTTCCTCGTAGCTTCAGGCTTCAATATCTGTGTAAAGCTTGATAATCGTCAAGACTGAGATTTCAGAAATATCCAGAAATGACAGATCCACACAACAGAGCCTCCGCAATAGGGGTACAATATATATATATATGGGACCACCTCCTGGATGTTGTGGAGCTGGCTTGTCTTGGGCCAACAATGGCCTGTCGATGACAATGCAATGTAATACAATACAATGCAATGCAATGCAATGCAATTAAATGGAATGCAATGTAATGTAATGCAATGTAATGTTATGTAATGCAATGCAATGTAATGCAATACAATGTAATGCAATGCAATGCAATGCAATGTAATGCAATTGTGGGATCACAGTGGCAAGTACATTGCCGGGTATTCCTTCGGTGATTGATCCGGTGACCGTCAAAGTTGTTTGAAACGTGTGTAACATGGCTGTCCCCAGCACCAAATGGGTGGCGTGGGCACCCAGTTTCAGCCAAACCCGATTCCGGAGCCTCAATTTCCCGCGGTGATGCACATCTTGGGCCAGCATGCAAAACTTTTCAGAGCGCTAGATGGCAGGTTTATTGGTCTAGGAGTAGAGCTTGTATCTCCCATTCTTAGATTTGGAGGGGGTGGCCGCTCGGAACCGCAGGAGCTCGAGGACTGTGGTCACTCATTGATTGAATGTGAGACCTTGGTGAGTTGGAAATCGTTGCCCTACTTTATGAACTCGATCGAACTCGCTGAGCAACAGTTTGGCAATCTGTTAAGCGCATGGCCTTCCCATCATCTTGGACCAATACTCCATCAACCTAGATCATTTCGAGTGCGCGCGGAAGTTTGACATGGGGACGGGTTTCAGGGCCTCCAATGTAGCTCGGGGAAAGTACGGCTGAAATACGACCCATTTGGTGGTGGGGACAGCCACATATGGTATCCATGTGCAAAATGCATGTTACCTTAAGGATCCCCACACAAATGCTTCTTCTCTTTAGCCCTTCCTGTCACGTTTGGGAAGTCCCTTTAGCCTATTTGGCCTACCCCTGCACTGCGACATACACACACACACAAGTACATTGCCGCGGTATACCTTCGGTGTAAAAATAATGAAATACAATGTGCTTCATGTGTAGGGTGTGTGTGTGTGTGTGGGGGGGGGGGGGGGGGGGGGGGGTATAGGTCAGTGGGGGGGGGTATAGGACAGTGGTGGACAGTGGTGGTGTGTGTGTGGGTGGGTGGGTGGGGGGTGGGTGGGGGTGGGGGGTAGGGGTGGGGGGGGGGGGTAGAAGGGGGGGGGGGGGGGGGGGATGGACAGTGGAGGGGGGCAGTGGGGGTTGGGCAAGTCCCTTTAGACTATTTGCATATTTAAAAAATAATGACTTACAATGTGCGTAACGTGTAGGGATCGGCATATCATATGATTTTGAGCAAAGGTGAGTCGGATATCATATGATATTATGCAAATTGCATCATAATATATTGTGTATAAATGGTAACTTTAGCTTCGTCAGACTGCCGGCATCATATGACATCATATGCTATTATATGATGACATGATATCATATGATATCATACTGCCGTTCCCTATTCATATGTGATGTGGTGGTATATTTAGGGACCAGCATATTATATGATATTAACCTAAGGCGAGTATGATATCATATGCTATTGTATATAAATTGTAACTTTAGACAGACTGCCTGCATCATACAATTTCATACTGCCGTTCCCTAAGTATGGGTCAAGTGTGGGTCAAGGGTTTCAACCTCACTTAAATGGGGCTTATGACACTTGTGTATGTGTTAGATTTCTGTATGAACACATACAAGTGTGTGGGATTTCTGTATGAATATATACACGTCTGTTGGATTTATGTATGAATATATGCATGTCTGTTGGATTTATGTGTGAATATATACCGTAGAAAATGTTAGGGCTCCCGAATAATTATCGTTTTTGCCCCCCCCGCGAACCTGCATTCGCGATGCGAAAAAAAAAAATTACCGCCCCGCGGTACGATTAAAAAATGGGGTCGGCCTCAGATCAGCACCAGCACCCAGGAACTAGAATTGGGGCCGTACTGCCTGATTGCCAATACATATTACAAGGGGTTCCTCCTCCCGCTTCGCAACTCTTCGCTCCCATCGTCTGAAATTGTTGCTCCTGCTCCGCCTTCAACATGGAGGCCGAAGTTGACACGCCTGATCTTGTAATAGTCGAATCTGACACTCCTGATCTCGAAATAGCCGGTGAGAAAAGCCCCGATGTTAGAGTAGTGAAGATCGTGAATGTGTTGAAGGACTCGGATGGCAATCAGAAGAAGCAGACAAAGCTGGACATGTTTTTCAAGGCGACGCTTACGGCTGAAGAGGTGGAGAAGAAGAAAGCCAAAGAGGCGAAGCGCAAGGAGGAAGCAACAGCGGCTGCCCATGCAAAGCTTGCTCGTGACCAGGCAGCCCTTGCCAGCAAGAGGACACCAGGACGCCCTAGGAAATTGCGTTTCCTAGTCCCTTCTGCCTCGCCCGTCACGTCCCCAGATCCATCACAGGCTCAACCGGCAGATCAGGCAACTCCTAAGAAGATCAGGAGGAATTGGTTTGCAGCCCCAAAGCTGGTGGCCATGATTCTGCGTGCTGTGAAAGCTCTGAAAGGCTTCTTGCCTGCTGTGAAATATTTGCAGATCCAACACCCAGACTAATACCGGTAGATGATACCGGTAGTGATGTCGGTATGATAGTAAAAGACGGCACCATATGTAAAGAAATACAATGACTTGGCAGTTCTTCTGTCATTTAATACATGCCTCCATTATTCCCAATGTTTGCCCCGGGATGTAGTTTTAAATTCAAAATCCCCCCCCGGGAACGATATAAAAACTCTTGGACCCCCCCGGGAAGTAAAAAATAAATTACAGTCTCCGGACCCCCGGGAACCCTAAGCTTCACTACAGTATATGTGTGTTGGATTTATGTGTGAATATGTACATGTGTGTTGGATTTATGTGTGAATATATACATGTGTGTTGGATTTCTATATGAATATATACATGTGTGTTGGATTTATGTGTGAATATATACATGTGTGTTGGATTTATGTGTGAATATATACATGTGTGTTGGATTTATGTGTGAATATATACATGTGTGTTGGATTTCTATATGAATATATACATGTCTGTTGGATTTCTGTATGAATATATACATGTATGTTGGATTTCTGTGTGAATCCTTTGTGACAGTGATGGCATGTGAATGGTTCACCAATGGCCTCTCCCCCAGTGTGTCTAAAACTTTCCTATATGTCTCTAACCAAGTAAGGCTCTACTCCCTGACCTTCACTCATCATTGCATCACTCTTCCCCTGCCCTCTCATACACCCCTCCCTCACACCCCTCATCCCTCACACTCCACATCATGTTTTCCCTCACTCACCCTTGCACCACTCTTCCCATCACGTGTTCCCTCACCCCTTCCTAACCCCTCCCTCACACCCCTCATCCCTCACGCACCACATCATGTGTTCTCTCACTCACCCTTGCACCACTCTTCCCATCACGTGTTCCCTCACCCCTCCCTCAACCCTCCCTCACACCCCTCATCCCTCACACACCACATCATGTGTTCCCACTCCCCTCATTCACCACCCGTGCACACTCTTCCCATACGTGTTTCCCTCACCCCTCCCTCAAAAACCCCCTCACACACCCCTCATCCCTCACACTCCACATCATGTGTTCCCTCACTCACCCTTGCACCACTCTTCCCATCAGGTGTTCCCTCACCCCTCCCTCACATATCCCATCCCGTTTTACCTGCTGTGTCTCCTCTCCAAGTGAGGCTCTACCCCCTGACCCTCACTCACCCCTGCATCACACTTCCCATGCCATTTACCCAACCACCCCTCCCCACACTCTCCTCATCCCGTTTGCACCTGCTGTGTCTCCCTCTCCAAGTTGAGGCTCTACCACCCCCCCCCTGACCCTCACTCACCCCTGCATCACACTCTCCTGCCATTTACCCTGAACAACCCCTCCTCAACACTCTCTCCTCATCCCCGTTTTAACCTGCTGTTGGTCTCCTCCCAAGTGAGGCTCCTACCCCCTGACCCTCACTCACCCCTGCATCACACTTCCCATGCCATTTACCCTGACACACCCCTCCCTCACACTCCTCATCCCGTTGCACCTGCTGTGTCTCCTTCTCCTGCTCCAGTGAGAGGCTCGGCTCTACTATCTACCCCTGACCCTCACTCAATTCACCCCTGCATCACACTTCCCATGCCATTTACCCTGACACACCCCCTCCCTCAACACTACTCCTCATCCCGTTGCAACCAGCTGTGTCTCCTGTCCAAGAGGGTGAGCTCTACCACCAACCCACCCTACCCCCTGACCCTCACTCACCCTGCATCAACACATCCCAGCCATTTACCCTGGACACACCCCTCCTCACACTCCCATCCCGTTTCCATGCACCTGCTGTGTTCTCCTCCTCCTCCAAGGAGGCTCTAACCCCCCCTGAACTCTACCCCCTGACCCTCACTACCCCTGCATCACACTTCCCATGCCATTTACCCTGACACACCCCTCCCTCACACTCCTCATCCCGTTGCACCTGCTGTGTCTCCTCTCCAAGTGAGGCTCTACCCCCCTGACCTCACTCACCCCTGCATCACACTTCCCATGCCATTTACCCTGACACACCCCTCCCTCACACTCTCATCCCGTTGCACCTGCTGTGTCTCCTCTCCAAGTGAGGCTCTACCCCCCTGACCCTCACTCACCCCTGCATCACACTTCCCATGCCATTTACCCTGACACACCCCTCCCTCACACTCCTCATCCCGTTGCACCTGCTGTGTCTCCTCTCCAAGTGAGGCTCTACCCCCTGACCCTCACTCACCCCTGCATCACACTTCCCATGCCATTTACCCTGACACACCCCTCCCTCACACTCCTCATCCCGTTGCACCTGCTGTGTCTCCTCTCCAAGTGAGGCTCTACCCCCTGACCCTCACTCACCCCTGCATCACACTTCCCATGCCATTTACCCTGACACACCCCTCCCTCACACTCCTCATCCCGTTGCACCTGCTGTGTCTCCTCTCCAAGTGAGGCTCTACCCCCCTGACCCTCACTCACCCCTGCATCACACTTCCCATGCCATTTACCCTGACACACCCCTCCCTCACACTCCTCATCCCGTTGCACCTGCTGTGTCTCCTCTCCAAGTGAGGCTCTACCCCCCTGACCCTCACTCACCCCTGCATCACACTTCCCATGCCAGTTTACCCTGACCACACCCCTCCCTCACACTCCTCATCCCGTTGCACCTGCTGTGTCTCCTCTCCAAGTGAGGCTCTACCCCCCTGACCCTCACTCACCCCTGCATCACACTTCCCATGCCATTTACCCTGACACACCCCTCCCTCACACTCCTCATCCCGTTGCACCTGCTGTGTCTCCTCTCCAAGTGAGGCTCTACCCCCCTGACCCTCACTCACCCCCTGCATCACACTTCCCATGCCATTTACCCTGACACACCCCCTCCCTCACACTCCTCATCCCGTTGCACCTGCTGTGTCTCCTCTCCAAGTGAGGCTCTACCCCCTGACCCTCACTCACCCCTGCATCACACTTCCCATGCCATTTACCCTGACACACCCCTCCCTCACACTCCTCATCCCGTTGCACCTGCTGTGTCTCCCTCTCCAAGTGAGGCTCTACCCCCTGACCCTCACTCAACCCCTGCATCACACTTCCCATGCCATTTACCCTGACACACCCCTCCCTCACACTCCTCATCCCGTTGCACCTGCTGTGTCTCCTCTCCAAGTGAGGCTCTACCCCCTGACCCTCACTCACCCCTGCATCACACTTCCCATGCCATTTACCCTGACACACCCCTCCCTCACACTCCTCATCCCCGTTGCACCTGCTGTGTCTCCTCTCCAAGTGAGGATTCTACCCCCTGACCCTTCACTCACCCCGCATCAAACTTCCCATTGCCATTTACCCATGACACTCCCCTTCCCTCACAACTTCCGCATTCCCGTTGCAACCTGCTGTGTCTCCTCTCCAAGTGGAGCTCTACTCCCCCTGACCCTCACTTCACCCCTGCATCATACACACTTCCCATGCCTTTACTGACACAAACAACCCCTCCCTCACACTCCCTCATCCCGTTGCACCTGCTGTGTCTCCTCTCCAAGTGAGGCTCTACCCCCTGACCCTCACTCACCCCTGCATCACACTTCCCATGCCATTTACCCTGACACACCCCTCCCTCACACTCCTCATCCCGTTGCACCTGCTGTGTCCTCCCCTCTCCAAGTGAGGCTCTAACCCTACACCAGGACCCTCACTCACCCCTGCATTCACTCACCCCTCATCCCACTTTTTCCCATGCCATTTACCCTGACACCCACCCCTCCCTCACACTCCTCATCCCGTTGCACCTGCTGTGTCTCCTCTCCAAGTGAGGCTCTACCCCCCTGACCCTCACTCACCCCTGCATCACACTTCCCATGCCATTTACCCTGACACACCCCTCCCTCACACTCCTCATCCCGTTGCCACCTGCTGTGTCTCCTCTCCAAGTGAGGCTCTACCCCCTGACCCTCACTCACCCCTGCATCACACTTCCCATGCCATTTACCCTGACACACCCCTCCCTCACACTCCTCATCCCGTTGCACCTGCTGTGTCTCCTCTCCAAGTGAGGCTCTACCCCCTGACCCTCACTCACCCCTGCATCACACTTCCCATGCCATTTACCCTGACACACCCCCTCCCTCACACTCCTCATCCCGTTGCACCTGCTGTGTCTCCTCTCCAAGTGAGGCTCTACCCCCTGACCCTCACTCACCCCTGCATCACACTTCCCATGCCATTTACCCTGACACAACCCCTCCCTCACACTCCTCATCCCGTTGCACCTGCTGTGTCTCCTCTCCCAGTGAGGCTCTACCCCCTGACCCCTCACTCACCCCTGCATCACACTTCCCATGCCTATTTACCCTGACACACCCCTCCCTCACACTCCTCATCCCGTTGCCACCTTGCTGTGTCTCCTCTCACAAGTGAGGCTCTACCCCCTGACCCTCACTCACCCCCTGCATCACACTTCCCATGCCTTTACCTGACACCCCCTCCCTCACACTCCTCATCCCGTTGCACCTGCTGTGTCTCCTCTCCAAGTGAGGCTCTACCCCCTGACCCTCACTCACCCTGCATCACACTTCCCATGCCATTTACCCTGACACACCCCTCCCTCACACTCTCATCCCGTTGCACCTGCTTGTGTCTTCCTCTCCAAGTGAGGCTCTACCCCCCTGACCCCTCACTCACCCCCTGCATCACACTTCCCATGCATCTTACCCTGACACACCCCTCCCTCACACTCCCTCATCCCGTCTGCACCTGCTGTGTCTCCTCTCCAAGTGAGGCTCTACCCCTCCTGACCCTCACTCACCCCTGCATCACACTTCCCATGCCATTTACCCTGACACCCCCCTTCCCTCACACTCCTCATCCCGTTGCACCTGCTGTGTCTCCTCTCCAAGTGAGGCTCTACCCCTGACCCTCACTCACCCCCTGCATCACACTTCCCATGCCATTTACCCTGGACACACCCCTCCCTCACACTCCTCATCCCGTTGCACCTGCTGTGTCTCCCTCTCCAAGTGAGGCTCTACCCCCTGACCCTCACTCACCCCTGCATCACACTTCCCATGCCATTTACCCTGACACACCCCTCCCCTCACACTCCTCATCCCGTTGCACCTGCTGTGTCTCCCTCTCCAAGTGAGGCTCTACCCCCTGACCCTCACTCACCCCTGCATCACACTTCCCATGCCATTTACCCTGACACACCCCTCCCCTCACACTCCTCATCCCGTTGCACCTGCTGTGTCTCCTCTCCAAGTGAGGCTCTACCCCCCTGACCCTCACTCACCCCTGCATCACACTTCCCATGCCATTTACCCTGACACACCCCTCCCTCACACTCCTCATCCCGTTGCACCTGCTGTGTCTCCTCTCCAAGTGAGGCTCTACCCCCTGACCCTCACTCACCCCTGCATCACACTTCCCATGCATTTACCCTGACACACCCCCTCCCTCACACTCCTCATCCCGTTGCACCTGCTGTGTCTCCTCTCCAAGTGAGGCTCTACCCCCTGACCCTCACTCACCCCCTGCATCACACTTCCCATGTATTTACCCCTTACAACAGCCCTCCCTCACAACTCCTCAGCTCCGCGTTGCGCCGCACTGCTGTTTCGCCTCTCCAGTGGGCTCTACCAACTACCTAACCCACCCCCCTGACCTCACTCACCCCTGCATCACACTTGCCCATGCCATTTACCCCTGACAACACCCCCTCCCGCACACTCCTCATCTGCCCGTTGCACCTGCTGTGTTCTCCTCCTCCATGAGGCTCTACCACCCCCTGACCCTCACTCACCCCTGCATCAAACACTTCCATGTCCATTTACCCTACCCTACCCCCCTCCCTCACACTCCTCATCCTGTTGCACCTGCTGTGTCTCCTCTCCAGAGTTAGGGCTCTACTACCACCCCCTGACCCTCACTCAACCCTGCACCACTCTTCCCCTGCCGTTGACCTGACACACACCCCTCCCTCACACTCCTCATCCCGTTGCACCTGCTGTGTCTCCTCTCCAAGTGAGGCTCTACCCCCTGACCCTCACTCACCCCTGCATCACACTTCACATACTGTGTTCCCTTACACACCCCTCACACCCCTCATCATGTCTTCACTCACTCTCCCCTGCCTCACTCTTCACATCCCATATGCCCTCCCCCACCCCTGCCCCTGTTTCCTCGCCCCTTACACCCCTCATCATGTCTTCCCTCACTCTCCCCTGCCTCACTCTTCACATCCCATAAGCCCTCCTCCACCCCTGCCCCTGTTTCCTCGCCCCTTACACTCCTCATCATGTCTTCCCTCGCTCACTCTTCCCACCCCTTGCCCCTGCCCACCAGGTGAGGCTTTACCTACCTGGCCTGGGACAAGCCCTCGCCCCCGATAGCGACGATGAAAAAGAGGAGCAGGGTGCTAGCAGGGGTGGGGGCAAAGGGGGAAGCAGTTGGCCCAAGCGCTCCAAGCCAACCCCTGATGCCGCCACCCGGCGATCCAGGCAAAAGCAAATGGCCAAGATGGGGGCTATGGCCAGGGCCTGCGAAGCCCCCCCGGGCGGGCAGGGGCCAGAGCTGCTGCTAGCTTGTGAGGTGGAGTTGATTGAGGACCAGGTGGCCAGCCTGGAAGACGGCGTGCCTGGTTTCGGAGAGGGGGCTGAGCTGGACTTCACTGTGGGGGAGAATGGGGAGCTGTTGGGGGTTATCAAAGGTGGGTGGGGGGGGTGGGGTAAGGGAGGTGGGTGGGGGGTGGGGGGGGGGGGGGGGAGGGGGGACACCACAACCACCACAACCACAACCACAACCGCCATCACCATAACCACCACACCCACCACCACCACCACACCCACCACCACCATCACCATCACCACCACCACACCCACCACCCACACCAACACCACAACCATCACCACTACCAACACCACCACCACCATCACCACCACCGCCACCACCACCACCATCACCACTACCACCACCTCCACCACCACCACCACGACCACCACCAAATAATTGCTGATAACCTGAATATGATCCCTGCTGACAACCCCAGGTCTTGCTGTTGCGCCCTCCAGCCAGTCCTTTCGACAGCTTCAGGGCACTACGTGCACCTCTTGAGGTTCCACCACCACCACCACCACCACCACCACCACCAAAACAAACTGCTGATAACCCTAATACAATCCCTGCTGGCATCCCCAGGTCCCACCGTTACGCCATCCAGTCAGTGCTCCACTACACGCACCTCTCGAGGCTCCAACAACAGCAAGAACCTCCCACTCGGCCATTCCCACCACCATCACTCCCACGCCCACCAACACCAACACCACGACACAAACAAAACTGCTGAAGTGCCGATAGCCCTAATACAATCCCTGCTGGCATCCCCAGGTCCCACCGTTACGCCATCCAGCCAGTGCTCCACTACACGCACCTCTCAAGGCTCCGACAACAGCAAGAGCCTCCCACTTGGTCACTCCCTGGGCTTCAGCCAGGGCAAAGATCGTACAGAATCCCTACCTGACCCAAGCCACGCCAGCTATTGGGAGCTATCGGCCCCCCCTGTAGATAGCCGGATGTTCCGTTCAGTGGGTGGCGCGACCTCACCCTTGGTGCTCACGCCTGCACACGGCGGCAACGGGGGGCAGGGGGCAAGGGAGGGGGGGGGCTCAGCTAGCGGAACAGTGGGGGAAAAGGTGTTCAAGATCTTCAAGGCGGGCCCAGGGAGTAAAGGAGTAAAAGTGAGCCAGCATAGCAGCACAGCAAGGACACAGGCTGCAGGAGTTAGTCAGCTCAAATCATCAGTAAGGTACAACGCAGGGCAAGGCTTTGTTTCATTGGCTACCCCCTGGACTGAAACAAAGAAACACACAAACAAACAAATAAACTAACTTACTAACTAACTAACTAACTAACTAAGAAAAAAACAAACAAACAAACAAACAAACAAACAAAACAAACGGACAGACAGACAAACAAAAAGACAAACAAACAAACAAGCAAAAAAACGAGGAAGCAAGCAAGCAAACAAAAAAACAAGAAAACAAAATGCAACACAAAAAGCCAGCTCAAATAATCAGTCAGATAAGGCGCAAGGCAAGGCTTTGTTTCATTGGCTACCCCCCGGGACCGAGACAAACAAACAAACACACACACACACACACACACACACACAAACAAACAGACAAACAAACAAACAAACAAACAAACAAAACTCGAGGGGGCAAGTAAACAAGCAAACAAGCGAACGAACAAACTTGCAATTACAAAAAAGCAGCTCAAATCACCAGTAAGGTAAGGTGCAAGGCAATCCTTTTTTTCTTTGGCTACCCCCTGGACCGAGTCAAACAAACAAACGGACAAACAAACAAACAAACAAACAAACTGAAGGAAATAAAACAAAAAAACAAAAAAACGAGGAAGCAAACAAGCAAACAAGCAAACAAAAAAGCAAGCAAACAAACAAAAATGCAGTACAAAAGTCAGTTCAAATCATCAGTAAGGTAAAGCGCAGAGCAAGTCTTTTTGTATGGGCTACCCCCTGGACCGAGACAAACAAATAAACAAACAAACAAAACAAACAAAAATCAAGGGAGCAAGTAAACAGGCGAACAAACGAACGAACAAACTTGCAATTAAAAAATGGAAGCTCAAATCATCAGTAAGGTAAAGCGCAAAGCAAGTCTTTTTGTATTGGCTACCCCCTGGACCAAAACAAACAAACAAACAAACAAACAACGGAAGAAAAAAAAATCGAGGGAGCAAGTAAACAAGCAAACAAAAAACGAACAAACTTGCAATTACAAAAAAGAAGCTCAAATCATCAGGAAGGTCAGGCGTAAAGCAAGTCTTTTTTTATTGGCTACCCCCTGGACCAAATCGAACAGACAAACAAACAAAAAATCAAGGAAGTAAGTAAACAAGCAAGCAAATAAACAAGGCCAGGCTTTCTGTTAACTGAATACCCCCTGGAGTGTGCCAAACAAACAAACAAAAAAGTAAGCAAACAAACTTGGAATTAAAAAGAGGCAGCTGAAATCATCAGTAAGGTAAGGCGCAAAGCAAGTCTTTTTGATTGGCTACCCCCTGGACCAAACAAACAAACAAACAAACAAACAAATAGGGTTGGGCCGACGTATGAACGTATACTCATACGTTTATAAGCTCATACGTATATATACGCCGTATATTTTTTCTCCAAACGTATGAGTATAAACGTATACAAACGTATGAGTTGTACTTCGAAAGTTCCCGGCACTTGACTTTCTTGGTTTTCAATCAATTTATCATTTAGATAGCTTGTCGGAAAGCTGTTGACATCCTCTATCACAATATGCAATAAAATTAATATTCCACACGTGATCATTTTGTTTAAATGTGGCCTACAATTTGATTTAGATAGCAAGGATGGCACACATATCAGAGCGCCACTTAGCCTTCCATTCCACAAGCTGTGCTCCTACGTGGGCTTGAAGGATTGATGTTGCATGCCTAGTGCAATGTGAAGATGGACAATATTAAAGTATAGTAATATACGAGTTATATACTTTTATTATTATAACCTGTAGCTGACTCACAGATCAGCTTAGACGCTGCTGCACACTTGGTCTGAAACCTGCAGCTGACTCACAGAGCTGCCTAGAAGCTGCAGCATAGTTAGTCTGCTCCCTAGGTCAGTAGCTGACCTAGGGAGCTGCGTATAAATAATTATGTGAACATGGACAATATTATAATATTATTGGCATTGCATGGATCCCTTAGATTGGCACCGCGCTCCTTGGTCATCGCGCTTTCTGGCCGTGATTTCTATTTCTGAGATTTGGACAACCTAAATTTGCCAGACAATTTTTTTTAGAGTTGATATGTGAAGCCAATGAAATTAGCAACGCGGCAATACCTTTAAACCCATGTAAAAGTCTTTTCCCAAGAAGTGCAATAATTACTCATACGTTTTTATACGTTTATATGCGTACGTTTATACGTTCATACGTTTATACGGCATACAAAAATGAAAATATACGTTTGCTTCCCAACCCTGCAAACAAACAAACAAACAAACAAACAAACAAACAAAATCAAACAAACATTAGGCAGCTCAAATCTTCAGTTAGGCGCCAGGGGGTGATGTCTGTAGTCGGGATTTTCATGATATCTGTGGAGGTTAATATCCAACCTATCCACAGTCAACACTTTGTAATAATCAGGATGGTCAAGTCTATTAAGCCTAATTGGCTACCTCCTGGACTGTAACAATCAAGCAAACAAACTAACCTAAGTCAGCTAATTTCATCAGTAATTGAAGGTGTCCAGGGGGTTCAGGGGGGCATTTCTGACTAATATAACCGGACCCACGCGTGGCCATGCAGCGATGGAATAAGGACGCGTTGCACACACAAAAACAGTGTTTATCCGCTCAAGTCATCAGTGATGAAAGGTGCCAGGGGGTAATGTCTGCCATGGTGACTTTTCCCAGCTGTGCGTACGGGAGGGTCCCCTTAACACCACGCCCCTCCAGTTTTTGTTTTCTTTTCTTTGAAGGTGCCAGAGGGTGATGTCTGTACATGAGGTACAGCTCGCAGGTACTGCTCGGTGGGGCCCCCCATTCAGGTAATAACCATTGAGGGTGATGTCTGTACGTGGAATATTGGACAGGTTGAAGAATATTAGAGGCAGTGTCCTAGGGGCAAGGCAATCCCTGTGCAACGAATGGCTCAGTGGCAGAGCTCCTAGAACGACGTAGGTGCCAGGTTCGAATCCCCACGGGTGCGCTTAAGTGTTCGCGGTCGCTGTCAACCGCCATGGTAGCTTTGTCCAGGTAAAGTAGCAGCCCGTTTCCTATCGTCGTAAGGCGGGGCTCCCTTAAGACCACGCCCCACCAGGCGTTATCATTACTAGGAGCAAGCCTTTTTGCGGAGCCCCCCTTCTCTGGGGCGGGAGCCCCCAGATTCGTCCGAAGACCGAGACGAAGCCTGACACATCAGCCAACCGTCTCGTAACTAACTGGCTTCGGTCCGCTCCATTCCGTTGTCACCTGTCGTTCTGATAGCCCACACTCTCCGCCAATTTTCCTCGTTGCTTGCGACTAGGAGTTGTTTCTGTTCATAATTTGGGCCTTCTCGTAGCTTAACCATAAACCCGCCAGGGGGTGACCTTGTGTGGCCTTGGGTGGTGTTTCGTTTTGGTGTTTGGTGTTTGGTGTTGGTGTTTGGTGTTTGGTGCTGATGGTTGGTGCTAGTGTTGGTGTTAGTGTTGGTGGTTGGTGTTAGTGTTGGTGCATGGTGTTGGTATTTGGTGTTTGTGTTTGGTGGTAGTGTTGGTGTTGTTGTTGGTGTTAGTGTTTGGTGGTAGTGTTGGTTTTGTTGTAGTCAGGTGTGCACATGACACCACATTGATTGAGCTCAGTTTTGTTTTTGTGTGGCGCATTGCAAATTGAGTGACTCGGTGCACTCCTGTGCAACAAGCGGAGCCCGGGGGGGGGGGGGGGGGGGGGGGGGGGGGGGGGGGGGGGGGGGGGGGGGGGGGGGGGGGGGGGGGGGGGGGTCAATAGGGCGTATTCTGACCAAAAGCGGTCACAGGCACACACGGAAAACAGTTTTTAGCGCGCTCAAGAGTCATCAGTAATGGAAGGTGCCAGGGGTTGATGTCTAGGGACCGGCATATCATATGATGTTGGCTAAAAGTAAGTATGATATCATATGATGTCATACTAGCTGCATCATATGATATTGTGCATACATGGTAAATTTAGCCTAGCCAAGCTGCGGGCATCATATGATATCATATGATGACATGATATCATATAATGACATGATATCATATGATGACATGATATCATATGATGACATGATATCATATGATATCATATCGCCGTTCCCTAGAAATGTAAGGTGCCAGGGGGTGATATCTGTGCATGGCGACCTTCCCCAACTGCGGCATGGGGGAGGGTCCCCTTAACACCACGCCCCTCCAGGCTTTTTTAAGGTGCCAGGGGGTGATGTCTGTACATGTATTCTTGGACAAGTTGAATATAGAGGCACGTATCCCGTTTCGACGAATGGCTCAATGGTGGAGCTCGAAGATACAAAAAGGTGCAGGGTTTGAATCCCTACGGGTGCGCTTTAGTGTTTGGGTCGCTGTCAACCGCCATGGTAGCACTGTCCAGGTAAAGTAGCAGCCCGTTCTCTACTGCCTTAAGACAGGGCTCCGTTAATTACACGCCCCACCTGGCGTTATCATGACTATTTTGTAGAGGCAGGTCTCATGGTTGCAGAAGGTTTTGTGAGACCATGGACTTAGGTGGCGATCGCTACTGGTAGCGGAAAAAATCCAGGGTTAACAACAGGGCCAGGGGGCAGTTATGGCCAGGTTTGTTTGTGGTTGGTCGGACAGTCAAACGGACAACATGGTGAATCCTGGGAGCTCCCGCCCCTTAGAAGGGGGCGCTCCGCCCAAAACACTGCAGAATAAATGTCTTGGTGTCATATGGACTTCTGTACCGGTACCCAATTACTGACGAATGTATGTATTACTCATACAATACTTATATACTTATTTCATTGCCAAATCAACTCAAGTTGGACTTGAACTTGGTAACATGGCTCCAGTCAGTAATTTGACTGCTCGCTGTCTTTGGCAGTAACAACAACAATTCAAATCACCATAGTCACTGAATCTTACACAGTTAGCTAAGCTTGTGAATTATAATGAATCCTTCCCACCACCACCCCTCCTCCACCACCACCCATCCTCCACTACCACCCCTCCTTCACCCCTCCACCACCACCACCACCACCACACCACTTTGGCAGTAACGACAACAATTCAAATCACCATAGTCACTGAACCTTCCACAGTTAGCTAAGCTTGTGAATCATATTGAATCCTTCCCACTACCACCCCTCCTCCACCACCACCCATCCTCCTCCACCACCCCTCCTTCACCCCTCCACCACCACCACCACACCACTTTGGTAGTAACAACAACAATTCAAATCACCAAAATCGCTGCACTTTGCACAGGTTGTTAAGCTCATATAAAATAAATAAATAGTACGCCTTATGACGAGGCGTGAGGTTGAGGGGGCCAGCCCGTTTGCTTTCACTGAGGCCAACCACCATTTGCTCATATAAAAATACATGGCCTACTTCATTGCCTCCAACATAATTTACAAACGCTACCAAAAGACAGCTTTCACGTAACTAAGCCCACCTCCTTGTCCATGCTGTACTGCAGAAGTACAAATAATAGTAAGGACTCCAAGGGCGCCAGCACGCTAAGCAGACAGGCCCGAGACCGTCCTGTTGGATCTGAGTGCAATCCAATACGATCAGCAAGGCCCAATCCTTTAGTTGTGGTAAGGACTATATCTTCAGTTGTGTGCAAATCCTTCAGATGTGGTAAGAATTATAGGATGCTATCCACTACCATCAGCTAGGCCGAATTCGTGAGTTGTGCTAAGAACTATAGGATACTATCCACTACGATCAGCTAGGCCGAATTTGTGAGTTGTGCTAAGAACTATAGGATGCTATCCACTACCATCAGCTAGGCCGAATTCGTGAGTTGTGCTAAGAACTATAGGATGCTATCCACTATCATCAGCTAGGTCGAATTCGTGAGTTGTGCTAAGAACTATAGGATGCTATCCACTACCATCAGCTAGGCTGAATTCGTGAGTTGTGCTAAGAACTATAGGATGCTATCCACTACCATCAGCTAGGCTGAATTCGTGAGTTGTGCTAAGAACTATAGGATGCTATCCACTACCATCAGCTAGGCCGAATTCGTGAGTTGTGCTAAGAACTATAGGATGCTATCCATTACCATCAGCTAGGCCGAATCCTTGAGTTGTGCTAAGAACTATAGGATGCTATCCACTATCATCAGCTAGGTCGAATTCGTGAGTTGTGCTAAGAACTATAGGATGCTATCCACTACCATCAGCTAGGCCGAATTCGTGAGTTGTGCTAAGAACTATAGGATGCTATCCACTACCATCAGCTAGGCCGAATCCTTGAGTTGTGCTAAGAACTATAGGATGCTATCCACTACCATCAGCTAGGCTGAATTCGTGAGTTGTGCTAAGAACTATAGGATGCTATCCACTACCATCAGCTAGGCCGAATTCGTGAGTTGTGCTAAGAACTATAGGATGCTATCCACTACGATCAGCTAGGCCAAATCCTTGAGTTGTGGTAAGAACTATAGGATGCTATCCACTACCATCAGCTAGGCCGAATCCTTGAGGTGTGCTAAGAGCTATAGGATGCAATCCACTATCATCAGCTAGGCAGAATCCTTCAGTGGTGGTAAGAACCATATCTTCAGTTGTATGCAAATCCTTGAGTTGTGCTAAGAACTATAGGATGCTATCCAATACGATCAGCTAGGCCGAATCCTTTAGTTGTGGTGCACACAAACTTTCACCCACCCAATCACACCCACACAAACTCCCTCCCACCCACACCAAACCACACACAAACTCCCACCCACCCACACCTACCCACACATACACACAAACTCACACTTACACACACACGCACCCACACACACGCACATGCAAGCCTGAATCTAGGACAGTAGCGTTGCATTGTCCTGTAGCGCAAAACACGGCGCGAGGCGCTGCCTCTTTCAAGGGGTCCGTGGGGCGTAGAGGTATGCACTGTTACTTTTTGGGGCAACAAATGGCAGCTTCCAGCCAGCTCCAGTAGCCAGGCACTGCCCCCACCCCCACCCCCCTCAAACCCACCCACCTGCCCTTACCCCCACCCCACCTATCTGCCACTAAGCTCCATCTGAACTCCCCACCTCTCATACCCCATCTTGCTGCCGGCTTACCAAGGCGCCCTCGCAAAATAGAACCTCCTACCACTTCTCTATATTGTGTTCCCTCCTCACTACTGATACAACTCCCCCCCCAACACACACCTCCCACACCCTCTTCACCGCACACCTCCCCCTCCCCCCTGCCAGTAACCTCCACCCCAACCCCTCCCTACCTTTCATACACCTTCTGCCACTGGCTTACCAAGGCGCCCTCGCAAAATATAACCTCCTACCACTTCTCTATATTTTGTTCCCTCTTCACTACTGATGCAACTCCCCTCCCACACCCTTTTCACTGCACACCTCCCCCACCCCCTTGCCAGTAACCTCTACCTCAACCCCTCCCCTCCTCTCACACACTTTTCCGCTAGCTTATCAAGGCGCCCCTGCAAAATAGAACCTCCTACCACTTCTCTATATGTTGTTCCCTTTTCACTACTGATGCACCTCCTCCCCCCCCCCATCTCCTCCCCCACCCTCTTCACCGCACACCTCCCCCACCCTCCTGCCAGTAACCTCTACCCCAACCCCTCCCCTCCCCTCACACGCTGCCAGCTTATCAAGGCACCCCCGCAAAATATATCCCCCCTACACCCTGTTTGCTTCCCTTCATTGTCCCCTCAAACCCTCTCCATTTTTCATTACCCCCCCCCCCCCCCCCCCCCCACCACCACCACCACCACACACACACACACACTTACCCCCATCCCTCACCCTCTTCACCGCACATTTCCCCCACACCCACACCCACACCCACACACCCGCTGGCGGTATGCACTGTCAGTTTTGGGGGCTACACATGGCAGCTCCCAGCCAGCTCCAGTAGCCAGACACTGCCCCCACCAACCCCTGCCACTAACCAACTCCCCACCTCTCATACGCCCTCTGCCGCCAGCTCACCAAGGCGCCCCCACAAAATAGAAACCTACAACCTCTAAGAGCCAAGACACCCCCACCCCCACCCCCACTCCCACCTATCTGCCAATAACCTCCATCCCAACTCTCCACCTCTCATACACCTTCTGTTGCCAGCTCACCAAGGCGCCCCCGCAAAATAGAAACCTACAACCTCTGAGGGCCAAGACAGTTCACCTTGGGTTGACCCCAAGGGAGTTTGGGGGTGGCGAAATTAAAGGTGGGCATTCCAGTTATGCTCTTAAATCTTTCATGGGTTTGCCCTAACTTTGTGATTTATCGCGAAGTTAAGATTCGGGCCGCTTTGGTTGAAACACACTTTGGGCCCCTCTTTTGTACAACTTTTGTACAACTTTATTTTTGGCTAAACAAAAACTTTGTTTTTTATAGTTTGAGGATAGGCTCTATCAAAAGCGAAGGTGCGGTACGGCAGCTTTTTTCTTGCCCCCCCCCTCGGGCATTCCTCAGGAAAACATATTTATGTATGATTCTTGTTTCACCACTCATCTTTGTTAAGCTCGTGTTGCACTGATCACTGTGTATCGTTCTGCCCATGTAAATGTATGTTGCACTGCTCATTGTGTATTGTTCTGCCTATGTAAATGTATGTTGCACTTCTCACTGTGTATTGTTCTGCCTATGCAAATGTATGTTTTGTGGCAACCTGGCAGTACGCTAGCGGTACATCCACCGCCCCCTGTTATAATCACACTCGTCACCACGAAGATCACTCACAACTGTTTTGTACGTGTGGTTTTTATTATCCTTCAACGAGAACTTTCTGAGTCACCTGGATTACCTGTTTGGTTGATCACTACTTTTGACCCTCTTTTGACCCCACACCCCGCACTCCATACCCATTACCCCATACCCCATACCCCGCACCCCATGCCTTAAACCCCACACCCTAGACCCCACACCCCAAACCCCCTACGCCACACCCCCATACCCCACACCCCACACCCATTACCGCATACCCCCTCTCACCCTCACCCTTCCATAACCCACACCCTCACCCTCACCCACACCCATACCCCACACCCCAACCCCCCCCTCACCCTCACAGAGATATCCTCGCAGTCCCAGCCAGCAGCTGGATTCAAGGGCGATTCAAACTGGCCTAGTTGGCTAAGAACACAGGCTCAAGTCAACACAGCAACTGAGAATACTATGGCTATTCCACCTTCCATGTGCTTTGGCTCATACTCTCAAAAGGGGCTAGAGACATTAGGTAGGTGACAAACACCATGAGACAGCAGAGCAAAGCAAAGCAGAGAAGAGAAGAGCAAAGCAGGGCAGATAAATGCAGAGCAAAGCAGAGCAGAGAAAAGTAGAGGCACGAGGCAGGTGGCACACACCATGATACAGCAGAGCAAAGCAGAGTAGAGCAGAGAAAAGTAGAGAAAAGTAGAGGCACCAGGGAGGTAACACACACCATGATACAGCAGAGCACAGCACAGCATGGCAAGTCAACACAGCGACTGCGAGTGCTTCAGCTATTCCACCCCCCATGTGCTTTGGCCCATACTCTCAAAAGGGGCTAGACACATTAGGTAGGAGGCACACACCATGATACAGCAGAGCAGAGCAAAGCAGGGCAGATTAAAGCAGAGCAAAGCAGAGCAGATAAAGTAGAGGCATCAGGCAGGTGGCACACACCATGATAAAGCAAAGCAAAGCATAGCAAGTCAATGCAACAGTTGAGAGTGCTTCAAGTACTCCACCCGAGCAGAGCAAAGATGATCAGAGCTAAGCAGAGCAAAGCAAAGCAGAGCAGAGCAGAGCGAAGCAGAGCGAAGCAGAGCGAAGCAGAGCAGAGCAAAGCAAAGCAGAGCAAAGCAAAGCAGAGCAAAGCAGAGCAGAGTAGAGCAGAGCAGAGCAAAGCAGAACAGAGCAAAGCAGGGCAGAGCAAAGCAGGGCAGAGCAAAGCAGGGCAGAGCAAAGCAGGGCAGAGCAAAGCAGAGCAAATCAGAGCAAAGCAGAGCAGATAAAAGTAGAGGCATCAGGCAGGTGGCACACACCATGATAGAGCAAAGCAATACATAGCAAGTCAATGCAACAGTTGAGAGTGCTTCCAGTACTCCACCCGAGCAGAGCAAGGCAGAGCAGAGCAAAGCAGAGCAGAGCGAAGCAGAGCAAAGCAAAGCAGAGCAGAGCAAAGCAGAGTAGAGCAAAGCAGAGCAGAGCAAAGCAGAGCAAAGCAGAGCGAAGCAGAGCGAAGCAGAGCGAAGCAGAGCGAGGCAGAGCGAAGCAGAGCAGAGCAAAGCAAAGCAGAGCAAAGCAAAGCAGAGCAGAGTAGAGCAGAGCAGAGCAAAGCAGAACAGAGCAAAGCAGGGCAGATCAAACCAGGGCAGAGCAAAGCAGGGCAGAGCAAAGCAGGGCAGATTAAAGCAGAGCAAAGCAGAGCAGATAAAAGTAGAGGCATCAGGCAGGTGGCACACACCATGATAGAGCAAAGCAATACATAGCAAGTCAATGCAACAGTTGAGAGTGCTTCCAGTACTCCACCCGAGCAGAGCAAGGCAGAGCAGAGCAAAGCAGAGCAAAGCAGAGCAGAGCGAAGCAGAGCAAAGCAAAGCAGAGCAGAGCAAAGCAGAGTAGAGCAAAGCAGAGCAGAGCAAAGCAGATCAAAGCAGAACGAAGCAGAGCAAAGGAGAGCAGAGCGAAGCAGAGCAGTGCGAAGCAGAGCAGTGCGAAGCAGAGCAGTGCGAAGCAGAGCAGAGCAGAGGGAAGCAGAGCAAAGCAAAGCAAAGCAGAGCAAAGCAGAGCAAAGCAGAGCAAAGCAGAGCAGAGTAGAGCAGAGCAGAGCAAAGCAGAACAGAGCAAAGCAGGGCAGAGCAAAGCAGGGCAGAGCAAAGCAGAGCTAATCAGAGCAAAGCAGAGCAGATAAAAGTAGAGGCATCAGGCAGGTGGCACACACCATGATAGAGCAAAGCAATACATAGCAAGTCAATGCAGCAGTTGAGAGTGCTTCCAGTACTCCACCCGAGCAGAGCAAGACAGAGCAAAGCAGAGCAGAGCAAAGCAGAGCAGAGCGAAGCAGAGCGAAGCAGAGCAAAGCAATGCAGAGCAGAGCAAAGCAGAGTAGAGCAAAGCAGAGCAGAACAAAGCAGAGCGAAGCAGAGCGAAGCAGAGCAAAGCAGAGCAGAGCGAAGCGGAGCAGAGCAGTGCGAAGCTAAGCAGAGCAGAGCGAAGCAGAGCAGAGCAGAGCAGAGCAGAGCAGAGCAGAGCGAAGCAGAGCAGAGCAGAGCAGAGCGAAGCAGAGCAGAGCACAGCGAAGCAGAGCAAAGCGAAGCAGAGCAGAGCAGAGCAGAGCGAAGCAGAGCAAAAAAGAGCAGAGCAAAGCAGAGTAGAGCAAAGCAGAGCAGAGCAGAGCTGAGCAGAGCAGAGTAGAGCAAAGCAGAGCAGAGCAGACCAGAGCAAAGCAGAGTAGAGCAGAGCAAAGCAGAGCAGAGCAAAGCTGAGTAGAGCAGAGCAGAGTAGAGCAGAGCAGAGCAAAGTAGAGGCACCAGGTAGGAGGCACACAGCATGATAAAGCAGAGCAAAGCATAGCAAGTCAATGCAGCAACTGAGAGTGATTCCCGTTTTCCACCTGAGCAGAGCAAAGCAGAGCGAAGCAGAGCGAAGCAGAGCGAAGCAGAGCGAAGCAGAGCGAAGCAGAGCGAAGCAGAGCAAAGCAGAGCAGAGCAGAGCGAAGCAGAGCAGAGCAGTGTGAAGCTAAGCAGAGCAGAGCAAAGCAGAGTAGAGCAGAGCAAAGTAGAGGCACCAGGTAGGAGGCATACAGCATGATATAGCAGAGCAAAGCATAGCAAGTCAATGCAGCAACTGAGAATGATTCCCGTTTTCCACCTGAGCAGAGCAAAGAAGAGCAGAGCAGAGAAAAGCAAAGAAAAGCAGAGGCACCAGGTAGGAGGCACACACCACGATAAAGGAGAGCACAGCACAGCATAGCAAGTCAATGCAGCGACTGAGAGTGCTATGGCTATTCCACCCCCCATGTGCTTTGGCTCATACTTTATAAAGGGGGTACAGACACCAGGTAGGTGACACACACCATGATGCAGCAGAGCAAAGCGTAGCAGAGCGTAGCAGAGAAGAGAAGAGAAAAGTAAGAAAAAGTTAGAAAACAAGTAAGAAAAGGAAGGCTTCAATTTTCCGGTCGGTTGAACAAACGGACAACGGGGTGAATCTGGGGGCTTCCGCTCCCCAGGAGGAGGGGCTCTGCCAAATGAAGAGGAAACAAAACAAAACTAAACAGAACAAAGAAAAGGAAAGGAAAACAAAGGTGGGCACAGGAAAGCAAGTGAAAGCAAACCAAAGGAAAGCAAATCAAAGCAAGGGAAATCGAATTAAAGATAAGCCGCATCTAAAACCAAAGCCAGGGGCAAGACCATGACCAAAACAAAACCAAAAACAATAACAAACAAACATGAAACAAACCTAAGCCAATATCAAAGCAAGGTAAAGCAAATCTAAGATAAGCCGCATCTAAAACCAAAGCCTCGGGCAAGACCAAAACCAAACAAAAAACAAAAAAACAATAAGTAAACAAACAAACAAAAACAAACAGAAAGCAAACAAACAATAAGTAAACAAACAAACAAACAAACAGAAAACAAACAAAAAGCAAACAGAAACAATAACAAAAACAAATACAAGTCCTATGCAGCGTCGCAAGTGACGCTGGAAATTGGGGGAGTGTGTTGGCAACGGAACCAAAAGGTGGTAACGATGGAGCTGACCGAAGCCAGTTAGTTATGAGACAGTTTGCTGACGTGTCGGCTTCAATTTTTTTGTCGCACAGACGGACAACGGGGTAACACTGGGGGGTCCGGCCCCCCCAGAAGGGGGGGCTCCACCAACATACAGAAGACAAAGCCAAGCCAACATCAAAGCTTAAATCAATACCCACGCCTGAAACACAAAGGAAGGCACAGAAACCAACACTCACAAAACCCGCAATAAAAAAAAAAAAAATCCTCCACACCACCACTATATCTCGCCCCCCCCCCCCCCCCCCCCCCCCCCCCCCCACCCTCCAAACACACCCCACACACAAACACACCCACACACAGACACCCACCCACCCACCCACACTATCTCCCACCTCCCAGGGCGCTCCAAGTCTGCCAAGCCACTCCGATCAGCATTGAGTGCAGGATTAATTCTCCAAGGTGCCGCGACGGCTGCTGCTGAAAGCAGTTCACATGCTCCTTGGAGTCCTAGAACGGCCGGCCGCTGTGTGAGTTTGTTTGTTCAGCGCATGTGACTTGGACGCATCATCATCAGGTTAAAAATAATAAGGATAATATTCAAAAGGATAACAATAAGTATCCAAGGCACTCTGCTGAAAGCAGTTCACATGTTCCTTGGAGTCCTAGGATGGCCGGCCGCTGTGTGAGTTTGTTTGTTCAGCACATTTATACTGTCAATACTACCTGTACCTTGACAACTTCCACTACCTCTACCACTACCATTATCACTTCCGCTACCTCAATCAATACCACCACTACCGCTACCAATACCAATCCTACCTCTACCTTGACCACTACCTCTACCACTACCACTACCGCTACCGCAATCACTACCACCACTACCTCTACCACTACCACTACTATTATCACTACGGCTACCGCAATCAATACCACCACTGCCAATACCAATACCAAAACTAGGTCTACCTTGACCACTACCTCTACCACTATCACTACCGCTACCACAATCACTACCACCACTGCCGCTAACAAACCAAAACTACCTTGACCTTGACCTCTACTGCTACCTCCACCAAAGACTTTTTTCATTTTAATAGCGACAATGTCGCCAAAACGGGGTCAAAACTAGCGATCGACGTATCATTGGCCGGAAGTTATGTGAGTTTGTTTGTCCATCCCTTGTGACTTGGATGCATCATCGTCAGGATACATCAGCAGCAGCAGCAGCAGCAGCAGCAGCAGCGTCATAGGGATACATCATCATCATCATCAGGATGCATGTCAACCTTTACTACTACCTCTACCACTATCATTGCCACTTTCAATACCACTACTACCTCTACCTCTACCTCTACCACTACTACCTTGACCACTACCTGTACCATTGCCATTATCAATACCACTACTACCTCTACTTCTACCACTACTACCTCTAGCTTTACCACTACCGCTGCCGCTACCAATAACGACTACCACTACCACTACTACCGCTACCACAACTACCTTGACCTTGACCACTACCAATACGTCTAATACTAACGCTACCAATACCACCACCACTACTACCGCTACCACTACCACTTCTACCACTACCACCATTACTCCTTCAACTACTACCACTACCATTACTACCCCTACCTCTTCCACTACCAATGCCAATACTAGCTCTACCTCTACCTCTACCACCAACACGACCTCTACCACTAACACTTCCTCTACCACTTACACTACCACTACCGCTTACACTACCTCTACCACTTCCTCTACCACTTACACCACCACTACCACTACCACTACCACTACCACTACCACTACCTCTACCACTTCCTCTACCACTTACACAACCACTACCACAACCTGTACCTCTACATCTACATCTACATCTACCTCTACCTCTACCCCAATCTCTACCTCTACCTCTACCTCTACCTCTACCTCTACCTCTACCTCTACCTCTACCTCTACCACTACCACCTCCACTACTACCACTATCACTATATGCCTGCTTGTCTGCTTGCCAGCTTGCCTGCTTGTTCATCTTCTTGACGTAAGTCCTCCTCCCCCCTTTGACCTCCCATCCAACAGACATTCTTCGACCGTGCTGAAGACGACCCGTGCCATCTACCCCCTCTCCGTGTGCCCAAGTTCCCACTCCCCTACACAGAATATTCATTACCAGTATCAGCATCACCAGCACCAGCAGCAACAGCAACAGGCAATTTTGACAGCAGGCAGCTCCTTTCCTACCAACCCGATGGGTTGGACTACCTGAATGACTTTGTGGCTGGTAGGGGCTCTGTGGGTGGGGCGGGGTCAGGGGCAGCGACTTGGGGTTCTGGTAGGGGCTCTGGGGGCGGGACTGGGACTGGGACGGGGCCAGGGGCAGGGAATTGGAGTTCCAAGCCGGGGGCCGGTGTGGGTGGGGAGACATCAGGAGCCTCCCCCAAAGGGCAAAATGCTGCGAAAGTCCCCAGCACTTTGTTTGCTCGTCAGATCCACAGTAGAAGTCTTCTGCAAGGGGCAGCCACCTAGTGATCTAGTCACACCTGCCAAGTGTACCAGGGTGCAGTCAAATCAAAACTGAGGCGGGCTAACCTATAAGGGGAAGTGTTGGGGCAAACCAAAGGGAGATCCAGGCTGAGCGACGGGGCGAGTGAAGTGTGCAGCAGGTGCCACTACCAAAGGCCCTAATGTAGAGGTGTACGTTACACTATATATGCTATAATAAACCCCTCATGTATTGGCGCCCCCCCCCCCCCCCCCCCCCCCCCCCCCCCCCCCCCCCTCCTCCGCCTTCCCACCTCCTTTCGTAGTACAGGTGTCCTACGGAAGTTGGGGCCTCATTGAGGGATGGTAATCACTAGCAGGTGCCAGTTGGATTGTTTGGGGTTCAGTTCATCAATGCTTTTTCTTTTCAAGCCCTTCCTATCACGGTTTGGCAAGTCTCTTTAACCTATTTGGCCTAGCCCTGGACTGTAACATACATACATACACGTACCCCAGGGACAGGCCAATAGGCTAAAGGGACTTGCCCAACCCAAAGGCCCTAGTCCTCTTTTTACTCGACAGCTGCTGTAATCGACTTGGCTTGGCTGTACTGTACGGCTACTAGGCAGGCCCTGATACTATTATACAGCTACTGTACCGCTACTAGGCAGGCCATAGTACTACTCAATAGCTACTGGACAGCTACTAGGCAGGCCCTAATACTACTCAGCAGCTACTGGACAGCTACTCTACAGCTACTAGGCAGGCCCTAGTACTACTCTACAACTACTGGACAGCTACTAGGCAGGCCCTAGTACTACTCAGCAGCTACTGGACAGCTACTAGGCAGGCCCTAGTACTACTCTACAGCTACTGGACACCTACTAGGCAGGCTCTTATACTACTCTACAACTACTGGACAGCTACTAGGCAGGCCCTAGTACTACTCAGCAGCTACTGGACAGCTACTAGGCTGGCCCTAGTACTACTCTACAGCTACTGGACAGCTACCCGGCAGGCCCTAGTACTGTATTAACTTGACTCGGCTGAACTCGACAGCTGCTGTACTCTTGTAGTACGAGTGCTGTATGATTGTGCTCTTGCTGCACAATGTGCTCTTGTATATACCTAGGGAACGCCTATATGACGTCATATGATATCATGTCATCATATGATGCCAGCAGTCTGACTATGCTAAAGTTACCATTTACATACAATACGGTATCATATGATACAATTTGTATGATATCATACTGGCCTTTGGTCAGTATCGTATGATTTGCCGATCCCTATATATACCGCAGGACCACAACGGTCTTACCACAACTCTCTCTCAGAACTGATCGGTGCTACCGCAAGGGACTCGACAGAAAGTTGTGGGCAAACCGACGGTGGGATTTGGGGGCTGCGGTATACCGATGTACACATTGGCAATACCGCAATACCGACCGGTTTGTCCTTCCCTGTTGTATATAGAGTATGTGAGAAGCTTCCGCATGGTGGCATTACCTCGCTTTGGGGCAAATTGATTCTAGAATTGAATCCTATTCAATCGTAATTAATCATTGAATTTAATCATAATTTAATATTGTTAAACAACCTAACCCACAGTTTTGCGTAGAAATCCCACACTAGGCTAAAATTGAAAAATGGGAATTCAAACGCCTTGCCACCAGGCGTGAGGTTGAAGGAACCTTACCGTTCGCTTGTGCTGGGGAATGGTCACTATGATGGATTTGGTTTTGCAGACTACTACTGCGCCTGAGCTTGTACCACCACGCGACAGCACGGTTGGAAGTACTCTACTTCTTCCAAGGCGGCAGGTCTGAAATGCGGGAACCTGGCAGACCTGTCAGGTTGATGGGTTCTACTAAACCAACCAGCCTAAGCTGAATACACAAGGCTATCCTGTTCTGAGAGGCATATGACAGTCAGTTTGAGATCCTGTCCCACATCCTCCGTCAAATGGTGTACAATGTACTATAATCGTACGGCTCTTGTGCCGTTGTGGTCGTGCTGCACAAAGTGCTTTAAGTGTACTACTGTTGTACCATTGTGCTCGTGTTGTACGATGTGCTCTAGTTGTAAGATTGTTCTAGGATTGTACTCTTGTTTGACAATGTGCTATAATGTTATGACTGTTGTACGATGTGCTCTAATTGGACGATTGCTGTAAGATGTGCTATAATTGTACGATTGCTGTACTCTTGTTGTACGATGTGTTAGGGTGTAGGGTTTTAAAGGGTTAAACTGTAAAAAACATATTTGTACAATTGTTAAACGATGGGCTCTTGTGTACTGGATACTGTGAGATGCTTTCACATTAAGTGCGCCTTCTCTTTTGTAGGAGTGGCAACGCCATTCAGACTGACTCCTACTGTGTCGATGGCAGGGAGACCAACCTCCTGGGGTGGAAATCCTTTCACAACTAAAAACAAAAACAAATTGTAGCATTACCCGGGCATTACCTCGCTTTCAAACAGATCTCATTCAAGGTGGGACTTTTTGGATTTGAAATTATACATGGTTTTTCAGCCAACACTGGGCTGCTCACCGTCTTCAATTTCCAAGTCCCCTCGCTCGCGTGAAACCCACGGAAAACAGGGAGCACACAAGACGGGTAGGACAGTAAAACAATAGTAGGGGGCCCTGTCGGGTCCTCTGGAGGTCGGCCCCGGGGTGGGGTATGGTACACAATGGCGTCTGGGTTTGTAGTTCAGTTGTATAAAATTATTACATTTCTGATTGAATGTTTAAAAACACCGGTATGACAAAGTTGTCCACGTGGGTATGCCAAGTTGAAACGCCATGCAGCGAGATACGGTACATTTGCTAATTGCAATTGCCAACAACTTGATTGTTTGAAAGATTTAACGTAGATTGTCATGTTATGTCTTATGTCTGGGATTGGCATCCAATGGTATGCTTGTACTTGTAAAACTTAGAGAACTGTGGGAGAGCCGCATGAATATGTAATTTATTGTAGCAGATGTGTAAATGCAGATGAGGCGGATGACTTCTTTCTTGGGCTGTTTCTGATGAATGTGGAACATGGTTTCCGTGTGTCTACGCTGAGAGCTTGTTAGTCAGCTATTGTGTTGGACATGCTTCAGGTCCCTAGATTGAGTCCACAGGACAGGAGGGAAACGACAGATGAAAACATTGCGTCTACAGTCCGCAACCCCTAGATCCGTAAGAGGGCGTTTTTGATTCCGGAGTTATGTGCAGAGCACAGTGACGAGGGAAGTCGGTGAGGATAAGATCTTTACAGTTAGATAAAGCATTCAATCAATGCGCTAGGAGGAAGTACTGAGATGGCGCGGCACCTTAGGGTACCGACATCAGATTCCGTGCCATAGCTGGCAGCGGCACTGCAGTACAGTGCTACAGGCTGGGAGACCTGTGCTCTCTAAGTCACTCTAGGTGAACCGGGAAGACCCGGTGAATAACATCCCCCCCAATTCCTGGTATTCATCATATTGGAGAATTCCGGGAATTAGAGAAAAACTAGAGGGACTTCAAAATCCTAAAAAAAACTAGAGGGACTTCAAACAAATGTTGGGTGTTTGCCAATCTACTACATCTAATATTATCATGGAAGAGCTGGGTAGAACCCCGTTGTGTTTTGCTTGGCTTAAACAAGCTTTGCGCTTCTGGAACAAGACCATACATAAAGAACCTGAGGATCTCATTAGAATGGCTCTTGAGGAATCTTTTGACTCCAACACTGGCTGGGTTCATGACTTGCGTTGTGCTCTCCACAAGCTAGGATCCAGTAAAAACATCAACATTTTGGAGGCTGTCGATGTCGAAGGTATTATGTCTGAAGTTTTTGAGTCATGGAGGTTTAAAGTACCCAAGTGACACCAATGCAGTTAGAGACATCCCTGATGAGAGAAGGGTTGGCTTTAAACGCCTCCGATACCAAAAATGGTTCGCAGCCAACAGCAATGATGAGAATGGCTTGATTCCCTTTACATCCGCCTTACATAAGCAGGATCAGATTCGTTCTATAGCACAGTTTAGAATGGGTTCCCATTGGCTGAACACAGAAAGAATGAGGGTGGTGGATAGAGCACACATCCCTCGCTCAATGAGACACTGTCAAATGTGTGGGTTCCAAAAAACTGAGGATGAAATGCATATGTTTGAGTGCCCTTTTTATAATGATATTCGCCTCCGCTACCAGAATCTGTTTACAGATATTTATAGGCATGTCCATGAGGATACCGACTTAACCGTATGGAATGTGGAATTCTGCGATTCCACATTCAGAACCTTTATGAATGGAAATGGCACTAAGTCTTTTTGGAGCAACCTAGCCGACTATCTTTCTACTTGTAGAAGAGCAAGACAGGAAGCCCTGGACTGCTTAGTGGCACCGTAATTTATTATCCCTTTTTTTTCTTCTTGTAGACTTCTCATTTGTTAGCTTCTTACCTCCGCCACTGTAAGTGGTTGAGATCTGGGTCCTGCTCTAAGGGGTTTAATACCTACGCCACCAAAACGGTGGTTGGGAGTTTGGTTTGTTTGTCCTCGACACACCCCTGATGTAATGGGGTTTTTTGCTTTGTGGGTGCTTTTTCTTTTTGTTTAAAGCACAGAGTCTCATACACCCTCGCGGTGTCAAGTAGACTTTAACATGTAATGTAATGTAATGTAATGTAAAATATAAACTCCTCTAATTCCCGGGGGAGTTAAAAGAAACTAGAGGGACTATTTATATTCATAAACAGTTATGTTGTTTTAAATAATGTTTGGCTGCATTGTAAACGAAGTTAAGAGGACAAGCAGAATGGAATCCAAATGTAGGAAAGGTCATCTGGATCTGGTAGGGATGATCCATAGTGGATTTAGGCAAGTAGCTAGGAAGCAGCAGGAGATGGTTCAAGGGTAGCCTCTGGGACAGGATCTCTGTCCAGTTCTAAACTAAAATAGAAGAAAGCATTCAGTCATGATGCAATCAATCAATATCTGGGAAAAGTCTGGATTTCGGATGCCTGTCAGGGTTGACTCAGAGGGGTTTCAGGCAATGTCAGGAATTTGACAAGATTAGTCAAGCTTGAGCTTTCCAATGCAGCCAATCTGTTCTCTGAATGCACAGAATTTGGATCTGGGCAAAGCTTTGGTGAGCATGTCAGCCATGTTGGCAGCAATGGGAATCCAGTTGAGCTTGATGCCTTCTTTCTTGGATTGCTCCTTGAGGAAGTGGAATCTTGTTTCCATATGCTTGAGCCTGGAGGAGAGCTTGTCTTGGTTCCATGCACTGAGTGCAGCTTGGTTGTCACCATTAATGGTGAGTGCAGGAGGCATGGTACCTGTGGCAGAGAACTGCAGTTTCCTCAACCACATTCCTTCCTGGGCTGCAGAGGTGGCTGCCATGAATTCAGCCTCTGTGGTGGACAAGGCAGTGGCAGATGCCTGGATTTTGGATGTCCATGAGATAGCCCCCCCGGTTGAGGAAGACATAGCCTGTTGTGGACTTCCTTGTGATAGGGCAGGCAGCATCGTCAGAGTCACAATATCCAGTGAGGAGCTTCTTGGAGTGGGTGTAGGTGATCCCATGGTCAGGTGTGTTGGAGAGGTATTTGAGGATGCCAGTTGCAGCTTCCATGTGGTCATGGAGGGGGTGGGCACTGTGCCTGGCCAACCTGTTGACAGCTTGGGCAATGTCAGGTCTGGTGTTGACTGCCAGGTAGTTGAGGGATCCTACAATCTGAGCAAGAGGAAGGCCAGTGTATGGGGTGTCCTTTTCAGGGTAAGGGAGGGGGGCATCAGGCTGGAGTAGTGGAATGGGGCATCTGGTGCTGTTGGGCTCAGGAAGCATGCTATGTGCTCTAAGTAGGTCTTGGGTGAACCTGGACTGACAGATGTGGAGTGTTCCAGCAGTTGCATCTCTGGTGATTTCATAGCCTACAAACACAGATGGTTCACCAAGGTCTCTGGTATTGTAGAGCTTCATGATGGTTTCTTTGTACTGCTGTAAGATGTCCTTGTCAAAGGACAGCAGGAGGAAGTCATCCACCCAGAGGAGGACCCAGATTAGGGGTCTTGTTGTTGGTCCAGGGAGTAGGAACAGGCCCTGGTCAACATCAACTTCTCTGAAGCCAATGTCATGTCATGTCATGAGGCATTTCCACATGCGGCACACTCTGTGGTCTTGTTCAAATCCTGGGGGTTGAGAACAGTACAGTTCCTCTTCTACTACGCCATTGAATGAGGAATGCTGTAGGGAACGCGCCAATCTCTGTACCGTCTCTGAGTGACTGTACCGTATCTCGAGTGTCTGACGCGTACCTGACTATCTCGGACATCTGGTTTTCCAGATATTCTCTTCCGCACCAATCAACGCTTCAAGCACTTTACAGAAGCCGAGCAACACTCGCAACTCACGAGCATCCGCATTT